>CM073574.1:144898856-144951356 GCA_037074715.1 Magnolia kwangsiensis | reverse complement strand
ATACCACCAAGGACTGGCCCTGATGCAAAAATTCACATCTGTAAGATGATCCTAATCTTTTGAATGCTAACCATTTCTTATAAATGTCCTGTTTTTTACAAGCTCTGTATCAAATGGTTAAACATCATATGACCAAAGTACTTCTTGGAATCATAAACAACCCATGGGGAGGCCTATCAAATAGTTGTTTCTCGAGATGATATTGGACCTATTTTGTTTCTCCGCTCAATCTCAACTCCCATTTTTCATGCTATTGATCGGATGGTCTTGAGGTCATCCAACCAATTTGACATTTACATCATGGTCTATCAATAGTAGTATGAGTTGAATCAACAGTCCAGATTGATGATTGTCTGTCCCATGTGACATTTAGAACCATCAGGAATGTCCACACATGTACAGTCACCATCATTGAATTGGGATGATTTTTGAACCACAGCCTGCCTGTAGTGTTATGGAACAAGTTGACGGTCTAGATCAGTGATTGCTTCTCCCATATATCATCTTTGGGGACATTGCTAACATCCTCATGAGGGTGGGGAGTGGGGACACTATATTTCCCATTAAGAATGATCTGATTCTGCCAAAACACTAAATGCTTCTAGTTGCATAGAGACACTTGGACAGCCTATAATCAATCAATTTGGACTGTTCATTGGGTTCAACGCACACTTCATGGGCCATCATACAATAATCACCCAATTCAGATGAAATTATCCCTCCAAGCAGTGACTATATTTTAATAACAGTCCATTTTTCGATCCATGGGTGGGAAGGTAAGAACAGAAAATTAGTCAGTACAGACCCTAGTTCTCTTTCATGTATGCTTAGTTGAAATTAGGTTTTTTTGGAAGGTTTTGCTGCAATACATCCGACCCCATTGTTATGGGATATACAAGAGTCAGGACTTCAGCCACTAAGATCATGTTTGAATGGTCCAAACCATTCATGTGATGGACCTCACCATGGAAGTAGGGTACCCAAAAGAGCTCTCGAATTGGAGCGTTCAACCCTTTGATCATTTCTCTTTTTCCGTTGAATATGAACCATTCCCTTAACTGTTCGCTTTTGTAGGTGTTCGCTCTGTTTCTGAGGCCGAAGAAGGACCACAAATTTCGAATCTACTGGAACTACTACCACCATTCGATTGGATACTCAGTGATTGTCCTCAGCATCATCAATGTTTTCAAAGGCCTAGATATTTTGAGCCCTGATGATAAGTGGAGAATTGCTTATATTGCCATTATCGCCGCCATTGGCGGAATCGCTGTTCTCTTGGAAGTTATTACATGGGTTATAGTTTTAACTAGGAAGTCTGATAACTCCAACAAGCTCTATGATGGATCAGATGCCACAAACGGGAACCGGAGTGGGTTATAGTCACTTGGTTCAGATCGAATGAGGCCCCGCGTAGTGGATTCTCTTTCTGTGGTTCTGATTCTCTTCTGATCAGAAGGTTTGATGGTTTCGTGCTGAGATTTTTTCCCCTCTTTTCTTTATGTATACAGGTTTAATCTATATACATACATGTATTGGGTGTTTTTTTTTTTCCCTGTTATTTCAGGTTTTGTTCATATAGGGTAGGTTTTACATTTTCTAGTGATGTTTGTTATCATTTGGCATATGCATGGATTTCTTTTGTTAGAAGGAATTGTGGGTTGTAATCTTAGAGAAATCCTCGAGTGCTCTTAGAGAACTATAAGTTGTAGTGCTTCTAGTTGCATGGGATCGCTTAAATAGTCCAATCCATCAATCTGAACCGTCCATTAGGTACATAATGAATCTCAGGGGTAATGAATCTCAGGGGCTGACATTCACAGATTACACTTACTGGATGATTCATTCCATCCTTGCTTTGGGCTTCTTATTTTTGTAGCTATCCTTTTTACTAATTCATGAATCAGTTGGTTTGGATTTCCTAACAAGAGTGATTCTTAAGAAACGTAAGTAATCTTAATGGGAATTTGACTGACTCATTCAGATGGAATCAGATTGTGTGATATGCAGTGCCTATAAAAAATGTTAATGTCTAATGGACGGTCTAGATTAATCAATTTGACGGACTCTGTTTCCCAATGTAGCAAAGGATTAAATAACTTATTGTGCTCTTAAGAACACTGGAGCATTTCTCTTAAATTTATTAATTTTACGGTAAATGCCTTTAAATTCCATATTTACGAAATCATGTTTACCAACTATACAGGTGAAAGGTAAGATGACATTTTTACCCATCTGTTATCATCCATCCTCTCTCCATGCTCGACTCGTAAAAGGCTTTCTTCACGGCAAAGGGTCGGCGGCATGGGGGGACCCGTTTCCAAAATCCATTCCAACCCCTCCGTGTGGCCCACCTGAGTAATGGATTGTCCTGATTTTTGGGCCCTAGGCTTAAATGTGTTTTTTTTTTTTTTTTGGCATCTAATGGTTCGATTGGACGTCACATGATAATTATGGTGGGCCCTTATAAAAACTCCACGGACCACATCCATCTCCCAACCGCTCCCTGCAGTGTGGCCCATTTGAATCATAGGTTAGGCAGATTTTTTGGACTCAGGCCTAACGGGGAATTATATGTCTAATGGTCTGAATGGATTTCAGAGATTGCCTGCAACACCTGGCAGCTAGTTTGGGCAACTGTGTTGTATGAGTTTTATCCATGTTGTTCATTCATTTTTTTCAGCTCATTTTTAGTCACGAGCCCAAAAATGTTGCAGATCCAAAGCTCTAAGTGGTCCACACCACATAAAATAGCGGTGATTCAATGTTTAGCTTTGAAATTTTCTTGGGGCCACAGAAGCTTTGGATCAAGTTATATATGTGTTTTCCATTCATCCATGTCTTTGTGACCTTGTGAACAGGTAGGAAGGTAAATAAAACATCACGATGGGCCATGGGAAGGTTTCAACGGTGGGCGTTCAACTCCCACTATTTTCTGTGGTGTGGTCCACTTGAACTTTGGATCTGCATTATTTGTGGGCTTATGCCTTAAATTGAGCTAGCAAACGGATGAGTGCGTAAAACACATGCATCATGGCCCTTCTGAGCTCAGCCCACATCGCACGGGGCACCGATATCCCAGTCCCGGGTGCTGGCGGGAAGTCTGCTCGAAAATCTAGTCAAACAGCTGGAGCAGGATGACCCTGATGATTTTTTATGGGCCCAGTGTGATGTGTATGTGAAATCCACCCTGACCATTAGGTATATCATTGGTCGTTGGTCTTATGTCTAAAAAATCAGGCTGACTTGTTATTTAGAGAGACACCTTTATTCTATGGAGCCCAACCATGATGATCACGTGAAATACACTTTAAATCATTAAATGCCAGGAAAAACATATAGGCCTAGGGTCCAAAATTCTGGACAATCCGTGATTCAGCTAGGCCAAGCTAAGGGAAAGTTTTTGGAGGGTGGGCATTGTGGTATGTTGTTGAAAATGTTTTGATATATATATATGCTAGGCCACGCTAAGGAAACTTTTTGGAGGGTGGGCATTCTGTTGTGTTGTTGAAAATGTTTTGATATATATATATATATATATATATATATATATATATATATATATATATATATATATATATATATATATATATAAAGGGTTATAAAAACTTTGATTGTATGTGTTTTAAGAATATAGTTCCATATAAAAAAGGAGAGAAGAAAATCTTTTATTTATAAATAAGGTGTTGAGTATTTTAGTATTTGCTTGGTGAATATGAAACATTGAAATACGCGCGCATGTACGCACTTGATCACAGGCTTGGTGTGAGGGCGTGGGTATGTGAGACAGTGTGGTTATAGAGACATTAGTGGTGTATTATGCACTTCATGGTTATAGAGGCATTAGTGGTGTATTATGCACTTCACCGATGGGTTGCTCCCTCGTGGGTACGGCAGTGGCTAAGAGATATAGGTTAAGTGATTGGAGTATCGTGGGTAAGAGCTTTGAAAGAGACTTGTTTGCCTTGGGAGATAAAACTAGTCATTTAAGAGGCTTAGTGTAACTTCTCATGCAGTAATAAACCGGATCATGCAAAAATTCTTACATATGACTAGGTCAACAATTATAAATGGCTAATCAATGAGTCTTAAACAGCTAGCATGCAACTAGTATTTCCACATTCAAAGCGGCCAAAAATTGCCAAATGACGATCGGTTTCTCACCAACAGTGATATAGAGCGGGTCGCGGACAATTTCATGGCCAAGATGGATCAGAAAAGGCACGGTCGGCGACAGAAGTGATCCGGACCATCGGACCTTAGATCGGGCATATCTCACAATCCGGAATGAGTTATCCGACATAAAATATATGATTTTGGGGTAGAACGAGATACTTTAGCCAACCAACCCCGCTACGCCGAGTTGCGCAGCCCGAATTTGCGAAAAACCCCTAATCGACGGTCGTTTCCTTGTTTTAATTTTATTTTTACTATAAATAGTAAGTCTTAGTTTGAGTATAACTTTTCATCCGTTGGGCTTTAGGAGTTGTGTCCAACATGAAAAGTGCTTAGGATAATTAGGAGAACGGTTTGGTGAAGCCAAATAGGACACTTACTATTTTTGACCGAAAACCTTGCGCACTAGTAGACATCATGACCGTCTATAAATAGTAAGTTTACTATTTATAGTAAGTTGCGAATTCTAGGAGTTTTAGTTGTAGTATGAGTCTGATTTCTTTCATGTTGCTTGGTTCCCTTATTTAAAGGAGGGCTTTAGGAGTTGTGTCCAACATGAAAAGTGCTTAGGATAATTAGGAGAACGGTTTGGTGAAGCCAAATAGGACACTTACTATTTTTGGCCGAAAACCTTGCGCACTAGTAGACATCATGACCGTCTATAAATAGTAAGTTTACTATTTATAGTAAGTTGCGAATTCTAGGAGTTTTAGTTGTAGTATGAGTCTGATTTCTTTCATGTTGCTTGGTTCCCTTATTTAAAGGGGTGTAAACTCGTTTTTATTTTTTTCATCAATTAATTTCAAATTATTAGAGTTTATTCCTATTCTCTTGCTTTCTTTTCTCGTGGATTCGAGAAGTCTCTGTGAGGAGTCCAGAGAAGCTCCGTGGATTCGGAGTAGTTATCCTTGAGGAAGACGGTGTTCGACGTCATCACGTTCATCCCTACGTCAAACAGTCAGAAGCGGTCAATTAAAGTTAAGACCCTGAACGAAATGGGCAGCTACCCTATCCTATATAAGCTAAGCTTGACTGGTTTATTTCAACATCACAAAGTACTCGACTCACTCTCTCATATGAAACCTGTAGAGCTCCAAGAGTTTTCTGATCAAATCAGCAATGTTCAATATGAACCTAAGCAAGCAAGTCTACAAGAAATAGACCAGTGTATGGTTTAAGCCAGCAATTTTTCTTTTTGCCTTCCTCATTGACTTGGAAAATTTTCTTTTAGATTTTTATCTGCCAGCAAAGTGTGTTTACAGTATTCCAATAGTGATTTCTACCTGCAAACTGTGTTTACAGAGTTCTGAAGTGACTTGCAACAAACTGTTTTTATCACACATACTTCAGCTTGTCCTTAATATTTTTGATTATTTTATTATATTTTATATAAATTATAAAACTGTAATTTGATAATATAACATTCTCAATGCCCTGTACACTTTCCCCAATGGTACGGTCCCCTGAAATAATGGACGGGGCTGGTTTTTGAGACTTATATTTAAAATTGAATTATACAAATTTACATTTAAGAAACACATCAAGTTAGGACCCATATACGTCTGGTTTTGGTAGTCCTGAGTATCTTTGATGCATTGTGGGTTTGAGTTACGCTTCAGCCCTTTGAAGAGTAGATTAGACTTTTCACTTACCCTTCATAGGTTGACAAGAATGTTTTGTAAATATGAGAAGTCGAGAGGCCATAATGGGAAATTCACGAGTTTAGAGGAATTTTGGTGGGTTTGAGTTATGCTTCAGTCCTTTGAAGAGTAGATTAGACTTTTCACTTACCCTCCATATGTTGACAAGAATGTTTTGTAAATATGAAAAGTCAAACGGTCATGATGGGAATATCACGAGCTTGGAGGAATTTTGGGGTAAAAACCTCTAATTTTATTCTCAAGTGAATATTGGGGTATGATCTTGGGACTTTTATCCCAAAATTCCTTAGAACAGTTGATTTTCCAAAAAGAGGGTTCCAACTTTCATAATTATAGAATCATGCTTTTGAATTCATCGATGAGGGTGAAATGATCCATATGCCCTTAAAATTTATTTTTTTTTAAAAAATGAGATGAAAATTGTGAAAACCATCTTAAAGAAAAATTAAAAGCTTTGATATATAAGGATGTATGTGAACTAAAGCTCACATATATATGTAAAAGATATAATCCATCTATCTGGTTAAATTGACCTTGTACATGTTTTCTCAAAAAGAAAATCTAATTCCATTAGCATGCAGGCCTCAATATTATAACATATGAATGAGTTGTTTTTTTAAATAAAAAATAAAAAATCTCATCCAAACTATTTTAGGATGTACATTTATTTAACAAACCTTAGCACAAGTAATAGATAAATCAACCTAATTCTTAAGTTAGGGCATTAATATGATGGTACAATTTTGATTGATGGATTAGACCTCAAATTAGACTATCAATAAGTAACACTCATAAATTGTACAATTGACACATATTAATTCAAATAAAATTAACTAAATTGAGCCTTGCGTGGACAAGTCACAATCCCAATATGATTGAACAATCGTAACCTCTAATTCATGAATGCTTGTTCATGAAAAAGGAACCTTTGGATATTTTTCATTCAACCATCCAAATAATGTTCACAGATCTACTGTTTAGATAATCGAATAAAAATAATTTTGACTTCACGATTTAATTTGAACGATTTAATTTAATTACTTTATGTGCCATGTCTGTAAAGTGCTATTGTATACACCATACATGCTTTGGTAAATATAAAAGTTGAAAGTCGGTTGAGAGGATCTTTATATCCATCTCTTTTCAAATAAGGATAAATACACCATTTTATTCTCACCAATAGATTTTATTTTATTTTATTATTATTATTTTTTTTTGACACACACTACCACACACTCACGCCATAGCGGGATTTCACTACCTATGAGTACTCATACCCTCAACCAGGTATTGAAACTCCTTATAGTCTACCGCCGAAGTGAGAGCAAGGACCCTTCTAATCAATAGGTTGAGAGGAATGCTTTGATAAATATAAAAGTTGAAAGTATGTTCTTGTAAATGTTGTATTGGTGAGGAATTTTTGGATAAAAATCCCTATCATCTTTGGATTTTTACATTAAATTTTTTTGGAAACTCTTATTTTACCAACCAATGCTGGTATGAAGAGTGGTAAATTTGAGAATTGTAATGCTGAGGCGGACTGTATGACACATCTAACCGGCCTAACAGGTGCATCCCACCATGATGATTTAAAATAAGCTAAAAATGAGACAGATCACTCATCAGATAGGCCACAAGGGAATTTTTTTAATTCTTGGATAGTGTACATTTTTTTATGGTATGGCCCAGGTGGTGATTGGATCAGCTTTTTTATTTTAAACTTGTACAAGCAATATATGGTGGGATGCATCTGTAGGACGGGTTAGATGTCATAATCACACAATGTGGACCCCACAATTTTCGGCTTTACCATTTAAAGAGAATAGTGAACAAGGGCATTTCAGTCATTTCACCCCTCAGAAAAACCTTCTCTTCGCAATTCCTGCCTAAAAATCCCATGTCAGTACCATGTAAGTAATGATTGAACTTACAGGCAGTTGTAGGACCCACGTGGATTATAATATGAAATCCAAACCTTTCCGAATGCATGTGAACCTGACTCAAAAATCATATCAGTACAATCATTAGGGGGTCGACACGGGCGGAAACCATTAACAATCCCTATCTCCAGTACTTGAATGGCATCCAATCCGACTAACCAATCCTCGGGTGGGCCCTACCACCTGAATTTGTTTTTTTTAATCATGTGGCCCACTTGGATCAGCCAGATTTTTGGAGCTGTCTCACCGAACCTTTTGCACTGTTCAGAGCAGGCGTCCCACAGCAGCACCTGTACCATTGGATCGTGGCCCTTCAAACAGAAGAGTCAGTTGTAGACATATCTGGTAAAGAGGTTAGAGGAATCTGTACCGATTGACAAAATACTCTTCTTTTGTGTGCTTCGTAATGCACGCATTCAGGGTAGTACTACTATGTAAAAAGAGCCTTTTCTTAGAACTTCCGGACACAGGACCCTAAGTGGGTCCACTGAGATAACTTGTGAGAAATCCACCCCATTTATTGGCGTTGTCAGATCATGCTAGGGGATGAGGTAAAAAATGAGGCCGATCCACAACTCAAGTTGCCACATGACACGAATAGTGAGAATTGAACATCCACTGTTGAGACATTGGAGGAGCCGCATAAGTTTTGGATCAGACTAATATTTTCTGTGTTTTCAATTCAGCCTTATAGGAATGACCTTATGAAGGGTATGAATGACATATGAACGTCATGGTGGACCCATGAATGACCTCATATTTAGGGCCATGTCCTAGCACGATTTTTACTTTTGGGCCATGTTCTAACATGATCATCTAGCAAAACAGAACAGATGGACAGATGGCATGAATTTCTCACAATCAACGTCATGGCCCCACCCTAACTTCCTGTCGCATGAAGTTGGTCGCTCTTTCCGTCAACTCGTTGGCAATTGACATTCTTTCACCCGAGTGGCAGGGTCACTCCAACATAGAAACTGAATGCTTAATGGCTTGTTGGTTTTCACAATTGCAATATTAACATGCAATAGGTCATGTACATGGGTAATGGTTATCACTGCCAAAGTGGTGTGTAGTATAATGTATTATCACTCTTGCAGCTTTAATTTCAACTTTAGATATATATATATATATATATATATATATATATATATATATATATATATATATATAAATACCTATTGTGATTAAATACATTTGAATATACTCGTGCAATATATATTATATCTGTATTGTCCGTTCATTTTTGGAGTATCATTTTAGGGCATGCGGAAACGCTCACTAGCGAACTAGTTCGTACATACTACATACGAACTTTTTTGAAAACTCATCATATCTGATGAGTCTCCCAAATCTGAACGGTCCACATGAAGCAGAACCTCATGAAACCCCCTGGTACGAATTTTTACTCTGATCCAAAACTTTGGCAGGCCATGAAAAATGCAAATAGTTTCTTTCCTTGATTTGAATTTCTCTTTGCTATGGCTCTCCAGAATCTTAGATCAGGCTGAAAATTCACCCATTAAGGTTTCATGGGATTTTGCATCTTATGGATCGTTCAAATTCAACACCCATAACACCTGTGCAAAGGTGCACACATGCATAGGTGCATAGGTGAGCATGCCTCTTAGGGCATGAGCCTAAAAATGAGGATGATCTAAAGTTCAGGTGAACCACACCATGGAAAGCAGTAGGACAATAACACCCACCATAGAAACCTTCTCCTAGCCTATCAGGATGTTTATTTGTCATCTAACCGGTTAATGAGGTACACCCAAATCCTTAGCTCAAGTGGTAGACTGAGTGCAAGATACTTGGTTTCAACAATGAGGTCTTAGTATGATTCCCTAGTGGGGGTGGCTAACAGTGAAGTGTGAATTGACAGTAGGTGTACTAACTAGCTAACCGAAAAAAAAAAAAAAACCAGTTCATAAGGTCACATTACCTAGATGAAAAGAAACCACATATATCAGCTTCATCCAACACCTTTGTGGACTGCTGGAAGATTTCAATGACAAGTGTTCAATCCACACTATTTTATATGGTGTGGTCAATTTTCACTTTGGATGTGCCTATTTTTTCTTTTTCTATAAAATGATCTGGCTAAATAGATAAAAGGTGCAGATATAACACACATTATGGTAGGAGCCCATGAAACTATACCATGCAAACTACTGTATGCTCATTCAAGTTGGTGGTAATTGCTCAGGGCTACGAGAGCTGATTTTACCCGATCAGCAGCAAGTACTAATGAGTGATTTTTACATCACATCACCGTGCTATTTCAAGAATCCAAACAAGCCCTACTATGGTGGGTCGTGCGTCCTGATCTAATGGCCTAAGAAATATAAAAGATTAGGGTAGGCCAATTATACCAGGACCGCACCATAGAAAATGATGAACAATATTAAAAAATACAAGTGTGCCAAGAGAACATGCGCCTAAGTATGGTGGGTAGTGCGTCTAGAGCTAATGACTTATGAAATATGCATAAGTAGCTATGTATATCGAGTCAAGCCGAGGTGGGCCAAGTCTGGCATGATCTTCGGCGCTCTCCTCGAGCTTGAGCTCGCCCTCAAGCTTACCATTAGAGCTTGGCTTGACTCGTTCTTGCTCTCCTTAATCTCGAGCTTACTCTCAAGTGATGGGGTTTTTTGCCCCGTGCTCGACCAGTCGTGAGCTCTGCTCAACCGATCGAGGGCTGGTCACGACCAGTCGTGGAGTCGAGTCGTAGCTCGACTCAAAGTCCAGCGACTATGGACTGTTTTTTCAGAAGGTGCTCGACTGGTCGTAGGTGGTTCACGACCGGTCATAGGTGGGGCTCGACCGGTCGTGGACTCGGTACGACCAGTCGAAGCTACGCAGATTCGTTCTACGATTTTGTGTGGATTTCATGTCGCAAGTCCTTTCACAACCGGGATGCAGAAGGGAGTTTCCAAAAACTATAAATTGGGATTTTCTAGGGCTTTTCATATGCGAAAAATCACAAGAAGGTTTCATAAAGGCTTTGCAAGGGTTTTGCTAAAGGGTTTAGGGTGAGAGAGTGAGAGAAAAGAGAGAGAGGAAGCTTGTGGAAGGGAGCCGTCGTCTCAGCGCTTCTACGTCCTCGTGATCTGTGAGATCTCTCAGTTTTCTTTTTATTCTCTTATTGTTTATCCGCTCCTACGAGAGTGAAGAAGGTTGTAACGTTCTACTTTTATAGTGGATTGTTGATCTGGACGAGGTCCCGTGGTTTTTACCTCTTTGAGGGTTTTCCACATAAAAATCTCTTGTGTGGTGTGTGATTGTTGCTTTGATTTATTTCATTGCTATTATTATCCCATAATTCTGGTTTGTTTGGGTGGCTAGATCCTAAGGTTTTGTGCAAGGCCCCCAACAAAGTGGTATCAGAGCACTAAGTTCATTGAACGGGTAAGATCGGTTTGGAATTATGGAAGGTGGCTCATCAAGGATGATCAGCCTCAATGGTTCTAACTGGACCATATGAAAGGCTAAGATGGAGGACTTACTTTATTGCAAGGATCTATATTCTCCAATTTTAGGCATATCAGCAAAATCTAAGGATATGTCTGATGATGATTGGAAGAAGTTGGACCGAAAGGCGGTGGGGTTTATTAGACAATGTCTACGGAAACCTCAGCCACTGTTGAGGGTCAAATATTTCATATTAGACCCCAGTTACTACCTGAATTTACGAGCATGATACTGTTTAATGGCTCGTTTAATTGTATTTGTGATGCAGGGTGTAGTTGCGGGCTTGGATCGAAATAAGGTGCTAAAAGCACGGAGTTAACGCTCTGAAATCACCAAGGCCATGGACGGACTTCAGGAATCAAGATCGACGAATTTACACGCCAAAGATCTGTGAAAATCAAGAAACTGAAGCACAAGTGACCCGGAAGACGCCCAGAATGCAAGATCACAGGGTTCTCACTATCCGTTCGGCTCAAGACTTCATGCATGGCCTGAGTACCATAAATTAACCATACACTTCGAATTTCGGCCGTTGGATCTTGGTGGAAGTAGCTTAACGGATAAATTAGTGCTCAGAATCATGATTTTGGGCCCACCTGCTATTTGGATATGCTTCATCTTTGGTTCCTATGGTTTAAATGATATAACAGAAAGGATGGATGGTACGGATTTCTCACGAACATCTCCGTGGGACCTAGTCATACAGAGCAGGTACACGGTGCATAACTACACCGGCCGTGCACCGAAGCAAGCAAAGTCGGTCAGCGTTGCGCTGACTGACGATTTCTCTCAAAATCAGAAGACGCAACAACGTCTTCGCTGCCGACGCCGGGGATCGATTGTGGGCCCCACTCGTCGATAATTTGAAAGATCAGAGCCGTCCATTGCGTGTAAAGGGGGGTATTAACCTCACCAAGGTGGCCTTTTGAGACCATGCAAGCCGTTGTAAAATCCTAGCCGTTAAAAGTAAAATGGACGGCGGAGTAGATAAGTTGGTGGACCATACTGAAAATGCTCCAAAAACACCCCTTATCGGACGGTGTTTCGTCCTAAAACCAATGGACGGAATGGATTTTCCACCTGGCTTCAATCTGGGTCCCACCGATCATCGCCGAGCGAAATACGCAGGCTCTGTTTCGCAACAGAGCCTGCGGACGGAGTTTGTGGGCCACCATCACGATCCAGATGAGAAATCTGAACCGTCTATCGCATCCAGGAGTGGATTTCGACCAAACCCATCCTATTCTTGTGCAACCATATACAAGAACAAGATTGCAAAGATACGAAAGCTGATGCACGTTGATCAGTGCGGTGACCCACCCAAAGCTCTGATGAAGTTCAAATTTTTGCCTGCAGCCTGAATCGATCCTACGAGGCTAATGAGCGGCCCGGATTTAGCCATAGATTGTCACAGGCGGGTCGTATAGAGATGAGTAACGATACCTGCGTAACTTGAACGCAGCCTCGCACCACCTCTGGGTGTGGAAGTTTCATCCGACCGACTTTGTTGGCTCTTATAAAAGAGCAGGGAGAGGAAAGAAAGGGGGGATTCAGGGAGAGCTGGGCTGGAGATTGGACGTGGAGCAAGGAAGGGAGAGAGACAGGGAGTGTTAATATTTTTATTTATTTGTTTTATTCACTGTTTTTCATGAATTTAGAGGATAGCCTAATCATGGTCGGCTAAACCTCTTAGCTAGGGCTAAGAGGTGAAGCTTGTAGTGAGATGGGAGATTCTAAGCCTTTAATTTAATTTTAATGTATGAATTGATGTTGATTTTAGTTTGATTAGCATGAAAATATTTTTAGTCTTTAATTGTCTGTTGTGACTGAAATTACAGTGGGTCTGCAATGGCTTTGAATATTTCCTGTTCCTTTTTATGTTTATGACGTCAGGAAGCCCTGTTGTTTACCATCGTCTCCTGGGTATGGTCGGATGTCAGTACCCTTCCGAACTTTCATAGCATGTTAATTGGTTTGTAAATAGTTTAATTCTATTGGTTGTCATAGTCTCCTGGGCATGGTTTGGTGATGGAATCCATTCTAATTCATATACCTTTCATATCTTTAAAACTATGTCAACGGCAGTCTAGTTTAACTTCCATGATTCTTGATGCAGGCATAAGAGCTCCCTGATCTCTACAAGTGGATCCTCTGAATCCCTAGTCTCCTTTCCTCTGATTTTTATAAATTTTAGATTAATACTTTCATTATTATTTCTTAAATTGATTTGATTTAGAATTCATCTTAATCTAGTTCTAATTCTACTTAGTTTTAGAGTACGTACAGGTTTCAGTCCCTTGGGATTCGACCTCGGTCTTACCGAGTTATTACTACATCACAACCTTGCACATGGGGAGTGAACAAGTTTTTGGCGCCGTTGTCGGGGATTGACGGCTATGATTTTCTGAAATTAATTAATTCTAGGATTAGTTTAAGATTAGGTTTAGATTTTCTTGATTTTTAGAAACTAACTTATCTTTCCTGTTTTGTAGGCTTCTAAGATAGTTTCTAAATTGGTAAATTCTTTCTTAAATTCTTCCTCTCCATTCTAGATTAGGATTTATTTCTTCTTTTTAGTAAGTTGCTAATTCTAATTCTTTTAAGAAATCCTAACTTTGGTTCTTATTCTATTTTTAGAATTTTTCTATTTATAGACTTTTTGTTTAGGATCTAACTTATTTTGTTTTGTCTTGTAGGTTGTTAACTTAGGACTTCGAAACCGGTAACTTCTTTCCATCTCTCCCTTTTATTTTCTAGATTTCTACTTCTTCCTTTCTCTTAGGTTTAGGTTAAAATTTAAATTGAGGGCTGAGTGTGTTTTATGCCCAAGTGGGCACGCGGCAACACTCGACGTCTCGTGACTGAAGGAGGATTAGTTAAGGGGTTGACTGTCCATCGCAAGACTAGACACCACTTGAATTCCTCAGAGTTAGTTGAGGTTATGGCTGAAAATCAACCTCAAGCACTACTTCAACTTAGGGTAGAGGAAGTACAAGCTGAGAATGAGATGCATCAGGCACCCCCGCCTCGTACTTTACGAGATTATTTACAACCGGCGGGGGTGAGTACACCCTCATGTATGATTTTTCCTGAAAATACAGGACATATGAACATCAAGTCAGGAGTTATCCAACTCCTTCCTAAATTTCATAGGCTTGACTCAGAAAGTTCATACTTGCATCTGAAAGAGTTCGATGAAATCATAACCACTTTATACTTCCCTAATGTATCTGAGGATACAATTAGGTTGAAACTCTTCCCATTTTCCTTGAAAGAAAAGGCCAAGACGTGGTTACATTCACTGCGTCGTAGATCCATTGGCACATGGAATGATATGCAGAGGAAATTTATAAAAAAAAATTTTCACATCATAAAACAATTACCCTCAGAAGAGCAATCATGAACTTTGCCCAAAAGGAAGACAAAACATTCTTCCAATGTTGGGAAAGGTTCAAGGATTTGGTCAGTTCATGCCCACAACATGGCTTTGAGACGTGGCGCATTACAAATTTTTTCTACGATGGACTGACATCTTCCATGCCCCAAATAGTCGAGACAATGTGTAATGGAGAATTCATTAATAAAAATGTTGACGAGGTATGGGATTACCTCGATAGTCTTGCTGAAAAAACACAAGCATGGGACTATTACCCGAATTCGAACACCACGTCTAGGCCGACTCAATCTAAGGAGAAAGGTGGAGTATATCTTTTGAAAGAAGATGATGACCTTAAGTATAAAGTGACTACACTCATAAGAAAATTTTAGGCCATGGAAGAAAAGAAAGATAAGGTTAATGAAAGTGTCTGTGGCATCTGTGATTGCAACATTCATACAATTGAAAATTGTCTTACAATACCTGCCTTTCGAGAAGTATTGAATGAACAATCCAATGCCGTAAATAACTATCAAAGACCTTTTAATGGATCAACCTCTAATACGTACAATACTGGTTGGAAAAATCATCCCAATTTTAGCTGGAGGAATGGACAAACTGTTACCCCTCAAGGTTTCTTCAATCAAAATCCAAATTAGGAGAGACCTCAAGAAGAGCTGGCTCAGACAGTGCAAGGAATTTCAGATTTTATGCAAAAAATAGATTCACGTATGACGACTATGGAAAAAGGGATGCTCCCTGCACAACCACTCTCCAATCCTAAACCGCAATACGAGATAGGTGATCCTAGCTCTTCAAATCAAATGGGGCACGTTAAATCCATCACCACTCTTAGGAGTGGGAAGGTTATTGATAAAACCCTTCCGGTTAGGCCCGAAAAGCCTCAAGAACCAGAAGAGGACAACAACGATGGATCTAGTGATGCCCCATAAAAATTTGAACCGGAACCTCTAGAGAAGCCAGTTGCTCCATTCCCCCAACGGTTAGTTGCACCAAAACGTCTCTCTCACTCTCAGGATATCCTAAAGGTGTTGAAACAAGTGAAAGTCAACATTCCTCTACTTGATGTCGTAAAACAGATACCTTTATATGCCAAATTCCTAAAGGACTTATGCACGACCAAACGACAGCAAGGTGTTCAAAAGAAGATTTTCTTAACTGAGAAAGTGAGTGCCATCTTAAAACAAGATGTGCCGCAGAAATTCAAGGACCCCGGTTGCTCAACCATATCATGTGTAATCGGGAACTATCGAATTGATCACGCACTTCTTGACTTAAGAGCGAGCGTCAATCTGATTCCTTACTCGGTATACTAACAGTTAGGTTTGGGTGAATTAAAACCCACCCGAACCATTTTATAACTTGCTGATCGCTCTGTTCGTGTACCAAGAGGGATAATCAAGGATGTGTTGGTCCAGGTTGATAGATTTTACTACCCTATAGATTTTATCATCTTGGATACCGAACCTATCAATGACACAAGCACTCAGATTCCTGTCATTCTTGGTCGCCCATTCCTGTCCACTTCAAATGCAATTATCAATTGCAGGAATGGTATCATGACTATGTCTTTTGAAAATTTGACATTGGAATCGAATATCTTTTTCAATAACGGCAGCAACTCAGAGGATGATGACGATTTCCACGAGATTAACATGATTGATTATTTTGTGGAAGATAGAACGCCTCTCACATTATCCTCTGACCCTCTAGAGAATTGCCTGGCCCACTCCCATGATCTTGATGATGATATAATTAGGGAGACGTGTGTCATACTAGATACTGCACCGGTACTTGAAGTTAACCGGTGGCGGCCACAATTTGAAGAGTTGCCCCAAAATGATATAGTGCCTCTACCGTCTAACCTCAAGCCACCGAAGCTTGACGTAAAACCTTTGTCCTCTGATTTAAAATATGTCTATTTAGGTCAAGATGAGACATACCCGATAGTGATCTCTGCCCACCTGAAAAAAGAACAAGAGAGTATGCTTATATCTACTCTCATTCAGCATAAGGGAGCTCTTGGATGGACGATAGCGGACCTCAAAGGAATTAACCCATCGATTTGTACTCACCGCATATATCTTGAGGATAATGCAAAGGCTGTTCGGCAATCACAGCATAGACTAAATCCAAATATGAAGGAAGTGGTTAAGGCCGAGGTTCTTAAACTATTGATGTGGGTATCATATACCCCATATCTGATAGTCAATGGATGAGTCCAACTTAGGTGGTTTCCAAGAAGTCTCGGATCACCATCGTAGCCAATACCAATAATGAACTCGTGCCGACCAGAGTTACTACTGGTTGAAGAATGTGCATTGACTACAGAAAGCTGAATACCGTCACAAGGAAAGACCACTTTCTTTTGCCCTTCATTAATCAAATCTTAGAAAGGCTAGCTGGTCATTCCTATTACTGTTTCCTTAACGGGTATTCAGATTATAATCAGATTGAAATCACCCTTGAGGACCAGGAAAAGACCACATTTACATGTCCCTATGGCACCTTCGCTTACAGAAGGATGCCATTCGGGTTATGTAATGCCCCTGCCACCTTTCAACGATGTATGATGAGTATCTTTTCTGACATGGTGAGAAAATATTTAGAGGTCTTCATGGACGATTTCTCTGTTTTTGGTTCATCTTTCAACAAGTGCTTAGCGAGTCTTAAATGTGTACTGAAAAGATGTGAAGAAAAAAAATTAGTACTTAATTGGGAGAAGTGTCATTTCATGGTTCAAAAGGAAATTGTCCTTGGGCATATCATCTCGTCCAAGGGAATCGAGGTAGATAAGGTAAAAATCAATCTTATCTCTAACTTACCTCCACCCAAGAATATCAGAGACGTGCGATCCTTCTTAGGACACGCAGGGTTCTACAGACGATTCATAAAGGACTTTAGTCTCTTCTATCGTCCTTTATGTAATCTTCTTCAAAAGGATACACACCATACGAGTGGACTAAGCAATGCCAAGAAGCTTTCACTAAGCTTAAGGGCATGTTAACCACTGCACCTATCATGCAGCCACCTGACTGGAGTCTTCCTTCTGAACTTAGGTGCGACGCCTCTGATTATGCTCTTGGAGCGGTTCTAGGCCAGAGAAAAGATAAGCGGCCTTACGTCATTTATTACGCCAGTAGGATTCTAAATCCTGCCCAAGTGAACTACTCGACTACGAAAAAGGAACTCTTAGCCGTGGTGTTCGCTTTGGACAAATTTAGGTCCTACCGATCGGATCCAAGATCATCATCTACACAGATCACGCGGCACTTAAGTATCTTCTTTATAAGAATGATGCTAAGCCTCGCCTGATACGATGGATCCTTCTACTCCAAGAATTCGATTTGAAAATTAAAGATAAAAAGGGAGTAGAGAACGTAGTGGCCGACCATCTCTCTCGTCTTAATACATCTGATTCCCTTGAGACGACCCATATTAATGATATGTTCCCTGATGAACAACTGTTCAGAGTCTCCCATTCACCTTGGTTCGCTGATATTGCTAATTATCTTGCTATAGGTTCCATACCGACACACTAGACGTCGCAAGATAAGAAGAAATTCTTTACCAAGGTGCGCAACTTTTTCTGGGATGATCCATATCTGTTTAAATATTGCCTAGACCAAATCCTAAGGAGATATGTGCCAGACGATGAGCATCAGAGTGTCATCTCCTTCTGTCACTCACAGGCCTGTGGAGGTCACTTTTCTGCTAAAAAGACCACGGCCAAGATTCTACAGTGTGGCTTTTACTGGCCTACTATGTTCAAGGACACTCATGAGTTTTGTAAGGCTTGTGAGCGTTGTCAGAAATTGGGAGCATTGTCCCGTCGAAATATGATGCTCTTGAATCCCATCCTTATTATAGAAACATTTGATTGTTGGGGCATTGATTTCATGGGACCATTCCCCTAATCCTTTAGAAATTTGTATATTTTGCTCGTCGTAGACTATGTCACTAAATGGGTCGAAGCAATTCCGTGCCGCAACAATGACCATCGAACGGTCATTAAATTCTTAAAAGAAAACATCCTGTCGCGGTTCGGAACGCCTCGAGCCATCATTAGTGACAGGGGCTCACACTTTTGTAATAGACCATTCGAGAGCTTAATGAAGAAATATGGTATCTCTCATAAGGTGAGCACCCCATACTATCCACAGATAAGTGGACAAGATGAGATTTTTAATAGTGAGATCAAACATATCCTAGAGAAAATGGTTAACCATAACTGTAAGGATTGGTCAATCCGATTGACCGATGCCTTATGGGTGTACCGTACTGCTTTTAAAACTCCTATTGGAACATCTCCCTTTAAACTTGTCTATGGAAAAGCTTGTCACTTGCCCGTGGAATTGGAACATAAAGCATACTGGGCGATCAAAAATCTAAATTTCAATCTAGACAACGCTGGCTCGCTACGCAAACTTCAATTAAATGAACTTGAAGAAATCCGAAACGATGCGTTCGAAAACTCGAGAATTTATAAGGACAAAATGAAGGCGTTTCATGATCAATATATTCTACGAAAATCATTCACGCCAGGTCAAAAAGTCCTTTTGTATGATTCTCGACTACATCTCTTTCCGGATAAGCTTTGATCTCGTTAGACCGGTCCTTACATTGTTGTTACTGCTTATCCTCATGGGGCCGTTGAGATAAGAGATCCCGACAATAGTAAGGAGTTGAAAGTCAATGGACATCGATTAAAACCATTTGTCGAGACATTTGATTCAGAGGACATGTCCATGCCTCTGATTGCTCCCGTTTACCAGGACTGATCTCCTAGTCTGATGGAGGTATAGGTGGGTTTATCGCTTTCATAGGACTAGGATTGTTACTTTATTTGTCTAGCTGAAAACGGTAAGCTTAGCGCTCCTGGGAGGCAACTCAGCTTTTTATTCCTTTTTATTCTTTAGTAGATAGTTCAATGTTTGTGGGTAACATTACTGCAAACCCTCACGAGACTACAACTCATCCACTAGGGGTAACCTAGGGGTTTAAAGGCTTGTTGCATATGTTAAATGCAATTAAGAGCACCTGCGAAAGTGGTATAGGTAGGATTTCATTTTTGTTATTTTTATTTTTCTTTCTCTCTCGTACTAACCTACTCTCTCCCAGCGATGTCTTGAAAAATCTCTCTCAATTCATTATCCAGGTACTATCTTCCCATCACTTTACTTTTATTGTTCCATGTGCATTGCATGTTCATATCTTTTACATTGAGGACAATGTGAATTTTTGGTTGGGGGTTAGGGAGATTAGGAAACCTAACCAGTGTTTTCTTGGTCTTGATCAAAAATTGTGGATTTTTTTAAAAAAATTCTTGCTGTGACTTAGAATTTCAAGATACGGGATGTTGGTAATTTATGACTCTTGGATTCAGTATATGTTGAATTTCACAATTAAGTTTGAATTGTTAATCCAAAATTAGAAGTTGTAAACATTGATTGAGTCATGATATCATATGTCACATCTTGCTTTCACATTAAGGTTTCAATTGGATATTGAAGATTTAACTTGATAATCACGAAGCATGTAAGGAACCAACCCGCTTGAAAATTGCCCATCATGATCAATTAAAGAAAAAGAAAAAAAAATGGATACCTTTGAAAAAGGTTGGGCGAATAATCTTCACCATAGGTTTACTCCCTATAGGTATAGATTTAATTCCCCATGGATGATATGAAGAAAAGGGTTGGGTGTACATCTTCACCATAGGTTTGCTCCCTGTAGGTGAGGATTTGATTCCCCTTCTTAGCATTACTTTTACTGGAAGATCAAAGGCTGAAAGAAAGAAAAGAGATGAGCTACGAGGCACGTTTTAGTTTAGGTTTTGCTTATCATGAATTCTCTCATTGGTTACCAATGATATCCATAAATAAAGAAGTGAATTTTAATGTTGCTAAGCCGAGATTACACTATACACCCATGGAACTAAATGTTTAACATTTTTCTAATTGATGGATTAATACTTTGAGCTTGATTATGAAGTTTACAGTGTGCTTAAGTCCAGGAGAAAGTAACACCCAACATTCATGAATCCTATAATTTTCGTATTTGGATTGTTTTCCAAAAATCACTCGAGTTCATAGAAATTGTCCTATAATTCTCAACTTATTTTTCGTATATTTTGCTTGAGACTAGCAAAATGCTGGTTGGGGGTTGTGTTGAAGGTCAAATATTACATATTAGACCCCAGTTACTACCTGGATTTACGAGCATGATACTGTTTAATGGCTCGTTTAATCGTATTTGTGATGCAGGGTGTAGTTGCGAGCTTGGATCGAAATAAGGTGCTAAAAGCATGGAGTTAACGCTCTGAAATCACCAAGGCCATGGAGGGACTCCAGGGGATCAAGATCGATGAATTTACACGCCAAATATCCGTGAAAATCAAGAAACTGAAGCACAAGTGGCCCGGAAGACGCCTAGAATGCAAGATCACAGGGTTCTTACCATCCGTTCGGTTCAAGACTTCATGCATGGCCTGAGTACCATAAATTAACCATACACGTCGAATTTCGGCCGTTGGATCTTGGTGGAAGTGGCTTAACGGACAAATTAGCGCTCAGAATCATGATTTTGGGCCCACCTGCTGTTTGGATATGCTTCATCTTCGGTTCCTATGGTTTAAATGATATGACAGAAAGGATGGATGGTACGGATTTCTCACGAACATCATCGTGGGACCTAGTCATACAGAGCAGGTACACGGTGCACAACTACACCGGCCGTGCACCGAAGCAAGCAAAGTCGGTCAGTGTTGCGCTGACCGACGATTTCTCTCAAAATTAGAAGACGCAACAGCGTCTTCACTGCCGACGTTGGGGATCGATTGTAGGCCCCACTCGTCGATAATTTGAAAGATCAGAGCCGTCCATTGAGTGTAAAGGGGGGGTATTAACCTCACCAAGGTGGCCTTTTGAGACCATGCAAGCCGTTGCAAAATCCTATCCGTTAAAAGTAAAATGGACGGCGGAGTAGAAAAGTTGGTGGACCACACTAAAAATGCTCCAAAAACACCCCTTATCGGACGGTGTTTCGTCCTAGAACCAATGGACGGAATGGATTTTCCACCTGGCTTCAATATGGGGCCCACCGATCATCGCCGAGCGAAATACGCAGGCTCTGTTTCGCAACAGAGCCTGCGGACAGAGTTTGCGGGCCACCATCACGATCCAGATGAGAAATCTGAACCGTCTATCGCATCCGGGAGTGGATTTCGACCAAACCCATCCTATTCTTGTGCAACTATACACAAGAACAAGATTGCAAAGATACGAAAGCTGACGCACGTTGATCAGTGCGGTGACCCACCCAAAGCTCTGATGAAGTTCAAATTTTTGCCTGTAGCCTTAATCGATCCTACGAGGCTAATGAGCGGCCCGGATTTAGCCATAGATTGTCACAGGCGGGTCGCATAGAGATCAGTAACGATACCTGCGTAACTTGAACGCAGCCTCGCACCACCTCTGGGTGCGGAAGTTTCATCCGACCGACTTTGTTAGCTCTTATAAAAGAGCAGGGAGAGGAAAGAAAGGGGGGATTCAGGGAGAGCTGGGCTAGAGATTGGACGTGGAGCAAGGAAGGGAGAGAGACAGAGAGTGTTAATATTTTTATTTATTTGTTTTATTCATTGTTTTTCATGAATTTAGAGGATAGCCTAATCATGGTCGGCTAAACCTCTTAGCTAGGGTTAAGAGGTGAAGCTTGTAGTGAGATGTGAGATTCTAAGCCTTTAATTTAATTTTAATATATGAATTGATGTTGATTTTAGTTTGATTAGCATGAAAATATTTTGTCTTTAATGGTCTGTTGTGACTGAAATTACAGTGGGTCTGCAATGGCTTTGAATATTTCCTTTTCCTTTTTATGTTTATGACGTCAGGAAGCCCTGTTGTTCACCATTGTCTCCTGGGCATGGTCGGATTTCAGTATCCTTCTGAACTTTCATATCATGTTGATTGGTTTGTAATTAGTTTAATTCTATTAGTTGCCATAGTCTCCTGGGCGTGGTTTGGTGATGGAATCCATTCTAATTCATATACCTTTCATATCTTTAAAACTATGTCAACGGTAGTCCAGTTTAACTTCCATGATTCTTGATGCAGGCATAAGAGCTCCCTGATCTCTACAAGTGGATCCTCTGAATCCCTAGTCTCCTTTCCTCTGATTTCTATAAATTTTAGATTAATACTTTCATTATTATTCCTTAAATTGATTTGATTTAGAATTCATCTTAATCTAGTTCTAGTTCTAATTCTACTTAGTTTTAGAGTACGTACAGGTTTTAGTCCCTTGGGATTTGACCTCGATCTTACCGAGTTATTACTACATCACAACCCTACACTTGGGGAGTGAACAGCCGCTAGCCTATGGCTGAAACTACAAGGGCTGTATAAGAGGAAGAAAGCCGGTAATAAGATTTTTCTGATAAGGTGACTTTTGAATATCAAGTTCAAGGATGGTGGTTCTGTGGCCGAGCACATGAATGAGGTCAGCAATATAGTGAACTAACTCTCCTCTATGAAGATGGTCGTGGATGATGAATTGCAGGCTTTACTATTGCTTAGTTCGTTGCCTGATAGTTCGGAGACATTGGTGGTGTCTCTAAGTAACTCTGCGCCAGACGGAAAGGTATCCATGGAACAGATTATTAGTTGTCTCTTCAATGAAGAGACAAGGAGGAAGTCTCAGGAGTCTACTCAGCAAGAGGCACTTGTGACACAGGAACGGGGGAGAGGAAAGAACAGGAAGGGCGGAAAGGCCCGAGATAAATCAAGAGGCAAGTTAAGTAATAGAAAAGATATTGAATACTGGAATTGTGGCAAGAAGGGCCACTATAAGCATGAATGTCGTAAGGTTAAAAATGACAAGAAAGGAAAAGGAAAGGAGAAGAAAGATGAATCAGATTCTACTGTGGTCGCTTCAGATGGCGATGTTGTTATTATTCTTTCTACAGATCATGATGTATGTCTCACGGCTACGAGTCAGGACACCGACTGGGTGATTGACTCAGAGACTTCTTTTCACGCGACTCCACACAAGAATTTCTTCACAAGCTACAAGTCAGGTGACTATGGAACTTTGAAGATGGAAAATTCTGATGTATCAAAGATCGTGGGGTTGGTGATATTTGTGTGAAGACCGATGTGGGCTGCACGTTGGTTCTCAGGGATGTGAGGCATATCCCAGACCTTCGCCTCAACTTGATGTCAACGGGAAGGTTGGATGATGATGGCTATGAAAGTCAGTTTTCTAGTGGGCGCTGGAAGCTCATTAAGGGTTCGTTGATCGCAGCCAAAGGAAAGAAGTGTTGCACCCTGTACAAGGCAAGTGTCAGTGTATGCAAGGGTAGGTTGAACGTAGCAGAAGATTTAGCTATAGACATGTGGCACAGGCGTCTAGGCCACATGAGTGAAAAAGGGCTTCAGCTACTAGCGAGGAAGCGGCTCCTTCCAGACGTGACAGGTATACCTCTCAAAACCTGTCTTGATTGTTTATTAGGGAACAGCATAGAGTTTCATTCGTTAAAACTGCTTCTCATGTAAATAAAGTGCATGCATTAGATGTGATTTATTCTGATGTTTGTGGTCCTATGAGGACAAAAACCTTGGGTGGGGCATTTTATTTTTTTACTTTTATAGATGATGCATCTAGGAGGGTTTGGGTTTATGCATTGAAATCCAAGGACGAGGTCTTTGGTGTGTTTAAGTTGTTTCATACTATGGTCGAGAGAGAGACAGGTAGATCATTGAAGTGCATCCGCACTGATAATGGTGGTGAATACATCGGTGACTTTCATGAGTACTGCAAGTCCCTGGGTATACGGCATGAACAGATGGTTCCCAAGACCCCCCAGCATAATGGTGTAGCTGAGTGAATGAATCGCACCATTGTTGAGAGAATCAGATGCATGATATCCCATGTGAAGTTGTCCAAGACGTTCTGGGGAGAAGCAATGCACACAGAGGTGTCTCTGATAAACAGGTCTCTATCAGTCACGTTGAATGAAGAAGTACCCGAGAAGGTGTGGACTGGATAGGATCCATCGTACAGTCATCTTAGGGTGTTTGGATGCAGGGCATCCGTTCACGTACTAAGGGACGAGAGGTCCAAGCTCGATATGAAGATCAGGGAGTGTGTATTCTTAGGGTACGGTGATAAAAAGTTCGGTTACAGATTGTGGGATCCGACCGAGAAGAAGCTCGTCAGGAGCAGAGATGTGGTTTTCTTTGAAGATCAGTGTATTGAAGACATTGGTAAGCCAGAGAAAAACCAGCCTAGTTCAGGTGAGCTAGAGGACATGGATCCGGTTATTCTTCCTGTGGTGCCTGATGACGGGGGAGTACAGCGAGGTGCAGAGGACAAAGGGGTTCCTACAGAAGATGGACCAGGGGAGCAGCCCCCACTTGATCCACCTGTTGAGCCACAGGTGAGGAGGTCATTTAGGGACAGACAGCCGTCCAAGAGGTACTCGCCGCATGAGTACATTATGCTAACCGATGGGGGAGAGCCAGAAGATTATTCTGAGGCCCTAGCCGACGAGCATAAGGAGGAATGGTTGAAAGCTATGCAAGAGGAGATGAAATCCTTGTATAAGAACCACACCTATGACATGGTGAAATTGCCTAAGGGCAAGAAAGCTCTGAGCAACAAGTGAGTGTTCAGAAAGAAGGTTGAGCAGAAGAATTCACAGACGAGGTTCAAGGCCAGACTTATGGTAAAAGGGTTCAGTCAGAGGAAAGGCATAGACTTCGAGGAGATAATCTCACCAGTGGTGAAGATGACATCCATACGGATGTTGCTTGGGTTTGCAGCTAGCATGGATCTGGAGATAGAGCAGTTAGATGTTAAAACTGCCTTCCTCCATGGTGACCTGGAAGAAGAGATCTACATGCACCAACCAGAGGGGTTCGAAGTCAAGGGCAAGGAACATATGGTGTGTAGGCTGAGGAAGAGCTTGTATGGGCTAAAACAAGCTCCACGATAATAGCACAAGAAGTTCGATTCATTCATGTTACAGCATAGGTATGACAGAACGGAGTCGGACCACTGTGTGTTCACGCGTAAGTTCTCAGATGGTGATTTCTTAGTTCTGCTGTTATACGTTGATGACATGCTCGTCATGGAAAAAGACATCGAGAAGATCGACAGGCTGAAACAGGAGTTGGGCAAGTCTTTTACGATGAAAGACTTGGGCCCTGCTAAACAAATCCTAAGAATGGAGATAACTCGTGACAGAAGTAGCAGAAAGCTTTGGCTGTCACAAGAGCGGTATATTGAGAAAGTCCTAGAGCGGTTCAATATGAATGCAGCGAAGCCGGTCAGTACTCCACGGGATGGTCACTTCAGATTAAGCGACAGGTAGTGTCCCAAGACGAAGGCAGAGGTGGAAGAGATGCAAAAGATACTTTACGAGTCTGCTGTAGGAAGTTTAATGTATACTATGGTGTGTACACGCTCAGATATAGCATATGTTGTTGGTGTTGTCAGCCAGTATCTTGCTAATCCTGGCAAAGAACATTGGGCAGTGGTGAAGTGGATACTGCAGAATCTAAGCGGCTCATCGAGGTTGAGCCTATGCTATGGTGACGGTAAACCTGTGTTAGAGGGCTACATAGATGAAGATATGGCAGACGACATAGACTCCAAGAAGTCTACATCGGGGTTCATGTTTACGTTTGCAGGGGGAGCGATTTCTTGGCAGAGTAAGCTATAGAAAGTCGTAGCATTGTCGACGAAAGAAGCCAAGTACATTGCAGTCACAGAGGCATGTAAAGAGATGCTTTGGATGAAGAGGTTCTTACAGGAACTTAGCTTGAAGCAGGAGGAGCACGTGGTCTATTGCAATAGTCAGAGTGCTATACACTTGAGCAAGAATCCAAGTCAGCATTTCAAGTCGAAGCACATAGAGATTCGGTATCACTGGATCAAGGATACTTTGGAACATAAGGTGTTACAGCTTGAGAAGGTCCACAGGGACGATAATGGGTCAGACATGATGACTAAGGCTTTGCTTAAGGGCAAGTTTGAGGTTTGTAGAAACCAGGCTGGCTTGAAGAAGGTAGATCTCTCTCGGGTCAAAAAGGGAGAGATTTAATGAGATTTTTTACCCCGTGCTCGACCGGTAGTGAGCCCTGCTCGACCGGTCGAGGGCTGGTCACGACCAATCGTGGAGTCGAGTCGTAGCTTGACTCAAAGTCCAGCGATTACGGACTTTTTTTTAGAGGGTACTCGACCGGTCGTAGGTGGTCCACGACCGGTCGTAGGTGGCGCTCAACCGGTCGTGGACTCGATACGACCAGTCGAAGCTATGCAGATTCGTTCCGTAATTTTGTGCGGATTTCGTGTCGCAAGTCCTTTCGCAACCGGGATGCGGAAGGGAGTTTTCAAAAACTATAAATTGGGGTTTTCTAGAGTTTTTTATATGAGAAAAATCAAAAGAAAGTTTCCTAAAGACTTTGCAAGGGTTTTGCTAAAGGGTTTAGGGTGAGAGAGTGAGAGAAAAGAGAGAGAGGAAGCTTGTGGAAGGGAGCCGTCGTCTCAGCGCTTCTACGTCCTCGTGATCGGTGAGATCTCTCAGTTTTTTTTATTCTCTTATTGTTTATCCACTCTTGCGAGAGTGAAGAAGGTTGTAACGTTCTACTTTTATAGTGGATTCTTGATCTGGACGAGGTCCCGTGATTTTTACCACTTTGAGGGTTTTCCACGTAAAAATCTCTTGTGTGGTGTGTGATTGTTGCTTTGATTTATTTCATTACTATTATTATCCCATAATTCTGGTTTGTTCGGGCGGCTAGATCCTAAGGTTTTGTGTAAGGCCCCCAACATCAAGCTTACCAATTGAACTCCCGGCTCCAACCTGATTCTCAAACCTTTTAATTTACAAATCATATATTTAAAACCTTACACAAAACCTTAATGTTGGGGGCCTTACCCATATATATATATATATATACCCATATATATATATATATATATATATATATATATATATATATATATATATATATATATATATGTATATATGTATATATATATGTATATATGTATATATATATGTATATATGTATATATATATATGTATATATGTATATGTATATATATACATATATACATATACATATATACATATATATATATACATATATACATATATATATACATATATACATATATATATATACATATATACATATATATATATACATATATATATATATGGGAAAAGGTACTATGCGCTCGAGCTGATGGGAACGTCCCATGAGGTCGAGCTGTGTGGGCTCCACCGTGATGCGTTTCGAACATCTACCCCATCAATCAGATGCACCATTCCATCATGGGCCTAGGTCTCAAAAATCAAGTCAATCCGTTACTTGTGTGGGCCACACCACATACAGAAGTTCATAGGGGCCATGCACCATTAAAACATTCATAATCATTTTTTGATCCCACCGAGATGTGGTTTGAAAATCTAGCCCATCCATTATGTGTGTCTCACTTGGATGAGGGTTTAGACCAAGTTTCAGATGCATGCAAATTTCAGGTGGGCCCCACCAAGTGCTTTTATATGTTTTTGGCATGTCTTCACATGATTTTAGGTGGTATGGCCCACCTGAGTTCCATATACGGCTGATTTTTGGGATATCCCATAATTTAAAGGGGACCCATCAAATGCACGGTGTTGATGGTCGACACACATCACGGTGGGGCCCACACACCTGGACCTCACGGGAGTTTATCGTGAGCTCGAGCGCATAGTACCTTTGCCCTATATATATATATATATATATATATATATATATATATATATTCGATCCAAATCAAACTCGAGCTAACCAAGCTTGGAATCGAGCTTCGAGCCAAGTTGAGTCAAGCTCCACTATTCTCGACCTCAACCCATTTTCAAACGAGCTGGGTCATATAAAGCTTGCCTCATCTTGAATCATCATTCAAACCAAGTCAAACTAAGGTAGATCGAGCTAAGCCGAGCAAAATTTTCAAGCTAGCTTGGCTCATGAACAACTCTACGCATAAGATGATGAATTACTAAAGGATAATTGTGTTCTTTCTCGGTTTCCCAGCATGGAAAATTTGTGAGGAAACATTGCAATAAAGGGGGTATCATGAGAGAGTATTTTAGGTGAGGCGTATAAGATGATGAATTACTAAATGATAATTGTGTTCTTTCTCGGTTTCCCGACATGAAAAATTTGCGAGGAAACTTTGCAATAAAGGGGGGTTACTATCATGAGAGAGTATTTTAGGTGAGACCAAGGCCTCACCCAAGAGGGTGCGGCCCTTACCATGGGGCCCTCTTTGATGTATGTATTATATATCCACACCATCCATCCATTTTTTCATATCATTTTTCAAAGTTATTCCAAAAATGAAGCAGATCTAATTATTAGGTGGACCATGCCAGAAGAAATAGTGGTGATTGACCACTAATGGGCTACACAAGTTTTAGATGAAGCTGATATTTTTTTTATTCCCTTCATCCAGGCTTCTGTGACCTTATCAATAGATTAGGTGGTAAATAAACATGACTTAAACATTAATTCCTGCCCTAAGAAGTTTTTAATGGTAGGACGATCAATCATAATGGATGATGATTGATTTGATATGTATAGTCATCGATTTTTTGAGGCCAAGGTATGCAAGATCTTATGAATCGGTCCAATCTGAGCATTTGATGGACCGCATTGATCAATGGTAGACCATGATTTTTCCCTTATTTTTATAATATAAGTTAATTGCCACAAGATCGTTACAATGAATAGGTCAAATTGGCCATCCGTCCATTGTATTGAAGTAATTTGAATTAATATAAAAAATGTACAATTCTCTTTGCAAGTTATGACTTGGCACAGGGAATCGTATTAGGTTATTGTAAAGCTTGTGATTAGATCCAGATTGATTAGTTTGTTCCTAAGATTTGAATGTACTAGAACTCCAAATTTCATATCAATCGGACCATTGGATGGGCCATATCGATCAATTAAATGAGAAATATTGATTTATAAATTAAAATCTATAAGGGATAATCGGACATATCAAATTTGATTTACACTATTTATATCAATCCTGGAATCAAATTGTAGAGATATCCAGAATATGAAATTGATATGATTGTCTAAAGGGTCACCCTAATCAAAGAAAAAGTTGTCGACAAGTCATGGCGTGAGAAGAATATGGCCTATGGATAGTTCAAATCTAATATATCCATTAGCAATTCTCTAAATCAACTATGTGAGAATCAATGGACAGTATGGATTTACCAATAAGGGTCACTAGATCATAAACCCTAATTTTGAAAATATTCTCAAATTTTTAATTCGGTTCGTCAAAATTTTATAAAATCCAGTGCATTTTCAATTATGTCTAAAAATAAAAATCTGTAATCCGATGATTTTTTTTTAATTCTATCGAAATGCCTTCAATTGAACCTCTATTCAATTGACAAAGGCCTAGATAGATTTATTAACTTTTGAAATTTGATAATTGGATTAGTAAACTTATGATACATGTAATTTTATATGCAATGGATCATTGAGGGGTCATTAAAAGTGGTCAACCACTTTAATATGATCAAGTAGGCCCCACACGAACTTGTAATACTAACTGTTTGTATCCATTTTGGTCGTAGTCATGTTTCAGCCAATCAGGGTTAGTTACGTGTGATTTGTACAGATGCGTATGGAGAGTTTGGAGGATTTCCTGCAAATATGTACGATTATGCCTTGGGAAGTGAAGCCACAATGTATCAATTTCTATCGCGCGTTGTTAGAGCGGTCGAGGGTAGAGGCGGCCGAGTTCGCACGATTGCTTGACAAATGGCATAAGGATAACTCAAAGGAATCAGAACATGGGAAGCATCAAAATTCGAGTGATGGAGAACGGTTACCATAATCGTCAGAACATAGGAATGATCTAAAATGGTAAGATTATAGCTATAAATAGAAGAAGATTGCAGTAAAATAATTCCTCTCATACCAAATCAATCAAACCAAACATTATCTTTTAATTATCCTGTCAATTTATATTCCATATATAATGTAATTGTTTACTTTTTATGTCAAGTAAATTACATTCATTAGTGTAATCTGTTTACATTCTGTAGTTTAATCTGTAGCGGTTATCAAGTAGCTAATAATATCTAGTTGTAATTTGAGTTCACGCTCGTGCGCTAGATGCAATTCTTTAATTGGAAAGGAGTTCTTCAGTTGCTCTTCGCGAATGACTGTAAGAAATTCTTTCTGTAGACACCCCACCCAGGCTAACACCTTGAAAAGGCTAAGACAATCCAGGAGACATGATCATATCCTGAACCAAACCCTAATCCCTCCTTAAACCTAACCTTGACCTTAAACCTCAAAATCCGTAACCAGAAACCGTATTCCAAACCGTTCAGTCCACCAACAACCTCGTCATTACCTTATACCCTAAATTAGAAACCCTTACTCAAGCCTAAGCCTACCTATCTGAGCCGTAAAACCCCAAAAGAGGACCACTAGGTGAACCAACGCAACGAACAAGGCCCGCACACTCGAGCCCAGCCCGAGCGAGGCCTGAGCTATAGTCTTACTACCGCCGGCGGTACTCCGAGTACCACCGCTCGCGGCTAGCGTGTGGACAGTTGTCTCAGCACCCAAAAGTCAACTTTTCTCTGAATTTATTCCCTCCAACTCCACTATTTACCGTTTTACCGACCTCAAAAGCCAATGGGAGTACGCCACGTGTCTCTCCTCTCTCCCTAACCAATCACAAGCCTCCATTTCATCATTTTAACCCTTACCTACCCTTTATTTACCATATAGCCATTAGAGAAGGCTATATATAGCCCTTTCCTCTTCTCATTTCACACACCAATAATCCACTTCTCATTTCCAAGCTTAAGAGAGTTAGAGAGAAAGAGAGTGAGGAAGAGAGTGAAGGAGAGGGAAGGAGCTCCCAAGCCTTCAAAGTTCTGATCTTTCAAGCCACCCCTTAGCCTTCCTCTCAACCTTTCCAATCCATAAGCCTGGCCCAAATTTGTCATGGTTCGGTTCATGTCTTAGCCTACTGAAGATCAAGCCAAAGATCCATTCTACATACAAGCATTCATCATGACATCTACTCCCTTCTCAAACCCTCTGCTTCTCTAGATCTCTAGTGAACGTATGTTCCATGACTTGTCGTACATTGGATTCTGTCACATTAGAAATTCCTAGTGATCTAGTCTTTTTTTCCTACCTCTTTGCATAAGCATCATCACATTCGCCTTCTAGAAATGTCATTGGACGTATTCTCTGTGGCTTGTCGAAATCTCGGATCTTGCCGCATCAGAAATCTACGTGTGTGTCTAGTCCTATCTCGACCACATCATCCATCTTTTGAGATTATTTTACCACACAAAGTAGAGACCGTACGTTCGTACGGGCAGAGAGGGTGCCTAACACCTTCTCTCTTTGTAATCGAGGTCCCTTACCTTGAATCCCGGATCGCAGATCAGGAGTCAACTTAAGGTAGGAGAGTCTTTGGATTTCTCCAACCTTACATATTCCGCAGTTTCTACCCGACTGCGAGATTCCGAGATTAATTGGCTAGTGGTGATTTCAACATTCACAAATCAACTTAATCACCCCCACCAAAATATAACACACAAATCAGCGTGGGCGCCGATTTTCAGTGTCTATAGAATGGTGATTCCACTGAAAAATTACTAGCTCGCACTAGCTGAAACCCAGCTCGAAAGTGTGTGGTACTTTAATCTCAAGGGACATCATCACTACATTCATACAAAAAAATATCTTTGGCTTGCACCCTCTCTGGCATAGATTCGAACCATGACCACTTGATCCCGTGCAAACATGACCTCGTAAGCTACCCATAAAGAAGAGCCGACAGCCTAGTCAGCTCCCGAAACATCAGCACCCACACCTACACCAACACTCGCGCTGTCACCTCCCGTAGCTTCGATAAACCTACAGGCCAATACAACCATGCAAGAGGTGGCCCAAAGTCTCCGGGCAATACAAGAGCTACTACTTCGCCTAGTGTTAAATGTCACACCAAACACTCAAGCAACCCAGTGGAGTGTACAGAACAGTTCACTTCCTCAAACCCCTTTTGCTTTTCCCCTCATTTCACCAGCAAACCCTATTCTCCTTCTCCCAGAAGAGTCAGTACAAGATCAACAGCAACCAGCAAACGGGAGCAACCCTCCCACACATCTCTACTCAGTACATCACAACAATCAGGCTACAACACAAGTTCCCCCTAACGGAAACCACAGACAAGAACTGGCGAATGCCTACAAAGGAGGCCAGTTTCGAATCTAATTCACTCCCCCCAACGGGAGTAACATTCGGGAGTTGGCAGATACCCTAGGCGGGAGCCACTTCCGAACAACACGCCCTCCCCCGAAAGGGAACCGTGTTTAATTCCAGCTACCTCCCACCACTGCGAGTCCATCTTCTTTCCAACAATCCCCTATTTTGGATCCATATGAAGAAGAAGCAGCACAAGCCCTACAGCAAGGGGCAAGATATCCACTGCAAGGTAAATCAAAAATCGAGGAATTACGAGAGCAATTGCAAATGGTGTAAAATTAACTCTAGAGATAGCAAGGAGTAGACCACCCCTCCACCAAATTTAGGGACCTTTGTCCCTTCCCAGACGCCCGAGTACCTCCAAACTTCAAGGTACCAAAATTCAAAAGATATGACGATAGTGGGTGCCCCACAGCACAACTAAAAGCATTTTATGGGGAACTCAATACTATAGTAGGGAATGATGGAGCCTTGATACGGCTCTTCTAGAAATCCCTTAAGGGCAATGCCTTGGATTGGTACACCTCACTGGACAGCCATTAAATCAGAACCTGAAAAAAGTTCTCTCAGGAGTTCATCGACAGGTTCTCATACAACCTGAATATGGCTCCAAGAAGATCTGACTTGGCTGCTTTGAGACAAAAAAGTGATGAATCATTGTCAGCATACGTGGGATAATGGCAGGCTATGGCAGCCCGAATGAGAAACTCCATCGACGACGAGAAGTAGATATCCATGATCATACATTTAGCAAACCCCAGCATTTCAGGATACCTAATCTTGTATCCATACGTAAATTTCTCCTTGCTCATCCAGGCTGGAGAACAAGTGAAAGTCGGGATCAGAGCCTGAACCATTTCCCCATAGCCACACCAGACCCTTACAATTAGAAGAAACAAAGTTGAGAAAAAATCTTTTAGATACAGAAATGGAAACGGAACTACTCCCACGCAGTGCACTACAAAAGTTAATAATATCGTCGCTAACACTTAAGGCAATCAATATGCTCCACAACCGGAGCCACGACAAGACGACCAATATCAGCCACAGTCAAATAGACAGTACCAACCACAACAAGCCCAACAGGGATATCAGGGACAACCGTCTCAACAACAACAGCAACAACCCATGGGGAATGAGCAAGGACCATATAACTAGGCATGTTGGGAAGTTCACCCCTTTAGCACAAACATACAATCTCTAACAATGCTAATGCAAAAATAACTCTTGACACCACTCCAGCTGTGATTTCCACCCAATCCCTTGCCACCAAGTTACAATGAGAATCAGTATTGCGCATATCACTAGGCTCCTGGCACCTAACCGACCGATGCTTCACTTTGAAACATGCAGTCCAAGATTTAATCGAAAGTCAGAAGATCACAATCACCCCACAGGCTAGCAACATGGCTCAGGCCAACATTCTCCAAAATCCCTTGTCATCGCATCAAGCGGACCCAATACCTCTAGCACCTCTATCGTCAACCACATTGAAGGAGGGCAACCCATACACTCATCTCCACATCATTCCATACAAGCAATCATGCCCGATACAACAAATCAGACGTGGGGACACCAACGAGCACTAGCACACGGGCCACAAGCATTCCTTGAAGCAGCACCAACAATATAGCCTCTCATATTCCTTGAAGCAGCACCAACAACTCAGCCTCTCATTTTGCAAGAGGCACCCCCGGCATCCACCAGGTCATATCCTTAACATCATACTCCCCAAGGGGCACGTCCAGCCCCAAACTCAGCAAATCCAAAGAGGTCTAATTCTGAACCCGTCATTCTCCCAATAGGCCCCCTGATCTAGCCCCGCTAACTTTGTAAGAGGCACTCCCTGCTCAAGAACCAAGTTTCCTAATGCCTCACCAACTGGCACATGCCCAGAGGACCCTTCCCACACCTCAAAAGAGGGAAGAGGATTTCATGGCCAGACCTGATCAAGAGTCGGAAGCACCTCAAGAAAAATCATCAAGCTCATCACAAATAGTTCCAGCTATAATCTCTCAATCTCAAGAACCGCTAATATACCTGGAAGGGAGAGCGGCTCCCTCCTACAACCAGAAAGCAATCCCATGGCATACCCAAAATGCGCCGAAGTGGGCAACAATGGGAGGTATTTCAGGAGAGATAACCAAAATCTAAAAGAAACCCGAGGAACTTTGTCAGGAACCGCTTGCAAAATCGATACTGCTTATGACATAGCAGCCCAACTCAAATCCAATCCTGCTCAAATATCCATCTAGGAACTCTTGTGCACATCAAGATCGCATCGAGAGATCTTTACAAAAATCCTAAATGATGCACATATCTCTCATGACGTACTACCCAAAATGGTGGCAGGTATGATTGGACAACTCCTCGCACCGCGAGCCATCACTTTCTCTGATGATGAATTGCCACCTAAAGGTCACAAACATAGGCGCTCGTTGAACATAGTTGTCTGTCATAAAAATTTTAGGGTCCCACTAGGGCTCATTGACAATGGATCTAGCCTTAACGTTTACCCTTTAAAGACTACTAAACGGTTAGAGATAGAACCAACTTCTTTCAGACCTAGTACCATGAGCGTTAGGGCCTTCAATAACTCTTGGAGATAGGTTGAGGCCGAAATTGACCTTGAATTGCAAATCGAACTAGACATAACCCTTGTCACATTTTAGGTTATTAACATTCCTGCCTCATTTAACCTTCTGTTGGGGCGGCCGTGGCTCCATGTCGTCAGAGCCATCCCATCTACCCTCCATCAAAGGGTTATATTCCCTTCGAGAAATTGAATCATTATAGTATTGGCCGAGCCAGAAACCATCTTACCAGTGATGGTCAATATCCTAGAAACCGACATCCCAGTGATTGACATTCAGCATGCAGAGGGTGACATATCGTACCACAGCTTCGAATTCAAAAATGTGAACGCAATCGCTAATCCGTGACCTCTCGTTGTTGAATATGTTATTCCCCCTGTTGAGCGACTAATCCTGAGCTATCGTACCAAGTTCCATGAAAAAGGTATGGTGGTAAAGCTAGCACGTGCTAACGTATGGAGATGGGGACTGAGATATCAACCGACACCAGAAGATTAAGCGGAAAGGCCATGAAAGGGTAAACTATTTAGGTGCACACCCATCAAGTTCATCAAGGCTGGGACAGTTTGTGGAGACATGATGATTTCCCTTGAGAACCACCTCCAGCGACTCGAACTCTCATAACATTCCAACCAGGAGTCCGTCTGGCCAACGATAAGGTGGGATAGGATCCTCAGGGCATCAAAAACACATCTGACGCCAGGGGCAGAACCCTCAGACCCACCACATGAGGATGGGGGCATGGAAAAGGATCCACATACAAAGGACCCAGAACCAGGAGTGCCCCTTGAAGGAGACGTAGGCAAGAACGGGGAAGCACCCATCTCCACCCATGGTCAAGGGGACACATCCCCACCACCAGCTCAGAGCCACAGGGGGCAAAAGCAGCCCATCCATTGGACTAACAAGGGAAAATGGCCTGCCCTTGACTGGACGGACATCAAAGTCCCATCACAAGATAAACCTGATGAGCTAGAAGAACTCCAACTCATAGGTGAAGAAATTGAATCAGATTTCGACTCTAAACCCAGCCCGACAGACATCATGGTCATTAGGACAGATGACCTACAGGAACAGACAGGTCAGAATAGCAAGATCGAAAAGGGAAAAGAACCACGATGGTCAGCCATCCACCTAACGATCGAATCAACCAACGAGTCATTCATGGATGCCGGCTTTAAAAAAAAAAGGCCAATGTAATAACAAGTGGTACCCCGAATTAGGACAAAATCAATCATGGTTTGCAACACCGTCCTGTTCGGGACCCCTTGGCAACACAAAAAAATCAGAAATTTTTCAAAACACAAAAACATCGCATATTTCTAAAAATATATATATAAAAAAAATCAAATATTCCTCAAAACCATAAAACATTAGAAAAGTTTCAAATTACAAAAAATAGAAAAAATCTCAAAAATCACTGTGCCAAACACTTCCGATGCAATGCAGAAGTTTGAGGTCGACTCCTATGATTTCGATCTAGAGTTAGACTTCGAGCTCATGGGTTTGGATGAAGCCCTGGATGAGAGAAATGATGTACATTCGGTGTATGAGTCATGTGATGCGGGTCTTGGGTCTAACATATGCATTCGATACCCAAAATTTGGACCGTGACAGTTCTTAATCCAATCCTACTTTGGATTTCAAGGGACTTCTCTCTTTAAAATATCTCTCTTTTTTCCTCTCAGATCTAGTAACCTTCCGTACTCTGTTATCATAAGAAAATCTCTCTTTTATCTCCTTTGACTCTCTTTCTGATTTATGGGATGTTCTCAAGCTCTACTCAGCCCTTGCGAGACCTTCGAAGCGTTAGATGATGTTACAAGGGTAGTTTGTGTTGATAAAAGCACTTCGAAAATGAATTCCATCAATGGTTACTTGTACATTTTCTAGGGCATCTTGGTTGCTTATTGATACAGATGTTAGCTGATGGGTTCCAGTATACCAGGGTATCTGACAGGAATTGAATTCCCTTCGGTGCCTCTTTACCAATCTGAGCCATTAGCTAGCTTTGAAAGGTCCTGGAGATCCTCTTCGTTCAATCCGTTCAGATTTGCGATGCTTTTTCAGATCGATCGGAGGCTCATCGTAAAGTTTGACTGAATTCTCGTGGAGTAGTCTTTCTCATCGTAGGTGGGGTGTCTCTGCTTGCACATTAAGTATAAATCCCGGCTTCAATGGGCCTAGATTAGCCCTAGCGTAGCAATGTATAGATAGAAGAGACCACTATCTTCTTCTCAAAAATAGCCACTGAATCAACAAGTAGAGGGATATTTCTACGAAATGATAAATAAAAATGAAGCCCTAGATTCTTAATTTGACTTGAAATAGAATACTTTTTCAAAATAACAAAAATAGTAAAAATAGTGAAATTTCTTTTAATCTTACTGAATCTCATAAGTAAGTCTTGGAATTACTAAAAGAATAACTTATACTATAAACAAATCCTCAAATGATTAAATTTTGTAAAGTCATTATGAAGTCAACTAACCTTGATTAGTTGGCCATGCGCAAAACTCATAAAAAGCATTCCAACAGCACATTGTACCCACAAAACAAATAACCAGTCTGAATCAACGACTTTCCGACTTGAATTTTTGCTATCCTCACCTTCAATTGACTTATCCTTTACCCCTCCTATGTTATGTTCATCATGATTATTATAACCATTATTAGATGTGGCTTGTTACTTAAGGTCATTTCCACAGTGTAAGATATATCTCTCCATTTTCAGGCACATCTTCATGAATGTGACTTTTTAATAATGGACAATTTTTCACTTATTAAAAGTGATAAAATCTTCTATTTATATAATTTTTTCACTCAAATTTTTAAAGAATGTATTTTTTTAGTAGTTTTGGTATTTGATTTTCCATAACCAAACTACAAAACATCATACATTACACCAGCTATTCTACGTAGGAGAGTACTATCTTAGAATGACCCATCCGCGCATCATCCAGTAAGAATCAAATCCATCATCCATCTTACTCCATGGAGAATAATTTCGTAAGTATTCAATTCTTAACGTTTAATTAGTTTGATGAAAGATACACACAATAGTGACCCCACATACAAATATACGGTTGGCATTTAATCCCCTTGCTCCTTTTGGCGTGGCTCAACTAAATTGCCAACCTGTCTGAATTTTTTTGTCCCAAGGCCTATGATTGAGATAGAACCCAATGGACGGAGTGGATTTTAGATATACAACGAGTGGGCCCATAGATCATGGTTATTTTATGGGCTGCTTTAAAATACTGCTGCATAGGATTCGAGTAGCATAAAAGCGTTTGCACGCCGGTGCTACGCAGATGCCACTTCATCGAACTGTCCACGCTGTGTTTCATCAATTATTCAAACAGGTGCACGTCCCATAAAAGTAAAATTTAAAATTAAAAAAAAAAAAGCATGAGCATAGTCGTCCAAAAAACGAATCCTATTGAAGAAAGGGGTAGCTTTCATATCTGTTGTGGGAGTCTTTTTCAGATTTTAGATTCCTTCACGGGTTTGAAATCCCTTTAAAAACCGTTGCAAAGGGTCCGGAATCTGCTACTTAGAAGCGCGGGTAACATTTGAACTTTTTGGGAACAAATATGATTAATTTCTGAAATCCATTCTATCTAAAAGTTTTTTTTACATTATTTTAACTGTACATAACAAAAATAATATTGTCCTATATTACAGGTGGGCCCCAACATGTGAATAATTTAAAATTGGCACTAGAACTTTTAAATTCAGTCTGTATGGCCCATTTGAGTTTTTGATCAGGCTGATTGTTGGAATTTGTCTTCATCCTAGTTGGACGGACGTGATGAAAAGGTTTGGATGGTATATAAATAATACGCTGGTCCCAGATAGTTTTCTATGTTGGTCGTCCACATCCCCACTGTTCCCTATCGTGTGGACCACTGGAGTTTTATATTATATGTAATTTTTATATTAGATTCTAAAATAATGTGAATAGATTGATGGACGGATTGGATTTCACATAAAATTTATGGTGGACCCACAGAGGTCACGTGTTGCATGCTATACCTATAACAGGTGTTGCAGAGGGTCTTTTTCTGTTTGACAGGTCACTATGAGGTCTCTTCGAAGTCTCCAGTCACAGCTTTTGCTGTGTTTCTTTTCCTTTACGACAATGACTCTTGTGAAAGTTTATCACCGTTTAAGAAGTGGCGGTGGCTCTCCACCCGTGCAAATAATGGTGATGGAGAATGGCCCAAAAAAGGATGAAAGTAACGATCTATTTTTTCCCATTAATTTTGGACCACTCGTTGTTTCATTTTTAACCATTCATTTGATAGCCATCAATTGGATGGTTAGAATTTCTTGATTTTTTTTTTCTTTTTAAGAAATTCTCTATACACGATGCAGCCCAAAATTTGAACGGTCTTGATATCTGCGAGGAGGTTGAGTCACCACGATTTTAAAAATGGTGGCAAACCGTCACAAGAGTCTAATGTAGTAATTATTATAGTTTTAACGTTAGTTTAAGGATTCCCTCTTCCCTCTCCACTGATGGGGTGGGGCCCACACGCACACCTGTTCGTTTTTTTTCCCACTACGTAGCCTCTTTTGATAAAGAAGCAAAAGTTGATAAAGGAGGGGAGGTACTCCTGGACGCCGATTGTATACTGATCCTGCCGGTTGAGTACTCTGTGGGGCCCACCATAATGTATATGGTTCATCCACGCCGTTCATACATTTTTTTCAGATCATTTTAGATTATGAAGCCATAAAAATGATAGATTCAGATATAAAGTGGACCACACCGCATTAAACAGTGGTGATTGAACGCCCACCATTTAAATATTTGCTGGGGGCCGAAAGTTTTGGATGATGTTGATACCCTTCATCCAGATCTGTGCGACTTTATTAACAGGTTGGATTGCAAATAAACATTACAGTGGGCCCTAGGAAGCTTTTAATGGTGGACGTTCAATCACCAATGTTTCCAGTGGTGTAGCCCACCTGAAATTTGGGTCTGCTTCATTTTTGGGATTATTCTCTAAAATCATCCGAAAAAATGGATGGACGGCGCAGATAACACACTTACATCATGGTTGGCCCCACAGAGCACCGACCAGTAGATACGGCAGTATGCAATCTGCGTCCTTCTAGAAGGAACAAGTTTCCCATGCCCAAACGCACCTCAACGAGCCCAAATGTGCCAACATGTCACATCTGAGACGTATATACGGGTGGACCCCACTATTTAGATGACCTTGCCTGAAAATCAGGTCAGTCCGCTCATTATGTGCCCCACAGCTACAACTTGAATCTGAACCGTTGGCAAGTTCTTTAAACCATTCCGTTTGTTTTCATTTGTCTTTGGCCCGCCCAATGCCCTAGCTATCCGGACTATTGCATCAAATCATACAATAGATCGTTTGGCCCACCAGATGGACGGCTTGATTGTGCGACAAACACGCCAGGTTGGCACATGATTCACATGCCGCGAAATATACTGTCTCTAATAAAGAAAAGGATGACCCATCATCACACATTGCGTGTATCCGTACATCGCTTAAACCAAGTGGGCCACACATGTTCTATCTAAATCTACATCAATCATAATCAACGGCTTGTAAATGTCCGGTTGGAGATTCTTCTATATTTTCCTTTTTCCTTTTTAAAGAGATTGGGTTTGCTATAATATATTGATCCCCACCGTACACCATACGGGGATACAAGGTTGGAGATTTTAGCCTTTGGATCTATGCCATCTGTCAATGATCCAAACCGTTTATACGATAGACCACACCTTGAATAGGGGACGCAAAAAATATGAACCCCTAGATTGAAATAGTTGACCGTTTGATCATTGATATGCATGGGACCCATTCATGTAGGGAATTTTGGACTCCGATTGACTGGCTACGCGTCCAGTAGCTGTGGCCATGGGCCTCACCATGTGTTTTATCTGTACCGTTCATTCTTTTCTTTTTTTCAAATTTTTTTAGGGCATGAGCCTAAAAATGAGGCGGATCCAAATTATAGATGGACCACACCACAGGAAACTGGGGTGATTGGAACAACTAAAAAATTCCTAAGGCCCACTGTAATGTTTATTTTCCATCCAGACAGTTGATTAGGTCACGCAGACATGCATGAAAGGAAAATACAAATATCAGCTTTTGATTCAAAACTTTTGTACCTTCAAAAAATTTGTAATGAATAGCGTCCAATCACCATGGTTTTTGGGCTAATAATCTAAAATAGTTTGCAAAATAGTAAGCAGTATAGATAAAACATATCATCATTGTGGGGGCAAGAGCATCGACCAGGGCAACAGAGGGTCACCACCCAATCCGAGTCCGATAATTTCTTAGGACGCGGATTTGGCTGCTACCCTATCAGGGACCCGCCGTCTCCAACTGGGAACAGGCAGGAGCTTTGAGTGGCCACCGTAATGTATGTGATGTACGGGTCTTTTCTATACCTTACATCCATTTTTTCTGTATCATTTTAGGGTATAAGCCCAAAAATGAGGTAGATCTAAGTTTGAAATGGACCAAATCACATGAAGCAGTGGTGATAATGATTCTCACTGGTGAAGCTTTTCTAGGGGCCACCATGATGTTTATTTACCATCCAACTTATTCATAACGTTACAGACTTGGATGAAGAGAAAAAATAAATATCACCTTCATCCCGAACTTTGGTGGCCCTTAAAAAGTTTTTAGTTGTCCGATGGACCTATGTAGTCGATGCATTGCTTACCTAGATATAGCAAATGTTTTAGTATTGGGTGGACTCTACATTGACACATTTTATTTACTTTTAGGACTTTATATTGAACTTCATTTATAGACTCTTAGCATGGATAGATGAGCATTATATATTTTATTTGATTTGCTTATTTTAAATGCATTTATTTCAAAATATGTTATATTGTTTAGCTTAATTCTATAATTAGTAGGTTATCAAGTTAAACATATTAAAATATTATACTTCTGCAAAGTATAATTGACGCTCAAAATATCAAGAACTGATTACATGCTTGACCCTTAAATTTCAAGACGTAACACTTTATCCATTTGAGAAGTGTTCTGAGCTTAAAGAGCCTGTGAGAGAACAAGTTCCTAATTTTGTAGATTCACGTATATTATTATAAGGCAAAAAGAATTCAGTCGCAAGGATTAGCCTCCTTTTCTTTCATAATCTATCTATCTTAGGGAAGGGGACACAAACAATTCAATTAACCCTTAAATCATACAGATATTAGGACGCTCGCACATCTTAGCCACACACACATGTATTTAATTTAAGCCCTCACTCACGCGCATGCAGTGTAATCTGATTGAAGTTAGAGCAACAAAGGAAAAAGTACAAATACCATCTTAATCTAAAACTTTTATTGCCCCATGGAGTTTTTAACGGTGGCCATTTTGTCACCATTACTTCCTCTAGCGTGGTCCACCTAAGATTTGGATCACCTTCATTTTTTAGCTCATGCTCTAAATTGAGCTGGTAAAATAGATGGACAGTGTGGAAAACAAATACACCATGGTGGGCCCACAGAGCTTTTCTAGCACCAACTAGTTCGAGTTGGCAAAACACCCATGCAATGTCCCACCAGCTGTAAGATCCACTCTATCCATCAAGTTCTATCCTAAATTCTAGGTCCGGTGACAAAAATCATCCCCACATCTATAACGCCCCGAAAATTGACACCCGAGTACAAAGGCTCCAGTCCCGAGTTTTCAGGAGTTAACTTAATGAAATGCACATGTGTCCTTATTGAGATTCAAGTTCATTTCACACACAAATAATTAGAGTTACACAATTCAACTTAGCGGAACCAAAGCGAGGTTGAGATAACAAAATATTCAGAAATATATGACTAATAGTCAAAAATATAATTTTAATAATGACGATCGCCCAAAATGGAGATTATACAAGCCACAACGAACATCTGGAAGTGTGTACGCCGCATCTGGAAGTGTGTGTACAGTGATGGTATGCTCCCGCCGAGCACGAGATCAAATATCAGGATGAAAATTCAAAAATCTGTGAATCCACCCCATTTTCCCCACCGCTCTCGCATTCAAATATAACCGTTCGTCTGTCGTCACGAAACGGCCCACCTCCAAGTGCCGCATTCGAAATCTAGACCGTCCATCGTGATCGGTGGGGTCCACCAACCCTAACCACAATAAAATCCACGGTCAAAAGACCCCACTCTAAGCTTGGTCTGTTACCAAACGAACGTTGCAATAGGAAGCGTGCTAACAGGGAGGAAAACTCCACTTTTGTTGGTGAGCTAGCAATTTCGATCGTTGAAGAGCATTGGATGATGGCCACGCACTCAGCTGCGGCCTCGTCACCCCTACCATTTCCGGTTTTAGCTCCCTACGTAGCAAAAAGCGAAAGGAATCCTTTCCACTCTTGGCAACGACCGATCTCAACCATCTCTCGCCTTCTGGAAGCTTCGACCGAGCAAATCCAAGACGTTGAGATTAGAGTTGCTTGAAATCTCATAGCTAAATGAGAAATTAACAAGATTGGGATTCGGCACAAACCGCCTTCGTGCGGCTAATCCTACTTACCACATAGCATTCCATCACCGTTGATAGTGACCCACAAGCCTGATAGGCATCATCTGGATCATCTGAACGTCCCTGATCAAGGAATTAACCGTTCCACTCAAAGACACCATATCAGCCGACCATCTTCCTTAAACCGACTGTGGGACCTATTTTTCGTAATAGTAACTATCCCTCAAATCCAAACCGTCCATCTCGTAGTCCATCCCCTTTAATGCTTATCTGAGATTAACTCTAGGGCCCACGCTCAAGTTCCAACTGACGGGAAGACCCTAATGGTAATCTCTCCTCGTCTAATGCATGTTATCTCCACACTAATCTTGGTGATTAGCTGTGGATATTTCCAGAAATGGAAACGACTATAAATAGCCATGTGTTAGGGTGACTCTCAAGGAAGGAAAAAGAGAAGAAATGGGAAAGGAGAGACAGAGAGAATGGAGGAGCGTAGCTGAGTGAGTTGCATGCTAATGTAGCAACTCGACTTAGCTTGAGTCGTTCAGTTCTGAGAGAAAGCTGAGAGAGAAGAGGGAGATTAGAAAGAGGGAAGTAGGAAGTCGTGGGTGTGATCAGAGAGTGAGTGGTTGCTGGAACCCATTTTCAACAACTGTTTCAACTCGTTTTGAGTCGGCCAAGTCGCACTCCAATCCATGTCCAGCTACATCACTGGCTAGTGAAGTCTGTCATCCCAAACCATTCGTCAGCGACCGAGCATTGTCCCGAATCAGGTAATCCTCATCGCTCTTTCCTCTGGTACTGATGAACTCCTTAGTTGGGCCGACCATACTCGCCGTCACCTCAACTCAATCATAGGATGAGTGACTCAGCTGCAATTACCCGGGTGAAACCCTGATCTAGATTTATGGCTGTGATCATTTCCCCTCGAGCTGAAATCAGCACCATGAACCAGTCTCAGAACTATTCTCAATGTGGCTGGCTACTGGTCAAATGGTCTTGACTGAGTCAACTGAGTCAGTGACTCAAGACCATTTCTAACTCAAAGGACCTAACTCATTTATAACTGAGAAATAACTTACCCCAGTCAGCTAGAGGCCTTGTCATGGACAATCCAGAACCACCCTGTTGGAGGTTGATTCGGTTGGTTTTCCCTGTTGAGTCGACCCTACACTTGGTGATGGGCTGACTCAACTAATCCCCCAACTGAGTCGAGTTGACTCTTATATCAGAACCACTTAAGATGGATTTAGAAGTTGTTAGATCTAATGAATTATTAATTTAACCTTATAATAGTAGATCTCATAACAATTAACTCAACTAACTATTAGTTGAGAACCTCAACCGAGTTAACTCAGTCCTAACTCACTAGTACATTGAAATGTATCATCTAGGTGTCATTTGCAAACTGACATTATTGGGAAATACTCCCTAACAGTCAATCTTGAATCAGAATCACATCACAAGGAAGTACAAGTTAAGAAGAGCATCCACTCCATCCACTTTAGGTGAGGGATATCCCCCATGGCTTTGTCATTGCATTAAATTCTAAAAATAGCGTTAAGCTTGAAATTGTAAAGATATTAATTGTACATGTGTTAGTCATAGTTTATTTGAATTAATTTCACTAATCATGTGAAAATGTTTATATCTCATTGCTCTAAGGTATCTTATAGAAATTCACATCATACTCTTGGCCTAGTTACATGTACATTTCAGTAAGTACATTGAGAAATAGTAAATCTTGCTTCCATTTAAATGGTAAGCTCACTCCATAATCCATTTCATATGCTAGAACCATTCTAATTTAAATCTAATGCATATGAAGTCTTGGAGTAGTACGCTATTTCTTTCATTCTAAATTGGTTATGTTGAGTATGAGCTAATGTGCAAATGCCTATTTACTTGATTTCTATATATGACAAACATGTGATTGGAACTTGGTATAGCACACTCTAAGTCATGTTAGTAATGGTCCAACTTGGAGTTATATTCTACCAAGTAACGACATACAACATGATGTATCCATCTATTATCAATGTCGTATAATAAGGCCTAAGTGTGAAATGCCACCTTTGGTGGGATGTTGTTAGGACTTGGTAAGATATGCTACATTCATGGGCCTCAATTGAACCTTGATCATGTTTGTGAGAATAATCTTGTCAATCCTATAGAATGTACATGAGTATCATGATGCATGACATTCACACGTGACATGTGACCTTTTCTGAATGCTTAATGTAAGCCACACTCTACTCGATTTACTGTTAGATCAGTTAAATTATCAGAGTTTATGCATTTGAGCCACTTTGGGCACTCTTATTTTACATGAGGCTATTCCAGGATCATACACTCCTCAGGCGTACCACGTGTATTATTCTAGGAGTCAGGTCATCCTTGGGCACACTCACCTTCATGGCCTTATCCAGGTAGTCTACCTACATCGGGCGGTCTTTTATTTTCACAGCTGGATGTGCATCCCCAGATTTGTGTCTTGAACATACATTCATACATTCATGCAAATGCATATGTAGTTGTATTGCCCCGTGAATTGAATATGAATTATTAATCTATTTTGGAATGATATGTTATGGTTGAATCTATGAGGGAAATTTCCACTGAGTTTTCACTCACCCAATTATGCGATTAGACTAAATAGATACAGGTATGACGGAGAAAAATGGTGCCTATGATGACACCCTTGGTGCAGCTGAAGAGGAGTATGGAGAGGAAGGACAGTATGTTGATACAATTGAGCCGTTGGAGCTCAACTGAGGACATAGGATCTATTTACTTTCATACTTCTAGACGTTATCTTAGTTTTTCTTTCTTTTGGAAATTGTAATAAAAAATCCCCTGCTGTGGGATCTTGTTTTACTTCTTTACTTTTATCCACATATGTTGAACTCCTTTGGTTAGTTTATACAACGGTTATATCTTGTTGCTATGAATTGTGTTGGTAGTTAGTTGAATGGTAATTTTACTTCATGACGTAACCCTCGGGTTCTCGCACTCAAGCAACCATCCTCGGGTTATGAGAATCAGGGTGTTACACTTCTTCATCACGCAACTCCAACGCCAAGTCGTCACATCATATCTATTGCAATACAATTAATGCGTATGTTAGCCGAGTAATTATTAAGTTCCATTCATCTAGCATATTAGTGAAGCTAGGATACCGACGTTATATCATGAGTTTTTATCCGGATCACGTGGCTCATTGTCGCACGTAGTGGCTCCTTACTAGTGTCCCTTGATCCAACTTTAGGTATTACCCATTTATCTCACCAATCAACAATTTCAAAGGTATGAGGATCAACTCGGTATAGGTCATCACCCAAACACCAAGTATAATCACTCAGTTTTGAGGTGCGGGCTTGTCACATAAAATTAAACTACCACGAAGGAAAGGGCTCGTCACCCAATTCCATTTACGCCTGAGTCGTTCGAATGGTACTCTGGCACTCAACCATCGGCTAGGTAATTTAATGGGGCTCATTCGAACAATAGTCTATCACCTGCATTAGCGCTCACTGGTCACTACGGGGAGGCTCATCACCCCAGCGTAAGCCAACAGTTCAGACACGGTGTCCCATACCACTATGCCTGACTTATGAGTCTTAGGTAATCGTATCGCACTAACGGTTATGAATAGATCATCCATTGGTAACGGGGTATCATAGATTCAATTTGGTCTTGTCATGCAATCTGAATATATATGATCAGTCAGCTAGTGGCTAATTTGATTGACCTGGGAGAACCTCGGTGCAACTGGCATTGGGTGCAAGCATCCCATGTAGTCCAGCTACTATCTATCATCCGTGTTCAATATAGATTGATTAAACAAGCTTAGGGCGGTTGCCCTAATTTGGGTCACCTCTTTAGTTCGAGCGATTAGCCAACTAACCCAAAATCATAGCAATCCTAAGTATCGCTATGTACTAAACAATTCGTCATGCCGTCAGCATATATTCAACAACACAACCACTGAGGCATTTTATCAAACACATGGTCATTAATAAATCAACACCCCTACTTAGGCATTTTATAAAATATGAGATCATCCATAAAACACCCATCTAATCACCTAAGCATTTTATCAAGCATGTGATCCTCTATAAAATAATACATTCATTAGAAAATTTAATTAAACATGCATGCATCAACACATCAACACATCCAATCGAGCATTTAATTAAACAAGTGAGTATCATTAGAATAACACATTCATTCACTTAGGCATTTTATCAAACATATATGGGCATCATAACCAGGTAATAACACATGTTGTAATCAAATTGAAATTTAAACTTGTTAGCATACACCAACCTATTTATAAACAATAAAATTATTAAATAAGACCATCAAAGGTCGATAATTGGAAGATTAGGCATAATGGTCCACACCTTGTAACGATTTGCCCTACTCACAGTGCTCGTATGGGTAGGGTGTTAGGAAAAGATTGTCAAAATGCCTAAACAAGCATACAAACTTATGAGATTAGGGATAAACAACTATTGAATCTTAAATTACAAGTAGGATATTCAATACTTACATCCAATTATTGTCGGGAAAGCTTCGATGATGACTCTGATTATGACGAGACGACTAGAGAGGGGATGAAAGGGTGGAAGTGCACCAACATTCACACCCCAAGCTCTCTCTCTCTCTCTTCTCCTTCTCTTTCTCTTCTCTCTTTCTCTATTTTTCTCTTACTCTAGTTATGAAATTCGTATGGGATGAGGGGATTCCCAAGCAAGGGCCTTATATAGCACCAAACTTGGTGAACATGGCCCTAAGGGCTAGGTTCTCATTATATTAGTCCTATGAGTGAGTGTTTCTAACCTCTAGGATCCATTATATGGTGTACATATCGATATACACCGTAGGATAGTTAACCCTAATGATGATGTATATATAGATATGATCGATCCACCATTTGGACGTGTTGATAGAGGGGTATGATCAGAAGTTTGTTCGACGGTCACCGATGGTCGATCGGGGCTACATCTATACAGATATGTGTGGAGAAATATCTTTAGACGGTATCTCGACTTTGGCCATGAATCGACGGTCTAAAAGCTACAATTTCATAAAAAAAATAAAGTGGCTAGTTTCACTTAAGTTTCATATTTTAACCAGAGTATTCGCGCTTTTAAAGCACTTAGTTTTCAGCCCAAGTTGAGTAATTTTGGGCACTATTTTAATTTACTACCCACGATGGGCGTCAAGCCTAGTGAGATGGACATTATTCTATAATTTTAGATCTAGTGGGCCACCAACGAGTGGTTTAGAGCTTATTCAGATAATTGGGGCATTTTTTTGAATGAATTGGGTAATGAGATTTCTCATGTGCAATTATTAGAGTTTGGATTAACTAAGTTCATGGTGTAGCCTATTCGGAACTAGTGGAAATGATTATTCGATTATAATCACTCTAGACCATTGGTTCTTAGGTCAAAAGGATACTTAATCAGTTTGGTTTGTTAATTAAAATCTAACCCCTAGTTATCTCGACTTTAGATTGGTCTTTATTTAGTTGTGATTGCCTTGATTAGTCAGTGATAGTTCAGTTAGATTTAGGCCTCATGTAAACAAATCATGTGGTTAAACTCGGTATTTAAGTAATCAACTGGATTCGTTGGCTTCCTATAGTCAATTAATCGGATTTGTGTGGTTCTTCTTGGTGCCGCTCACGTATAGGCTAACATCGAGTGTTAATAGTTAGTAAGTTACAATATAATTTAATTATAATGAAAATTTTCAAGAGTTGTTAGAAATCCAAAGTAGCAAAAATCCAAAACATTACAACATCTCAGGTGGGACACACCACTAGGGAAGAGTGAGGATAAGATACTAACCATAGGTTCTTATGTGGGCCGCTATGGTGTGTATCTTTTCATCAAGGCCATTACAACTCGCCACAAAAATCATCTTGATTTAAAAAATAAATAAATAAATAAATAAAAAATGGGCCACAATTTGTGAATTTATACCTTTACACATTTTAGAAGCAATTTTACATGTTCTGACTGGTGTGGTCCATTGGAGGTTGATCATTTGTATTGAGAAATTTAGGACTGTGGACCCCACCTTTTAGCCAGTTGTTTTTATGGAGGAATACAAACTTTGTTTTGCAACTTAAACCCGCACGTGCGGATTTCGAATTTCAAGATGAAAATACCCCTCCTTTTTAAATACTCTTTTCACTGCTGCTGCTTTTCAGCGTTGCTTTCACTCCTCTTAACGAAAAAAAATAGGTGTTTCCCCTACACTCTCTTCCAATGAAGAACTGAAGTACGAAGGATTTTTTTCTAATTTTCCTGACTAAAATCTCTGTGAAGCATCTAGATATCAATCCAGATATTGTTATTCTACATTTTCTATATTTCATCTTGGTGAGGGTTACGTGAAACCCAATGAACTGGTTGCATCTCCTTGAAAAGGTTTAAAATATTCCCTCACTCCAAAGCACCTCTCTTCAACCTACATTTGCCCGGTATTGCAGTAGTCAGAGGTATAGATCTTGAAAAAAAAAGCTACACTCGTACAATGGCATTGCATGCGAAGTTTGGTCAGTTCCATGTGTTAGACTTAGTAAACTTCATGCGTTAGGCTTAGTTAAATTTACATGTTGATCGATTGAATCCATGTCAAACTTGCTCGATTCAATTTGAAGCTCGCTCAATTCTATGTTAGGGCTCACTTGATCTGATGCTACGCTTACTGAATTCCATGTTTACCCTGCTCATTTTCATGCTAGGATCACTCAATTTAAGGTTTGCCCAGGTTAATTTCACAGTAGATAAGGTCAATTTAATGTTTGTCTCATAAATATCATACTAGGATCGATCAATTTAATGTTTGCCCAGCTTAATTTCATGTTAGATAAGGTCAATTTAATGTTTGCTGCGCTAAATTTCATGGTAGTATCGCTCAATTTAATGTTTGTCCAGCTTAATTTCATGTAGATAAGGTCAATTTAATGTTTGTCATGATGAATTTCATGCTAGTATCGCTCAATTTAATATTTTCCCAGCTTAATTTTATGGTAGATAAGGTCAATTTAATGTTTGCCCAGCTTAATTTCATAGTAGATAAGGTCAATTTAATGTTTGTCGTGATAAATTTTCTGCTAATATCGCTCAATTTAATGTTTACCCAGCTTAATTTCATGGTAGATAAGGTTAATTTAATGTTTACCGCGATAAATTTCATGCTAGTATCGCTCAATTTAATGTTTGCCCAGCTTAATTTCATGGTAGATAAGGTCAATTTAATGTTTGCCGCGATAAATTTTATGCTAGTATCGCTCAATTTAATGTTTGACCAACTCAATATTATCCTATGCTTGCTCAATTTACAGTTAGCCCATTTAATATCCATGCAATGCACCCTCAATTTAATGTTTGCCCCACTTAATATCATGTTATGCTTGCTCGAAGAAATGTTTGGCCAACTCAATATCACGCTATGCTCGCTCGAAATATTGTTTACCCACATCAATATCAGGATATGCGCTCAATATCATGCTATGCGTTCTCGATTTAATGCTTGTTTGCATAGTTAAATTTATAGTTTGTCTCGTTCATTTTTCAGTCTGCACCATTCAATTTCATGCTTTCCGCGCAAATGTGTCTTCAATTTTTTCGCTGAATTTTTCAGTTTGTCCCGCTCAATTTCATATTTTTCCTGCTCAATTTCATGCCCGCCCCACTCATTTCCTAGTTTGCCCCACTCAATTTCATGCTTGTCCCGCTCAATTTCATGTTTCCCCAACTCAATTTCATGTTTACCCTGCTCAAATTCATGCTTGCCCTGGTCATTTGCTAGTTTGCCCCGCTCATTTTCTAGTTTGCCCTGCTCAATTTCATGTTTGCCCCGCTCAATTTCATGCTTGGCCTGCTCATTTCCTAGTTTGCTACGCTCAATTTCATGCTTACCCCACTTGTTTCCTAGTTTACCTCGCTCAATTTCATGCTTACCCCGCTCATTTCCTAATTTGCCCTGCTCAATTTCATCTTACTACCGCTGAATTTCTTTTTAACCCCACTGAATTTCTATTTTGACCTGCTCAATTTTCAAGTTGTCCTACTGAATTTCATGTGTGCCCCGCTCAAACTAATAATGCTTCCTCGCTCAATGGCATGATAGATAGGGTCACAAAATTAAACAAGCACTACTCATTTTTCATTCGTTAACGACGAAGGTCCTTTATTATTTAATCGAGTTTTTTCATATGGCATGGTTCCATTGATTTACAATTCACTGATAATGTGTCATTGTATTGGTTTTCAAATAATAGCTGCAAGAATCATGTGCTCTTTTGGCGGGGAGTTAGAATTTGAAAACAAGCGATACTCGCACAAGGGTGGAATATCAAAACAAATGACGCTATGTCTCGAAACTACGTACAAGGAGCTTCGATCTAGAA
>CM073574.1:144336356-144893856 GCA_037074715.1 Magnolia kwangsiensis | reverse complement strand
TACAATTATGCTACAACCCTAACATAACTATTTTTTAATACCATGGTGAAGACAATAAAGACCAAAAGGGGATAAAAATATGCAGCATCTACATCAAACACCAGACAGAAAAGGGGGATAAAGGGGAAGAATAAAAACTTACATAATAAGTTAATTTAGGGTCCGTCTGGTTATACATCCAGATTAAGGACATTTCATGATGAACCAACCTAAGCTAGTGCAAAATATCCTAAAATTTCATGATACGTGATGCAAGGACACACACCCTTAACAACTAAAAAAGAGAAAATAAAAAAATTTGACATGAAATTTTCCTTTTCCTCGGAAAGAAACTTGCAAATGTCTACCAAAAGCACTCGAACATTCTTCCATTTGATAAAACTTTGGATGTAGCTTGGCATACTTCCTCAATATGTCTAAATAGCAAAACATTGGCAAGAAATACAATGGTAGAAAATCTTTTACATGCATAATGTAATATTATCTTTAGTGGGGAGAAAAAATCGAAATGATCTGAACAGGGAAGGACTTAGCTACCCAAGATTTTGACTTTCAATTGCAACCGTTTAAATGTGACAAAAACCATAATGTCTTAGGAGGTTTATTTACCTAATACTAAATATACAGTCCAGAGGAAGTGCATAAATAAATTTCATCCTAACACTAAATATTGTAATCAAAATAAGTGCCCCAAGTTTGGGCACCAAAATCATAGTCCCCTGGATGAGTTAAAGTAAAATTATTGCCACTATTTAAAGAAATAGTTCGTCAATAATATCCAACAGTCTTGGTATCCCAAAAAGATACTTGATGCACAAGCCAACAGACATGACTAAACCGCTATCTAGCTAGACGGACCGCCATCCGATGGAGCGACATCATCACGGCGGCAGACAATTGTGGCAATAAGGGTGTCAATCTTACGCTTGACCCGTTCCATACCCTTCTGGATGGCCTCAGAAATCCACTCCAGTCGTGTGAGTCGTCTGTCCTGCTCATCCATGTGCCTGACAATGTATGCCCTGCGGTTACAGTATGGCATCCTTTGACTAGTATGATCATACGAGGATCGTGGACCTCAGGCTGCTCTCCCTTGTAGGATAGTCGGTGTCGGCTGCCTCTGTCTCAGCCGCGTCCATCTCTGCAACCTCTGTCTCCACTGCCTCTACTTTTATCTCTCCTATAAAATCTTCACTACGCCTTACTGATGTCAATTCCCCTTTCAACCCCAATTTCATGCGTTTGATGTTGTTTTATGTAAGCATTTTCACGAGTCTGGGTTGGTCAGTGGTGAGCATCAGGCCAACATGATGGGAGAGTAAACATAATAGGTGTGGAAATGGAATGGCATCCCTTCTGGTGGTCGCTATGCTGTCAACAATTATTTGAGTAATGATGGTGGGCAGACACAAAGGAATACCATGACAAATGCTGTATAGAATATCTAACATATACGAAGTAATGTCAGACTTGTTCAAATCCCTTGAATATACATTTCAGGTGAAGATATTGTGTAGCACCTTGTACTTGTCTCCCAAGTGTGTTGCTCTCAGTGCATTACCCTTATGCTAGGGAACATTCTTTCCTTTACAAACATACTTTGTCATTTCTATCCGCACAGCTGGGTCATCAATGTCATGATCCGTTAAGCCTCGACCTGTGGATGGAATCCCTAATAGTTGTGCAAGGTCAATCAATGAATCAATGATGTTTATGGGGCACCTGCTCCCACAGCCAGTGATCGACAATACTAATGGATCACTCACCACCGATATTACTTGAGACACGAAAAAGCATAAACAATTCACATAAACAATATCATTCAATACATTCAAATTGTAACAAAAGAAGACACGGTGGGAAAGTAAAGAGAAATTTTTTAAATAAACTAATTCGGCTCTGAAATACTGTGAATAAGTATATTAATGAAAACGTGCACTGTCAACAGATGCATGCAGATTGATCTAACTTTGGCATGCACATATGCCATGCCTATAGAGAAGAAGCCATGGCACCATAGTGAAGTGTAGCTTGCCAAATAATACCTATATAGCTAGACCAATGAAATAAGCCCATATCTACTCTAACTATATTTTTAGAAGAATGTTTGGCTCTAGAGTTCTAGTTACATCAATTCAAAGTTTACTTCTGAAAGAAACTCAACGTTCTTGCAAATATAAATGTTGAAAGTATATTTCAATTTAATAGACGAATTGAAAGTATAATGAAGTCTAGAGTGTAAAATGAAGCTAAAAGATTTGGATGAGCAATGAAACATCTGAAATTGTACCATTAAAGAACACATGGAATTCATTACGTTTTCTGGAATTCAATTACTTCTAGTAGCAGCTGAAAGTCAAAACAACGCAAGCTAACGACAGGACAACGAAATACTAGGTACTTTATTTGAAACTTCCACCAAGTAAGCCACTGAAATATGAAGACTGCTGGATAAGCCTACAAATTCAAGGCAAGATAATAAAAATGAAAGAAGAGGAAAGGCATGGTAGCCCTCAGGACAGTTTCGTAGTTTTAAGGTCCCTCCACTTGACATGGTGCAATTGTCAATTATCCAAACCACTCATCCATTGGGAGCCGCAGTAGAAAGTCCACTGTGAAAATTGCACTGGATGGATGAACCTAAGCCATATAAGCAAAAACTACTAGCTCATTGATTGTGGACTGTTAGCCTTTTCAGATTTAACCACCCATTTGCAGTCCACAATTTTGGGTTCAAGATGGTTCCCATTGTATAATCCGAAACTTCATCAAGGACAGCCTTTATCCATAGTGAGCAGGTAACTTCAGTAAACCAAATAGTAGCATGAATATAGGTACACATTGGGGCCATATATGGTGGGACCCATTGTATAAATGGTTCGGATGATGGAGGGTGGGCAAGATGTATTATGGAGAGCTAACTATTTTTATAAGAGAATGCTATTTCCAACTCCTCAAATTAATATTTTAGCCATCTATTTAATTTATCAAACTACCCTTGTAGGAGTGGTACTATCAGTTTTTACGAATGGTAATATCATTTTTCTTTAGTAGTCACTTTTGAGATATAATGCAGTACTACGATCTGTTAATCATCACATGTGATTCTGTTAGGGGCCATTATCATAAAAAACATAGGTACAACCCGTGGGGCCCACTTATGGGAAACCATTAGCTGGTGGGACCATTAGTCGATGTTTCCCAAATCATAACCGTGACAGGAAGATCAAGAACTTATCCACCATTAATGCTTCAAGAACCTGTACAAAGCAATCACACAGACTACCGACATGTGTGCATTAATCAGCCTAAAGGTGTGTAGGATCATTGTTAGGCTAATTTCTAACAAGGCATGTGATCTAAAATCCGGTTGACAGTTTGAAAATTAGAAGAAAGGAAGGTGAAAAGGGGTTTCTGTTATTGACAAACACAGCATTTCATATCGATTGCAATGAACACAGACATACCGAGATCGTCAAAGAAGAAATCCCCCGAAGAGCCCCGTTGCTAATGTGGAGAAATCCAGTTGAGATTAAGTGGAGGGGTGGTTTTAGAAGAAGAAGTCTAAAAAATGAATTTAAAGTGAAATCAAAGTTGGTTGGTGAAAGCAGTTAATGCTTTTTTTTTCAAAATCGATCGTCGTAGATAATATCGACACATTGTCGATATATCGACAATATCAGAATTTCAATAGTCAAATTACGGAAAAGTTCAATTCTGTAATAGATATTATCGACCACTAATTGATATAGCGAAAATATTATGTCGATATTATCTTGACCATGTCGATATATCGACAAAAAATGGTATTTCTGTGCTTTGGTCGCTGGATACTTTAAGACATAATTCGATATTATCAACAATATGTCGATATATCTCTATGTAGATATATCGACAGTATATAGATATATCGACATAATATGAAAATGCTGACAGGGTTGCTGGACATTTACATTCCAGATTCGATATTATTGACACTCTATCGATATATCGCTTTGTGGATATATCGACAATTTATGGATATATTGACAAAGTATGAAAATGCATCTAAAGTTTGCTGGACATTTGTACTACAGATTCGATAATATTGTTATATTGTCGATATTATCCACAACTTATGTCGATTATATCTATGATATGTAGATATTATCGGTAACTAATGTAGATTATATCGACGATATATCGATAACATCGACTTTACATTTCTGATCGTTTAATTCGTGGATATCATCGACATGTCGTTGATTTATCCATCATAACGTCGATGGCATCTATAAGTTTGCGATTTATCGAGTAATTTTGGAATTTTTGGGTTTGGTCGCTAGACAAATACATACATAATTTGATAATATCCACAATATGTCGATATATCAACATGTCTACTATCGATATATCTATATTATGTCGATATATCGACATATCATGAAATTTCACCTCAACATCCTGAACAATTTCGAGAAATATTCACGATTTATCGACATATTGTAGATCTTATCGATGACTTACATAGATACGATCGATGATATGTCGATAATATCGACAACTTACTGTATATCATATCGATGATATGTAAATTATATCGACGTTGAAAATTTTACAATTTTTTTTACAGAATTTATTCATCAATGTTTTTTTTGGTGTATTTTATTTTAGAATTTATTCATGTGGAGGGTTATACAGTCCTCATATACTATCAGAAGGCTGCAAAACGTACCAAGTGAAGTGCTCCTTACAGCGAATGGAACCATGGATAATCGAGAGTGTAGCTCCTTTCAACCAAAGAGCCCGCAAGCGTTGTCTCCATTTAATTACATCTTCGCACAATATTGCATTATACTTAGCCCGATGAACTTCTCACCATGCTCTCTCCTCTTCTGATAGGGCTTGAGACTCTTCTTTCACATCAAAAACCTGAATTTGTTGCATCAATCCGAAGGAACATGGCAAAAAGCAACAGTGGAAAATTCTCTTCAATAATAGCCATTTAGGCCCTTTCTTATGGAAGAAGAAACAAAATAAGGTAAAAGACAACTACTTAGAAGTGCTTCTAGAGGTGAGGGTGAAGGATGTCAGATTTAAAGTGGGCCATGTAAGAGGATTTGCTTTGAAGAAGAATTTTGGATCAAGAGGTCCTCTGCATCTAGATTTCATAGACTTTACTCTATTACTAGGTGAAACATTGTTGTCTTAATTTCTATCTTAAAATTAAACTTAAAAAAAATAACAAATTTAAAAAAAAAAAAAAAAAACATTGTTATCAAATAGTCATATGAGCTCATGGAGGATAAATCTGATTTTTGCATTGTCATCCTAATCTATGGGATAATGAGATAGATCCCTATGGTGGTTGAGCTTCTTAACCTTCTGAATGAGGTTGTCGTATGAGTCTTTGTGGGATCTACACGCAAATGGTCATTTTTATTCTACAAGACTCCTCAAGGCTTCAGTCCAATCAAGACCATGAAGCTGCCACAAGCAAAAGTGTGGGAAGTTATGCTCCACCACATGCAGAGGCATTCTGTTAGACACTTGCAGCCAGGAAGATCGACAATCTCCAAAAAGGAAATTGCTCTCTTTCAATCATTTGTTTTATATGTAGTAGAAAAGATGCAGAATCAGTTATCGACAACCGTGTTGCAAGTGGCTATCCATATTTGGTCCACCTTTTTGTCTCTTTGAAATTGATTTGGCTTCTTCCTAGATTCATAGCTGACCCTATGGATAGATGAAGTGGTGGACCTTTTAATCCTAAGGGCGAGATTTTATGGAGGATGCTCTGGCTTGCTATCATGTGGGGTATTTTGAAAGAAAAGAAAGGAAATGATTTTTAAAAGTAATTCCTCAAGTATCGCTCAACTAAGGAATTGTTTGACCACATCTTTCTTCATTGTCCATTCACTAGAGAAGTGTAGGCTGGTATCTTCAATCTGTCAGAAGAGTTTTGTTTTATGCCGTGCTCGCCTTTTTTGAGGTGCGGCATGCTTCAGACGATGGTAATCTTGGGCAGCATAAATGGAGACTTGTCTGGTTGGCCTTCCTTTGGATGATGTGGCTTGAAAGGAGTGGCCATTGTTTTAGGAAATCTTAGAGGGGGGTTCTTTTCCTTTTGTTATTTTCTGCTTAGTTTGCTTTTGTTTTAATAAATTGCTTCATCTTTCAAACCAAAAACAAAAAATAATAAACAAAAATATCACTCAACTGCCTACCAAAGTTAATTGGGGCTTTGTTGCTGAGGAACTCAAAGGGATTCCTAAACCCAATCTAATCCATGAAAGGCAGAGGATCATCAAAGATTATCAGAAACCACACCCAAATGTGGGTTATAGATGGCTTCTCCCTGGGGTAGTGTAAGCTTAGTATTGATGAGAGCTCGACAATGTAGACACCCCACATGATGTCATTGGTTTAGACTCATTAATCTCCACTCCTAAAGAAGAGCTTGCACTGATCCAAACTTTAGAATCTTGAAAACCTCCACTAACTCCCATTACCCTATCAAACATAGCCTATGCCCAAATCCACCCCAAACCTCACAAAAAAAGGGGGCCCACACGGCCACACTCCATCTTTTTTTGGAGGCCTCACCAGGACACTTGAGGAAAATTTTTATGTGTTCCATGAAATGCTTCTTCCTTGGCAAACCCATCTCTTTCACAAGTCTCCAAATCTAGGCTCCTATTTCTTAGATTTTGGGATAAATTTCTTCAATCTACATGTCCATCTTGAAGCCAATAAAGTCTAATTCCAATGAGCCTAGTTTCAGTTCAATCCCATGTCCGTGAACCAGTATCTAAACGAAACATCGAAAGGTACACCAAAATCAATTGACTATTGCAAACTAACTAGGATGATGCACTTGTTACCCATACTACCCCTTAGCACACCCCCATCCTTCCTTCAAATTGCAAGTCTACCCTTCAAAACCTTTCTAAAATGAGGCATTTTGTACAAGAAAGGAGTCCTAACTTTTTAATTGTCTAAGTGCCAGAACCCCTTCAAAATATATTTCCATAGAGAATTTTTTGAAAGAATACAGAAAATTCAAGACTCATAATGATGAAGAAGGAGAATATTTGGGAATGAAGAGCTTGGGAAGCTCCTCTCCTAAAGGATAATGAGTACAACTCTACTCTCCAGAATAGTGGGCCATGGCTTCGATATCTTATAGAAGAGAAGTATTCTCTTGTTCCTCCTTTCCTCTCACTTCTCATTGAAATGCAAGCAAGGCAAGAACCTCTTAGGTGTAGCCTCTACACCTGTCCAAGGAGTCCATCTCAAGCTCAAATACATTAAAGGGCAACGGATCAATCACTAATTTTCCGCATTCCTTCCCTGTCCCATCTTCTTCCCTTTCCTTTCTCACTGGCATCCCCTTCTTCTTTATGATTTTGGGCTAAATCAACTATTTGTTGAACTTCCAGTTTTGGAAGCTCAATTCTCTTAAACATTTTATGTAGGTGGAGAAACATTGTGTAACCCCTTCTCCATAACCAACGTCCTTGCTCAAAGCCTCTATATGAAGAACTTTTCCAAAGAAATTTCCAAAAGAGAAAAGGTCCTCAATTTCTACTATTAAATCAATCATAGTTTCGATGAGTTTAATGGTTTCACAGAGTGACTGGAAACTTGTAGTTACACCTTAACAAATAAATAATAGCACCGTGCATTTATGATGCAAGGCCATCCAAATTTGACTTTTCCAATACGATTGCTTTACTAGATTTACTATATTTCCTAGTATAAAATGCATAGCCTTGAGATTGTTCATACAATCAAATATAGGTTTCTTACGTAACTTTCTCAATATGTATATATATATATATATATATATATATATATATATATATATATATATATATATATATATATATATATATATATATATATATATATATATATATATATATATATATATATTTATATATATATATATATCCTATGGTTACTATGGTTATGATTCTACCAGACGTGTCTCCTTCATTCCATTGAAGATCAGCTTTACAGTTGGCATTAGGTGAGTTCGAATTCCTCTCTCTCTCTATTCCCTCTGATCACTTGAGATTTATCTTTCGAAGAAATAAAACCATGTAAAGGAAGATACCACAAGCTGGTGACCAACGGAAAGAAAATATAAAAATTAATCCTAATGAACAAATAAATATAAAGATATGAATATCACAATACCTCAATTTGGCTTTATAGTTATTGATTATCTCTTGCTTTTCTTCCTTTGTGGAATACCAAATAACACTCGAAATGACAAAGTATGAGAGTTTGCGACATATCGGACAAGCCCTCAATGCAGTGTTGACATCCATGCCAGAGGTCAGAGAATTGCTTCGCCAATTCCGAATACATGATATACAGAAAGGATGATCACATTCAGATAGCAAGTGTTGCATTGGAAATATTCCACTTTTTCCTCATATTGGTTCCACAAGAAATTCCAAAGTGCTGAATTTCAACAATTACTCTACAAAATCTACCAAAATTGTTACAGGCTTAATGCAAGAAGTGTTGTAAGAACACAAAATTCACACCAATCAAATGATAGATCGGACCATCCATGAAATGTATGCAAGTACTCTACCTTGGTCTCTTTGAGATTTTACCTACTCACTTTCAGGCTTTTGACTTTCAAAAAGAGGAGAAAAACACCCTAGAGTTACAACATAGAGAATAAGTAGAGGCATGGAAAGTTTAATTTTTTAATTTTTTTTCCAGCACTTTGAAAGGTGGATGATAGAAACAAAGTTTAAAAGATTCTTATGCCATTGCACAATTCCAATCCTCCTCAAACATGGGACATACTATAATCCAACCATAATACACATTAGCACTACCCTTTTATAGGTATTTAAAACCTCTACCCTACATAACCAAGCTTATCAATCCAGAAGAATGCCTAGGAAATAAAAGAGAAAGCTGATTGTAAATAACAATGGCATGACTTAATGAAACTCATGTGATTTGAGAAAATTAAAACAGTCTCATCATTAACACAGGCAATATGAGCATAAGTTCAAAATGCACATGATGTACGGGGGAGCAAGGCAGGTGCAAGGCTATAAAGGGATCTCCTGTCACATAATAGACTGTAATGAATTATTTTATAGATGGATGCACCACCAAGAACATGCAATATCCCAAGTTTGTTATTTCTTCCATTCCATAATCATTGTGAGTTCTAAGAATCATGTAGAACAAGTAACATGGTCTGCTTGAATCTCATCTTTGATGTCTTTATTAATACAAATGATGCACACTTTTTATTGCTAACTAATCCACCCATATGACACCCCAAAAAATATATATATAAAAAAGAATGTGACTCACTCTTGATTTTTGTGGTTCAACACATTGACCCTAAAAAAAGTTCACAAGAGCTCAGTTAGCTAGCAACTATGTTTCTTAAAGCTTACCACAATTCCACTTGGGTGCATTGGAAGAATGAGCACAATGGTCATATAATTCCACTTGGGCACATTCGTAAGAATGAGGGCAGGTTGGATAGTGTATGCATTGGATCCAAGGTAAGAGGGAGAGAAGGAAGTAAAATAATTATGGTACGCTGCATTCCATGAGAAGTATTAAAACACAGGTTTTAATTTTTAGTTATTGATTGAGTGGAAAGTGGAAAATTTAATATTCCCCACATAATACTCACCAAGTTTCCCCTGTTGCAGTTTAGCATAAACCCATAGTTTCCAAACATGGCTTAAAGAAAACACAAACATTTATGAACTCCCTCTAAAAAACACCCCATTGCAGTAAAAAAGAGAATGAAGTGCCTGCGGTGGTTACATCATTGTGCATAGAACCCATACATTGTGTAATATCGAGACATTGAACTTGATCTAGAGCAATTGCCAAGCGTCGAGTTCCATGTGCATTGAACATGATCGACGAGCATATCGAGACAAACTGAAAATATTGTGGGACAGTATAAAGTTCATTTCATCATCTACTAAAATTACAGAATATGCTATACATCAAAACTTGCACTTCTGGCGAGTATGCAGAAAATTTCCAAGTATGTGCATTTCATTCCAAGTTCTTTCTCTAATCACGATAGACTTGAGAGGATTTCGGATCAACCCTCACAAGGCTATCGTGATTAGAGAAGGAACTCGGACTAAAATGCACATACTTAGAAAATTTCAGCACTCCAAGATTACTGTAAACCTCTGAATAATACATTCATATAAAATCTATCTCTCATGCACTGCACAAATATCACCTACTGACTACAGGCAAGAAATCATATGCTATTGACTTCCTCCAATCGGCGGTGTATTTTTACATGTCTATTCCCTCCAAGGTGAGACCGCTACACAAAATGTCAATGAATTTCATCACGAAGATGCCGCAATCATAACCATTGTCCTGCTTCGGTGCGAATTCATTGAATCTGACGGTCCACTTCTTCCCTTCAAGCGTAGTACTATCTCCAGTGGCATGGAAGAGAACGGAGAGTGCATCGGTCATATTCTTCATCTTATACTTGAACTTCGACATTAGATATGTGTATAGGCTATCCACAACAACGATTTCTCTTTCTCTGGGATAAATGACTAGCAAAAACTAATGTGAATTGTCGTGATTTATTGGCGCATAAACCTGTCCATGATTCACAAAATAATATATTTGTCAAAACATGATAGAACATATAACAGTAAGAGATGACGTTCTGTGACGAGTGCATTACCCATTCATAACACCAAATCGCTCTGGCTTATGGTTTATCTCGCTGCCTAGCAATTGCATAGGCCGTGGTCAGCTGACCTATTAGTGATGACCATTCTGACATCGAATTGGAGGCCCGATATACAATCAAAATTGGTAAACACCCGTCGAGGCTTTTTTGTTACAAACATGATTAAAGTTTAATACATGTAATAAAATAAGATTGGGAAGTAATTAAGAATTTTCGTAATAAACATTTATCGTAAAATACATAAGACAGAACTTGCAATCCTAAGGATATGCTATTGAGTGGGCGTTATGCCTTTTCTCAAAGAACTCGATGTATGTGTCGATGGTCTAATCAATAAGATAGTACGATTCCGTCATAGATTCATATAACAAATAATTACATGGCAATCGATGCATATAGAGAATAAATTAGTAATGCTTACCTCGCTATCAACCCAGGCATCCTTCATCCATATTGTACTAAACCATTTCTCCGCTGGCATGTCCTTGTTTGCTTCATACCAGTCCTCTACTTCTTTCACCTCCTGTGCGGATAGTATCCTGAAATGATCCACTTGTTGAGGAAATGGTATCGGAGAAGTAACAAAAGCTGTAACTTGCTCGGGTTCACGAACCGCCCCAGGGGTTATATCGAATGCAGACAGGGACAAGTATGGAGAAACTTTGTAAAATGACAGCTTCGGTATCCTTTTGGTTCTCCTTTCATAAACGGGATGAGAAATGGATGCATGTCTAAGTTCTTTATCTTCGATATCATTTGCTTCCACTATATTCCTCAACTTCTCACCCTCAACCTCCATCACAAAATGTACCCTCTATTTAGAACTATCTTCTTTCTCCGTATTAAACTCATTCCTCTCATTCGCTAACTTTCCCTTGTCCTTGAAGAACCATTCCTTGTCCGCCCCAGAGGTTGTATCGAATGCAGACAGGGACAAGTATGAAAAAATCTTGTAATAAGATGGCTTCGGTATCCTTTTAGTTCTCCTTTCATAAACGGCATGAAAAGTGGATTCATTCCATACATTACCTTTAACATTACTATACGATTGCACATTCATATCCACATGTCCAAGTTCTTTATCTTCAATATCATTTACGTCCACTCCCTTCCTCAACTCTTCATGCTCCTCCTCCATCACAAAATATCCTCTCTGTATACGACTACCCACCTTCTCCTTATCAAACTCCTCCCTCTGATTCGCTAACTTTTTTTTATCCTTGAAGAACCATTCCTTATCCACAAAGAACAACTCCTTCTCCCTCTTCAGTAACGTTTCTCTGTTATCAAACAGTGTTTCTTTCCTTCTCATCCCTGCCCTCTCTTTCCTCAATTCGTCCCTCTCATTTTTAAATTCTTCTCTCTCTTTCTTTAACTCTTCCCTCTCATTTCGAAATTCCTCCATAAGAACAACATTCGGTATACCCCCCCCCCCCCCCCCTCAGTCCCGATCCCTCCACGCCTTTCTCATCGCTATCATCTGACTCGTCATCCTCCTCATGATCAATCTCATTACCCTCCTCATCATCTTCCTGGGTCTCAGTAAGCTACAAAATACATAGATGGATATGTAAGAGTATGGATAACTTTACAATGGCAGTCATGAAATTATAGTTCATTTTCCGTAACATCTCACCTGGAAACTATCTTGTACCGAGCGAACGACATCCATTTCCCATTCTCGTAACGTTGGTTCTAATTTCATTACTACTGAGGTCTGTAAAAGAACAAAGAGTAATGTTAAATAAAAAAGCATATACGTAAGCAAATTAAATGATGAGGATATATATATAAACTTACAGCTTTACTCTCAAAAATAGCATGTATTCTGTTATACCTCCAACCCTTCCAGCCTCGATATTGAATGAAGCATGGAATTTGATGCGAAACATATGATACAACACAATCTTGTAGGGCCGGTAATATCTCTACTGCCCATACTTATTAGAATGAAATTGCACCAGGTTACAAATCTATAATTGACTATAGAGGGAAAACATATACAAAGTAAAAGGTGTTCTTACTTGTAGAGGAAGGATGCAACCACATACAGTGTACCGAGGGAAACTCGATGCAGCAACAATAGATTTGATTTCTTGCGACATTGTATAGTATCCCAAACTACCCCAGGGATACCTATAGAAATCATCTAGCGAGTCCACCAGGTAAATATAATCCATGTTGCACATGATTTTTGGTTCAGTTTCCCTAAGAAAGTGCTCCACAACTAGAAGTAGGGTAACCTTCACGACATCCTCATGCTTATTGGTGTCAATTAATCTCTCAAACACCTCTATTAGTTGCTTCTTTAATACTAGGTATTCTTTGAAGTATCTGTCTCTTAATGTACTCGTAGTGCAATGATTCTTCGGTACAGTTAGATCTCCAATCTTAAAACCAGTAATGAGGGCAAAGTCTATCTCGGTAAAGTACAATCGTCTCCCCTTAATCTCAAATACTAGATCACCTTTGTATCTTACAAAAAGAAGGTGAAATAGAGCCCCTAAAAATCTAAACGATGTAACATGCAATAGAGACGAGAAAGGAGATAGCCTAAACAAAGTTAGGCAACTATCGTGCTTCTCCACTCCATCCTTCACCTTGTCAAACTACGATGTGAGTGTACACCTACATGTTGGGTTGGGGATCTTTACAGAATATTCATTGCCTGCAAAGATGAATTGAAAAACATATCAAACATAAAATTTACAAGATAAACGTTGTGGAAAAAAATCAGAGAACGATGAAAAGAATGTAGCATTTCATTAATTTGAATAAGCTTCATATGAATTGGAAATAGAACTGGAACGAGAAATACCAAAAATTATGTGAGACAAACTATCAAGGTAAGTAAGACAAACTATAATTTGATCGGGACAAAGATGAAATTAAATGTTGCTCTGGTTACTTTGGTAGTGTTGGGGATTTTGACCTGCGGAATCACACAGATCTAGATCTAAGATGGCAATCCAATGGCACCAAGCACACAAGAGAACACAGAGAACACCCAAATTTAACATGGAAAACCCTTGCGGGAAAAAACCACGAAAATTATAAAGAGAAAGGACTTACCCGATTCGAACAACCTCGAATCTGACCCTTGCTACACCCTTTAGAAACCCTAGCATACCCTTGGAACCCCTTTAGAAAGCCTTAGCATATCATCTCTCATCCCTAGAAAAGCCCTAGGAACACCTATTTATAGTTTAGGCAACTTCCCTTCCGTATCCCAGTTACGAAATGACTCAAGATCCGTAAAATCTGCATTTCTGCAATCGTATCTGTGGAACTCTTCGATGATATCGAAGGACTCTCGATAACAGCGTCGATATGATCTGACGGTCTCTCGATCATATCGATAGAACCAAGAAAACTGTCCAGCGACCAATGGTGAAAATTCTGTGAATTATCGATGTCATCGAGACACTCTCGATAACAACCTCGATCCCATCTGAAACCCTATCGATATGATCGACAGTCCAGCAGACAGATTTAAGACATTTGTCCATAATAATCTCCACCATGTCTTCAATCTTCATCCGTGTAGCTTCCTGACCTCTTCTCTTATTTTCGTATCACATCATAGCTTCTTGTACACACTCCGTCTTCCTTTTACGCCATCGCCAAGTCCAGAGAAGTTTCACAGACAAAGATCCACGTGCTCAACCACCTTTGCTCCTGTCTTCTCAAAAAAGAAAGACGTAGTCTTTTTACCATCTCACCACTACCCAATATTGTTTGCCGGGGTACTTGCTCACAACATTGATAGCCTGTGAAATAAACCGGTCTAATCCAGACCATGGCATACACTGCCCAGCGCATTCGATCAAGGCTCATGAGATATCCTGCTTTTCCTCATATCTTTTCAGACATATCCAGAGGAAAACTTGAGGAGAGAAACGTAGGGAACACTCTCCGACTTTACCTAGCCCATCACATCCTGGATCAATACCTACACATAAGGTATTCTTCCTGTGATTACCAAAGCCTACTCCTCAATCAGTCTCAATGCCAAGAACCATCTTTGCAGACCCCCTGATCCTTCACTGAGTCTTCAGTACATTGATTTCAGACATGTCACAATTGGAGATCCACATGTCATCAACATACAATACCTGACCCACCATGAAGGAATCAAACCACTGCCTAGGCGACAGGTCGAACAACAACCTCTTGCAAAGTCTTTTCTTAGCCTCTTTCACTTCGAACAACCCTGGTTGCTTCATGTAGATCTGCTCTTCACTTTCCCTTGCAGAAGTGCAGACTCTACATCCTTCCTTCCAGCTCAAGATCACATTAGCCAACCAGTGCCAATCACTGATCTAATAGACACCTGCTATACCATTAGCGTGAATATCTCTGAGGAGCCGATCCCTTCTCCCTGAGCATAACCCATCGCCACCAACCTCGCCCTATATCTATGTTGTATCCTCCTGAAGATCCACCTGCATCCAACCGCTCTCCGGCCCACTGGAAGCTCCACCCACTCCCATATGTCGTTTTGGTACAACGAATCCATCACATCCCCTATAGTCACCTTTCACTTCTCAGCACCAGGCTCACCTAGAGCCATCTGAATAGAAGATGAATACTCCGGCGATATTGGAGTCATCCATGTATCTCACCGATATCTCGCGATCATACCGTGTGTTTCTTCTCACAGGTAGCTGCTCCACCTGCTCTGTATCCCTGTCCGTGCATCTTAGCCTTCCTACCCTGCCCGCTCATATGTCCATGCCCAACATGTCACACACGTGTAGAGGTGGAATCCGCTACATCCACCATAACTTCACCTTTTGAAGTGCTCTCAATCAACTTGTACAAGTTACTGAGTCGTTGCACTTTCATGATTACCTATGCCCCCTTGGATACATTAAGAACACCATCAATACCTGTGTACTTACATCCTTTTACCTCAAGCACACCAAGAGAAATCAGATTCTGCTTCAAATCAGGAACGTGCCTCACATCTGTCAAGGTACGCTCCACCCCATCAAACATCCTGATACGTACAGAACCAACAGCCATAACATTACAGGCAATGTCATTGTCCATAAATACCTGTCCACCATCGCACTCCCTGTAGCTGGTGAACCAACTCCGATGAGGAGTCATGTGAAAAGATGCCCCTGTGTCTAGCATCCACTCATCCTTACGATCATCGTATGACCGTCTGAGTGAAAACACAGATAAAACATCACCATCACATCCACTCGATCCATCTGACGTGGCAACATTGGCCTCCCTGCATGAAGCCTCAGAATCTTCCCTCTTCGATTTAATATTTTCACAATCCCTCTTCACATGTCATTCCTTCCCACAATTCCAACACTTTACCTTTCCTTTACCCTTGCCCCTGGATTTGGATCTAGAACCAGAAGAACCTGTACTTTGTCCAGAATTCCTACCCACTGTAAACAGTGCATCAAAAGACGTCCCCATGTCGCTGTTCAGTTGTCTCATAGCCTTCCCTTGAAGGGCTGAGATAACTATGTCGACACTCAGGGTTTTATTCATGCTGCATATAGTGTCCTTGAATGCCTCATAGGACGCCGGGAGAGAATTCAACAACATACATGCTTGTTCTTCATCTTTCATCACTTCCTTCATATTCAGCAATTTGCAAACCAATTTATTAAAGTTGCTGATGTGAGCCTCCAGATCTCCACCCTCTGCCATCTTGAAGTTATACCACTGCCGCTTCAAGTGTAAACGATTTTTCGAGGATTTCTTCACATATACATCATCTAACTTTTCCACAAACCAGCCGTAGTTTTCTCCCTCATGACGTTGTAGAGAACCTCATCTGTGAGACATAAACGGATCGATGATAAAGCTTTCTTATCAAGAGTATTCCAATTAGCATCATCATTCATAGTAGACTTCCGCTCCTCAAGAGCACCATCTTCGCCTTGCTTGGTTAACAGGCGAATCATCTTAACCTTCCATAACTCAAAATTATTTTTTCCTGAGTACTTCTCAATCTCATACTTGGCGCTTGCCATTATTACTAATCCCTCAGATTCAGATCTATGCCCCAACTGCTCTGATACCACTTGTTGGGGATTTTGATCTGCGGAATCACACAGATCTAGATCTAGGATGGCAATCCAATAGCACCAAGCACACAAGAGAACACAGAGAACACCCAAATTTAACGTGGAAAACCCTTGCGGGAAAAAACCACGGCACAAAGCGACAGATCTCCACTATGAAAATAGAAATTACAAAGAGAAAGGACTTACCCGATTCGAACAACCTCGAATCTGACCCTTGCTACACCCTTTAGAAACCCTAGCATACCCTTGGAACCCCTTTAGAAAGCCTTAGCATATCATCTCTCATCCCTAGAAAAGCCTTAGGAACACCTATTTATAGTTTAGGCAACTTCCCTTCCACATCTCAGTTGCGAAAGGACTCAAGATCCGCAAAATCTGCGTTTCCGTAATCGCATCTGTGGAACTCTTCGATGATATCGAAGGACTCTCGATAACAGCGTCGATATGATCTGAAGGTCTCTCGATCATATCGACAGAACTAAGAAAACTGTCCAGCGACCAATGGTGAAAATTCTGTGAATTATCGATGTCATCGAGACACTCTCGATAACAACCTCGATCCCATCTAAAACCCTGTCGATATGATCGACAGTCCACCAGACAGATTTAAGACATCTTTTCATAACAGGTAGTTCACATGGTTGGAGTTAGTTATAAAGAGTGCTCCATGAAGAAATTTTCGCCATGTACTTCCTAAAAGCCAACCCAAATTCATAGATGAAGACTAGGATAATAATGGTGATGATAATGCATTTGTAAATTCATACACATATACAAACATACATACTTATAGAGATATATAGATATGCATATGCACATATAGATACAGATACAGGGCATGTGGTTTTGATTGTATATGGCGACCACATAATGCAATTCTTAATATTTCGGAAAAGTCTATCTTTTTCAGAGCCAACAATCATGGCCACCTATGACCTATCACTTGCCATGAAAGAGAAAAAACCAATAACATGTGAATCTGTTGCAGACCCAGGCCAGAGAAAAAACCAACAACAAGGCAGGCCTAGAAGCTCGACAGTCCACTGCCATCTCATGAGATCCCCATGCCATCCCTTCTTTTAGTGAAGTAAATTGTACAAATCCTATGGGATGCCTATAAAACTAAGGACTAATTCGATTTCCATGATAAATGAATTAGATTATAGAACTTGAATTGTAAATCATAGGATGTTAACCGCAGGCTCATGTTATGAGAACCCAAAATGTGATTCAAGATCATGATAGTCCAAGGGACACCTGAGGTCATGTTGGGCCCTTTAGAGGTCATGTTGGGCTCAAGTTGCCCTCAACCCAACCCAACCTACCTCTCACTATAACTTGGGTTTGGATCAACTGGCCCAACTTCATATGGGGTCAGGTTCACTCAGGTTGTCACGGTCTTGAGCGGGGCAAATATGAAATTGACCTTATCTACCATGAAATTAAGCTGGTCAAACATTAAATAAGTGTCACGCCCCAAACCCAGAAATCGGATTCATAGGAATCCCGATCGCCGAATCCGGTGCCAACAGCCTCCGTAGTACCCCATTCTCGACTCCTGGCATTCATATGCCAGATTCCGATCCTGGGATCCTACAAGGAGGATTTTTTTTATATACATTTAACTAGTAATAAGCATAACCACAAGACTACCCAATTCACAAAGGCAACATCATCATCACATATCCACTAATATAATCATTTGAGTACAATACTGAAAGGGAATACATAAATAAAGAAAAATCAAGCTCCAGAAGACCACTGCACGCTCCAAGCTCAACACTGCTGCAACCTAACATCACCTGCACGCATCTATCGTGCATAAGCTTATAGAAAGCTTAGAGGGTGGTGTAAGTGTGTGCACAAGGTAAGTATCAAATGTTCAATACAATGCCATCATCATAAATGCCGAAATTACTGGTCATCCATAAATCATACAATATCGGAATAAGGAGAAATACTGACAAGATCATGAATTATCAAAGTAAGCAAAAATACGGACAAGTCCATAAGTAAATCAATATCAGAATACGTAATATATAAACAGCTATGCACTAAGGAGTCATAAAGAGTCAAATATCAGATGCCGAGGATGTAATGCAATATACAAATCCTGCTAAGTCTGTCTAGGTCATATAAGTGCAGAAACATAGTAACCCAAAATACCATATGCCTACGAATGTAATGCAATATGCGATGCGAATGAAATGACCATGCTTGGAGTGCGAAGTCGGGATGATAGTGCGTAATATCGCAGGCTACGGGGTCCGCCACAATGGGCTTCTATCCAAACCAGTCTCATGCCTAAATTTGGATAGTCAGACTCAATGTGGTAAACTCCTGATCTCAGGTTGGTCGCGCACCCAACCGAAATCCTCGCCATAACGAAGGTAAACAATAATTAGTTGCGCACCACCAGCCCGAGAGGATAGTGAATGAATGAATGAGCATGCAACTCGTACTCGACAAGTCCACATATCAGTACGGTTTCTCTTTGAAAAATCACCAGGGTCTATTACACTCCATACCAGATTGTCGTCCCATCACGCGCAACAAGGTGAGTGGAAGAGACCTCACTATCCTCCTGCTAATATCGGGCCCGGCTTGTCAATAGCGGACTCATTCCTCGAGCTGGCCAGACTCAGCCTAGCATTGCTCCCTCCTCTCGAACAGGTAAGGCAGCACCCCCTTCCAACCGACCACGACACAGTGGAGAGCGCAGCCATCTGGTAATCGGCACTCAACGCTCATCTACCCACTCGGTCTAGACGTTGGAGCAACCTCTGGAATCAAGAGGGTTTAGGAACTTTCACCCAGGGATATCTATAGCACCCCATGTAAAACAGATTTTCGGTATCCCATCTGGCCATCCACGAAATGCCTGTGGAGACTACGACCTTGATGTCGCTAGGGCATACAGTTCAACACAATGCAATGCAAGATGCATGAGTCATGTAATCCAGTCATGCATCAATCATGCGCATATCGTGCGCTCATGTGAGACAATCTCCACCTATCAGGGAGTCTCATAACAACCAACACTATGATATATGCAATGGTCAATCATATCTCATAACAGACATGCAGATGATGCGTATGGGCATGTATCATGATACTATGCAGTCACATACTCATAACCGGTATCAATAGCAGGCATTGACAATCGACATCGACAACATGGACATTTAACCAACATTGTCCCCCAAGGAACGGCCCACATAAAGCCTAACATATAGGGGACTCACGGCCTCACACAAGGGCCAAATATACAACACCATGGGCCTCACTCAAGAGTTTAATACACATCACGATGGGCCTTTCACATGGGCCTAACACATATTACAATGGGTTCCATTGCCTAGCCCTCAAATACATCACAGTGGGCCTCATCACATAAGCCGTATATACATCACGTTGGGCCTTAAACACGGGTTGAATACACATCACAACGGGCCTCAAATACAGCTCGCATATACATCACATTGGGCCTCGACAATCAGAATCGACGATCAGCCACAGCATCGGAATTGACAATCGGCCACAATAATTGGCATCGACCGATAATCGGCCTCGATAATCAGAATCGATCAATCGGTCATGACAAACAGAATCGGCAATCGGCCACGTCAATCGACAATCGGCCACGATCGGTAATCAGTCTTGATAATCGGCCTCGATCGGTAATCGGTCAATCGACCACGACACGCAGAGTCGGCAATCGGCCACGTCAATCGACAATCGACCATGATCGGTAGTCAGTCTCGATAATCGACCTCGATCGGTAATCGGTCAATCGGTCACGACAAACAGAATCGGCAGTCGGCCACATCAATCGACAATCGGCCACGATCGGTAATCAGTCTCGATAATCGGCCTCGATCGGTAGTCGGTTAATCAGCCACGACAAACAGAATCAGCAATCGGCCACGTCAATCGACAATCGGCCACGATCGGTAATCAGTCTCGATAATCAGCCTCGATCGGTAATCGGTCAATTGGCCACGACACGCAGAGTCGACAATCGGCCACGTCAATCGAAAATCGGCCATGATCGGTAATCGGTCACGATAATCGGCCACGATCGGTAATCAGTCTCGATAATCGGTCTCGATCGTAATCGGTCAATCGGCCATGACACGCAGAGTCGGCAATCGGCCACGTCAATCAAAAATCGGTCATGATCGGTAATCGGCCACGATCGGTAATCAGTCTCGATAATCGACTTCGATCCGTAATCAGTCAATCGGTCACAACAAACAGAATCGGCAATTGACCACGTCAATCGACAATCGGCCACGATCAGTAATCAGTCTCTAGACGGGGTTTATAGATGGATGGTCGATGATAGTTTAAGCAATACCAATGGGGCCCAAGCGTTTGGGTTAACCCATTAAAGAATGATGAGAATGAGCCTATCCAGAAGGGAAGATCACACTGTGGACATTCAACCATCATTGCCCATCAATGTAGACATTTAACCAACATTGCTCCCATGGAGTGGCCTATATATAGAGCCAAACATATCGTGGGCCCATGGCCTCACCCAAGGGCTTAATATACATCATCGTGGGCCTAACCACGGGCTTAATACACATTATATTGGGCTTCATACCTGGGCCTCAAATACATCATAATGGGCCGCATCCCATGGGCCTCAAATTCATCATATGGGCCTCAACATATGGCCTCAAACATGGGCCATAAATACATCTCATCAGGCCTCGCCCATAGGCCTCGAATACATCACAATGGGCCTCACCCATGGGCTTCAAATATACAATAGGTGAGTCTTACACATAGCCTTATACACATTATATCAATGTGCCGCACTAATGGGCCTCATACACATTAAGTGAGCTACATCAATGGGCTGCACTAACGGACCTTATACATATCGAGTGGGCTACATCAATGGGCTGCACTAACGGGCTTCACACTCATCAAGTGGGCCGCATCCACGGGCCGCACCACATGCCAAAAAAATAAATCGTATCGAAAGATCATCTAGACCGCACTCCAAATAGCGACGGAGATGATGATTCGAAAATCATCCGAACCATACCACAAATGGTAGTAGTGATAATGCTCTCCACCGTTAAAATCCTTTAGGGCCCACTACAGAAAATCATGGGAGCAGCTACACCCATCGTTAAACATTTATAGGACCCATCGTGATGCATTTTTGAGATTCAACTATTCATAAGTTAACATAGACATAGATAAAGTGAAAATAAAATATCAGCTTGATTGGGAACTGTCGTGGCCCTTAAGAAGTTCTGAACGGTGGATATCACTGTCCCCATTAATGTTCAATGGTGGGTCTGTTTGAACTTTAGATCTGAGTCGTTCTTTCGCCCACACCGTAAAATGATATTTCCAATTGGTTGGACGGTATGGATACAACACATGCATCATGGTGGGCCCACCGTCCAAAGCCTGGACGGTGTGGATAGAGATACATCACGGTTGTGGCCCACACATATTGCTGCCTCATCACCGCAGCAATATAGCTGGTATACGGTACCCAGCCAAGTTGCTTTCCCTGCAGCAGGCGGGCCCCGTAGATCAAGCGGATGGACGGCGGAGATAAATACATACATCAAAGGTCCCCACCACCACACGTGTCACACGTGCAGGTGGGTCCCATCGTCCTAAAAAGGGAGGATAGTTGGATAGAACACATGCTTCAACGGTGGGTCTCATCGTCCAGTAATCTGGACGGTGATGATTTAAAACACATACGTCATTGTAAGCCCTACACGTGCAGCTGCTGCATGTGTAGAGTTACAACACATACATCATTGTAGGGCCCTCATCAGCCAACGGATGGTGCAGGTGCAACGCACCAAATGGAGGTAGACCCCACACGGACAGTTGGACGACACACATACCTGACGGTGGGGCCCACATAACCTGCTGACGTCAGGAATTTACAGCAGCTATGTAGCTGCACGGTACACCAGCCATTCGACATCCACCGTTCGTGGATAGGATGGTGTAGATGTAAAGCACTAAATCAAGGTGGGCCCCACACGTGGCCATGATGGGGTCCACATCTAATGGGTGGACGGTAAGGATATAACATGTACCTCACGTTCAGGGCCACGGAACTGGCTGACATTTCACAGCAACGTCCAGCTGTGGGGCCCTCAGAACTAGTGGCGTCAGCTCCTCAGCATTCGGTTGCTGGTCGTCCATCAGATGGACGGACCAGATGAATCACCGGCATGGAGTGGGTCCACTAGGTGGACAGTGTAGATAAAGCCCATACGTCATGGTGTGGCCACCGTCCAGGTCTGCTGGACAATGCAGATCCAACAAATACCTCAATGTGGGCCCCACCCACACGTGTGGGGAGGGGCACGTCCTGGAAGGACGGCTGCATAGAACACAAAAAAAAAAAGGTGGGTCCACCCGTGTGGCCCACCTCAGCTAAGAAAAAAAAAATTGATATTCATTTCCCTGCAACAGTCCAGCGGCAGTTGCTGCTGGACACCTGACCGTGGACCATCAGGATCACCACTCTCCCGCGATCTGGCCAAGCAAGATGGGTGGTCTAGATGTAACACATACATCATGCAAGGTGGGCCCACATGCTGTCATGGTGGGGTCCATTTCCAATGGATGGACGGTTTAGAATAAAGCACATGCATCGGGGTGGTGCCTGCAAAGGCTTCAACCGTGGGCGTCATCATCTTCACTATTTCCAGCTGTGTGGTCCACCTGAGGTCTGGATCTCCTCACCCAGGCCATAAAATGATCTGGAGAGGTAGATGGACGGTGTAGATATGATACATACCTCGTGATGGAGGCCCATTGAACTTGGTGGCAACTATCCAGCAGCCACATGTTGCTAGAATCCACTGCCCATGGTTGGACAGCATGGGTACAATACATAGATCTGGTGGGCGGCATGGTGAAACACACATTGTGGCAGGGTGCCACCATCCATGGCCTGGACGGTGGGCCATGCATTCTTCACAGCAAGCCCCACATGCTATGTACGGTCTGAAAAGTCTGTTGGGTCCCACGTGGCGGCATGACATGGATCAAGTGGGCCACATGCATCACAAGAGAGGGAGATAGAGAGAGAGAGAGAGATCGGATGAGGTGGGAAGAGCTCCGCCATTATGAGCTCCTCCATGATACAATGCATAGATCAAGATGAGTCCCACCACATGTGGACCCTCAAATCACAAAAAGGAATCAAATGATAAGAAAAACACTCACCTCACGATCTTCTTCTTCCTTCTTCCGCCAATGCGTGATAGAGTCCCAAAGGGGCGATTCCAACGGATGAGATGGGCTTAGGATGGTGGGATCGGGTGGTAGAAAGGTGGGCCACACTACTCTCCCATGGAAGCCATATACGTGAGTTGCTCCCATGGAGCTTGGGAGATGAGAGAGAAATGAGAGATGAGAGAGAGAAAGAGAGATGGGTGTGATGGGTGTGAGTGATGTGTACTTGTGTAAGAGAGAGTTGACTTTAGGGGAAGGGTGGTTGTACTTGGGGATGGGTGAGTGATGGAGGGTGATGTGTACTTTGATTGATGGGATTAATGAAATTGATGTGATGTTTTCTAGGGATTGCAACGCGCGACGTTTATCCTCAAACTGAACGCGGGCCCATATCTCCTGGCCCGGGAATTGCCTTAGCGCGCGAGAAGCGGCAACGAAACCGTGGCGACAGCGCGGTCGCACTGGAACAAGTCTCGGGTCGAACCGACTCAGACCGACAGGATCCGTCTCAGGATTGCGCGCAACACCAGTTACAGATCGCAAGTCACCAGAAATCGATCGGAATGACCGCGAAAGCCTAAGGAACAGTACGAATTAGGATACGGGTTTTACAATAAGCCTCGATGAATTTAATCGAGGTAAACTTTTAGTGCTTGTATATAATGGTTATTTGTTATCTACAAAGGTGATGTGAAGACTTTATCCAAATTACTTGTCTTTCTTTTTTAACAACCAGCCAAGAAAAACGTACCTAAATAAGACTTTTATTTCACTACTAAACTATGGAGGTGTCCCAAAAGGATATTTTATGGATCTTCCGAGGAATGCTTTGAATGATGCTCGAAATGTTGGTTTCAATAAGCACATTGCATTGAGAGGTATGTTTTCTACTTAAGACTTCTTATATGTGTCGTTAAAAGTGAGATGAAATGCACTTGTTCATCCACTTATTCCAACTGAATAACCTAAAAAATGTTCTTTGGGAAATTTGTTCTTTTAATAAATATTTTTCACACCTTCTATGTTAAATTTCACTAATTTCTAGTCCTTACAATTGTAGCTGCATTGAATACCTTTGACATGGATGATTTTCTTGCGTTAAGAATGATTCTCTATGGAATTCCTCTTGATGAACTATATTTGAAAGCTCACTTGTCAGTACTAATGAGAGAAGAATTGAAAAGTCTCAAGGGAGGAAGGCTTCATGCACAAGTCTTTGGAGAATGTTGTTGCAAACATGAAATTGAGCGGAGGAAACATGAAATAGGTGAGGCAAACTAGAAAATCATTATGCCCATTGTTTCCCGTGGTATGATTCACTTGATATTTTGATATGCTTCAATTTGGGGCTCAACCGCTAAAATTAGATGGACGGCATGGATATACTACATACATTCAATGTGGGGCCATCTAAGTGTAGGTTACAGGTTTAGGTTAAGGTTATAAATGTCGGTTATAGGTTTAGGTTTAAGTTAGGTTATAGGTTAAGGTTTAGGGAACTGAGAATAGGTTTTGGTTTAGGTAATTATCAATCGGGTTCGGGACTGTTTTCAAGTTTAGGTTTAGGTTAAGGAGTTGAGATTAGGATTAGGTGTAGGTTTAGGTTTAGGTTTAGGTTTAGGTTATAAGTTTTGGTTATAGGTTTAGGTTTAAGTTAAGTTATAGGTTAAGGTTTAGGGAACTGAGAATAGGTTAAGGTTTAGGTTTAGGAAATCGGGTTCGGCACCGGGTTTAGGATTGGGTTTTCAAGTTTAGGTTTAGGTTAAGGAGTTGAGATTAGGATTAGGTGTAGGTTTAGGTTTAGGGATTTGAGAATACATTTAGGTTTTAGGTTATAAGTATAGGTTATATGTTTAGGTTTAAGTTAGGTTATAGGTTAAGGTTTAGGGAATTGAGAACAAGTTAAGGTTTAGGTTTAGGGATTTGAGAATATATTTAGGTTTTAGGTTTAGGTTTAGGTTTTGAGCGGGGGAAAACATGAAATTGAGTGGGGGCAAACTAGAAAATCAGCGGGTTGAACATGAAATTGAGCGAGGGAAACATAAAATTGAGTGGGGGAAACTAGAGATTGAGCGGGGCAAACTGGGATATGAGCAGGGCAGGCGTAGAATTGAGCAGGGCAAACATGAAATTAAGCAGGGAAAACTAGGAATTGAGTGGGGCAAGCATGAAATTGAGCGGGACAAACTGAAAAATCAGCGGGGCAAATATGAAATTGAGCAGGGGAAATATGAAATCAGTGGGGCAAACTGTAAAATCAGTGGGGCAAACATGAAATTGAGCAGGAGAAACATGAAATCAGCGGGACAAACTGGAAAATCATTATACCCACTGTTTCCCGTGGTATGATTCACTTGATATTTTGATATGCTTCAATTTGGGGCTCAACTGCTAAAATTAGATGGACAGCGTGGATATATTACATAAATTCAATGTGGGCCCACCTAAGTGTAGGTTATAGGTTTAGATTATAGGTTTAGGTTTAGGTTATAGGTTAAGGTTTAGGGAACTGAGAATAGGTTAAGGTTTAAGTTTAGGAAACTAGGTTCAGGACCGGGTTTAGGTTTGGATTTTCAAGATTAGGTTTAGGGATTTAAGAATACATTTAGGTTTTAGGTTTAGGTTTAGGTTTTAGGTTTAGGTTTAGGTTATAAGTGTCGGTTTTAGGTTTAGCTTTAAGTTAGGTTATAGGTTAAGATTTAAGGAACTGAGAATAGGTTAAGGATTAAGTTTAGAAAATTGGGTTCGAGACCCGATTTAGGTTTGGATTTTTCAAGTTTGGGTAGGATTAGGTGTAGGTTTAGGTTAAGGGATTTAAGAATACATTTAGGTTTTAGGTTTTAGGTTTAGGTTAAGGTTATAAGTGTCGGTTATAGGTTTAGGTTTAAGTTAGGTTATAGGTTAAGGTTTAGGGAATTGAGAATAAGTTAAGGTTTAGGTTTAGAAAATCGGGTTCGGGACCGTTTTCAAGTTTAGGTTTAGGTTAAGGAGATGAGATTAGGATTAGGTGTAGGTTTAGGTTTAGGGATTTGAGAATACATTTAGGTTATAGGTTTAGGTATAAGTTAAGTTATAGGTTAAGGTTTAGGGAACTGAGAATAGGTTAGGGTTTAGGTTTAGGAAATCGAGTTCGGGACCATTTTCAAGTTTAGGTTTAGGTTGAGTTGAGATTAGTATTAGGTGTAGGTTTAGGTTTAGGGATTTGAGAATACATTTAGGTTTTAGGTTATAAGTGTAGGTTATAGGTTTAGGTTTAAGTTAGGTTATAGGTTAAGGTTTATGGAATTAAGAACAAGTTAAGGTTTAGGTTTAGGGATTTGAGAATACATTTAGGTTTTAGGTTTAGGTTTAGGTTTTGAGCGGGGGAAACATGAAATTGAGTGGGGGCAAACTAGAAAATCAGTGGGTTGAACATGAAATTGAGCAGGGGAAATATGAAATTGAGTGGGGGCAAACTAGGAAATGAGCAGGGCAGGCGTGGAATTGAGCAAGGCAAACATGAAATTGAGCAGGGAAAACTAGGAATTGAGTGAGGCAAGCATGAAATTGAGCGGGGCAAACACAGAAATTAGCGAGGCAAGCATGAAATTGAGCGGGACAAACTGAAAAATCAGCGGGGCAAACATGAAATTGAGCTGGGGAAACATGAAATCAGCGAGGCAAACTATAAAATCAGCGGGGTAAACATGAAATTGAGCGGAGGAAACATGAAATCAGCGGGACAAACTGAAAAATCATTATGGCCACTGTTTCCCATGGTATGATTCACTTGATATTTTGATATGCTTCAATTTTGGGCTCAACCGCTAAAGTTAGATGGATGGCGTGGATATATTACATACATTCAATGTGGGCCCATCTAAGTGTAAGTTATAGGTTTAGGTTTAAGTTAGGTTATAGGTTAAGGTTTAAGGAACTGAGAATAGGTTAAGGTTTAGGTTTAGAAAATCGGGTTCGGGACCGGGTTTAGGTTTGGGTTTTCAAGATTAGGTTTATGGTTTGAGAATACATTTAAGTTTTAGGTTTAGGTTTAGGTCATAAGTGTCAGTTTTAAGTTTAGGTTTAAGTTAGATTATAGGTTAAGGTTTAAGGAACTGAGAATAGGTTTAGGTTTAGGTTTAGGAAATTGAGTTCAGGACCGGGTTTGGGTTTGGGTTTTCATGTTTAGGTTTAGGTTAAGGAATTGAGATTAGGATTAGGTGTAGGTTTAGGTTTAGGGATTTGAAAATACATTTAGGTTTTAAGTTTTAGATTTAGGTTAAGGTTATAAGTGTCGGTTATCGGTTTAGTTTTAAGTTAGGTTTTAGGTTAAGGTTTAGGGAACTGAGAATAGGTTTAAGTTTAGGTTTAGGTTTAGGAAATCGGATTGGGGACCGATTTCATGTTTAGGTTTAGGTTAAGGAGTTGAGATTAAGATTAGGTGTAAGTTTAGGTTTAGGGATTTGAGAATACATTTAAGTTTTAGGTTTAGGTTAAGGTTATAAGTGTCGGTTATAGGTTTAGGTTTAAGTTAGGTTATAAGTTAAGGTTTAGGGAACTGGGAATAGGTTAAGGTTTAGGTTTAGGAAATTGGGTTGGGGACCGGGTTTAGGTTTGGGTTTTCAAGTTTAGGTTTAGGTTAAGGAGTTGATATTAGGATTAGGTGTAGGTTTAGGTTTAGAGATTTAAGAATACAGTTAGGTTTTAGGTTATAAGTTTAAGTTTAAATTAGGTTATAGGTTAATGTTTAGGGAATGGAGAATGGGTTAAGGTTTTGGTTTAAGGATTTGAGAATACATTTAGGTTTTAGGGATATAGGTTTTGGTTTAAGTTAGATTATAGGTTAAGGTTTGGGTTTAGGGATTTGAGAATACATTTAGGTTTTAGGTTTAGGTTTAGGTTTTGAGCAGGGGCAAACATGAAATTGAGTGGGGGCAAACTAGAAAATCAACGGGTTGAACATGAAATTGAGCGGGTGAAACATAAAATTGAGTGGGGCAAACTAGAAATTGAGCGGGGCAAGCATGAAATTAAGCGGGGCAAACTAGAAAATGATCGCGGCAGGCATGAAATTGAGCGGGGCAAACTAGGAATTGAGTAGGGCAAGCATGAAATTGAGCAGGGCAAACACGAAAATTAGCGGGGCAAGCATGAAATTGAGCGGGATAAACTGAAAAATCAGCGGGGCAAACATGAAATTGAGCGGGAAAAACATGAAATCAGCGGGGCAAACTATAAAAGCAGCAGGACAAACATGAAATTGAGCGAGGGAAACATGAAATCAGCAGGGCAAACTAGAAAATCATTATATCCATTGTTTCCTGTGGTATGATTCACTTGATATTTTGATATGCTTCGATTTGGGGCTCAACCCCTTAAATTAGATGGAAAAACGGATGGACGGCGTGGATATAATACAGGAAACGGATTGGCTACTCTCCCTGCCACCAGCCAATGGCTGGTGTTTGGTGCTCTGTGGGCCCCATCATGATGTATGTGTTTCATCCATGTCGTCCATCTATTTTTTTTAGATCATTGTATCATATTATACATAAATTGAGGTATGTCCTGATCTCAATTGGACCACATTACAGGAAACAGTGTTTAATGAACATCGACCATTCAAAACTTTTTGGGGGCCATAAAAGTATTGCGTCATGATGATCTTCGTTTTTAGCCTTCATCTGGGTCTTTATCACCTAAAAAACAGATTGGATTTCAGATAAACAGTACAGTGGGCCTCAGGAGGATTTAAATGATGGATATCCAATCACCATTGTTTTTCTCTAGCGAGCCACCAGCCAAATTACCATCTAATTTGGGGTTCAACCCTTTAAATTAGATGGAAATTGAGCGGACAAAATGGATGAACGGAATGGATGAAACACATACACCATGATGGGGCCTACAGAGCACCAACCACCAGTCACGTACACCATGGTGGGACCCACAGAGCAACGACCACCGGTCACGTACACCATGGTGGGGCCAAAGAGCAACGACCACCGATCACGTACACCATGGTGGGGCCCACAGAGCAATGACCACCAGCCACGTAAATCATGGTGGGGCTACAGAGCACCGGAGGAGTAGCCAATCCGTTTCCTATACCTATACATTCAATGTGAGCCCAACTGAGTTTAAAATATACCTTTACTGCGTGCTTTCTTCGCTAGACCGACCATTTTCAAAAGGCAACAAATGTTGATAAGAGGGCCCCACAAAAAGGATTTTTTTGATCTTTCTAACCGGGCAAAGAAAGGGGGTGAAAGCAACTTTAGGGAAGTAGCAATGAAAAAAGGAAAGCAGCGGTAAAAAAGAGGGGGGTATTTTCATCCTTAAATTAGATATCCGCAAGTGCGCGTCTAAGTTGCAAAACAAAGTTTGTATTCCTCCATAAAAACAGCTGGCTAAAAGGTGGGGTCCACATTCCTAAATTTCTCATTTGTATTTGATGTTCCAAATAAGAGATTTTACCCCATGAGCGGAGTATATTTACACATATAACATGATAGGCCCCACAGAGCTTCAGTTGTACACGTTGAGTACAACGTGTTGCAGACGATTCCATTCCTGGCCTGTTGCACGGACGCGGATTGCCTTGCCACACCATGCCGCATGCTCAGAAGGGACGCGGATTTCCTGCCAAAGCCTTTCACAAGAAGTTTCCTGCACTCGGAACCCAGGTGGGGCCACTGTGATGTTTTTTTAGAAATTCAACCCGTCCATCCGTTTTTTGACTTCATTTTAGGACATGGGGCAAAAATGAACTGGATCCAATGCTCAAGTGAGCTGAAAACGTGAGAATTGAACATCCACGGTTAAAATATTCGTGGGATCACAGAAGTTTTGAATCATGCTAATATTTGTGTTTTCAGTTAAACCCATTGGGAATGACACTATGAACCGTATGGATGGCATGTAAACATCATTGTCGACCCAGGGAAGTTTCAACGGTAGGAATTTCCTGAATTACCTTTTCCTTTAGTATGGGCCACTTGAGTATTTGATCTGCTCACGTTTTGTCTCATATTTTCAACATGATCTCACAAAATGGATGGACGGAGTGGATTCCTCACAAACATCATGGTGGGCCCCACCTCGCGTTCCAGCGCAGTAACTTCCTGAGAAAGGGTTTCCAGGAAATCCGCGTCCGCTCATAAGCTAGGTGTGCCCACTCTTATGTGTGTGAGAATCTACTATGTATGTGAGAAGCTAGGTGTGCCCACTCTTATGTTTTGGGTCACGCTAATATTTCTGTGGTAGATCATCCCAATAGGAATGATATTATGACGGCTTGGATGACATATTAACATCACGGTGGATCCTAGAGAGGTTTCAACGGTAGGCATTTCCCTACCACCACGCATGAGTTCCGAATCTGCCTAAAGGTTTTTTTGCTCATGCCCTAACATGATCTGTATAAACCAAAACACGGAATGGATTTCTCACAAACATCAGTGGACCCCACCTAGCTTTTGATCTCATGAATTTTCAAAGGCAATCCGTACAGTCTCATAGTGGGATCCTTCGGGTCCCCTATAATGTGGGATGACCCAAAAGCTATCTTAAATTTTAACATCTCAACCATCCAATATCGACTATTGATGTATTCTTCTCCTAACCTCTGAGGGGGCCACAACCGACGATCATAGGCCCTCTAATCCAATCCAAAAGAAACATGGGTACTTACCATCCATGCATGGCCAACAAGATGAATGGTCTAGATCACCAAATCATTGTTCATAATAGTGCATAAGGACACGAATCATACCCTATTCCTCAATAATGTTGGTTTGTACAGATGGCCCAGGAAAGGTCTAGAGTTCTCAGCTAATAAACAACCTATTCCCTATAATCCAACATTCCTTTTGACCCCTTTTCTCTTAATTATAAGTGGTGAAAAGAGGTCCACTTGAGTGGATGCCACTTTAGGGAGGCAGATTCCACATGGACAGGAGGATGGATGGTGCTTTTGAACTACCCCCCCCCCCCCCCCCCCCCCCCCCCCCCCCCATCTCATGATAGCTTGTTTTAACATGGCTATGCTGGTGAAAAGCTTAAAATCTTCATCCTCCTTTTGGCTGTCCCCTCAATTTTGGGGGAATGCATTCATTGATCCAAGCCGTCCATCAGAGTAACCACCTCTTTGATAGGCTAATGGGCCACGAACTTGCTAACTAATGGTGCCTGTTTGGCCGGGCGAATCCCATAGGATTAGGAGGGATGGGATGGATTTTAAGATAATGATAGTGGTGTCAGTGGATTGGTTTAAGATCCATGGGATTGCTATATCCTGGGACAAGTTCACTGGGTCTGTTTGGCACACCCGGCATATCCTGGGATTTTACCTTCCAATCCGTCCAACCAAGGGATGGCGATTTCAATTGATTGTTTTAAGATACATGGGATTGCTTATATCCCAAGACAAGATCACCGGGTCTGTTTGGCTCGTCATGCATATCTCGGGATATCGTGACCCCATCCCTCCTAATTGAGATCGGTCCAGCCAAACAGGCCCTAAGTGATATAAGAACTAAAGTTGGGCACGGGATGACTCGACTCATCAGAATCCATTCAAACCTAACTCGATGCGAACCGAATGGATGAGTCGATCCAAACCGAATAGGTTTCGCCCGATCCGAACTCAAACCAAGTCGATCTTAGTTATCCAGTAACTCAACCTGACTCAATCCAGTCATACTCGACTCGATCCGAAACCCGACTCAACTTAGGTTTGAGTGTGTGTGTGTGTGTGTGTGTGTGTGTGTGTGTGTGTGTGTGTGTGTAAACTAATTTCTAACTATATCTAACCCTACCCACCACATCCAATTCTGACCCGATCCCAAACTCTCTCTTTCCCTCCCTCATTCTCATCCTCTTCCAAGTCCGGCAACCACCCTCCTCTCTCTCTCTCTCTCTCTCTCTCTCTCTCTAACTTGGTGCCAACTCAACCCGACTCGATATTCTGGTCGAGTCGGACTCGGTCCGAATCAATCCAGGATAGACCCAGACTCAGATCAAGTCAAGCATGCTAGACTCAATACAGATTCGAATCGAGTTCGGATCAGGCCTATTTCAAAACCGAATCAAGTCAGGTCAACCGTAACTCAGTCTGACTCAACTTGATGCGCAACTCTATCAAGAACCAACTAAGATGCAAAAGAACACCAGAGAAACGAGAGAATTTTACAATTTGAAGAGTGAGTCCCAAATAAAGGGGACTCTCTTGTAAATACATGCTTAGAGATTTTTTTAAAGTCCTCCTTCAAGGGATTAGATTATGCCATTTGGTGTCTATCCAACGACCATGAACATCTTAGAGTTCTTGAAGATATTTCATACTCCTGTAGCTAGGAAATTCACTTAGAGAACTTTGGAAGATCTCCACACAACTCTACTACAATATAGACTGCTCTAGAATTGCAGATAGCTTGACCTCTTGCGTATAAAATGAGTCTGAAATGACTAAATCCGTGGATGAGGTGTTCAAATTTCAAATGCTTGACCATAGAAAAAGTAGGTAAGAAAGTCCAGTGGTAGTCAATGTAGTTCTTGGTTTTTTCTACTTTTGCAGGATAGAATCATGTTCACCATCAAACGAATGGACACCGAAGGCTACTTTTGCATGATTTGGACTTTCCAACCACTCTAGATTTTCGACAATGACCTACCTAACAGATGGCCTTTTAACATTTGAAGTAGATCAATGAGCACATTCCAAACCAATGGTAGGTTAAAATTGATAGTTAACAAAGGAATGCAACAATGGTTAACAAACTTATAAACCATTTTAATTAGAGGGAAATGTTATTTATCGCACCTTAAAAGATTTGCATATATATCCATTTTCTATTTTGGGTGGTTTACACATAATTTGGAAATAAAATAAAATCAATTTTTTTCCCTCCTAGGCATGCACTCATACCCCCACACATGCCTAAACGCACACATCATACAGCGGGATTTCACTACAATGAATACTTGAACCCATGACCTCTTGTTGAAACTTGTGTGAGTCTACCACCGAGGCATGAGTAAGAATCCAAACAAAATCAAATTGAATTTTTTACAAAATATGCATTTTTTTACCTAAGACTAAAGGTGAGTCAAATCAACGACGAGATCTCAAGTTAAGTCACTTGTTAGGTATTTGTTTTTCATAGTTAAAAAATGAAAGTGTAAAGGATAAAATTCATGCCTTCAACTTTTCTTAAAGAGTTAATTAACTTTGGCCAAGACATGAAAGTCTATGTTAACTTTTTATGTTCACACTAATTTAAATTGATATTATTTTTATTTATTTATTTAATAATTAGATGTCGAGTCCAGTCAAGTCTTCGACTCAACCTGAGCTGTCTAAACATTAAATCAAGTTTTCCTAAGGGTTTTTACTCTATATGTCAAAGAATAGCATAAAACTCTATAAAACTTCCTATGCTACTTAACTGATATTTATAAACTTGTGGTCTATTGTCACGTAGCTTATTTTGTCATACAGAGATCTTTTTAAAGACAATTCTCATAAGTTATTTCAACCACAAGCAACACTGACAAATATACTTGTCTAACTCCACAAGGACTTTGGCCCAGTCAAACAAATTGCACAAAAAATATTCACAATTGTCCTATCTCATACATTCACATGTCCATTTATGTATCATTTTAAGACCCAATATCTTAGGTCCCACCATATCCCACAACTATGATAGATCATTCGGAAATAAATTAAAACAAGAGATTTTATAAAACAATACATATAATAATTTAAAAATCAATTGTTTAATTAAAATGATTTACGAAAGCAAGTTTGGCCAACAATTTTGATCAATTATTTAAATTCTTTATATGAGGCTAAACTTATAAGACTTGTAGATCCTTCGTTGAGAATAGTAATCCATATACGAAATTCAATCGCCCATCTTAATCCATATATTAAATTCAATCGCCCCCCACTAGAACCTAACAATAGGTTCTCTTAAGTTTAAGGTAAAACATAACGAGTATAAAAAATACATGCTAATATCAAATAGTAAAATCTAACTTAATTTCTTAGATCCAATTAATATGTACATATGCATACATGTACATATGTGTAAAGACAATTTCTTATGGTGGAGAGTTACCATACGCCCAACAATTACATCATGCATAATGGTTCATGGATTAAACTATCTCAACTTATCTACTAGCTAGATTTATGAATAACGGGATGGATCATGCCTCACAATGTATTACACATCTAATTTGTCCGACTCCATTTCTTGATGATACAAAAGTTTTTTTAAAGTCTCCTAATCAGACGTTCCATATTTACAAAATACAATAAATAATTTTATTTTATTTTTTTAAAGCATTACGTTTTAAAACCAATGTATCAATAATTGTATCCTTAGGGTTAGCAATGGGTCGGGCTAAGCTAGGCCTACGGACACAAACCTGACATGGACCTAGCACAGCAGGCCCAAGCCTAAGCTGGAAATTTTGGGTTGGGCCCAAGCCCAAGACGGCTCAGCCCTCTTGGCCCGAAAATTGATAAGATCCTTTTTAACACTCAGATGCGCATGCATACTCCATCCGTTAATCAAGTTGGCCACGGATGTACAAAGAAATAGACATTTCAAGGAATGAAAGTAATGGTCTACAATCAAGATGGATAGATTTCCTAAGAGACATGAAATAGACATTTCAAAAAAGTAATGGTCTACATTCAAGATAGATGGATTTCCTAAATGAAGAATGGCATTTTTGTGGAATGATACATGTGCATGTAAGAGGTGGAGCTGTTCTAGGTTGGCCAAATGGGGTTAAAGTGACTTAGTCAAAGCCTGACCAGAAAATTGATGAGGCCATAAATGTGGGACCCAAGCACAGACCATAAGACAAGCTAATAGGTCCAAGACCAGGCAAGCTATTGGCCCATTGCCACCCTTAGGTATCATTCACCACCAATACAGCCTCATATCACCCCGCATCTCTCTATATCAGGTTGTTTTGGACGAATACAGGTTGATAAAATCATATCATTCATGTATAATATTGAGCAATACATATATTTCATTGGACTAAAAATGCATACATTCCAACAGCCCGTTCTCTCAAAGGTCATTCAAAGAGTAAACATAACACAAAGATATCCATGTCCAGGATCAAAATATATTGTGTTTGGAAGCATGAATAGCAACATGGATGGATGTTGAGATTTCTCATTAAGAGTCTTTTATTCTAAAATGTGTGGCCGGAGTAAATGATGGGCCACGTCGCTATATGTGAATAAGAACCCGACATTATAATAAGGGGGTCCACAGATGTGAACATGATCTGTCGTTAAACCAGTTGCCATATATTGTTGGGTTGCAGCTGCTGAATTATAATTGTGGTGGGAAGATTTTATTTTTTCTTTTTTTTTCTAGAGTCTTTTGTTTATAGACAGCTGCATTCTAACCTCCCAACTTGGCACAATATCTAAATTCGCGGACAGCCCCATCCAAATAAAAGCTTCTTTATCCAGACCAGAATGAGCTGGCGAAAAGGATAAAGCACATACATTACGGTGGGCCCCACAGAGCTTGGGCCACGTCGTGCCTCAGGGATATCCCTGGCAATCTGCTTTGTACGTTATTAGACACATTTTTGTAGTTAAGCACTACCTGACAATTGGACACGATGCCAATATTCTCGATGGCCCACCATATTATCACGCCCCAGGATACACATCGAGCAAAGGCAATGGGGGCAGCTAGACTCCTGTGTGAGTTTAGTATCATTTAGAAAATGGTGGTGACTCATCCTCCTAACATGTGGCGCTGTATACAGACCATCTGCATTGTGGGTCCCATTGCAGAGGAAGCATATGTCTAAAATCACGCAGATCAAGTGATCATAACCATCCAGTAGACGGTTAACACTGAATTGTGTAAATTCAAGAAGATATCTGATGGTTGACATTTCTCAGCCAAATTTTCAGGTCATGCTTCATCCATACTTGCCTCAAGGATTTGGATGGTCTGAATTGCCATGTAATTGGGTGAGGTTGAAAACCAACCGACCCACAGAGCAACCTAACTTACTTTAAAAATCGAAACATATATATATATATATATATATATATATATATATATATATATATATAGTAAGGTTCTTAGTGGATCAGTCGGATTGTGTGTGTGGGACAATTGAATTGTACGTTGGAGATGATTGGTTGGAGTACAAAGAATCTAAACATGGTAGAGTCATCTCTCCACAGTACACATGGCAGGGTGATGTGTCCATCCATCTACTGGACCCTTGCGTTGATGGCTTACTGTTCCAAAATTACACTTATTGACAATCTTATCCATTGGTTAAGCAACCATCAAAGCAACATCTAAAATAGTTAACGGTTAAATAACCAGTTGGACAAATTGAAGCAGAGCGACGCATGCGATTGTCTTTCAAAGATTAGAATACATACAAAGTCCCACTAGATGGATGGACCCAATTGATACATCACCTTACCTGGCGTACTATGGAGAGATGGCTCCACCATATTCCGGTTCTTCCGCCTCCATTGTATCATCTCCCCACATCGCATTTGATTAATCCTAGATGAGAGGATATTTAGATGAAAAAAACATGAGAAAATAAAGGAAAATAAAATAAATCGAAGATGAGGCTTTTATGGGTATATCGGCCTATTGATATGGGGTTGGCTGTATTGGTGCAGTGTCAGCCAACGGTTGTTGGGTCAACCTATTTCATGACCGTGCTGCTCATCAGACTGGGCCCGAACAGATCTGATGTAGCTGTGTCAGCCAATCTGCTGCAAATATTCACAACCACGCTTGTGAAAGCTACTGTAACCAATAGACCAAAACCTAGAGTAAACATGTGTGGAGATGTATCTATGAGAAATTCAGACAACATGCACATCCGAGTGACCCAACATCTTGGATCAAAATTGGTATGCATGGATTTCTAGCAGCCACAGAAAGAAAGAATCAAAAGGCTGTGATCAAAATTGGTATGGGGTTAAACTTTAAAGATACAAACCGATGATCATTCATCAGAAGGAACTGCATTCTTGAGTTCAATCCCGCCAATGGGGCCATACAAACAAAGTCGTAGATTCCCTCCGAGCAGTAGCTGATGGAAGTAACTTCTATGTAAGTCCCAGAACTCACCACTGCCATTTATTAAAAAATAAAAATAAATAAAGGAGTGATGATGAAGAAGAAGAAGAAGAAGAAGAAGAAGAATGTTGCTCTTGTGGTATTTTAGTACGTCCACTCCTAGATGGAAAGGCAAAAACCAACAAGTGCCAGTGGGATTTCATAACCAAACCTGACTTGTGGAAGAGTAAAAAGGGAATAGCCCTTGGCATCCGTGTGCATATCAAGCACAACCACTGCTAATCGTGAAAGCCCCAATGCATCCATGTCAATCAGCTTCTTGATCCTGGAAATAGAAATTGGAAGAATCATCAAAGGATAGTGTCAGATGGGAGATGAAGAAACACATGAATACATGAGTCAAACACCTCCTCTGGGAGGACATGTACAATGCTCAGTTGGAATTTTTACTTTTTTTGGTTTAGCTCTCCAAAAAAGTCTCCCCCATCAAATATCCTAACTGTACAATCCGACCCCATTGGATGTGAAGCGTTGGTTATAATTTCCATTTTATCAAGATGGATATAATTATCTGATAGGGAATATATTAGGGCTTTTTCAATAGGCCCGCCAGATCAGTCTGCACAGGTTATCAAAAGATGGCTCCCACCAACTCCAGGTTTGAACAAATGAAAACTGTTGTTTCCCTCAATCAAGCAATCATATAATAGCTCCATCTGGCACGGCAGACAAAATCTCAGTAAAGTGAAGAGCAGACCAACTGATAACCTTTACAGTCTTACTGAAGTCAACAAACCTCAAGAGAACATTTGTTGTTTTTTACTGAATTTATGTCATATGAAGAATTCACTGCTGTTGAAGCAGGAATTATAGGATCCTGCTCATCAACAGAGACCATGTCTGCTGTGCAGGATCCCATAAATGCAGGACCAGGTTGGTAATCCAGACTGTCCATCAGATGGGTCCCATAGTGGTCGGGCTTATCTGGCCCTCTTTTTGTTCAATGCAGGCATGCTATATTTTATGATCAACCATCTATCTGACAAGTCTAGGAGTCAGATTGCATGAGATGAAGCGGAAATTATAGGATCCTGCTCATCAACAGAGACCATGTCTGCTGTGCAGGATCCCATAAATGCGGGACCAGGGTGGTAATCCAGACTGTCCATCAGATGGGTCCCGTAGTGGTCAGGCTTATCTGGCCCTCTTTTTGTTCAATGCAGGCATGCTATATTTTATGATCAACCACCTATCTGTAAGCCAGGGATTAGAATGTTTAAATCGGGGGGGGGGGGGGGGGGGGGGGGAGACTCCAACGACATTTGCTATCGATTTCGGTTCCCATCAGATAGAGATGGTCTGGATTGCCAAAATATGGTCCTCGCATGTATGTATCTGGGGGACTCGCAGGTAGTGCACAAACATCTATTGGGAAAATTCATATAAGGGTGAATAGTAAACAAACAGTAACATGAACATGAAACCTACAATCGGTGAAAAATATAGAACTCTCTGAACAGATACAGTTCCAAAACAAAAACTATACCTACTCACCTACTTGGTGTTCCACTGGCAATGTTTACACGACCCTTTAGCAGTGATACCTATATGGCATTAAACACAGCATTACTAAACCAAGATGTAAAAAAACAAAAAGTGGATGACTTATTGTTAAAATAAATGGATAACGATATGACCTAAATAATTAGATCGTATAACTAATTGTTGTAACTGTAAACATTCATTTAGAATTTGAGCACATCCCTTGCATAATTTGATCACAATTCCCCTACAGATAAGTATACAAAGGTAATTATGCATAACATGGTTAAAGAGCTCAGCCCATAGGGCCGTCAAGGATTGAAAAGTAAACTCCTGTTCAAGTCATTTGTTAAAATTTCACCTAAGTTGTCGGAAGTCAAGGAATCCCGTAAGCACCAACGAGCATGTTCAATTGATTATATTGCCAGTGAAAGCAGGAAAGTCTTGCATACTTGAATGAGAAATAGAACTGTCCTGTGATTCTCAGTAAGTTCAAGCAGGGAATAAGGCATACGGGACCCCTTCTCCAATTCTTCCCTCCTGTCTGTTTTGTATCAGTATCAATTTCACAAAGCCAATGAAAACCAATTGTCATGAGAGACTCCTCGTCCGCTACTTTCAGGGGGTCATAAATTCGATGTTGCTATAACAGGATGGGTGATCAAAATGTCTGCACACCATCTTCAAACTATTTTATGACAGACGGGTGATTCTAGATGAGGGAATCTTCCCAGAATTTCTCAACGACGCAGAAAGTGATCCGATACGTGATACAGTCATATCCAATCCGATATGCGATACAGTCAACACATGCCCCGATAATCTCCATAAGCGAGGTTTAATTCTAGTCAACGCATGCCCCCTTTGCTGGAAGGATAATGAGTTGGTCGACCATTTATTTATGCACTGTCCTTTTTGCAAGGGGAATTTGGGATAAATTTTTCCTGTTATTGGGGTTTCATGGGTGATGCCAAAATCCGTATCTGACTTCTTCCGAGCATGGCAAGGAATCGGAAAAGGTGGGAGGAAAGTGTGGAGACTATCAATGCTAAAGGGATTATGGTCGTCGATATGGCAAGAGAGGAACAATCGACGCTTCAACAATACATCAGCTTCTATAGTGGGAGTCTTCACCAAGGCAAAATACTTGGTCATTGAATGGGTTACAACCTGTCATGCAATGGAGGACAGCCCCCCTTGCCACAGAGTGTTGGGAAAATTTGTAATCATAAATATATATGGACTGACCTGTAGGAAGAAGTATACAGTTTTGTTTTGCCCTATTTGTTTATAATTTTCCTGGTAAACATATATGGACTGACCTTGCTTTGTCAGGCTTGTAGGGTTTGGTGTATTCTTTTCGGGTTTCATTCCACTTTTTAATAAAATCGTTACCTTTCAAAAAAAAAAAAAAAAAAAGCTGGCTGTTTTGGCCTTTTGAATAAGGTTTCTGTTCTCTCTTTTAAAAATTGTCATATCGACCAATCTAATAAGGATATCTTCATCCTTGTGTTTGAGTGTTGAATGCACAATCCATCTTTTCCTTCATTGTCCATTAGACTCTAGCATTCAGGGTAGTGTTTACATCAATTTGTTACTACATTTTCAATGTTTGGTTCAGTGGCAATGTTCTGGAAGCATGGGTGTCTAGCCCTACAGGTCGAAGAGGAAAGTTGTTGTGAAATTTCTCTTAGAGCAGTTCTACAGGCCATGGGAATAATAGTACACTTAACAATAATAGTCTATCAGTCATCCTGCCGACTGATAGAGTAAGATGGCTCATCAGTTATTGAATGTTGTCCTCAAAAGGATTTCCTGGTATATAAGAGAATTTTATTAGAGATTTGGGGGGGTTGCTCTTATAATACGTTAGTTGCTTCTTCATGCGGGTTGTACCTTATTCTTGGGCCTCCCTTCTAATAAGAACTGCTTACAGGTAAATATATTCCATGTTGCCTTTGCAAGCACATTTTCTTCAAATAATGCAAGATGAATATGGAACAAATACGGGTGCTACTGGGACTACCAAATTAGAAGGCCATCACTGTGATAAGTCCACTTTCTTAAAAGAAGAGCCACTAGGAAGGACTGGTGGGCATGGAGGCATACATTTTGAGAGGCTATCATATACCACTGCAGAATTGGAGTAACAGATATATAGTAGTTGAAGGCATGCAAATAAATGATAGAAAAATAATGACCTGTTAGCTTCTCACAAAGAAAAATGATGATGGGGATCTGTTGGCTTCATGTAACATGATGATAGCAGAAAGAGTGCAAGGAAGAATAGTTTAGGATAAACAATGACCTGATCCTCCACCTTCATATGTTTTGCAAATAGCTTTACCGCCCGGCATTCTCTTGTCAGTGATCGTAAACCTCTAGTTGACAATGATAAATCATCAGCATATAAATGACAAACAAGGTTACAACAGTTTGTACTGTCTACACACTTCCATCTGAATATCCCAACATTTGACATCTAGTCGTTCAGATCAGTTGGTTTGAATTAAATCCCATGACTGGTGATCCAGATAACTGTGCTGGAGTCACATGATCAGCTACAAATAAATTTAAAAAAAAAAAAAGGGTTAATGATAAAAGGTATAACCTGTGTTCGAAATATCGGTATCGAACAATGTATCGCACCCTTGGGATACAAGTACGTATCGGTTATTGTTGAGTGTGAAATATTACATATTTCCCCCTATTTATACCTTGGTTTTATAAACATAATAGTGCTTAATTGATTTAATTATGATGTTTTCATATGCGAGGTGATTTCGAGAGCTTAAGGTGAAATTGATGTCAAAAGGAAGATTTATGCTCAAAAGATTACTAAATGAAGATTTGGAGATTTGGAAGTCATTAATGAAGAATTCACATGCCAAAGATCCAAGAAAACCAAGTGAAAAATAAAGAGAATCAAAGATTTAAAGTGAAGAAAAGGAATCTTGAAATTGTCCTGAAAACAAACATATTCCTAAAATTGTCCTGAAAAAGAATATCTGAACTCCGAGCCTATTTTGAAAAACTACGCAGAATGCGTAAATTTAAGGCGATTTCTAGATTTTTCCAACTTTGTGCGAAAGTTGGAATTCCACAACCTTAAATAGGACTCCCTGGGATGCTCTAAAGCATCTTCTAGGGTTTGGAAAGGTCTCAAGGAGCATACACAAAGGTGGAGCAGCCGCTAAAGAGTTTTTCTTCTTCCCTAATTTATTTTTCATGCTTTGTTTAAGAGATTTGGTTTCAATCATGTATATGTTTGGCTAAACCTCTTAGCTAGGGCTAAGAGGTGAAGCTTGTAGCATGTTTAGATGTTTATTTTGCTTTGATTCTTATTCTTATTGAACTTCATTGATTTATAGTTTGATATTAAGTGAATATTTTCAGTTTTCTATAATTTATTATGACTCAAATTATAATAGATGTTGTGATAGCTTTAAGTATCTTCTTTTCCATTCTGAGATTGTGAGATTAGTAAATCCTGTTGTTCACCATTGTCTCCTAGGCATGGTAGAGTGATGGAATCCCTTCCAATCATCACAATTCTCCTCCATTAAGAATCAGGTCAATGAAAAGTTCAGATTTGATTTAAATTGTTTTATCTTTCAATTGGATAGGATAGGATTCCAATTCCAATTGTGTTCCTTGAATCAAGTAAGGTAGCATCTTAATAGCTACAAGTGAATCCTTGGCACCCTAGTTCTCACCTTTAATTGATAGTTTAAACATTATTCACAATTACTCTCTTTTATTCCAAAATTCAGATTTAGCTCTTCTTCTAGTTCTAGTTCTAGTTCTAGTTCTTTTCAGAATACGTACAAGTTTAGTCCATGTGGATTCAATCTCGTTCTCACGAGTTATTACTACATCACGACCCTACACTTGGGGTTGTGAACAGTTATCGCATGGATATATCGTTTGTATCGCATAATTTATCACACTTTTTGGGAAACGTGGGGAAACATTGGGAAAATAGTTGAATTTTTCAATGAAACTTCATGGATTATTAAAAAAAACCTCAATACACACTTTTAAATTATAAAATCTCAAAAAAGAAGGGCACATAATAGGTTTCCTTTATATAGGGTCCTAAGCTATGCGTTGTCCGATTGAACTAAGACAACTATATCCAATATCCACCCCGTCCATCTGTGTTTCCATATCATTTTAGGACATTGTGCAAAAAATTAAGCAAATCCAATAATCAGGTAGACCATATCATAGGAAACAATGGTGATTGACCATTAGTCAGCCACAAAAGTTTTGGATCAAGCTGATAATTGTTTTTTCTCTTCATTCAAACTTATGTGAAGTTATCAGCAAATTTGATGTCTAATAAAATATAGGGAAAATTAAGGTGCACCCTAAGAAGTTTTTAATGGTACCGTGTTCAACTACCATAGTTTCCTTGAGTATAGTCCACCTGATAATTGGATCTTCTTAATTATTGGGATCATGCTGTAAAATGATTTGAAAAAATGAATGGACAGAGTGGATACAGAATACACACGTCAAGTTGGACCCAGGGGCTGTACAGTCTTGGATGAGGCCGGGGTCTCACCTAGTCCACTCAAATATGCTATTATAGTACTAAGTAAACTCTGTTGGGCCCACTGCAAATGTACATGGTCTATCCACACTGGCCATCCGTTTTTCCAGCTCATTTTAGGGGTTGAGCCCAAATTTGAAAGATATCCAAAGCTCAAATGAACCATACCGCAGCAAACAATAGGAATAATGGTTTCCACCATTGAAACCTTCCTAGGGCCTACAGTGATGTTTATTTTTCATCCAACTTGTTCATGAGATCACAAAGACGTGGATGAAGGGTTTTTTAACTTAATCCAAAACTTCTTTGGCCCCCAAGGATTTTTTAACAGTAGACGTTCAATTCGCACTGTTTTCTGTGGTGTGGTCCACTAGAGCTTTGGATATGCTTCATTTTTTAGGCTAAAATCCTAAAATTATATGGTAAAATGGATGGACGAAGCGGATAAAATACATGAATTATAGTGGGCCCGATAGAGTTTACTCACTACGTCATCCACTTCCCACCACACTGTGAAGTGGGCGTAGATGCTCCTCCAACTCGAGTTGTATGAACAGTTCAAAGTTAAATGGGCCCCACAGTAATGTATTTATTATATCTATACCGTTCATGCATTTGGAGAGATCATTTTAGATCATGAGCTTAAAAATGAGTCATATCCAAAGCTCAAGTGGACCACACCACAAATAGCAGTGGGGACTAATTATCACCAAAAAACCAATCATAGGGCCCACCATAACGTTTATTTTTCATCCAATCCATTCATTAGGTCACACAGATCTAGATGAGGAAAAATAAATATCATATCAATCCAAAACTTTTGTGACCCCCAAAAGGGTTTCAATGGTAGACGTTCAATCTCCCACTGTTGTTTTCAGTGTGGTCCACTTGATCTTTAGATTTGTCTTATTTTTCGGCTCAAGCCTTACAACAAGCATGCCAAATGGACAAACGGTTTGGATATAACACATACCTCATGATGGGACCCACAAAACTTGGTGACATCAACACACCAGTCGGTGGTGTGCGGTACACCACTCTATTCAAAAAAAGGGCCCAGATGCCCCTTTTTTTTTTGAAGCAAAAGAGGGTTCCGGCCCTAAAATCTCTCCCAAATCTTCAGATTTCGACAAAGATTCTCCAGATTTCGAGGAATTCCCCAGATGTCGCCCAAATACTCGGATTTCTTCGGATTTTGACGGATTTCTCTCCCAAATCGGAGATTTTGTTTGCACTAACCTACTAAAGAAGCTTCGATTCGAATGGCCCACCAAATGGAAGCTTCTGATGATGGCGATCTCTTGTACAAGTACCGAAATCTAGTTTCTATATTTTTTTTTTTGATTTTTTTGGATAATGATGTTGTCCGCGTAAATTTTTTTTACTTTCTTAGTCTCTTTCGAAGGGTATCGTGTCGTTGGACTGCAATACCGATAATATCGGCCAACAGTATCGATATTTCGAACACTGGGTATAACCTCACCATTCAAATCATCAAATAATCACATCAGTAGCTTATTCGTATTTGAAGGCATACTTACAGGAACTAACAAGTGAGGGATTCCACCAAACAAGGTTTTGTAGAAAACATTGTTAAAGAAAAGAAACAGTGAATATGGTTATCACTGCTTTGGAAGGTACAAGCACTAACGGAGGTTAAGATATGAAGAAGAAACACATTTATTGGGGAGCTCTGTCCTAGTTAAATATGTATCCCCAAAAGAGGCCGGTGGGCCAAAAACATCACTAGGACTATTGAAACGTTGGCAGATCTTTTTCCGTCTCTGAGTAAGAAACTCGCACTGAAACTAGTGAAGAAGATATGGGGGAGGAAAATATACTTGAATACACAAATTGGGGCAGGTGATGGTGCAAAAATTATGTTGATCCTATCAATAGAATGCAAAAATGGAGAATCAAGATCGGACAGAGAAACCAAACAGATCCAAGCATCACCTTGAAACATATATTCAATAGGTCCCACCATGGATTGCTAACGATTTTGAAGTACTTCCATATGATGATGCTAACCGGGGGGCAGTTGTAATAAAACGGCCCACAGTAAAAGGGTTAGGATCATCTATGTCAGCTCAATACTTATCCCCAAAAGAGGCCATCCTACTTGTAAGACAAGCCGACAACCTCACTACGACTACAGGCATGTTGGCAAATCTTTTTTTTAAAAAACTCTAACTAAGAAACTTCCACTACAACTAATGAAGAAAATATGAGGGGAGGAAAACAGACTTAAACAAGAAAATCTTGGGCCAACAATTCTACAAAGATCACGCTGATTCAATCAATAGACTAGATGTGATTATCAAAAGTAAACGTCTAAAACTGCAAAGGGGTTTGGTGGGATTTTCTGGTGGCCATTGGCTTTCAAGATCTAATATCATGGATGGTCATAAATGAACTGAGTTCTCCAATATGGCAATCAAGGTACTATAGAGCATGTAGGCTGTTCCGAACAAGCTTCATGCTATCCTTTCCATCTTGTGGAAAATGCTCTATGGTGTGCTTGTGATTTCCGGACTCATTGATGGCTCTCACTAGATTCAGTACTACCTTGGTATCCATACGATGTGTGGACAAACTGCGGTGTCCAGATCCACATTTTTTGGCATTCTGACGTAGGAGAACTAACCACTTGCTCTAAAAGCTCGAACTGATAGAGCATGGCATATCAATCCCTTTATCTCATAGCCCAAGCCTCACATCCCGTGGGTTAGGCTTTCAACCGAACCCCACTCATGGGCCCCACATCACATGGGTTCTACCTTACACGGGTGGGGCCCGCCTCACACAAGTCACCCGCCTAACATGGGCCACCTATCTCAAGTGTGTCCCTGCATCACACAAGCCACCCCACTCGAGCCCGGTGTGAAAATGCTCATGCATTAATCACCTCCGGAGAGGAATCTTGAACATGAGACCTCCCACTCTGATACAACTTTGACGCAGGACTATTAACCGCTTGCTCTAAAAGCTCGAACTAATAGAGCATAACGAATCAATCCATTTATCTCATAACCCAGGCCCCACGTCTCATGGTTTAAGTCCTCAGTTAAACCCTCATGGGCCCCACGTCACATAGGTTCTGCCTCACACGAGCCACCCGCCTCACACAAGCCGCCCACCTCAAGTGTGCCCCTACATCCAACAGGCCATCCCACTAGAGCCCGGTGTGAAAATGCCCCTGCATTACATTCTATCTCATGCATAGGTTGATCCATTTCTAATTGAAGTGGATCTCACTTTGGGATGGTGTTGGAATTGATGAAGCTACACCAGCTAAAAAAAAAAAAATTTGATGTTCATGTGGAGTTAAAGTCATCCTCGATGGCTGGTGAACATGGGAGAGCAATAAAACAAATGATGTTGATGACTTTTGGCATGTGAACAAGTTGTACCACCAACGACTAGAAAATGATCTAGTGCACTTTCGATGGTTGGGAGTTCAATCGTTGCTCTTCTAGCAGCTCTAGATGCTTTGACAACACCAATGTTGGATTGGAGATGATGGGGACGTAGCAGATTGGCGACAGTACCAGTGATAGAAACGGGGATTGGATGTGGATTCCCACCAATGTTTTCCATATCGGTATCAACAGATGTACCACACTGTAATTATGCAGATCAGGTTGTTGTTGATCATGTTTTAATCAGAATGAGTTTTGACTTTCGACATAAGATGGAGGAGATGAATTAGAGTGTCCATTTCCCAGTTCGGTTCATCATCATCATCATCTAATCTAAGCCACATCCCAATTAATTGGGTTTGGCTACATGAATCATGTTCCACCATTCCATCTATCAAGGGCCACACATTCATTTATGGCATAGGTAATCGAGTCTTTTATTACTATCTACATCCACATCCTTTTGGACCTTCCCCTAGTCCTTTTAGAGCTCTTCAAATTGTCCCTACTCACTCCTAACCAATATGGTTCTTGCTCTCTATTACACGTGACCAAACCATCTAAGTCTACTTTCTCTCATCATATTACCTATTGCTGCTAGTACTAAATCCCCTCAAATGAATTCATGTCTAATTCCATCCTTCCTCGTCTTACCACTCATCCATTTTAACATCCTCATTTCAGATACACTCAACCTATGAGCATGTTGTTCATTAAATTCCGAACTGTCCCATAAAGCATGGCTGATCTTATAGTTGTCCTATAAATTTTTCCTACACGACGATGACATCAAACTCTAGAGGCACATCTCCGTTTCTTCCATCCAACTTGAATTCTATGGGAAACATCCTTCTCAATCTTCTCCACCCTCATGAATTATTGACCCAAGGTATTGAAGTGGTCATTTTGGGAAACTTCTTGGTCAGCAATCTTAATTAATTCCTAAATTTCCCGACTGTTGTTACTAAAAGTGCACTCTGTATGCTCTATTTTAGTCTGACTAATTTCAAATCCTTTAGATTCCACTCCATAATCTAGCTTCATATTTACACCCTCCATCTTGTCAATCAAATGTAATTTGCAAACAACATACACCATGGGATTTCTTCCTGCAAATGCCTCGTTAACTCGTCCATAACCCATGCGAAAATGTACAGGCTCAATGACAACCCCTAATGCAAGCCTACAATAATTGAAAATTAACTTCTCTCCACAAGTGATCTTCGCATTTGTTAGCGCACCCTCGTAGATATCCTTAATCATGTCACTATATCCTCTTGAAACTCTTTTCTTTCCCAACGCCCACTAGATTAACACTCCAGGGATCTTATCATAAGCTTTCTCCAAGTCAATAAAGACCATGTGGAGATCCTTCTACCTCTCCCTATATTTCTCCATCAATTGTCTAAGTAGGAAAACAACATCAATGGTAAACCTCTATAGCATGAAACCAAAATGATTTTTTTGATACATTCTTCCCATGACTCAGTATTTGCTCAATCACTCTTTCCCAAAGTTTTATAGTATAGGTCATAAGTTTTAATCCCACGATAGCCACAATGCATTGTATGTCTCATATTCTTATAAATAGGTACCACGGTACTTTTCCTCCATTCATCTGGCATTTTCTTCAATCTCACAATCTTGATGAACAATTGTATCAACCAAAATACCCAATATCTCCCATACACTTCCAAACCTCCATTGGTATACCATCTGGTCCAAGGGCCTTTCCTATATTCATCTTTCCAAAACTTCTTTCACTTTAAATATCCCAATCTTACGAAAGTAGGGTTGTACACGAGCCAAGATAGCTCGAAAAGCTCGCTCGGCTTGGCTCGATCTAGCTTGATTTAACTCAACTTGAAGGACGACTCGAAGTGAGCCAGAGCTAAGATAGCTCGAAAAGCTCGCTCGGCTTGGCTCGATCTAGCTCAACTTCCTTTCGTTTCTTACCCTTACCCTTTCCCTTACCCAACCCGCCGCAGCCCACGCTCGAGATTCCCTCTCTCTCTCTCTCTCTCTCTGCACCCACAAAGGTACCTCTATCATATATGGCTCTATCTAATTTTTTTATAATTGAATATTTGATTTGGGGGTTGTGTAAGGTGGGGGTTGGGTGGGTAGGGTCAGGTGCCTGGGTTGAGTTGGGTGCGGGTTGGGTGTTGGGTTGGGTCAGGTGCGGGTTGGGTGTTGGGTTAGGTTAGGTTGGGCATTGGGTTGGGCTAGGTGTTAGGTTGAGTTGTGGCTATTAAGTTAGTTGGGTTGAGCTGGGGTTGTTGAGTCAGTTGGGTCAGATTGGGTGTTGGGTGGTCGGGTTGGGTTATTTGAGTCAGTCGGGTTGGGTTGGGTTGGGAATGTTGAGGCGACTAAGGGTTGGGCGCTAGGTTGGGTCGGGTAGAGTTGGACGAATTAGATTTGCATTTTCCAGAGTTGAAAGTTGAAACTGTTGCATTGTAATTGTGAATCTATGAATGGATATTATTAATTAAATTTGCATGATTTTCTTTATTTTTCTTATAACAATATTTCTCTTACAACAAAATGGTGTGCAGCAATGTTTTCAAATGATCCATCTACCAACATTTGGGATTATGGTTCCCAAGTCTACTCTCAAGACTCTAGAAGAATGAAGATTCAATGCAATTTGTGTGGGGCCAGATTTGTAAACAAAACAAATTGGCTTAGACTACACTTATCAAGTCGAGGGGAGGCGCAAAATCGTGTCCCAGAGCATCAAGGGAGGTACGAGTTTTATTCCAAACTCTTGTAAACTCCAACAACAAGGCTTACACCCTCTCCCCCACACCGAATACAACTAGCCACAAGAGATACCATAACAGGCCTATTTTAATCAAATAAAGAATCCGAAATAGAGAGAGTGAAGAGAATTGATGGGGAAGAGGAAGAGGAGAAGGAAGATAAAATGAAAACTTTGGAATGAGCAATTAAAAATAACCTTGAAGTTAAGCAAAGAAAAGGCAGATGTATCTAGATATCAACGATGTCCTCCTTGAAAACATGACACCGAAGTAGGGCAAAGCTCGATTAGCAAGAAGCCATCGACGTTTATTTCCAAACTCGCCTCATTCTACAAGATCTTGGGTACTCCATATAAATCATCTCACCAAAAAAAAAAAAAAAAAAGGTTTGAAAAGGCTAGCTAAATCTATACAAGAACATGATGGAAAAGTCTCCTCACCTTCTAATCCAGGGGAGGTTAATGAGTATCTTGGTGAGGATACCACCAGCTCCGGCACGGGTAACGAAAATGATAGATCCGATCCCAGTTCAGGAGAATATTAAAATTATGAAAGATGTATTAAGTTTTTTTCTTGTAGTTGTATGGATTAAACACTAACTTAACTTGCCTACTATAAATGCACTAACTTAAGTTACTTAACTTATATTTAAATTATTATCTCATTATTTTTCTTATATATTTCGATATTTGTTCTTTAACTATTTATGCATATGATTCTTTGTTAATTGATGTTGTTAATTAGTATTTAGGCCACCTAGTGGTTTCGCAATGTATCCCCCTGTTTAGGAATTTATATTGAACAAGTACAATCATTCGACTGAAAATGTTTGTTCTTTATAGTATTCTTAAATGTCTCATTTTAGACCATTCGGTACCATACCATGTACTTAGGTTGTCCTCGTTTTCAGTTTACATGTAGTTAGAATTTCGGTAGTGTTTCCTTATATTTTATCAGGATATGTGGTCCTTTACGAATTGGTTCCCTCTATTCATGTGTAATGGATTACATGTGGCAAATAATCAGTATTGAATTTTACATATATATAGAGAATATGGGAAGATGCAGTCGAAATCTCGGCTCTCATGTAAACTATATAAGGACAGTACATGGTATATTACTGAATGAGATAGAAACAATTAGCACCTCTAGATAGAAACAAGTAGGAATATATGAGACATTTAGAGATAATTAGTAAACAAATTTAAAACAATTAAGGACAATCTACAGTTATGTATATATATGTGCCCCAGCAGATTTATTTATTAAGGAACTATTCGAGACACTTGTGTCTTGCAGTTTATGGTAGAAAGCAAAGTTTTTATGAAATTTTACAAATTCATTAGTCCCAAATGTGAAAATGTCACTCGTTTTACTATGAAAAGCGAATGCATGAAGATATATGCGATTGAAAAAGTAAACTTGAAAGCTCCTCTAACATCCATATAAAGAATAAGTTTGACTTCGAATATGTGGACGGCATCGAATCAAATAAATGAATATATGTCATTAACGGCACATTTCGTCAATGTAGATTGGAAACTACAAAAGAAGATTATAAACTTGCGTTACGTTCCTCCTCCTCATGCTAGTGTAGTAATGCGTGACTGCTTTTACAATTGTCTTGTTGAGTGGGGCATCAAAAAGAAAATCTCTTCAATAACTTTAGGTAATGCCTCTTCCGTAATGAAAATAATTTCTAGAAGAAACCGATTTGCCGTAGGATATTTATTCCCAAAAAAAAATATTCGTACAGTCGTAAAAAAAACTTTGAGAAACTGATGAACATGTTCAGCTTTCGACCAATCTTCATCACTAGGCACGTATGTGTACATTTTATCACGTGCCGCAAGTTCAAAGAATGCAACTTTAAATTCTAAAGTAGCATCCAACATTTCATAAGTTGAATTCCAACGCATGCAAACATCTAACTTCAACTGCTTTTTAGATTTCAAATCCAAATGTTGAATTATATCATTCCAAATACTCAGTCTTGAAGTTGACCCACCTTATATATTTAACGTTATCCTGTATGTTGGCAATCGTGGAGTCAATTGCTTTCAGCCCTTCTTATACAATCAAGCTTAATATATGGACACAACATTTGGCTTAGTATAATTTACCCTCAAAGAATAAATTTTCAGCTGCCTTGAATTGACTGCATAAGAAATTAACCTAAGTGTCATTGGAATAGGCATTATTTAAAGTTATTGAATAGATTTTCTTTACAATGCCCCACTCAACAAGATTATTATAAACGTGGTCTGACATTACCACACCAATATAAAGAGGAACGTAGCAGAAGTTTATAATCTTTTTTTGTAGTTTCCAATCTGCATCAACGAAATGTACAGATAATGACATATATTCCTTTCTTTAATTCGATGTCGTCCACATATCCGAAGTCAAACTTATTCTTTATACGAATGCTAGAAAAGCTTTTAAGTTAGTTTTTTCAATTGCATACATCTTCATGCACTCTCTTTTCATAGTAAGGCGAAGCATTCTCACATTCGGGATTAAATAATTTGCAAAATTCCATAAAAAATTTGCTTTCAACCATGCTAAACAGCTTCTCATTAAATATCACCAATCTTGCATACCACTCTTTCAGCTTTTTCGGATCATACTTATAGGTGGAGAGTGTAGCTTAAGAGTCGTCATTTTCAAAAGCAGTAAATGAAAGCAGTTGCTAAACTCCACCCGTAGACATTCTTAGCATCTTCACACATTTATCAAGATGCCTCTAATAATTAATAGAAGAACCTGAATGCTTGTTATAAAGAGTTTTACAATACTTCAATCTAATTTTAAACGAACCATCTGCTAACATGATCTAATAAAAAATTTCTCATACTACTGATCTTTTTTTTTTTCCTTTCAGTGAACCTGAAGTCATTTCAACTTTGCTTTCTAATATGTCTCCCTCCGCGATAAGAAGAGATGTGACCGACACACCGGCACCGAGGGTACTTGGCTTTTCCTCACTAGTCATCTATAAATCAAAAGATAATAAGGGTAAGTTAAGATCATGGCTTTTATAGGTTAAAAGTAATCAATCAATCACATTTATGTGTATATAAATATATAGTACAAACAATATCGGGGTCCCTCTATAAACTGCAAGACACAAGTATCTCAAATAATCCCTTAATAAATAAATTTGTCGGGGTACATACATATACATCACTACTTTTTTTCTTCTTTTTTTTTTACATGCACGCACACACTCACGCTAGTGGAATTTCACCACCTATGGATACTCAAACCCTTGACTGGGTGTTAAAACTCCTGAGAGTCTACCACCCGAGCAAGAGTAAGGATCCACGTAACTATAGATTGTCCCTAATTGTTTCAAATTTTGTTTACTAAATGTCTATAAATGTCTCATCTATTCCTACTTGTCTCTATCTAGAGGTGTTAATTGTCTCTATCTCATTCGGTAATATACCATGTACTGTCCTCATATAGTTTACATGTGAATCGAAATTTTGGCCGCATCTTCCCATATTCTCTAAATATATGTAAAATTCAATACTGATTAGTTGCCACATGTAATCCATTACACATGGATAGAGGGCACCAATTAGTAAAGGACCACATATCTAGAGAAAATATATGGAGATACTACCGAAATTCCAACTACATGTAAACTGAAAATGAGGACAACCTAAGTACATGGTATGGTACCGAACTATCCAAAATGGGACAATTTAAGAATATCATAAAGAACAAACATTTTCAATCGAATGATTGTACTTATTCAATATAAATTACTAAACGGGAGATACATTGCTAAACCACTAAGTAGCCTAAATACTAATTAACATCAGTTAACAAAGAATCATAAGCATAAACATTTAAAGAACAAATATCAAAATATATAAGAAAAGGAATAAGATAATAATTTAAATGTAAGTTAAGTAACTTAAGTTAGTGCATTTATAATAAGCAAGTTAATGTATTTAATCCATACAACTACAAGTAAAAAACTTAATACATCTTTCATAATTTTAATACTCCTAAACCGGGATCGGATCCATCATTTTCGTTGTCCGTACCAGAGCTGGTGGTTTCCTCACCAAGATGCTCATTAACCTCCCCTGGATCAAAAGGCAGGGAGACTTTTCCATCATGTTCTTGTATATATTCAGCTAGTTTTTTCAAAAAAAAAAAATGTGAGATGATTTATATGGAATACCCAAGATCTTGTAAAATGAGGCGAGTTTAGAAATAAACTTCGATGGCTTCTTGATAATCGAGTTTTGCCCTGCTTCGGTGTTATGTTTCCGAGGAGGACATCGTTGATATCTAGATGCATCTACCTCTTCTTTGATTAACTTCAAGGTTATTTTTAATTGTTCATTACAAAGTTTTCATTTTAGCTTCCTTCTCCTCTTCCTCTTCCCTACTAATTCTCTTCACTCTCTCTATTTTGGATTCTTTATTGATTAAAATAAGTCTATTATGGTACATCTTGTGGCTAGTTGTATTCGATGTGCGGGAAGGGGTGTAAGGCTTCTTATTAGAGTCTACGATAGTCTAGAATAAAACTCGTACCTCCCCTGATGCTCTAGGACACGATTTTGCGTCCCCCCCCCCCCCCCCCCCCGACTTGAAAAGTGTAGTCTAAGTCAATTTGTTTTGTTTACAAATCTGGCCTCACACAAATTGCATCGAATCTTCATTCTTCTAGAGTCTTGAGAATGAACTTGGGAACCATAATCCCAAATGTTGGTGGATGGATCATCTGAAGACATTGTTGCACACCATTTTGTTGTAGGAGAAATATTGTTATAAAAATAAAGAAAATTATGCAAATCTAATCCATAACATCCATTCATAGATTCACAATTACAATTCAATAGTTTCAACTTTCAACTCTAAAAAATGCAAATCTAATTTGACCAATTCCAGCCGACCCAACCCGACGGCCAGCCCCTACTCGACTCAACACTCAACATCCCCAACCCGACTCAACTGACCCAACCCTACCACCCAACACACAACCTGACCCAACTGACTCAGCAACCCCAACCCAACCCAACTGATTCAATAGCCCCAAACCGACCCAACACCCAACCCAACCCAACCCTAACCCAGCACCCACCCCGACTCCACCCGACCCAACCCAGCACCGAACCCACACCCAACTCAACCCAGCCACCCAACCCCCGAATCAAATATTCAATTATAATTATAATTACAATTATATTAGATACATCCATAGATGATAGAGGTGCCTTTTTGGGTGTTGAGAGAGAGAGAGAGAGAGGGAGAGAGAGAGAGAGAGAGAGCAAGTAGCCGAGTGCATGCCATACAACTGAGACTGAGTCAGGCAAACGTTGACTTAGGCTTGGGCGAGTGGTTGAGTTAGGAGAGAAGGAGAGAGAGAGAGAGAGAGAGAGAGAGAGAGGTTGGGTAAGGGAAAGGGAAATGGTTAGAAACGAAAGGGACGGACGGCCAGGTAGGGTAGGTTTTTTTTTTTGTTTTAACTCTTTAAGTTTTGACTTTTTTTATAATATAATATATAATATATTCAAGCCAAGCCAAGTTCGAGTCGACCTGCACTATGCTCGACCTCGGCTTGTTTTCAAAACGAGATGGGTCATATGAAGCTTGGCTCACCTCGAATCATCCTTCAAGCCGAGTCAAACCGAGCTAGATCGAGCCAAGCCGAGCGAGTTTTTGAGCTAGCTTGGCCTGTGTACAGCCCTAATCAAGAGCAGTCATGGGCACATTGTCTCCTCTCCATTTCACTATGATTGTGGATCAGTGGATGTCCTAAGTAGCATGTCATTCTAGGGCTAAGGCATCCAGTCTAGTGGAAAGCATGCGTGTTGATCTACCAGTGTTCCGGTTTCTCACTATGCTGATGACATGCTAATTTTCAGCAAAGCTTTCATCCTAGACACAACCTACCTGAAAGGATATCATTTACAGTTATGAGATCATTTTGGAGCAGCATGTGAATACGATTAAAGGCGGTATTATCGGCTCAAATTTGGACAATGAAATTGTGACCTCATTGGCAAATTACTTAGGTTGTCCAGTGGCATTGTCCCACTGAAGCATTTGGGTATACCTCGCTGCATGTGTAAGCCCCCTGGCATCTTGGGATGAGCTAGTGGAAAGAATGGACAGACAATTAGCTCCTTGGAAATCAGAACTTTGTCTTTGGGAGGGAGGATTAGTTTGTTGAAGGCAGCCATTGCAAATGTCCCCAGGAATCTTCAATCCCTTTTCAAATGCCTGGTCAGCATAGAGAAAAGGATTGAGTCCCTTCAAAAGAAATTCCTTTGGAATGACAAGGATGATTATCATAAATATCATTTAGTTGCATAGAAGGATTTTTGTAAATCCAATGACGGCAAGATAGGTATCAAATCTATCAGGCAGGTTAACCTCATCCTGCTGGGTAAGTGGTGGTGTCAATTAAGGGATCCAGAAAATGCTTTGTGGAAGGATGTCCCTGCTGCAGTGATGGTGCTAACCATAGTATGGGATCTTATAGTTTGAGGAATGTGTCTTCAGCTGAAGAGGAGTTTAGCAAATGTGTCAGATTCGGGGTTGGATTGGGTGAAATAGGATGGTTCTGGGAGGAGTGTAAGAAATTTATTTTGTTGCATTCAATCATGCCGCTCGAATGTCATACGGAGGCATTGTTGTAGAAGAATTCCTCATTACGAGAAGATCACCCTCCTAGCGCAGATTTTGAAAACTGAAACTCACGTTCCAATTTTGAGAAGCGATAGTAGGCAGTGGGATACTGAAGTAAACAGAATCTTCTCAGCAAAATCTTTCTTCAACAGGTTAGTTCAAGGTTCTTACCCTGTGGAGCCTTTTTTACTTTGCTCGTTCAGCGCTCTTATGTTCTGCTAAAGGTGATTGACCTTTTTGTTGGGCTATCTCTGGAAATAAAAAATAAAAAATCCTCAAGCTGTGGACCACATAAAAACAGAGAGCACTAGCTTTCCGAACGAATGCTCACTAGTTTTCTCATGAGGAAAATGTTCCCCATCTATTGTTGCATCATAGTTTCCCACGGAGGATATAAGCTGATGTTTTTGACCATTTCAGCATTAGCTGGGTTATTCCCTGTTCAGTGAGGGAGCTATTCTCCAATTAGTCATGTGCTAGGAGTCCGGTATCGGTTACGTATCGGCCGATACGTAATGGAATCGGTAAGGGCCAATACGTGTATCGGCCGTTACCGATTTTTGTAGCCGTATCGGACCGTTACGGGGGCGTAACGGTCACCCGTAACGGTCAGATAACGGCTCTTTTTTTTTCTCTTTTTAAGCACTTTTTTTGCTGTTTTTTCCAAACTTCTTGCTTCCAAACTGTTTTTCACTCCTTCTAATAGTAATTTCGACCAACCTTGGCTGGTTATTTGGGACAAAAACACATTATATTACGGATTTGGTTGAATCAAAGCTCGGTGGGCCATTTTTCAGAAATTCTTCAAAAATAGGTATTTACTTTCTTTAATATGTTTTGTTGTTTTAATCATGCCATATGATGTGTTAATCATAGTAGAACATGATAATGTGCATTTTACATATTTGGGGTGCCATTTAATATTTTTTTTTTATAATTTTTTCTATTTACGCATGAATTTTGGGCCCTTTTTTTAAAATTCGAAAAATCAATTTTTAATAGTTGTTTTGTTGTTTTAATCATGCCATATGATGTGTTAATCATAGTAGAACAGCTTAATGTGCATTTTACAGATTTGGGATGCCATTTTATATTTTTTTCTATTTACGCATGAATTTTGGGCCCTTTTTTAAAAATTCGAAAAATCAATTTTTAATGGTTGTTTTGCTGTTTTAATGATGCCATATGATATGTTAATCATAGTAGAACATGTTAATGTGCATTTTACAGATTTGGGGTGCCATTTAATATTTTTTTTATATTTTTTTCTATTTACGCATGAATTTTGGGCCCTTTTTTTAAAATTTGAAAAATCAATTTTTAATAGTTGTTTTGCTGTTTTAATCATGCCATATGATGTGTTAATCATAGTAGAACAGCTTAATGTGCATTTTACAGATTTGGGGTGCCATTTTATATTTTTTTTATATTTTTTTTATTTACGCATTTATTTTGGCCTTTTTTTTGAAAATTCGAAAAATCAATTTTTAATGGTTTTTTTGCTGTTTTAATGATTGCATATGATGTGTTAATCATAGTAGAACATGTTAATGTGCATTTTACATATTTGGGGTGCCATTTTATATTTTTTTTATATTTTTTTCTATTTACGCATGAATTTTGGCCCCTTTTTTTAAAATTCGAAAAATCAATTTTTAATGGTTGTTTTGCTGTTTTAATGATGCCATAAGATGTGTTAATCATAGTAGAACAGCTTAATGTGCATTTTACAGATTTGGGGTGCCATTTTATATTTTTTTTTTTTTTTTTTTTAATATTTACGCATTTATTTTGGCCTTTTTTCTGAAAATTCGAAAAATCAATTTTTAATGGTTATTTTGCTGTTTTAATGATTGCATATGATGTGTTAATCATAGTAGAACATGTTAATGTGCATTTTACATATTTGGGGTGCCATTTTATATTTTTTTCTATTTACGCATGAATTTTGGCCCCTTTTTTTAAAATTCGAAAAAACAATTTTTTATGGTTGTTTTGCTGTTTTAATCATGCCATATGATGTGTTAATCATAGTAGAACATTTTAATGTGCATTTTACATATTTGGGGTGCCATTTTATATTTTTTTTATATTTTTTTCTATTTACGCATGAATTTTGGCCCCTTTTTTTAAAATTCGAAAAATCAATTTTTAATGGTTGTTTTGCTGTTTTGATGATGTCATATGATGTGTTAATCATAGTAGAACATGTTAATGTGCATTTTACATATTTTGGGTGTCATTTTATATTTTTTTCTATTTACGCATGAATTTTGGCCCCTTTTTTTAAAATTTGAAAAATCAATTTTTAATGGTTGTTTTGCTGTTTTAATCATGCCATATAATGTGTTAATCATAGTAGAATATGTTAATGTGCATTTTACATATTTGGGGTGTCATTTTATAAATTTTTCTTTGTATTTTCGAATTAGTGACTTTATATTTTTATTTGCTTATATTGGACAGGTTTTGGAGCTTCTTAGGGTTTAGTTAGAACATAAAATTATCTTTATTAACATAGGTCATACACTCATACTCATATCCTAAACCTAAAGAAATGTCTGGGTCTGGCCAACAACAAGTGAGGATATTGGATGGCAACATTGTGAGAGGGTTGGTGGTACTAGGCACCAAATAAAGTGCAAGTATTGTGATAGGATAGTGTCTGGTGGAATTACCCGTCTCAAACAACATTTGACACATCGAAAGGGTCAAGTTGCGCCATGTGTCAAAGTACCGAAAGAGATAATGCTATTAATGCAAACTAGTCTGAATGAGTCGAAGGGTAAACGTGCTGCTGTACAAAAGAAGAGAGATGATATTTTAAAAGCAGCTCGACAGGAGGTGTTTGGTCCTGAATATATGTGCGTTCGTGATGAAGATATTATTGATTCTGACGAAGATTCAGATCGGGAATTAACCATAGCTAGGAGAGAGCGTGCGTCTAGCTCGTGAAGAGGAAGAACATCACCGCATGCTTGGCACGTATGGGTCAGTGCGTGATACAGGAGGGGGCAGTGGGAGTGGGAGTGGGAGTGGGAGTGGGACAGGGAGTGCAACTGGAAGTGCGACTGCTTCTGCAGCTGGGACTGAGGGTAGGGGGGTAGGTTTGGTGGGTTACGACGTGTATTTAAGAGCCGACGACAGACATCTTCACGTGATGCCCCTATACATTTGGATGAAGAAGTAAATGAGCCTAAGAGATCCTCTATTGATCCAATCCTGTTTAGGAAAGAATCAACTAAACAAAAGAAAATAAAACAAATGTGGAGTAGAACTTCCATTGAGAAATTAGGTAGAGTAGCAGCAAAGTTATTTATACATGCCAACATACCTCCTAACGCGGTCAATTCTCCATATTGGCAGGTGGTAATTGATGCAGCAGCAGAAGCAGGTGAAGGAATAAAAGCTCCCACGGCTAAGAAGATTAGGGGGAAATGGACAGATGCAGAGTATGTGGATGTGAAAACATACGTGGCTACCTTTAAATCTGTATGGCAAGCCAGAGGATGCACGATCATGTGCGATGGTTGGACTGGCCCAACCAGACGCAGCATGATCAACTTCATGGTGTACTGTCACTTGGGAACTATATATCACAAGCCAATTGATGCCTCAGAAGTAACAAAAAATTCTGATTATATTACTGGACTAATGGATAAAGTTGTGGATGAGATTGGAGAGGAGAACGTAGTGCAGATTGTGACAAATAATGAAGTATCATATAAGCTTGCAGGACATATGTTGATGAATAAGAGAAAACATCTTTTTTGGTCACCATGTGCTGCCCATTGTATTGATCTTATATTGAAAGATATTAGGAAGAAGAATGTTAAGGAAATGGTCGAAAGGGCAAGGGAAGTAACGACGTTTATTTACAATCATAATCAAGTAGTCGCAATAATGAGAAAGTTCACGAAATGACGAGAATTGTTGAGGCCTGCGGCGACTAGATTCGCAACAAACTTTATAGCATTAGAGAGTTTATTCCAGCATAGGGGAGAGTTGAGTGAAATGTTCGCTTCCCGACAATGGCTCAACACAAAACATGAGAAGAAAACATCAGGGACACCGGTCGACGTTGTGAACACCATACGGGACAACAAATATTGGAAGAAGGTTAAGGCGATCCTAAAGGTGATGGAGCCAGTAATGAGGATACTCCGTCTTGTTGAAACCGATGAAGCACCTACCATGGGCTTCCTATATGATGTCATGGATAAGGTAAAGCTTACAATTCAACGTGATTGTAGAAGCTGAGAGACTTATTGGAAGATGATCGACAGGAGATGGACAAAACAACTCCATCACGATCTTCATGCAGCAGGTTATTACTTAAATCCTAGGTATAGATATGCCCAATAATTTGTTGCGGATGATGAAGTTCGTGTCGGGCTAAAAAATGTGATAAAGATATTAGAACCTGACTTAGATCTACAAATAAAGGTGTTGAATGAATTAGATATATTTGAAAATCGCCTTGGTAGTTTTGGAGATGCTCTTGCACAGCATGCAGTATCTAGGTTGCAACCGGCCGAATGGTGGATTAATTTCGGAAAGAGTACGAAGGCTCTCCAAAAAATTGTAGTAAAAGTTTTGAGCCAGACAACATCTTCGTCTAGCTGTGAAAGGAATTGGAGTTGTTTTGCGCTCATTCATTCAAAGAATAGGAATAGATTGCAGACTAGAACATTAGATAGACTTGTCTTCATGCACTACAATATAAAACTAAGAATGCGACGACATCATAGGAGCATTACAGCTGCCGATGACGGAGACTACTGTCCAATAAACTTGGACAATATTTATGATGAGGATGACCCACTTCTACCTTGGTTGGAAACAAGGGAAAAGCAAATTGAAGAGGATAGTGAAGAATTGAAAATTGATGACCTAGAAATACGCAAAGCACAACAAGAGAGTCGTGCAGATGTGTTGGACCCAGTAAGAGGGGCAGCGTTTATACCACGTACGGAAACGGCTCGAGATCAACAAAAGAGTACGAGCAGTGGTAGCGTGTCCGTGTCGGATGATGGTGACGATGACCCCCCTGCCTCTGGTGCTGGCACTTCTGGTGTTGCTCAATGCCCTATTCAGCCGTCTACAGATCGCGATGCCGATGAACATCGACGAGGTGGTACACGAGGTCGAACCTACGAGTGTACCGAGTCACGATACAACCAGCAGGAGGGTACATCTAGTGGTGCACTGCGTCCGGGAGGTCCGGAACATCAGCAGGCTCATGGTCTTGGTTATTATGATGGATATTCTTATGGTCAATTGGATTATAATTATGATGGTTATACTGAGCCCGTTCCATCACATTCATGTTGGAGTAGCCCTCCCGATCAATATTCATATGATTATAGATATCCAGATCCAAATCCAAGTTACTCATCACAGCAGACGCACTCTCAATCTCAAGATTTTCAACAGCCTGAGTATGGTTACCAGTATGGCTATTCGACAGGCACTGGTGGATATCCTTACTCAGGGTCAGAGTCGTTACCGAGTCAAGATCAGTCATCCTTTGGTTTCGTTGATCTAGTATTTCCTTCTGGCACTGGATATTATGGATATGCAGAACCTACACCTATTGGACAGCCTCAGCCTGATGGTGACGATGACGATGATGTGGAGGTCGAGCAACCACAAAAAAGCAGATTTTCATTTTGGTGGTGACTTGTGATTGTGAGTATATATTTGTATTAAGGTAAGTATTTGCATTTTGCAGCAGACAGCTCACAAGTATTATTGCAAGAAGCCATGCAATTATGCACACACTTGACACTGTCGAACTTGTATTTAAAATAGCTCCTCTGACAACCAATCAAGTAATCCTTAATCAAGTTGCTGGGGAGTATATCGGACACTACTAATTTTATTTTTTTTAATATTCTTGACTTGAGGATGACAGGTCATAGACAGGAATCACAGTCACGTGCACAGGTGTGTTCGAGAAATTTCTCAAAAATAATTGTAAACACACCTAATGTAAGATATTTACATATTACATTCATTCTAATATATCTATCATTAGTAGTATATAGTTAGAAAATTAAATATATGAATTTTGTAGTCAAATTCAGGTTATCTGGTTCACAGTCACGTGCACAGGTATGTTCGAGAAATTTCTTAAAAATAATTGCAAACACACCTAATGTAAGATATTTACATATTACATTCATTCTAATATATCTATCATTAGTAGTATATAGTTAGAAAATTAAATATATGAATTTTGTAGTCAAATTCAGGTTATCTGGTTCATAAATTCATCAGACAGTCCGATACAACTTCTCACCAAAGAGTGGACCGTTACGCCCCCATAAACATGTTCCATTTTATAAATGAATGCATATTTGGAATGCTTAGAATATTCCGGATTTAATCCATATTTTTTTGGCAAAAAAAAAAATTTGCGCCGTTACGGGCTGTTACGCCCCCGTATCGCCGTTACGCCCCCGTATCCGTATCGGTTTTGGAGGTCACCGTTACGCCAACCGATACCGATATAGGACACCTTGGTCATGTGCCATAGCTCCTGTTGGGCTTTCTGTGGAAGATGACCATTCATGCGGTTTACTGGTACATCTAGTTGGAACAAAATGCCAGAATATTTCATGGAAAAATCTCCAGTGCTGACAGAGTGATTGCTAATGTAATTAATTGTATTTGGAATTGGACAAAGGATTATAGAAACCAGCATAGTATCTTAAGCCAAACGCTTTGATCTACCTGGAAGAAAGTTATCCAAGGGGTCATCCGATGCCCAAGATTAAATGATCCATCCTCCAAGTGGCAGATTCAAGCTTAATTTCGATGGTAGTTCACTGTGGAGCCCACGGTAAGCGGGGATTAGCAGTATGATAAGGATCATTTGGGCAGTTGTCTAGTCTCCTTTTTAGGGCCAATAAGCATGCATGAATCAAATTAAGGCGGAGGCAGCAGCTCTGCTCAAGATATCAAAGTTGAAATTGAGTGGCAAATGGAGAACCTGATCATGGACGGAGATTCCACCAGTGCAATAAAAATGAGCTCGATCTGGCTTCTGGCATTGTCCATCACTAACATTATGGAAGAGATTTCTAACATATGTAATGGCAGATAGATCCCTTTCTCCCATGTCATCAGAGACGCAAATGAGGACGTGGATACATTAGCTAAGAACAGCATCTTTATTGATATTTGAGTTTAGGATTGCTAGTCTGTTGTTCTAGATTATGTTTGTTGTAGGGTGATGTGCCTCCTCTTTGTTACATCAGTGTCTTGTTGGCTGTCTTTTTGTATTTATAGTTATCTTGTTTGATAAGGTATTGAGATATTCATTAGATAAAAAATATCTCAAAGAGTTCGGATCACTCGAGTTATAGTTGAGCAACTTCGATAATAGGTGGATCACTTCATAAGTCACACATAATAGCTGTTCACTGAAATAGTTGGATCACTTTATAAGTCACACACATTGAGTGGAGTACATTAAAACTAGTAAGTCCCTTTGATCCAAAAGAAATGGTAAAGATGGTAATACCTGAGGAGCTCCAAGGATCTTAAGGCGGAGGTACTGATAACAAGAACTGACGGACTCCCTGCAACAACTTTTCCCTCTAAAAGCTGCCCTTCATAGAGTGTTTCTTTCCATGACATTCCAAAAGTAGCCTTCAAATGTTTACTTAAATTGCTAGCATCCTGAGTCAGATCTTGGGACAGATCCACGATGCATGTATCTGCACAGCTCAAATGTTCATCCAGTGTTTACTAAAGAAAAAGGTGTATTGGAGACATTCAAATCATCTTCACCTAACATTCAGTCAAGTGGTGATAGAAACCCACATTCATGTGCATTTGCGTGGAATCTCATTTTAGTTTTAGAAAAAAGGTCAAGTTGCTATCTATAGAATGATATGATGGAGTTCAGCAAGTGACTTGACTACACCTTCATGGTTCACTAGTTCAAATATATTCATTTCAAGCTTCCATTGTTCTTATTTTAAGTCAAGAAAGAAAAAATATGTTGATTTACAAAAGTAAAAAGGGCCAAATATATGGATCTCATCCATCTCAAACTTTTCCATATTAAAAGGGCATAGGTAGCCTTCTCTCATTATTGAACTCAACCACTTGTCATCCAATACTATTACAGCAGAAAATTATTTATATAAAAAACTAACTGCAAAATCAAGAAGCCAGAATACTTGCATCCACCTTTGCTCAGAAACAAAGTAGCAAATAATCAAATATATTAACAATGCAAGCCAAACCTGGAGGCAATGTTTTAAATATCGTTATCGCGTAAAGTAAAGCACCCTTGGGATACAGATAAATATCGGTTATCGCATAGGATATGTCGGTTATATCGCATAATGTATCGTTGTTGTTGGGAAATTGGTCGAATTTTCAATGAAATTTTAGGGATTGTTGAGAAGGACATCAATACACATTTAGAAATTAAAACATTACAAAAAAAAAAAGGAAAAAGGTACACATAATAGGGGTTTCTTTTGTATAAGGTCCTAATATATGTGCTTTCCAATTGAACTAATGTAAGTATATTCAAAGTCTATTCATATAATTTATAAATGTAAGAAGACATGTACGGAAACACAAGCAATACATTCAAAAGCAAAAGAAGAATCACTAGATCAGGTTACATACATGTTTAATTTTGTGTTTAGATTCAAAGATTGCAACTGATTTGTGAGAATTTAAAATTTTTTATTTATCTCAATTTTCCGCAACTTGACCCATCTCCCCCAAATCTCAAATTCGAAGTTCCAAATCCATGATTTTCATGGAAAACATGAAGAATCATAGATTTATGACCATTTAACACTGGTTTAACATGATTTATAACAAAAACATGGATCAAAAATTGAAAATGCTCACTAGATCAAATAGGTGGGATATATCAACACTGCCTATGCGTTTCGGATCGCACAAGTGGGATACAAGATATATCGTGGGATATATCAGTTGATATCATTGATATTTAAAACACTACCCAGAGGTACAACAAAATACAAGTCAGGGTCGAAGATGGTGCATGATGATGGTGACATAAGTTTTGTTGGACACAAGAGTTTCCCTCCTTTCCTTATCCATGTTTTCTCTCGATAGTTTGAAGTTGAATTTAAAATTCAACTTCGAACTTAGATTGGATTAGGAGATCATACAAGATCGGATAACCTTCAGCCTCATTTAAACTCCCAACGCTTCCATGTAAAAGTGAAAGAGTTCTCTCGTGAAATAAAAATATAATTCTGAGAGTCCAAAGAAAAAAATAATAGAGAGGCCAATACCACATTCGATATGTCCATCATGCCCATCCCTTGCACGATCTAAACCATTGATCATAATCTGAGGGCCATCTTTACCATAGAATCAAGGGATGATAAAACCTTTTTGCTCCTTTAGTGATTAGGCAGACCACTGGACCTGCACCATTCATCATCGGCTTTTACAAAGGTCCCATATCGTGTAGACTATTGGATCCTATGGGCCCACTCTTCCGAGTTTATGGTTCTAAAAAGCAACTCAAAAGACAAGCATGTTATGCATGATTATCAATGGAACTTGGAACCCTTATTTTCATGAAATCAAAAGACTGATGGACTGCTCCAACGAGAAAGTCCTTGAGAATTTCACAGTCTACTCCATCAATAATACCATTTCTCATAAGTTCATTGATGTTTCAACAAATATTATTATTATTTATTTAGAAAGATAACAAAAGTATATTATAAACATGCATCAAAAAGGCAAAGGAACTATGTAAAGAAGGGGCTATCAGCCACACCCCCCCCCCCCCCCCCCCCCCAAAAAAAAAAAAAAAATAGAATGGCTCAAGTTCTTAAAGCACCTTCCATTCCTTTCTTCTCAAATAACCCAAAGACCCGCCAAAATACAAAGACGCCGAAGGACTTTCAATTCCTTTTTGAGATCCACCCCATGCCAAGACAAAATGAATAAGTCAATGGAGATTAGGTAGGCCCAAGTAACTCGAAAGGTTCATTTTCAAGTTTGTGGATATTATGGTGGCAAGATAGGACAGGCATATGGGGATGGTAATGATGCCAGTTGCAAAGCAGTTGGACGAGTTGTTAGTAGAAAAGAGATCACACCTCTATTGAACACCGTGTACAACATACTATACTACTTGATTTTAGAAGATATTTCTAAGCTACCAGAAGTTTACGTAGTCTAGAAAAGTAATTAGAACACAGGGTTCATCTACAATCACAACTGTCTGATTGCACTCATGCAGAACTTTACTGGTAACAAAAATTTGCAGCGATCTGGCATCACAAGGTTTGCAACAAATTCTATCTCATTGGAGAGCTTATGCAGGCATAACAATGCTCTCTTGCATTTGTTTGTTTCTGATAAGCGGATGGCGTCTCAATTGGAAAAGCAGAATAAAAGGAAAAGTGAGAGAGATCCCAAATATTGTGAAGGATGATATTATTTAACCTCAGTGAGTAGAGAAAATTGTGGGCATCATCAACGCTCTAGTTCTTGTGCCGAAACTAGTCAATGTTGAGGTGAAGCCAACTGTGTCCTATTTGTATGAAGCAACAGACAGAGCAAAACAAGCAACCAAGCATGGGAGCCACATTTATAAATGATATTGAAAAATCATCAATGGAAGATGGTGTAAACAGCTTCACCAAGATATCCATGTTGCAGATAACTACACCAGAATCTTATAACTTTAGCATTTGTTTGCTAGTTTGTTGTGTTATTGTTGCTTGTAATGTCCACTAACTAAAATTATATCAATGCAGCATCTTAAATCTCGAATATCAATATTGTATGAATTTGAATCAAGGGATGGATATTGAGTACGATACGAAAAATGTGGTTAAGAGGTTTGTGTTTAATACGGACAGTCAGATTAAAGCTCTTATCCCAGGTGAGAAGAAGATTGAGTGTTTCAAGTTTGAAGATGTTTGCACTTTGCAATAATGTACATCTCTGCACATTGTAGTTTATATGCATCTTTGTGCTTTAATAAACCAGAATGTCGTAGTGTATATCTTTGCATTTTGTAGCTTAATCTATTTATTAATCAAAATCAAGAAAAAATATTTGACTAATATCTCACACAGGAACATGGAAAAGTGTGACCCAGGTAATTACCATTTAATAATTTAAGATTTATCATTTGTTTAGAAATTCAAACATGCTAAGTACTTGTGTATTTCTTTTTATCTTCTTTAGTTATTTGGTGGGACACTTATGGAGACAACACTCCTGATTGGAAAATAGTGGCCATGAAAATATTGAGTTAAACATGTTCCTCATTCAGTTGTGAGAGGAATCGGAGCACATTTTCGTCAACCCACACCAAAGCTGATGAACAGGCTAACAATGCAAAAGCTGGAGAAGTTGGCACATGTGTAGTATAGTTTGAGATTAAAAGATCAGAACACAACTTGATTAAATTCAGATGATGACCATGAATATGGTCCAATTAAATTGTATTGTATTCTTTGAAAGTGAGGACTCACTTGATCTGTGGAACATTGAGACCTAAGATCCAATATTATTGAATGATGCGGAGTTCAACAATCATATAGACAGGAGTTAGACAAGATGAATTAAATATAAACGAAGGTAGATGAGAAGTTAGCACAAGTTATGGTCAGGGCCAGCAAAGTTAGCCAGACCTAGAGTTGGTACATTAACATTCCAATGGTTATAGTAGAAGCAATGAGAAGATATAGTCTGACTGTAGTGATAGCAGCAGCAATGGCAATGGTGTCCACAATTTGAGTATGGTGAACATCATTGGGGCGAAGGAATCCATATTCATGATTGTATGGATTCACGATACAAGCAGCTAGAGCAACAGGAGGCCCGGGAGGGTCATGGGCCAAATGATACTAACACTGGATAATCCGGACCTGCTAATGAGATAACTCATGGATATGGTCATGATTATGGTCCAAATAGATGTTATAGGCAGGGGATTCCTAGGGCTGGGGGACAGGTAGGCACTTTCTTCTTGGACCAGTCCTAGATATGAAGTATGTGGATATGCAAATCCCATCATTCCCAGTACATGCAAAGCTATGGTTCTAGCACCAGTACTAGTAGCTTTAAAATGCAGATGATCTTTGTTCATTGATATTGTATTCCCATCTGGACATGGGAATGTTGCACTATATCGTGGCGTTGCATGGGTGCAAAAGCATCAATACGCCCATAGCCCTTTTCTGTGATGATTGGTGAATCACTCATCACTTGTCAGTGTTAACTTGTTTTATGAACAATTTATTCTTTGTTTCGGTACATGTTTAATTTCTTATATAGAATATATATATATATATATATATATATATATATATATATATATATATATATATATATATATCAGATGTTCAGAAGAATTGATTGATGTTTACTTTTCTTTTTTCTCACAAAAAGAAAGCTACATATTATCTGAAACTAGCAAAGGATGCATTTAAATTTTCAGAGTTAATCTACATTCTTTACTTTTACCTAGATAAAATTGGGCAACTCAAGCAAGTCTCCCCCGGCTTGCACCATGTGTGACTCGCCTCAGACCCGGACAAGTCGATCCAAGTCACCAAGTCAAAAAACCATGGTCACCACAACCTAGTTTTATTCGTTAAGGGCCTGTTTCATTTTTCAGCTCAATTGTAATTACCATGTAAATAGGTAATAATTATTTACCAACGTAATTACCACATGTTTCCCCATGTAGATGTGACAACTTACTTTTTTAACACTTAAATCGAGAATTTTATGAAATCAATATGGGGCCCATCATGATGTATATGACTTATCTACACTGCTCATTTGTTATGTCAGCTGAATTTAGGACATGAGCAAAAAAAGAAAAGGCAAATCCAAAGCTCAAGTAGACCACACCAATGGAAACAGCGAGAATCAAACACCTACCATTAAAAACTTCTTAGGGCCCTTAAAAGTTTTGGATCAAGCTGATATTTGTGGTTTCCCCTTATCTATGTTTGTGTGACCCTATGAATGTGTTAGATGATTTTTTTTAAAAAAAAAAACCTCAATGTGGGCCCAATGAAGGAAACAACTTTTAACGATGGGCGAATTACGGCCACTATTTACTTTCATGTGGGCCATTTGAGCATTAGATCTGCCTCATTTTTCAGCTCGTGCCCTAAAATGTTCAAAAAAATATATATGGATGATGTGGATATATCATATACATACAGTGGGATCCAAAGATTTAAGTCAACAGTTTTGAATCGATTTTTGAGGTGGAATTACTCTCACATTTTCAAATCAGGGGAAAAGGTAATAATTACTTACTTACCATGATTTACATGTATCATGGAAAATCAAACAGGCCCTAAGGGGGAAGAGAAGGTTTATTATCAAAGAAAGGCAATCCACGTGTTGAAGCAATCTCCAAAGGCATTGTTTGACAAGTTCCAATGTTCTCTTAAGGGCCGTTTGGATGCCTATAACTTCGGTAAAATGTAAGAAAGTTACAGGTGACTTTCTTACAGTTTGTGTTTGGGGGAGAAATGTTACAGGTAACAAAGTCTCAACCTGTAACTTTCTATCAGGTAAGATTGCCAGAAATGTAAAAGGGGAATTAGGTGTTTTTCAAATCACAGGTTACTTTGTTACAGGCAACGGCTATCCATTTCGAATTTGGGAGAGGGAGGTGGAAACACAGTTGCATTAAAAGTGCACCTCTCTCTCTCTCTCTCTCTCTCTCTCTCTCTCTCTCTCTCTAGAAAGGGAAGCGCTAACCCTTATTTGTTTTTCTTTTTTTCTTTTTTTCTTTTCTTTTTCCTCGTGATCATGTGGTTTATTTGGCGCCAATGTAGAATGAGCACTGTTTGCCCAAGGGGCGGTTTCGGATCCCTAACAGCGGGGCCACCGTGATGTACTTTCCTTACATCCACACTATCCATCCTTATTGAAAGCTCATTTTAGGATATGATTCAAAAAAAATGAAGTTGATCCAAATCTCAAGTGGGCCTCACCACAAGAAATACTATTAATTAGATCCCTACCATTAAAAACTTCATGGGTCCATTGGAATATTTATTTGTCATCCAACCTGTTGATAAGGTAACGAAAACTTGAATGAAGAGACCACACAAATACCATCTTGATCCAAAAACTTTTGTGGCCCAAGAAGTTTTTAATGGTCAATTACTACTATTTCCTATACTATGGTCCACCTGAGATTCAGATCTTTTTATTTTTTGGATCATGTCCTAAAATGGGACGCAGATTGTGTCCTACCCCGCCCGTCTCTAGCCATGACCAAGCAGTGTTGTGGGCAGGCCCACCGTGATGTATCATTTTATCCATGTTGTCCATCTTTTCTCTCATATTATTTTAAGATATGTGCGCAAAAAATGAGGTACATCCAATGCTCAAGTGGAACACATCAAATAATAAGCTTGGGTTGCATTAAATGCAAGAGTCATCTGTGGTGTGGTCCACTTTAGCGTTGGATTTGCCTCATTTTTGTGCTCATATCTTAAATTGATCAAAGAAAATGGATGGATGGCATGGATAACAGATACATCATGGTGGGCCCACCCACAAAATTGCTTGTTCGTGGCTAGAGATGGACGGGGGTAGGATGCAATCAGCATCCCCTAAAATGAGCTTTCAAAACAGATGAACGACGTGGATGTGAGGAAAATACATCACAATGGGCTCCACAATATAGGATCCCACCCGCCACGATGGATCCACTCCAGTTTGGCTAGTGACGTCAGCCAATAATTAGATCGCTACTGGTTAATGCTTTGTGGGGCCCATCATGTTGCATGTGTTTTATCCATGTTGTCCATCCATTTTTTCATATCATTTTAGGGCTTGATCCCAACATGAGGAAATTGAGGTAGATCTCAATCTTAGGTGGACTACACCATAGGAAAACAGTAATGATTGAATGTTCACGATTAAAAACCTCCAAGGCCCACTGTAATGTTTATTTGACATCTTACCTGATGATTAGGTCCTAAAGACCTAGATGAAGGGAAAAACAAATATTAGTTTGATTTTAAACTTGTGGCCCCCAAGAAGTTTTTAAGTTACATTTAAGTGGGCCCACTTTTACATGATTTTTAATATGTGGGCCCACTTTTAGGACTCACCTAATAATTAGTTTAGCTTAAGAATCGATCCAACTATTCATCTAGATGGGCTCAATAAAATTACATACTTTTATCCAAGCTTTTCTACATGTCAATTTAATTTTTAAACAATTTCATACTCCAAAACTCAGGTTTGGGTGAATATACAACATCTTACCTGTAACTAACTTATAGGTTATCCAAACACGGAAACTAAGTTACATGTAAGTAAGTTGCAGCTTACACCCAAACAGGATTACCTGTAACTTTCTTTCGCCTATAAGTACGTTACTTGTAACTTAAAAAACTTACAGGCATCCAAAAGCAGTCTTAGAGATTGGATTTCAAAGGTGTAGCTCTGATCACTAATTGTTTGTCCAGCACCAAAATGGCAGAATGACTGTCTTGATAGTTTAAATTGATGATATAGTTCTCACAAAAAAACGAAAGAGCAAACCATCGAAGACCTAAAAAATCATCTTCAGAAATGCTTCAATATCAAGAATCTCAGACATTCGAAACATTTTCTTGGCACAGAAGTTGCATGATCGAAGGTAGGAATCATCCTTCCACAAAAGGAAGTACACTCCAGATTTAAATCACACAAGACTGGCAATCTTTAGCTGTAAGCCCATACATACACCTCTTGGGGAGGAAATTGAGAACTTCTCAGAAACAGGAGCTACACAATGCTCAGCATTTCGAGTTCAGCGCAGCAGCTATGTAGGTGGGCTCAAGTCTCTCCTATACAGACCGTTCATCTTGTGGGACCCATCAGGAGCACATCACAACAAGATTTCCATCTAGTTCGTTGAGCAAAACCACTTCGTAGAAATCATAACAGTATTTCAAAAAGGGAGAGAGAGAGAGAGAGAGAGAGAGGAGCTAACCTTTGAATCCTTCCAACTCAAGAGAAGACAGCTTGATTCCATTTGCCGATTGGAATCGATCGAGAAAGAACTGAAGCTGCTGTGTTGCCGCGAGAAGTACAGGTGCTTTGGAATCACCATCTGCTTTTGGGGTTTTCTTATTCTTCTTCTTCTTCTCTGTATTGACTCTGTTTTTGCCGAGAGGAATGTGGTTAGGGTTTTTGGAGAGGGTTTTGGATCCCTTCACTCGCTTCTGCTTCTGGACTTTTGGTTTCCCGCGAGCGGCCATTTCTCGCGTGGAAGATTACCCGGTTCGAGTGGAAGGGAAAAGGCTTTTAAGGATGGAGCCTGGAATCGGAACTGTCCAATTGGTGGGGCCACTGTAGACGGGGAGCGGCGGCCCGCTTCCTGCCATACACTTGATCTGAACCGATCATCCCTACGGGACCACCTTTGATTGGCCTCTGGCCAAAATTTGCTTTGATTGGACGATCCTAGCCATCCAATGGGTGAAAACTTTTCTTCTAAATAGGAGCCCCTTCCTATTTTTGTTTTTAATTTTCACCTGGGTGCGACTAACTCGAGGACAAGCAGTGTCCTATTTCGACCTGCGCCGACGACATGGTGGTGCTCTGTCTGTCGGCCGCGCCATGATGCACGTGTTTTATCCACACTGTCCATCCATTTTGCCGGTATCCAAATTTCAAGTGGACCACACCATGGGAAATACGTTGATTGACTGCTTAAGCATTAAAAACTTATCAGGGCTACGAAAGTTTTGACCTAGCTCATCTTTATGAGGGCGCAAAAGTTTTAGGTCCATGTGACCTAATTAATAGGCAAATGGTAAATTGACGCACGGATGAACATGATGAAGTCCATCACTGTTAATAGAAATAAATTCTAATAAAATTTAAAATTGATTAATGAATTATTAAAAATGAATTTACAACACTTTAAATAAGGTACCAAGCCATAGAAAAGAAATCAGAATCAAACTACAACTAAAACTCCTAGAATCCGTGACTTACTATAAATAGTAAACTTATTTTTTATAGACGGTTGTGATGTCTACTATTACACAAGATTTTCGGCCAAAAATAGTAAGTGTCCTATTTGGCTTCACCAAACCGTTCTCTTAATTATTCTAAGCACTTTTCATGTTGGACACAACTCCTAAAGCCCAACGGATGAAGGGCTATAGTCAAACTAAAACTTACTATTTATAGTAAAAACGAAAATAAAACAGGAAAACGACCATCGATCTAGGGGATTCTCGCAAATCCAGGCTGCGCAACCCGACATAGCTAAGTTGGTTGGCTAAAGTAGCTGGTTCTACCCCAAAATCACATATTTTACATCAGATAACTCATTCCGGATTGCGAGATACGCCTGATCTAAGGTCCAACGGTTTGGATCACTTCTGTCATTGACCGAGCCTTTTTTTATCCATCCTGGCCATGAAACTGTCCACGACCCACTCTACATCACAAATACACATTACAATGAGCCTTGAGAAGCTTTTAATTGCCCGCATTCAATCACCAGTGTTTTCTTATGGTGCAATAAGTTTGTATGCTTAAATAAAAATCCAAAATTAAAAAACTGCGAGCATAAAATATATAAATCATAATGGGGCCATGGGAGCATTGTTCAATAGTGAGTATTAGCAATGAGCAATCCACATCCCCTGTGACGCATATGAATTGCCGCAACCCTAGCAACCCTGGTCATAAGCTATGTAGAGCTCATAGAGAAGCCTGAGAAATATACATCCAACCATTATGTCACAATCCGAAATTCAAATATCGAGGGTGCATCTCAAACTTGGGCTCCATATTTTGACTTGTACACCAAGTACACTTAACTAAGCTAAATATCCAGTTTATTCAAAAGCATGGGTTATATTGGTTTTAAGTTTCATCCAACTTTTATTCATTGACATAAACGGGCTAGCCAAATCGCTACTGAAGTGACATCACCAAGTTCTGTGGACCCCATCATAATGTATGTGTTGTATCCATACTGTTCAACCATTTTTAGTGACTGTTTTATGGCATTACGAAGAGAATGAGATAGATATAAAGTTCAAGTGGACCCCACCATAGAAAATAGTGGGGATAGTGACATCCATCGTTCAAAACTTCTTAGGAGCCACAGTAGTCTCCGATGAAGCTGATATTTCTGTTTTCACTCCGTCTATCTCTGTGTTAACTTATTAATAGGATGGATCTCAAAAATACATCACTGTGGGTCCTATAAATGTTTCAACGGTGGGTGTGATAGCTCCCACGGTTTTCTGTGGTGAGTCCACTTGAAATTTAGATCTATATCATTCTCTTTCTAATGCCATAAAACGATATCTAAAAATGGTTGGACGGTGCAGATACAACACATGCATCATGGTGGGGTCCATGATGGGGTCCACAAAGATTGGTGATGTCACTTCAGTAGCGATTTGGCTACTGACCTTATCAGTATCCAATCCGTGCCTGACATAAACACACAATAAATAAAAGCCATCTTCCATTTATGCCAAACAATAATAATCATTTATGGATCCACTCATCTAAAGTCATTACTCCAATGTAAGCAACAAATAATCAACTAAATGAATATTAATTTTATGTGTAGCACTAGCCAAACAAAAAGGTAAACAACACTAAAATCTCAAGCGATCAATAACTTAAACCAAAATCAATCCAAGGAAATGACACAAGTATCCTAAATATTAAAAAATACATAAAAACTTGATAATCGGTCTATACAACAATTTCTTCTTCCGTCAAATAGGGTCACGTGTCCCATGTATCGTTTACTGGCTCAACTGCATCATCCTATCCCTGTGCCAAAGATTCAACCTCAGTTATATATGTATAGTTTTTCATAAATAGAAGGTAAGTTAGTCAGCCCTAGTGAGAATTTTCAGCATGATTAGTTTACATTAAATTTAAAGTAGTACAACAACATGAGAAGCACTAAATAACTGTCAAAGTCATGTAAATGCATGAAGTTAATGAATGTATCGAGTGAGCTGTTCATCCACTTGCTTGAGTTAGATGGTCGTCAACCCACATTCATTGCTTGAGTTAGATGGCCGTCAACCCACATCCTCTACTTGAGCAAGCTTCCACCAATTTGGTGGGCATGGGCATGACCTGCATCTGCCGCTTGGGCATGGCTCACATCCTCCACCTGGGAAAACTTTCACCGGTTTGGTAGGTATGGGCACGACACGCATCTAGAGAGGTCTCTCAATATATACTCAACACGTGATGTACATGCAAGAGGATAATGTTCGATTGCAATTACACAGTTGTACACTAATTGATCACACACATACACATTTATATATAATCGAAATCCCATATTAAAGGCAACATAAATTACATACGAATTGATGAAATCATATTTTATTTTAGCTTATTCAATTATTTTTCTCAATGTAAGACCCAACCTGAGTTCTTGTATGTGCATGTGTGTGTGTGGGTATGCATTTCATTTCTCTTGGTCCCACGGTCTTACCAGTCGAATCCTGGCGACCCACGACCCTTGGATAGTGCTTGCGGTCATCATTGAGTCCGGTCACGTTGAGCCGACAATGTTCAACCCGAGACCTATGTCATCTTGTTCGCATCGTTGTTGGGGTTCCAACGACGTGTCTTATGTATCTATCCGATATGTAGACAAAAAGTTACGAACATTACATAGTATGACCCTTAATCATGTGGCCCACTTTTGCGCAATGCATATGTACCACCTCCTTGGCACAAGTCCCTATACACACTACACACACCACATGAATTCTATTGAAAACACCACCCACCTCAACACACACTACACAAGCCCAGCCTAAAGCCTAAGCATTGTAAACTCCTCCCTATGCAATGATGACCTCTCTTACAAACTCATCATGACCCCTTTCTCTCTCTTTATCTTTCGCATTTTCTTCCATTTCCCTCCATTTGCTAGCAACCTCTCCCTCTCCCAGCGTCCATTTCTCCCTCTTTTCTCTAGCCCCCTAATCCCCAACATACTTCCAATCCCACCATTAAAAATAGATCTCCACCATTAAAACCTCTTCTTAGGTCCAAGATCTCTTTAGTGTGGAAGTTTGGAAGCTTGCCTTGCATGTGGGTGAATATAAATTTCTGATTTCTTTCCTAACCTTTAATATTCTTTTTTCGTCATAAATAGATCATATGGGACCCACCAATCCATGTTGAGGATTCCATTTGACCCCATGGATGTGGCCCTTTGGCCCATCCTACATGCATGTCATGATACATGATGAGGTCATTCTCCATAAACCCCATCATGATGTATTGTATTATCTATTTCATTCCAAGGGCATCTGGACCCTAGAAGTCATGTTGGAATGGCATCCCAACCACCCATTTTAGTTATAGATCATGCATGCATTGGTTTATTGTTACATGTATAATTTACATAGTTGTATTGATGAGATTGAATCTTGGGATGGCCCATTAGTGGCAGGGCCCTACCCCCATGGCCGGGTTGCATTTCTTCTTCTCTTTTTTCTTATTATCGTAGATGATGATGTGTGTGGCCCACTTAGTGTGCCTAGGACATCCCAAAAATTCAGCAAGGGTGGGACGCCCCTACCACCTTATTCCATGATTTTCGGACACCTTAAATTAATGCATGCAAGTGTCCTGACCTTAGTTCATGCTCTGGATATGTGTGGGGGCCACTAAGGAAGGTCACACACCCTTTTAATTGCTGAGATTATTGAGATATAAGTTGATATGTCTACCATGTATTGCTGTCCAAAAATCTAGATTGTTGCATGAACTGTTTTAGTTAATGTTTGGCATGGATTTGGATTATGATTTCCATTATTTTCTTGAGGTTGTGAGGTATAATATGAAGGTGTAGACCCCACCTTGAGGTGTGGTGGATCACACCTCAGAATGTCCATGCAAAGGCACCCAAAGATGAGGCCCAAAGAGGGTGGGCGGTCCACCTTATTAGACCTTCCAGCCTTATATATTGAAGGGAAAACACAAATTCCAGCTTGATTAGATGAGGGGTGGACCACTTTTGTGGACCTCACCTTATTGTACTTTATGTTAAAAATACTAATTTTACATCCCTCATCTCCTAGATGAAGTTTGGGCCCACCTTATTAGATAAACATTGCATGGATAGATTATAATCTCAAATTTAATTAAAATATTTTTGAGCATCCAAAAATTTTGAGAATTTACAGAGGTGTGGCCCACCCATGGTAGGACCCACCTACCAATTTTTGGGGCCAATAGACCCCTGTGCACACTGTGGCAAAGGCTAGACCGGCCCACCAAGCTAGGACGCCCAGGCCAAACAGATTTTCTGGATAGATTGTAATCTTGAATTAAAATAAAATACTTCTAATCGTCCAAAAATCATGAAATTTTGTGGAGGTATGGCCCACCCATGGAAGGACCATCCTGTAAATTTTCAGGGCCATCGGGCCCTGTACTGACTGTGGTGAGTCCTGAGTTAGCCCACTAGGCTCGAGCGTCCAGCCTTGGCTAGCCGTCTAGGCCACTTTGTAGGCCCACCTTAATGTATTTTATATCTCACTGTTCATCCATGTGGGATCCATAGGGGCATGATTATTCCCTCCTTCAGTAGAATCTATTTGGGGCACTTTTGGATAAGTTTTGGGCCCATTTACCCAGGCCCCTTGGGCTACCCACCATGGGCCGCCCAGCTCATTAAGCTGTTGTTGGACGTCCAGTCCAGCAGCATGGCTCACCTGATTTATGCGATTAATCTACTCCCTTCATTTGGTGGACCCCCCGTGACATGTATGGGTCACCAGGAACTAAAATAAAAATATAAATTAATTATTTTTGAATTTTCAGCAAGCCCGGATTGTGGGTGGGCTGGAATTCAAGCAATAGGCTCATGGTTGCTGCCCATAAATAAATGTTTTGGGGCAGCATGGCCCACCAAATTTGGGGAACATTATTACACATATCTATTAGGGGCAGTCAATTTGGGTCCATTGTTGAATTTTCAGCCCACCTTTTTCTGGGCCTGCTAGAGCCCAACAATAAATAATATAAATTAAGTATATGTTCCCTAGTGGCCCACGTATATCTCTGTGGGTCCCACCAGGTGGGAGGACTGGATTACACACATAAAACATGTGAACTATGCTGCTAGAACGAAAGTCTAACAGTGGTCTAATGAGCTTGGGCGTCCCAAGGGTAGACGGACCTATGGTTCTGGGCAATTGGCCCAAAACTCATCCAAATAGGTCCCAAAAATGGATGTCACTGAGGGAGATGTCCATGACCCACATGGACCATAAATGGATGGACGGTGGGGATAATAAATACATCAATGGAGGGCCCACAAGGAGGGGTGGACAGCTAACCACAGCTGGACGCCCCAGCCTGGTGGGCCGGTTCAGCCTGCACCATGATTGGCACAGGGGTCTGTTAGCCCCGAAAATTTGCAGGTAGGTCCTACCATGGGTGGGCCACACTTCTGTAAAATCTCACAATTTTGGGATTTACACATACTTTAATTAATTTAAGGAATTCAAACTATCTAGAAAATCTGCTAAGTGCAGAACTTTGATAGACCCTGATCCGAGCCTTCAATGGGGTGGATTAGTGGCCTAAAAAAAATTGGAAAAAATAGGTTTTAGGTCCCCTTGTATATGTACTACAAGGTGGGGTTGATGGATGTCGCCTACCAGTGGAAATTTATTTTATAATTAAGGATTTTCACTCTGATAAGTTGTTAGAAATAGTCTAAAAATTTCAGGCTAACCACCTCACTTGGGCTACACCTTTGGGGCCTCAATCGAGGTTGGATAAGGATGAAATTTGAGGGATATCAAGATAAGATCCTCACATTTTAGAGAAACATATTTGATAGGTACAAAAGGTCCCCCGCTCAGTCCCAAATTCAAGCCCAAAGTTCAACAAAAATCTACCCAAAAATTTTTGGACAACAATACATGCAAGGAATAAAATAAACGTATGAGCCTATTAAGAAAGGGATTGGCCCATAAATTGGGTGTCATGGCTCACTCTAGTGGGCCCTACAATTATCTAGAATAAACCTCTAAATTCTCACCCTTGCATGAATATTTAAGGTAGCAAAAAGGGGCATCCAAACCATGGTGTAGGTTAAGTATAGATGTCCCTTCCTTACTGAGCTTTTTTAGACAATCCAGGTTCACTAAGTGGACCACACATAACGTCATCAGATTACAAAAGAAGGAAAGAGAAGGAAGAGCTTCTGACTATTAGGGGAGGGCTCCGCCATTATTGAGTCGTCCTCACACAATCACAACCACAAACAACAATATAAACACATTGTACAACATAGATCTTGCGATGCATGGCCTAGATCTTTGAGATGAATAGTTGGGATGCCATCCCAGCCACATGCAATGGTTTAGATGACCCATCATACCTAGGAAAATAGGAAAAATCCTCATATAAGGGGTCCATCAAGGGAAGAATCCCATGCATGAAGATGCATGTACAATGTGGGCCTCATGGCTACATCTAAGTGATTGTGGAGGATCTTCACCATTAATTGGTGGGTCCTACATATCCAAATGAGAGAGATGAAAGAGACTGCATGAGGAAGAAAAAACTACACGAAGAAGATGAATGATCTATTGGATGAAGAAAACACTCACGTAGATCAACCTTGAAACTTACATCACCATCATCTAGAGGCTTCAAGCAACATGAATCAAAGGCTAATATCAAGTGAGAATGGATAGATGAAGAAGTATTTTAGGGATAAGGGGCTGTAGAAAATGGAGGAGAGAATGTTTAGATGCTTGTTAGGAGAGGAGAGATGAAGGTGTAGAGAGAAATGAGAGGGAAGGAGAGAGAGAGATAGGCTTTTAAGCCTTATAATGATGAGTTATCTCTCTCCTAGGCAATGATGGTGGGCTATGGTGATATAAATAAGGCTTAGGGTAATAGCCTTTCTAGAAATCTCAGCTTAGGATGAAATGATGGGCATGAGAAAAGGTGTAAACCATGGTGGGGTCCACCAATCATGCAAGCAATGGCCCATATTGATCAATGCTCATAACTTGAGATGTACACGGGACGCAGCTTTGGAACTACGGCATCGATACAGTGACATGGGTCTCGGGCCAATACGAGTCATGTCAATGTGAACAAACTCGAGGAAGATCGCAAACGCTAACCGAAAGTCGCGGGTCACTGGAATTCGACTGGTTGGACCGCAGGACCAAGATGAACGAAATGCATACTCACATGCACATAAATGAACTCAGGTCGGGTCTTACACCAGGGTTCTCTCGAATAGCTCGTGAATATATGTCTTAGGTAATTCATGCATCATAGCATCATACTTATCACACAATGAATAAATCATATATCTTATTACATGTTGATTCGTGGTTTACTTATTATTATCAAGTATGTTTCAAACTTCTTGTGACTATAATCTAAATAGGCTTCTAACTCATCTGACTTGATAATTCTTATATATTTAGAAGATGAGATGAGAGTAATAAAATAATAATACTTGAATAGATACTTCAATTAAAGTTTATTTCTTAAGTTTTTTTTTTTAAAAAAAAGTTTTTGTAATGAAGTTTAAGTGAGAATTATTAGTGGTAGATGAATTGAATATTGAATTCGTAAAGTTTAATTTAGATATTAATTTTAAATATTATGATTTAGATGATTTAAAAATGATTTGATTTAGATGTTTGATGAATTAAATGTGTGAAATTTAGCTTACACCCTATGACTTGGGATCGGGGTCATCGTACTCGGGTTTCAAATTTTAGTCATGTGTAATGTGTTTTAATCGTCACAATGGATAACCACCACTTAAAAAAAATCAATTCTTTTAACAACCTTTTCAACCAAAGACCTTTCTTACATGCTTGTATAATTGACATATATTTTACTTCTTTAGCAAACAAAGCCACTGCTAATTGCAATATCAACATCTAATTAACCGCTCCACTAGCCAAAGAGAAAATATAGCCTGTGGAAGATAATCTTTTATCATAATATTTTGCATAATTTGTATTTATAAATCTAATCAACTCTAAATTTTGACCGTTATAATAAATAGGCGCCTCAGAAGTACTCTTTAGATATTAAAGGATCCACATCATAATAGTTCAATATCTTTTCCTAAGTTCATCGTGTATTTAATTACCAACTGCTCTTACAAATTATACAATGTCCTGTCTAGTACATACCATGACAAACATAAGGCTCTCTTCTATTGATAGATATAGTACTCGAAACATATATGTTTTTTTTTCGCTTTTATGCTAGGACATTGATATGAAGACAACTTGTAACCTATAGAGAATGAAGTACCGATTATGTTAGAATTTTACATGTTGAAGCAGTAGAGAGCTTTTTCAACATAACTCTTATGGGTTACTAAACTTTCATATTCTTCATGTCTCTAATATAAATCCTTCATATTGAATTCCTTAGACAAACGAGCTTTTAATGTTGCATAATATCATCACTAATACTTGCAATCAAAATATCATCTATTTACAATAACAAGATAATAAAGTCATCATTACTATAACTATGAACATGGGCACATTGGTTTGTCACACATCTTTGAAATCCCGAGCTCATAATAAAGGAATTAAACCAATTATACTAACACATTGGTGTATGCTTTAAACCATAAAGTAAATTATTCAGCTAACAATTGAGATTTTTTTTTTAAAAAATTTCTCTAATAAAACTTTCAGATTGAGTTATATAAATTTTTTTTATCAAAATTTTCATTTTTAAAAAAATATTTTTATCAAATTACTTGAATTTCTAGTTGAAAACGATTGTCGTGCTTAACGCAGCATGAATAATATTTAAATAGACAACATGAGAGAAAATCAATAAAATCAATACATGATTTGCAAGCATGCTCTTTTACCACTAATCAGGTTTGTATCTTTTAACAATCTCATTAGTATATTTCTTCAACGTGTAAACCCATCTGTAACTAATAGAATTTTTCCCATTTTGGTAATTTAACGAATTTCGAAGTCTTGTTCTTATACAATGCTTTTATCTCTTCCTCTATAGATATCTTCATTAGTTAGCATTCATAAATTCACATGCCTCTTGGCATGAATAAGGCTTGCACTGTTTTATCGTGTAAGCGTAAGTCGTAAAAGAACTATTGTGTCAAACAGAGATTTTAAAGTTTTTCAATCTACATTTATTACTTTGAGTTTCATTATCTAGTACATCACATGCATGCTCTTCAACAAATTCATCTTTAACGATATCATCAACTTATTTGTCCAACTCATTAAGTTGATTTTGAACATCATTTGAAGATTCTAAGTCAATTATCTCATATGACTCTAAGCTTGATAATTTTATATCTTCCTCATATGAATCTTTATTAAACCACATATTGCTCAATTACTAACTTGTAGGTAGTATAGTGCCACAATCCGCACCTCTCTATTTTATCAATATAACTATGAAAAAAAATATTTTCTGGACCTCATGTGTAGGTATTATAGTGTAAACCCATTTGTAACTATTAGAATTTTTGTCATTTCGATAATTTAATGAATTTTGAAGTCTTATTCTTATACAATGATTCTATCTCCTCCTCGATGGATATCTGCATTGGTTAGCATTCATAAATTCACATGCCTCTTGGCATGAATAAGGCTTGCACTCTTTTATCATGTAAGCGTAAGTCGTAAAAAAACCATTGTACCAAATAGAGATTTTATAATTTTTCAATTTACATTTATTACTTTGAGTTTCATCACCTATTATATCACATGCATGCTCTTTATTAGATTCATCTTTAATGACATCATCAACTTGTTTGTCTAATTCATTAAGTTAATTTTGAACATAATATGAAGATTCTAAGTCAATTATCTTATATGTCTCTGAGCTTAACAATTTTATATCTTCTTCCTATGAATCTTTATTAAATCACATATTGCTCAATCACTAACTTGTAGGTAGTACAGTGCCACAATCCGCACCCCTCTATTTTATCAGTATAACTAAGAAAGAAATATTTTCTGAACCTCACATATAGCTTACTCCTGTCCTTTTTGGGAATCGATATATAAGCATTATAACAAGAATTATAGAGAAATGAATAAATAATAGGTTTTTCACATCATACCCCTTATGAGATCTTGCAATGTAGTATAGTTGTAGAAGAACGATTTACTAAATAACAAGTTGCACTAATGACCTCTTAAAGAAATATTAATCAAGCCTTGTAATATTCCGAGTATTTTTAAGGGGCAGATCAATCTTTTTTATTGATTGTTAATGTTATTTTAGTTATTAGTTGTGTAAAATTTGTTATGCATACTTACACATCACATGTACTTGCACACCAATGTAGTCTTTTATCCTTTCATGCGTGAACCTACGCTTGTCTAATCTACAAACTAACTATAAATTTTCAAACTAACCATAGAGACATCTAATTGATCTCATCTTAAAATCGTTAGATCTGCACATATCCCTTATCCATACAAAGATGTTCATAGTTTTGCTTAAGCCTTTTTTACTGTTGAAATCACAATCAGACCATCATATCTTAAAATATTTCTATTTTAGTACTCTTAGTGTATTTTTAGGTTTATATATTTTAAATATCACGAGTATATAAATATTTGATCATAAGAGATTTCGTTCGAATTTATTCTCCATCTATCTTTAATTTAGCATCATATCAGTATTCTTAACCATATGATTACTTAATTATAGTAAACGAACTTCGAAGTCATTAAATCCATTTATTCACAGACTTGTTCAAAATTTTGATATGTTCATCTCGTTTGTCACATAGAAATTTGCTTAACCTATTGTTAAAACCACGACGTGCTAAAATTATGTGTACAAGTTGGTCAAATATAATAGTGTATATGCTTTACTAATAAGTTACTTTAAAAACCTACACAATGCTTGTCTATTTATAAAACTGATTATATCATACCCTAAATACATAATTACAATCTTAATCATATGATTATTTTGATTTTAACTCATCATTTAGCCATCTATCACACTTGTATCTATCAAATGAACTACCCAAACATCAAAATAAAAACTAATTATTGTGAAGCTCGAAAGATATATGTCAAAACTACCAATTAACTTTCCATTAGACATATACTCGCATTATTTTGTGCCACAGAGTAGTACAATCTATTGAAATACATCTTCTTTATTGTTGAAAGATTAAGGCTCAGATTAGACTCATTGGAAGAGCACCCCAAATAACGGGTTATGGTTAAATTTCATCTTTATTGTACGGTCTAATCGATGATTATTCTCAACAAAAGTTTGAAAATAAAGCGTATGTATGTGTGTGCCCGCACGCATTAACTGATTTTTATCTTCATTAGACTCATGTACGTTCGTATCTTGCAAGTTTTCTTTTGTTTTAAACTTTTCATCGTGGGACTCACTAGTCCGATCTCACAAGCAATCTAAGTCGTTTATTTATTAGTAGCTGCAAAGTTACCTGCACAACCTTTATTTGATAGCTATATGATCATCCATATTACTAGTGGAACCCAACCAATAACTATAATCATTCATTCAAAAAAACTCTTTAGAGTTGCCCTTTCTCAATATGGGTCATTTATTTACAAACCATCGAGTCATTTGCTACATGTGCAGTGTTCGACACTCTTTCCAACACATCACACACAAGTGGGCCAAGTCTAAACCATCAATATCTACCATTCTTAAAATCCTAACATATACCATTTTTCTTTTCTTTTGCCTTTTCTAAGCGTGGAACCCCTATGGGCGCTTTCCCTCCCGCGTATGATGAGGGATGTGGTATGAACTTTTTATATAAAAAAAGAAATAAACAACGTCTTTTGAATTGCCTTGAACCGTAATAGTAGTTATCGGATTTCTTTTATTGTCTTTCATCTTATTTTGATTTGTTTCCTTTTAGAAATTGTGTATAACTAAAAAGACTTATAAGTTATGTCCCGCACGTGTGCATAACTACGTTTGAATGGAAGGGAGTGTGCCTTAGAGTATCACTATTATAAACAGTGTGTCATGCTGTGGCATTACGATGTTTTGAAGAAAAAATGAGTTTTTCGACAGTAAATTATTGTCCACCTTACTTTCATTTCCAGTATAATGTCGGTGAAATTTTAGAATTTGAGAAAGAGATTTCGTGTCTCATCTTTATCTCCTATCTTATCTCTATCCCTAATCATTTTTCTTTTATATATCTTTAGCTCTCCTCATATCTTTTAATTTCTCAGATGGGCCTTTCTTTTTAAGGAGGGTGTCATAAGAGGAGTTTTATTCCAACTAAATATTAACAAAAAGGCACCTTACATACAACTAAGAAGGGGGGTAGATTTGGAGAGCTTAGATCCGAGAAATTTATTAATTTTCTTTCATTATTTTTATACATTTAATGTAATTTGACACGATATATACAATAAACGGTGTGGATCGGCCACATGTTCATTACATTAATTTATAGGCAGATATGATGTAAAGACAATGAAAAAATAAGATTTCATGCGAAGTTTCTTATCACAGAAATCAACTTGTGTGCATCTAATCGAATTAAATTAGATATGTACAGATCATACGATCCCTAAAGCCAAAATATACAAGGGCCTTAACTTCTAACACTAGTAAGATTTGAAAGTATTTGATAAGAAAAACTCCGATTTCTACTCAAATGTTTGTATCATTTGGCGTAGAAGGTCGAGATGAGCCATTAGTATGTGGTGATCCAAACCATTCGCCTAATGTGTAGAGGTAAAATATGACAAACTTCAAAAATCTAGATGATCCAATCATTCAGTGGGTTACCCCAATCAATCATTTGACATTCAATTTCAGAATCTTAAAAAGAAATAAAAAATCTAAATTTTGATAATTGAATTTAATGAATATATTATTTCAATTATTTGGTCATTTAAGGTTTAGCCACCTATAATATTAATTAAAGGTGGGTCTTACCATGTAATATAACTGGATGAATAAAAATGTTGTAGATATAATTAATATAATTTTTAGATTCAACCAGTCTAATTACCTTATAGATTATACACTACTAAACTCAAGTGAGTAACCCATTGTGTCTCATGTTCATTGGAATTAAAATAAATTGTCTGTGATGGTTTGATTGATTAATATAATGATTTGAGTGTTTTGTTACGATGTGGTTGATTTAACTATTGTGAATGTATGCTACGATAAATCACATGCTAATTTCTGCCAAATCACATGAATTATGATAATTATACATTAAATTCATATATGAATGTTATGACAAAGACAAGTAACTATGTCAGTTAAGAAAATAATGCATTCATACATCATCTATCATACAAACACATTACATTGTCGATCTTGGGGGGCCTTCCTAGAAGAAATGTCGATCCTAGTAGAGCATTACCAAATGCGGGTTATGCCCAAGCCTATTGAAAGGTGGAAGCCTACCCAACGAGTGGATGCCGGTTACAATCTCCAACCCAAGCAGATAGAGAATCATCCCATCTGAAGCATTCATACATCATTCGCATCCATATCACTGTGCATACTCCATTTTTATTATATCTTAATTTCAATAAGCATAAATCATGCAATGTTTTCTCACTAAGCCTAGCTAGCTCATATTTTTATTAATGAAAAAATCGTACAGATGAACGATTAGCTGATGACTTGACACATAAAAATAAGTAATGGTTGAACTAGAGCACGACCAACGTGAGACATGGCCGTATCAATCATAAGAAGAATTGACCACGTGCATTTAATTCGTTTCCAATTATTTAATTATAATTTTACTTTTTAAGATAGTATGAATCATGATGGTATTAGTTGTAAGGTTTTAAGCATTTGACTGGTTTTATTTAATTGAATTATTCTAGGTCTGTAGTAAGTACTCTTTGATAAGTTGTATTGACTGATGAATGGTGCCTAATTTATTGAATGTTTATGACTGTTGATGCTTAAATCGCTTTGTATGAATGATCGTGAATGAACCTAATTAGAAGGTAAAATGATATTATTTTTACCTCAGAATAATCGTATAATTGAATGAGTTAAGTATATAATGTACAAGCTACAACTTGAAACTCGGGTCTGCTGGTGTATACTCTGTACTTGAATTTCGGGGCATGACATCTAAATTTTTTGTTATTAGGGAGAGAGAGTATTGTGTGGGGTTGTCCAACGACTGTTATTGATTTGTAAAAAAATATATATGAGAAACAAGAAAATGAAATGACAAGAAGGAAAAAAGAAGGAATTAGAGAAAAATGATTTTTATTTTTCAGTGAATGAATCTATGCTAAATTCCTTTTATTTAATTTATCATATTTTCGTTTATTTATTTTTTAAGAGATTATTTTAATATAATTTTATTTTAGTTTCTATATAAACATAAGACTTGGATGTCTCTTTAGGTTAATAAACATATATGCATTTTTATATACACATGCTTATTGCGTTAACACACAGTTTACTCTATAGCAAATAAAAGTTTTCTTCAACGTAGTATTCATTATTCAAGGATTGTTTGATCAATTGTTTAATCTAATCAATATATATGATTTACAATGTCAGAGTATTTTCTTTCAGATTAGCATACACAAGATTCATTTTCTTACCAATAGTTGTGTGTTGAGATGTGTATATCATTTAAGTACTAAGCATATTAATTCTAATCAACGTACATGTATGGGAAATGTAATGTGGGAACATTGCTAAATTTTGTTACATATAATGTTACATAACCTTATGGAAAATCAAATAATGTTAATATTAAATTAGCAACTAAAAAAAAACTCTTTATGTAATAAGAATGCACTCGAATTTCATTATTGTACTACAATATGCATGATATTATATACTGCAATAAAATCATATTTTATATTCAAAATTTATATAAAATTATAGAAAAATCCAACAAAGCATATTCTTTTTGTTATTATTATGTTTTTTTGATTTTTTTAAAGACTTCAATATTTACTTTCGTATGGAGTAGTGTGCATGCATATAATATTAAGAAAATGCATATAAGTATGGAAAGCATTATGAAATGTTATTTTGAAAGGAAACTTTGGAAATGTTCATAATTGAAAGTTGTGTATTGAAACTTTTAATTATGAAAATATTGATGATGGAAAAAATATATTTTTGAAAAGTATTCCTTTTGATAGTTGTTGTGAAGAGCTTGATCTGGGCGAACCATCATCCTTAACGTAGGGAGTTTAGAGCAGATAAATAGTTGAAAGTATCTTTTAATTAGGAAATGGAGATTCTGAAATGCTACTTTTCTTTAATAAAATTCTCTCTCTCAGATGCTGCGATTACGATCATCACGCTATACTTTAAATCTTAAAAGTAAAATTGTAAATCCTAATGAGCGAGTTGCAAAGTCCATAGAGAAAAAAACCATATTAGAATCCAAAGACAAAAGAATACTCTAAAAAAATAGAAACTTTCTTAAAATATAAGTTAATCAATATATGTTGTAATACAAAAATAACATATTATCTAAAAATAGCAGTTAATAAAAAAAATAACAAAATTTACAAACACAAGATTCTACAACCATAAATTCTTAATATATCGACGATACAAGAAAAATAATTCCAAATATAGCAAGTCCTAAAATAAATTCAAATTTTTTTTTTTAATAAAGCATGTTTTCCAATTAAAGTAAATTTTTACATAAAACATGTATTAAGGAATTAATGTCAAAATTAAAAGTAAGCACTTATATTAACTTCTAGAAATATAAATTATGTTACCAACACAAACAATGCATGAATGCAATATACAAGGGCTGCACCATCACCCACATGTACAAGTAATCGGTAACATCGAAGCTTTTTTATTACCAATAGGCCAAAACCCTTCACCAATATAACACCTATCCAACCTATATGATTTTGCATTTCTTGTTATACTCATCCACGTGAACCCACAGTGAGGGACACGATCAGCTCAATCGAGCAAAAACTACATTTCGTTCTTGTGTAAGTGACACTCGCATAATACACCCGGACCAAGGTAGGCCAAGAGGATCCCATTGAGGTTTGATGTTGTCTTAACTTAACGGTCTTAAAAGTTCTTCTATTTTGCTTTTTGATACTTTCAACCAGATGGATAGTGTATCGCTTAACTCTTTGTCGGTGTCCTGGAAAGTGAGTGGAGCCGCATTCTAGAAGTTTATTTTTGTTTAAGTAATTATAGTTTTCTTTTGATAAGTTTATTTTTGTTTAACTAATTATAGTTTTCTTTTGATAAGTTTATTATAAAGGGGATTCGAGTGAAAGAATAATAGTGTTTAATTTAGTGATGGTTGTGTATTTAATTGATGTATTTTAAATAAGTGTTTGTAACATGGAATAATTTGGTGTATTTGATGTATTAAATTGTGGTTATTGTTCATGTATACATTATATGTTTTAGTCATGTCTTCAAATGAGGAATTGGGCTCTGGCTAACTCGAGTGTTAGATTTCAGGGCGTGATAAGCCTGGCTGAACTCAATACACTTTTAGTATGATCCAAAAGCGTACAATTCATTTGTTCAACAACTCCACTTTATTATGGTATACCATGCAGTATGCAGTGGTTCTCAATATCATGTTTACCGTAAAAATCCTTGAATTCTTTTAAGAAGTATTGTAACGTCCCGTTTAACCAAAACAATGTCCCGAGGCATGCACGTAGGATTTGCCATAGGACCATTCGCTTAAACCACTCATGGTGGGGTACCACAAGTAAATTAACCAAGGATTAGCCCATTAGAGTGGACCAGTCCGGTCATGATCGGACCAGGTGCGGGCCGTCAAGCAAGATAGCTCGTTTGCATTTGGCAACAGCCCATGTGGGCCATGCAGCGGCCAAGGAAGGTTGAAAAAATCTAAAAATTTGGGGAACCAAAGATCTCACTGGGCTTTTGGTCCATTGCGGACCACGGACTTAGTGAACACCCAGAAATTAGTTATCCATGCCGTCCCAGCGGCACTTGCCAGACGCAATTCACCCAAGGCCAGAATTGAAATCTGACACTTGTAAATAAAATCGAGATAATAGGCTTTTCAATCGTCGGATCTCTTCTACATTTACGGTGGAGGTCTAATGTATTTTTCTACGCCTGTCCACAAAATCTGGAACCCAATCGTGGAACGGTGACCGTTGATCGCAAATCGAACTCGTACGATCAAACCCCACATCTAATCGTTCTCAAATTTCGCATGACCCTTTATCGAGTCATGGAGCAACTATCCTATAAGTTTGATGGCTAGAGGGACACCAGAATCACCCCAACAGCTAGAATGGACCTCATAGGGCCATTTAAAGATCGGAGCCGTGGGATAAAACCCCGAATCCGTTTGTCTCCAAATTTTTCATAGCCCCTTATCAAGCCATGAGACACATACACACCAAATTTGGTGGCCAAGGGGGTGATAGGGCCGACCCAAAGCCAATAGGGAGTCTTAGAGGGCCATGGTGGGAATTTGTGGAAACTTAAGGGCAAAGAGCCCAAATCTGAGAAATAAAGCCCTAAGGCCTTTTTTCTCATGACTTCTCCATTACTCCAACAACCTAAGGGAAGGAGAGAGTAAAGAGAGTTAGAGAGAAGAGAAAGTGAAGGAGAGTGAAGGTGGACCATAGCTCTAGTGGGGCCTAAAGGAGTCCGATTCATGCAAACTCCTCACCTCTTCCTCAACAAATCCTTCACCCATGACTGGAAGAACCCTTCTCCACCGATTGAGTAGGTAAAACCATTATCTCTTAGAAACCCCTTTCGTTGAGTGAGGATTTGCATGAAATCCTAACATGCAAATGTATTTCCTCAGGATTTCGGCCGATCGACACTAAATTCTACACTCCTAGGTCATTTTCCAAGTCTGCAACGATCCATAAGTGCGGACTATTATTCTTAGGTGGCCTAACACCAATTTTAGTATGAGTCTAATGATTTTGATTGCTTGGATCATGTATTTGGAGGATTATCACGCCCCAGACTCGATAACTGGACTTATAAGGAACCCGATGGCCGGTTCTGGCTGCAATAACTTCTGTAGTACCCCATTCTTGCCTCCTGAGGCAGGTTCCGATCCTGGAATCGTATAAGGAGGATTTTCATAATAGTATAATCATTCAAATATGAGCATGCCCAAGATTACAGCAAGTGTATCTAAGAATAACCAAGGCATATATCACAAAATCCACTATGAATTTGAACTTTTACAAGTTTACATTAGGTTCAAAAGGTCATACATAAGAAAATAGGAAAAGAGGAAGAAGTCCGCAACACTAGAATCCTGAAGCTCAACTCTACTCCACGCTCCGCTGTTATAACGTTTGCCTAGAGTCTCCTGCATGCATCAATTGTGCATAAGCTTGTAGAAAGCTTAGAGGGTGATGAAAGTGTGTGACAATGGTGTACAGAGGAATAGTAGGAGGTACAAGGAGAGAAACATGATCAATGCGAATATCATTTGCCTTACCAAGGCTTATTATGAATACGATGCAATGAGTACTGGACGCCATACTACAACAATGCATGAAGGGCTTATATGGCCAATGCTAATGTGATGCAAGTAATGCCAGTGCTCATATCCAAAGCACATATCACAAGTAGGTCAAAAACGTGATAATTGAACGTCCACAATTGAAATATTCGTACACCACAGAAGTTTTGAGTCATGCTAACATTTGTGATTTCAGTTCAACCTAGTAGGAATGAAGTTATTAACGATATGGATGACTTGTAAACATCACTATTGAACCTAAGTAGATTTTATCGGTAGGAATTTCCCTAACCACATTTTCCTTTAGTACGACCCACTTGAGCTTTAGATACGGTTCATTTTTGGCATCATGTCCTAAAATGAACTTAAAAAATGGATGGAAGGCGAGGATATCACAGTGGGCCCCACCTAGGTTCCCAACATAGGAACTAGGAAATCCGCGTCCAGAAAAAACGTATGTGGGGTTTACCGGCATGTGGCCGAGGGAAGCGGACTGCGTACTGAGTAAACTCTGTGGGGTCCACCGTGATTTATGTATTTTATCCAGTCTATCCATCCATTTTATAAGATAATTTTAGGGCCTTAGCTCAAAACCTCAACATATAAAAGGCTAAAATCAACCACATCAAAGGAAACAATGTGAATTGAATTTATATCGTTGAAAAATTCTTTGTGGCCACAAAAGTTTTAGATCAAGATTATATTTATTTTTTTTACCTTCATCGTTTTTTAATCCTTTAAACAGTTTGGATGAAAATAAACATCACTGTGGGGCTGGAAAGGTTTCAGCGGTGGAAATCATTATTTCCACTGTTTCCTGTGGTATGGTCCACTTGAGATTTTTATAAGCTTCAATTTTGGGCTCAACGCCTAAAATTAGATGGAAAAACAGATGGAAGGTGTGGATAAATCACATAAATTTACAGTGGGCCCAACTAAATTTTATCAGTATCACAATCCGATTTCGTGGCCGAGTGGGTGCACGGTGGAAACGGAGAAAGATCCGTTAACGGATCTAACGGAGCACCATTTATACAAAGGGAACATATGATTGGTATCTAACCAATGGCGTTTTGCCACATCACTTCGTGTTTAGTATTCAATCCGCTCCCCTTATTTACAATGGGTTTAGTAATTTAAGTAGTTTAATTTGTGTGAGGGACCAATATACAGTTACTCAGTACGTGAGTATCAAATACCACACAAACTTAGTAAAGTTGGAAAAAGCATGGGACCCACCTTGAATTATGTCTTGTACATCCAAGCCTTCCATCCGTTTCGCTAGCTTATTTTAGGGCATGAGGCCTAAATGAAGCATATCAAATCTCAAGTGGATCAAATCATACGGAATAGTAGCAATTGAATGCTTACCCTTAAAAACTTCCTAATACCCACTCTAATATATTATTTACCACTTCCTGAGACCCATTGTAATATTTATTTACCATCCAACCTATTGATAAGGTCACATGCATCTGATGAAGGGAAAACACTGATTAAATTGTGGGCATACAAAACTTTTGTGGCCCACAAGAAATTTTTAATGGCCGATGTGTTAAGCAGCACGCCAACAACGCAGTGAGCCGAGATCCAATCTCAGGCCTCACCCACAAACTATAAACAGAAAGAAATATAAACTAGAAACAGATCAAAGCAATCCAAACAAACCACAAGACAAGATATACGTGGAAAAATTCTAAACTAGGGTAAAAAACCACAGATGCAAACTTCCACCATGAAGAAAAATAAAGATTACGAGGTAAAATACTAACCTCTCCCTTGGAAGAACATATAAATCCCTTAGCCCACACCTTAGAATATTTTCCAATCCTTTTCCAATACGCTAAAAAAGCCCTAGAAACACCTATATATAGTTTAGACAACTTCCCTTTTACACCCTTGCAAAAGGTGACACCAAAATCTGTAGTTCGCATCGGATTCAGAAACGAATTTGCATAACTACGACTACACAACCAGTCGAGCGGGTCCCACGATTGGTCGTGAATGGGTCACGACCGGTCGAGCACCTCGGGACCAAAGAAACGATGCTCGCTGGACTTTGAGTCGAACCGGTCCACAACCAGTCGAGCATAGCCCACGACCGGTCGAAGATAGCCCCAGATGTGACTCTATATCTCAACAATCTTTCACTTGGAGACACATCGCCATGAACCTTTGTCTTCTTCATTCGGAGTACACCACATCCCCGTCTTCAAGCCTGAAGACCAATCAAAGCTGAAAAGAGCTTCAGCTTCTCCCGTATGACCGCCTTGGTCAGCATATCCGTAAGATTCTCACTTGTATGAATCTTCTCTAGAGCAATCGATTCATCTTCCAGTAACGAACGTATATAGTGATATCTGATGGTAATATGCTTGGTCCTTAAATGAAAGGCCGAATTCTTAGCTAAGTGTATTGTACTCTAACTGTCACTATACAACTTGCAATTTACTTGCTTCTTACTGTCACGCCCCAAACCCGAAAATCGGATTCACAGGAATCTCGATTGCCGAATCCAGTGCTGACAGCCTCCGTAGTACCCCATTCTCGGCTCCTAGCATTCATATGCCAAATTCCGATCCTAGGATCCTACAAGGAAGATTTTTTTTTTTGTACATTTAACTCGTCATAAGCATAACCACAAGATTACCTAATTCACAAAGGTAACATCATCATCACATATCCACTAATATAATCATTTGAGTACAATGCTGAAAGAAAAATACATTAATAGAAAATCAAGCTCCAAAAGACCGCTGCACGCTCCAAGCTCAACACTGCTGCAACCTAACATCATCTGCACGCATCTATCGTGCATAAGCTTATAGAAAACTTAGAGGGTGGTGTAAGTGTGTGCACAAGGTAAGTGTCAAGTATTCAATACAATGCCATAATCATACAATACTAGAAAACTAGTAATCCATAAATCGTACAATGTCTAAATAAACAGAAATACTAATAAGATCATGAATTATCAGAGTAAACAAAAATACTGACAAAGTCATAAATCACACGATAGCAGCGTAAGCGAAAATACTGATAAGTGCGTGAGTCATACAATATTAGAATACGCAATAGAGATCAACTATGCAAATGAGGAGTCATAGAGAGTCAAATGTCAGACGCAGAGGATGCAATGCAATATACATTCATGATGAGTAACACAAACAGCGTCAGTCGTACCATATGTCACGGATGTAATGCAACATGCAGTGCGAATGGAATGACCATGCTGGATGATAGTACATAGTATCGCAGGCTATGGGGTCCATCACAAGGGACTTCTATCCAAACCAGTCCCATACCTAAATTTGGATAGTCAGACTCAATGTGGTAAACTCCTGATCTCAGGTTGTCGCGCGCCCAACTGAAATCCTTGCCATAACGAAGGTGCACAACAATTAATTGCGCACCACCAACCCGAGTGAATAGTGAATAAATGAATGAATGAGCATGCAACACCTACTCAATAAGTCCACATATCAGTATGGTTCCTCTCTAAGAAATCACCAGGATCTATTACACTCCAAACTAGATTGTTGCCCCATCGCACGCAACAAGGTGAGTGGAAGAGACCTCACTATCCGCCTGCTAATATCAGGCTCGGCTCGTCGATAGCGGACCCATTCCTCGAGCTGGTCAGACTCAGCCTAGCATTGTCCCCTCCTCTCGAGCAGGTAAGGCCACACCCCCTTCCAGCCGACCATGACACAGTGGGAGACGCGGCCTAATGGTATACGACCCTCATGCGCTCATCTATCCACTCGGTCTAGACGTTGGAGCAACCTCTGGAACCAAGAGGGTTTAGAGACTTTCACCCAGGGATATCTATAGCATCCCATGTAGAACAGATTTATGATGTCCCATCTAGCCTTCCATGAAATACTTGTGGAGGCTACGACCCTGATGTCACAAGGGCGTACAGTAATCACAACACACAATACAAGATGCATGAGTCATACAATCCAGTCATACATCAATCCTGTGCATACCGTGTACTCATGTGAGACAATCTCCGCCTATCAGGGAGTCTCATAACAACATGCCCAATGACATATGCAATGATCAACCACATCTCATATCAAACATGCAGATGATGCGTATGGGCATGTATCGTGATGTTATGCGGTCACATACTCATAATCGGTATCAATAATCGACATCAACAATCAACCTTGATAATGTGGATATTTAACCAACATTACCCCTAAGGGATGACCCATATAGAGCCTAACATACAGTGGACTCATGGCCTCATACAAGGGCCAAATATACAACATCATGGGCCTCACTCAAGAGTTTAATACATATCATGATGGGCCTTTCACATGGGCATAACATACATCACAATAGGCTTCATCGCCTGGCCCTCAAATGCATCATAATGGGCCTCATCACATCGGTCGCATATACATCACATTGGGCCTCAAACACGGGCAGAATGCACATCACAATGGGCCTCAAATATGGGTCGCATATACATCATATAGGTCTCGACAACGGCCTTGGCAATTGAAATCGGCCTCAATAATCCAAATCGAAATCGGAGTAGACCTCAGTAATCGGAATCGGTTATGACAATCAGAATCATCAATCGGCTACGACAGTTGAAATTGATCGATAATCGGCCTCAATACTCGAAATTGATAGTCAGTCATGATAATTGGCCTTGATCACTATTCGATCAATCGGTCACGATAATCAGAGTCAACAATCGGCCACGATAATCGGATTGATCGATAACTGGCCTTGATAATTGGAATCGATAATCGATCACAATAATTGGAATCAATCGGTAATAAAAATTAACAAATTGGTTACGTCAATCGGAATCGATCGATAATCAGAGTCGGTGTTCACTCCCCAAGTGCAGGGTTGTAATGTAGTAATAACTCGGTAAGACCGAGGTCGAATCCCAAGGGACTGAAACTTGTACGTAATCTAAAATTAAGTAGAATTAGAACTAGAATAAGGTGAAATCTAACTAATTGTAATTTGAGGGATAATGGTGGAATAATTATTCTAAAACTTAAGAAAATTCAGAGATAGGAAACTAGGGATTCAGAGGATCCACTTGTAGGGATCAGGGAGATCCTATGCTTTCTTCAAGAATCATGGAGTTTAAACTGAACTGTCATTGATCTAGTTTTCAAGAGATGAAAGGTATATGAATTAGAATGGATTCCATCACCAAACCATGCCCAAGAGACTATGACAAACAACAGAATTAAACTAGTTACCAACCAATTACATGTATGAAGGTTAGGAAGGGTACCGACATCCGACCTTGCCCAGGAGACTATGGTGAACAACAGGGCTTCCTGACGTCATAAACATAAAAGGAAAAGTAAATATTCAAAGCCATCACAGACCCACTGTAATTTCAATCACAATAGACCATTAAAGACTAAAAATATTTCCATACTAATCAAACTAAAATTAACTTCAATTCATACATTAAAATTAAATTAAAAGTATAGAATCACTCATCTCATTACAAGCTTCACCTCTTAGCTAGCCAGCCATGAATGGGCTGGAATCCCCTAAACAAAGCAACATAAAAGTAAAGGAAAGAACTACTCTAACTCTCTCTCCCTCTCCCTCTCTCTCTCTCTCTTCTTCACGTTCAAAACCAAAGATCCACAGGTCTGAATCCCACTCCCCACGTCCAAAACCTCCTTATATAGCTGCTGGAGTGGTAAAAATCGAATTTGAATCGGATTTGGAAAGCTATGCATGCCCAACTAAAGTTTTTTCGCAGCCAAGTTCGGTGCCTCAAAAATCGCCACTTTCCTCGCTTAATTTTCAAAGAAACACCGTCTCTTAGGATATTTTTGGGTCCTCTACATGATAGACGGTTCAGATCTGCCATATGATCAAAGATGGTGGGCCACAACTGCCTGAAAAATTCTATTTTCACGGATGTACAAAACCTTTCGCACTCTTTCGCTGTCGTGATCCTTGGGCCCCACAGAGGTATTTTCTGGAAAATTTACCCTGTCCATTGGATTCAGAACGAAATTTCAGTCAAGAATGGGGGGTTTTGAAGGTCCATTGATGCGGCCCAGAGAATAAATCGCAATAAAATCAATTTTGAACGTCCCAGGGCAGCCTTTTTGTGGCCTCTGTAACGCACACGTGTACTTACATGAGTGAAAAGTTTAAACATGGTTTTGTAGTGCTCGCGGCTGTCTACACGGTGGACGGTTTGGATTGAGCTTACGGGGCACGTGTGGGGCCCACAACTAATTGCAAAAACGACGCTGACCATCCATTACGCTGGCTTTGGAAATTTCCACTTTCTTTTTTTCTTTCAGTCAGAGACGGTCAAACCGTCTTTGATGCTTGCCGTGCACGGCTAGTGCATATATGCACTACGCACATTCCGTACATGTGGGGTCCACGATGATGTGTTTCTAAAATCTGATCCAGCCATTCATCTTCTTATATTATTTAAGCCGTCAATACCAAAGTTGAGGCAGTTCTAGATACCAGGTGGGCCCCAAATTGAAGATTAATGGGCTGATCTGTCTGTTGGCACACTTCCTGAGATTATATGGTTCCCGCCATCCGATTGACTTCGGAGCATCAAATCCATACTTTTAATACACTTTTTCAATCAACGCTCTTTATTTCATCTTACAACAAAACACAATTAAACTATGGCATTAAGCATTATCATATATGTAAAATTAAGCAATAATCGGGGTCTGATATGCAATATTTGACCCTCATCACAACCACCAACCAACATTTTTCTAGTCCCGAGCAAAACATGCGAAAAATAATTTCAAAAATAAAAGAGCAATTCTTATAAACTCGAGCGACTTGTGATCAGATAGTTGAGATGCAAAAATTCTAGGATTATGAATGGTGAGTAGAATTTTCTCCTGAAATCAAACTGATGGTAAACTTCATAATCAAGTTCACAATATTAATCCATTAATTAGAATAATTCTAAACATTGAGTTCCATGAGTGTATAGTGTAATATCGGCTTACATTCATTAAGAGATCCAATCATTATACCAGCCTTTGATTTTGTTCATAAACAGTAACGCCAAAGAGGGGAATCAAATCCTCACCTATAGGGAGCAAACCTATGGTGAAAACTTGTCACCTAATTTTTTTTTCTAACTATCAACCACGGGGGATCGAATCTACACCCATAGGGAGCAAACCTATGGTAAATATGATGCGACTAACCCTTTTAATTCTTCTTTTACTGAACATGAAATTTTTTTCAAGCTGATTCCATTCATGCTTAGAGATTACCAAGTTAATCATTTAATGTGTAAGCGAGATGTGTCTTGTGAGATCATGACTCAATCAATGTTTAAAACTTCTAATCATGGGTTAATAATTTAAACTTAACTGTGAAATCTAACATGCAATTAACTCCGAAAGTTATAAATTACCAACATTCTATGTTTTTTAATTTTAAAATCACAACTATCCTTCAAAATCACTTCAAATTCACAAGAAATTCAAAAAAAATTTAAAAATTAAGAATTTTCACAATTTTGCTCAAGACCAAGAAAATATTGATTAGGTAACCTAATCTCTCACCCCCAACCTAAAATCTACATTGTCCTCAATCTAAAAGAAATAAGCATGCAATGTACATAGGACAACGAAAGTAAAAAAAAGAGTGATGGAAAGATAGTACCTGAACGAAAGAATCAAGAGGCTTCCAAAGATATCATCGTAAAAGCGAGTCAATACAAGAGAGAAATCAATTAAAGCAAAATAAAAAAAAAATCATAAAAGGAAGATCCTACCTATTCCACTTTCGCAGGTTCTCTCGATTGCATTTAGCGTTGCAACAAGCCTTTAAACCCCTAGGTTGTCCCTAGTGGACGAGTTGTAGTCTCGTGAGGGTTTGCGGTAATGTTACCCACAAACATTGAAGTAACTAACTAGGAAAAAAAATAGAATGAAAAGTTGGGCTGCCTCCTAGGAGTGCTAAATTTACCATCTTCAGCCAGACAAATAAAGTAAACTACCCTAGTCCTATGAAAGTGATAAACCTACCTATACCTCCATCAGACTAGTAGATCAATCCTGGTAAACAGGAGCAATCAAAGGCATAGACATATCCTCTGAATCAAATGTCTCGACAAATGGTTTTAATCGATGTCTATTGACTTTAAACTCCTTGCAATTGTCGGGATCTCTTATCTCGACGGCCCCATGAGGATAAGCAGTAAAAACAATGTAAGGGTCGGTCCAACGAGATCGAAGCTTACCCGGAAAGAGATGTAGTCGAAAGTCATACAAGAGGACTTTTTGACCTGGCGTGAATGATTTTCGTATAATATGATGATCATGAAACACCTTCATCTTGTCCTTGTAAATTCTTGAGTTTTCGTATGCATCGTTCCGGATTTCTTCAAGTTCATTTAATTGAAGTTTGCGTAGGGAGCCAGCGTTGTCCAAATTGAAATTTAGATTTTTGATCGCCCAATATGCTTTATGTTCCAATTCCACAGGCAAGTGACAGGCCTTCCCATAGACAAGTCTAAAGAGAGATGTTTCAATAGGAGTTTTAAAAGCGGTACGGTATGCCCATAAGGCATTGGTCAATCGGATTGACCAATCCTTACGGTTAGGGTTAACCGTTTTCTCCCGGATATGTTTGATCTCTCTATTGAAAATCTCAGCTTATCCACTTGTCTGTGGATGGTATGGGGTGCTCACCTTATGAGAGATACCGTATTTCTTCATTAAACTCGAATGGTCTATTGCAAAAGTGTGAGCTCCCGTCATTAATGATGGCTCGAGGCGTTCCGAATCGTGACAGGATATTTTCTTTTAAGAATTTAATGACCGTGCGATGGTCATTGTTGCGGCACGAAATTGCTTCAACTCAATTAGTGACATAGTCTACGGCGAGCAAAATATGTAAATTTTCAAAGGATTGGGGGAATGGTCCCATGAAATCAATGCCCCAATAATCAAATGCTTCTATAATAAGGATGGGATTCAAGGGCATCATATTTTGATGGGACAATGCTCCTAATTTCTAGCAACGCTCACAAGCCTTACAAAACTCATGAGTGTCCCTGAACATAGTGGGCTAGTAAAAGCCACACTGTAGAATCTTGGCCGTGGTCTTTTTAGCAGAAAAGTGACCTCCACAGGCCTGTGAGAGACAGAAGGAGATGACACTCTGATGCTCATCGTCTAGCACACATCTCCTTAAGATTCGGTCTGGGCAATATTTAAGCAGATATGGATCATCCCAGAAAAAGTTACGCACCTTGGTAAAAAATTTCTTCTTATCTTGTGACGTCCAGTGTATCGGTATGGAACCTGTAGCAAGATAATTAGCAATATCAGCGAACCAAGGTGAATGGGAGACTCTGAATAATTGTTCATCGGGGAACATGTCATTGATATGGGTTGTCTCAAGGGAATCAGAGGTATTAAGTCGAGAAAGATGATCGACCACTACGTTCTCTACTCCCTTTTTATCTTTAATTTTCAAATCAAATTCTTGAAGTAGAAGGATCCATCGTATCAGGTGGGGCTTAGAATCATTCTTAGAAAGAAAATACTTAAGTGCCGCGTGATCTGTGTAGATAATGATTTTGGATCCGATCAGGTAGGATCTAAATTTGTCCAAAGTGAACACTACGGCTAAGAGTTCCTTTTCCATAGTCGAGTAGTTCACTTGGGCAGGATTTAGAGTCCTACTTGCGTAATGAATGACGTAAGGTCGCTTATCTTTTCTCTGGCCTAGAACCGCTCCAAGAGCATAATCAGAGGCGTCGCACATAAGTTCAAAAGGAAGATTCCATTCGGGTGGCTGCATGATAGGTGCAGTGGTTAACATGCCCTTAAGCTTAGTAAAAGCTTCTTGACATTGCTCAGTCCACTCGTATGGTGCATCCTTTTGAAGAAGATTACATAAAGGACGAGAGAGGAGACTAAAGTCCTTTATGAATCGTCGGTAAAATCCTGCGTGTCCTAAGAAGGATCGCACGTCTCTGATGTTCTTGGGTGGAGGTAGGTTAGAGATAAGGTCGATTTTTGCTTTATCTACCTCAATTCCCTTGGACGAGATGATATGCCCAAGGACAATTCTCTTTTGAACTATGAAATGACACTTCTCCCAATTAAGTACCAGATTCTTTTCTTCACATCTTTTCAGCACACATTTAAGACTCACTAAGCACTCGCTGAAAGATAAACCGAAAACAGAGAAATCGTTCATGAAGACCTCTAGATATTTCCCCATCATGTCAGAAAAGATACTTATCATGCATCACTGAAAGGTGGCAGGGGCATTACATAACCCGAATGACATCCTTCTGTAAGCAAAGGTGTCATAGGGACATGTGAATGTGGTCTTTTCCTAGTTCTCAGGGGCGATTTCAATCTGATTATAACCTGAATACCCATCAAGAAAACAGTAATAGGAATGACCAGCTAGCCTTTTCAAGATTTGATCAATGAAGGGCAAAGGAAAGTGATCTTTCCTTGTGATGGTATTCAGCTTTCTGTAGTCAATGCACATTCTCCAACCAGTAGTAACTCTGGTCGGCACGAGTTCATTATTGACATTGGCTACGATGGTGATCCCGGACTTCTTAGGAACCACCTGAGTTGGACTCACCCATTGACTATCGGATATAGGGTATATGATACCCACATCCAATAGCATAAGAACTTCGGCCTTAACTACTTCTTTCATGTTTGGATTTAGTCTACGTTGTGATTGCCGAACAGCCTTTGCATTATTCTCAAGATATATGCAGTGAGTACAAATCCATAGGTTAATTCCTTTGAGGTCCACTATCGTCCATCCAAGAGCTCCCTTATGCTCAATGAGAGTAGATATGAGCATACTCTCTTGTTCTTTCTCCAGGTGTGCAGAGATCACCACCGGGTATGTCTCATCTTGAACTAAATAGACGTATTTTAAATCAGAGGACAAAGGTTTTAGGTCAAGCTTCGGTGGCTTGAGGTTAGACGGTAGAGGCACTACATCAGTTTGGGGCAACTTTTCAATTTGTGGTCTCCAGCAGTTAACTTCAAGTACCGGTGCAGTATCCAGCATGGCACACGTCTCCCTAATTATATCATCATCAAGATCATAGGAGTGGCCAGGCACATCTCTAGAGGATCAGAGGATAATGAGAGAGGCGTTCTATCTTCCACGAAAGAATCAATCATGTTAATATTGTGAAAATTATCATCATCCTCTGAGTTGCTGCTATTATTGAAAAAGAGATTCGATTCCAATGTCAAATTTCCAAAAGACATAGTCATGACACCATTCCTGCAATTGATAATTACATTTGAAGTGGACAGGAATGGATGACCAAGAATGGCGGGAATCTGAGTGCTCGTGTCATTGATGGGTTCGGTGTCCAAGATGACAAAATCTACAGGGTAGTAAAATCTATCAACCTGAACCAACACATCCTCGATTATCCCTCTTGGTACACGAACAAAGCGGTCAGCAAGTTGTAAAATGGTTCAGGTGGGTTTTAATTCACCCAAACCTAACTGTTGGTATACCGAGTAAGGAATCAGATTGGCGCTCGCTCCTAAGTCAAGAAATACGTGATCAATTCGATAGTTCCCGATTACACATGATATGGTTGGGCAACCGGGGTCCTTGAATTTCTGTGGCACATCTTGTTTTAGGATGTCACTCACTTTCTCAGTTAAGAAAATCTTCTTTTGAACACCTTGCCGTCGTTTGGTCGTGCATAAGTCCTTTGAAAATTTGGCATATAAAGGTATCTGTTTTAGGACATCAAGTAGAGAAATGTTGACTTTCACTTGTTTCAACACCTCTAGGATATCCTGAGAGTGAGAGAGATGTTTTGGTGCAACCAACCATTGGGGGAACGGAGCAACTGGCTTCTCTAGAGGTTCCGGTTCAAATTTTTATGGGGCATCACTAGATCCATCGTTGTTGTCCTCTTCTGGTTCTTGAGGCTTTTCGGGCCTAACTGGAAGGGTTTTATCAATAACCTTCCCACTCCTAAGAGTGGTAATGGATTTAGCGTGCCTCATTTGATTTGAAGAGCTGGGATCACCTATCTCGTATTGCGGTTTAGGATTGGGGAGTAGTTGTGCAGGGAGCATCCCTTTTTCTATAGCCGTCATACGTGAATCTATTTTTTGCATAAAATCTGAAATTTCTTACATTGTCTGAGCCAGCTCTTGTATGAAAATTTGAACCGATTCTTCTTGAGGTTTCCCTTGATTTGGATTTTGATTGAAGAAACCTTGAGGGGTAGCAGTTTGTCCGTTCCTCCAACTAAAATTAGGATGATTTTTCCAGCCAGGATTGTACGTATTAGAGGTTGATCTATTGAAAGGCCTTTGATAGTTATTTACGGCATTAGATTGTTCATTCAATACTTCTCGAAAGGCAGGTATTGTAGGACAATTTTCAGTAGTGTGAATGTTGCAATCACAAATGCCCCAGACACTTTCATTAACCTTATCCTTCTTTTCTTCCATGGCCTCAAATTTTCTTATGAGTGTAGTCACTTTATACTTAAGTTCATCATTTTCTTTCAAAAGATATACTTCACCTTTCCCCTTAGATTGAGTCGGCCTAGACGTGGTGTTCGAATTCGGGTAATAGTCCCATGCTTGTGTTTTTTCAGCAAGACTATCGAGGTAATCCCATACCTCATTAACATTTTTATTAATGAATTCTCTATTACACATTGTCTCGACCATTTGGCGCATGGAAGATGTCAGTCCATCGTAGAAAAAATTTGTAATGCGCCACGTCTCAAAGCCATATTGTGGACATGAACTGACCAAATCCTTGAACCTTTCCCAACATTGGAAGAATGTTTCATCTTCCTTTTGGGCAAAGTTCATAATTGCTTTTTTAAGGGTAATTGTTTTATGATGTGAAAAAAATTTCTTTATAAATTCCCTCTGCATATCATTCCATGTGCCAATGGATCTAGGACACAGTGAATGTAACCACGTCTTGGCCTTCTCTTTCAAGGAAAATGGGAAGAGTTTCAACCTAATTGTATCCTCAGATACATTAGGCAAGTATAAAGTGGTTATGATTTCATCGAACTCTTTTAGATGCAAGTATGAACTTTCTGATTCAAGCCCATGGAATTTAGGAAGGAGTTGGATAACCCCTGGCTTGATGTTCATATGTCCTGCATTTTCAGGAAAAATCATACATGAGGGTGTACTCACCCCCGCCGGTTGTAAATAATCTCGTAAAGTACGAGACGGGGGTGCCTGATGCACCTCATTCTCAGCTTGTACTTCCTTTACCCTAAGTTGGGGTAGTGCTTGAGGTTGATTTTCAGCCATAACCTCAACTAACTCTGGGGAATTCGAGTATTGTCTAGTCCTGCGATGGACAGTCAACCCCTCAACTAATCCTCCTTTAGTCACGAGACGTCGAGTGTTGTCACATGCCCACTTGGGTATAAAACACACTCAGCCCTCAATTTAAATTCTAACCTAAACCTAAGAGAAAGGAAGAAGTAGAAATCTAGAAAATAAAAGGGAGAGATGGAAAGAAGTTACCAGTTTCGAAATCCTAAGTTAACAACCTACAAGACAAAACAAAATAAGTTAGTTCCTAAACAAAAAGTCTATAAATAGAAAAATTCTAAAAATAGAATAAGAACCAAAGTTAGGATTTCTTAAAAGAATTAGAATTAGCAACTTACTAAAAAGAAGAAATAAATCCTAATCTAGAATGGAGGGGAAGAATTTAAGAAAGAATTAACCAATTTACAAACTATCTTAGAAGCCTACAAAACAGGAAAGATAAGTTAGTTTCTAAAAATTAAGAAAATCTAAACCTAATCTTAAACTAATCTTAGAATTAATTAATTTCAGAAAATCGTAGCCGTCAGTCCCCGGCAACGGCGCCAAAAACTTGTTCACTCCCCAAGTGCAGGGTTGTGATGTAGTAATAACTCGGTAAGACCGAGGTCGAATCCCAAGGGACTAAAACTTGTACGTAATATAAAATTAAGTAGAATTAGAACTAGAATAAGGTGAAATCTAACTAATTGTAATTTGAGGGATAATGGTGGAATAATTATTCTAAAACTTAAGAAAATTCAGAGATAGAAAACTAGGGATTCAGAGGATCCACTTGTAGGGATCAGGGATATCTTATGCTTTCTTCAAGAATCATAAAGTTTAAACTGAACTGTCATTGATCTAGTTTTCAAGAGATGAAAGGTATATGAATTAGAATGGATTCCATCACCAAACCATGCCCAAGAGACTATGACAAACAACAGAATTAAACTAGTTACCAACTAATCACATGTATGAAGGTTATGAAGGGTACCGACATCCGACCATGCCCAGGAGACTATGGTGAATAACAGGGCTTCCTGACGTCATAAACATAAAAGAAAAAATAAATATTCAAAGCCATTGAAGACCCACTGTAATTTCAGTCACAATAGACCATTAAAGACTAAAAATATTTTCATACTAATCAAACTAAAATCAAATTCAATTCATACATTAAAATTAAATTAAAAGCATAGAATCACCCATCTCATTACAAGCTTCACCTCTTAGCCCTAGCTAAGAGGATTAGCTAGCCATGAATGAGCTGAAATCCCTTAAACAAAGCAACAGAAAAGAAAAGGAAAGAACTACTCTAACTCTCTCTCTCTCTCTTTCTCTCTCTCTCTCTCTCTCTCTCTCTCTTCTTCACGTTCAAAACCAAAGATCCACAGGTCTGAATCCCACTCTCCATGTCCAAAACCTCCTTATATAGCTGCTGGAGTGGTGAAAATCGGATTTGAATCGGATTTGGAAAGCTATGCAGGCCCAACTAAAGCTTTTTCACAGCCAAGTTCGATGCCTCAAAAATCGCCACTTTCCTCGTTTAATTTTCAAAGAAACACCATCTCTTAGGATGTTTTTGGGTCCTCTAAATGATAGACGGTTCAGATTTTCCATTTGATCAAAGATGGTGGGCCACAACTGCCTAGAAAATTCTATTTTCACGGATGCGCGAAACCTTTCGTACTCTTTCGCTGTCGTGATCCGTGGGCCCCACAGAGGAATTTTTTGAAAAATCCACCCCGTCCATTGGATTTAGAACGAAATTTCAGTCAAGAATGGGTGGCTTTGAACGTCCATTGACGCAGCCCAAAGAATAAATCGCAATAAAATCAATTTTGTACATCCTAGGGCAGCCCTTTTGTGGCCTCTGTAACGCACACATGTACTTGCATGAGTGAAAACTTTAAACATGGTTTTGTAGTGCTCGCGGCTGTCTACACGGTGAACGGTTTGGATTGAGCTTACGGGGCACGTGTGGGACCCACAACTAATCGCAAAAATGACGCTGACCGTCCGTTACGCTGGCTTTGGAAATTTCCACTTTCTTTTTTTCTTTCGGTCAGAGATGGTCAAACCGTCTCTGATGCTTGCTGTGCACGGCTAGTGCATATATGCACTATGCACATTCCGTACATGTGGGGTCCATGATGATGTGTTTCTAAAATTTGATCCAGTCATTCATCTTCTTATATTATTTAAGCCGTCAATACCAAAGTTGAGGCAGTTCTAGATACCAGGTGGGCCCCAAATTGAAGATTAATAGGCTGATCTATCTGTTGGCCCACTTCCTAAGATCTTCAATAGTTGAAATTTGATATGTACGGTTAATTTATGGCCCTCATAATGTGTATAAAGTTTCGAGTCAATCGGATGGCGGGAACCATATGATCTTGCATTCTGGCTGGTTTTCGGGCCCCTTTAACGTGAGCAGCTCGATTTTCTCAGATTCTTGGCATGTAAATCCATCAATCTTGGTACTCTGGAGTGCGTCCTTTGCTCTGATGACTTCGGAGCATCAAATCCATGCTATTAATACACTTTTTCAATCAATGCTCTTTATTTCATCCTGCAACAAAACACAATTAAATTATGGCATTAAGCATTATCATATATGTAAAATTAGACAATAATCGGGGTCTGATATGCAATATTTGACCCTTATCAGTTGGCAAATTGGTCACGTCGATCAGAATCAGCAATCGATCACGATAATCGGAATCAGCAATCGGTCACGTCAATCACAAATTGATTCGGTAATCAGAGTCGAAAAATCGATCACATCAATCAGAATCGGCAATCGATCGTGATAATCGAAATCGATCGATAATCAGAATCGGTAAATCGGTCACGTCAATCGCACCGATAATCAGAAGATAAACAAAACAGGGTCCATAGATGATCAACCGATAAACTATAGTATAAAGATCAGCACTCGCCCATGGGTATATCAAATCCGATAACACGGAGTCATCCGTCTACGGCGAATGGGGCCCCCCCTTAATCGGGTTATCCCATGAAGGGAATGGGCCTAACAAGGCCTAAGGGAAGGTCACAATGAGGACATTTAACCATCATTGCCCATTAATGTAGACATTTAACCAACATTGCTCCCAAGGAGTGGCCCACAGAAGGGATTCATACGCAACGTATACATACCTTACATCGGGCCTCATACAAGGGCCTCGAACGTATCACAATGAGCCTCGCCCATGGGCCTCCAAGCTATCGCAATGGGCCGTATCACATGGGCCTTAAATTCACAACAGGTGGGCCTTGCACATGTGCCTCATACACGTCGAATCGGACCTCTTATACATCACTTTGGGCTCGGGTCACATAAACATCACATTAAAGTGGGCCCTACATGTCCCAAGTGGGCTCCATACACATTATCTACGCCACACATGGTAGCCAAACAAGATGGACGGCGTGGTTACGAAGTAAATTAGGGTGGGTCCCACCGTCCAGAAATAGATGGATGGTGTGCCTGTGACACATACATTAAGGTGGTGTCCCACCGTCAGATGGATGAGCTGATGAAACACGCACATCAAAGGTGGGGTCCACGACCACGTCTAGGGATGGATGATGTGGATACAATATATACATCTGGGGCCCCACAGAACTTGATGGCGTCTCGGGCAGTAGCAGCACTGCCTGCTGCATGGGACCCGCTCTTCAGATGGATGGCTGGATACAAAATAGGTGAATAGCGTGGATGTACAATGCATCATCCAGGGGGCCACGTGGAGGGTGCAAAAATACAAATACATTACTGTGGTCCCCACAGAACTTGTTGACATTACCATAACAGCTATTTAGCTGGGCTACTGGCCCAACGTCCAAATGGTGGACGGACAGATGGAGCACGTACATCATAGGTGGGTCCACCGAGCTTGCTGACGTCCTGGATGGACAGCTTGGATTAACAAATGAATCATGATGGGGTCCACAGAACCTGATGGCCTCACGGGGTCACTGATGGATGGCATAGATGAAGCACATATGTCGGTGGAATCTGTACGTCCCGCTTGAACGGATGGTCAGGATACATATCACAAAGGTAGGCCCACGTACATCATAGGTAGGCCCCACTGTTCACGTGGACGATAGGATACAACACATATATCTAAGAAGGCCCCACCCGTCTAGATGGGATGGAATAGATACATCACAGTGATCCAGCACCTGGATGGTGCAGATCAATGCATGTAGTAAGGTGGGTCCCACGTGGGGCCCACCACTTTATACTTTATATTATAATATATTAGCATGTATATATAATATAATAATATAATATTAAATAACATATATCAAAACGTCCAGGCTCTAGACATCCTTGATGGACGGACACCGTGGATTATAAAATGCATTCATCAAGTGGGTCCCACCTGATCTGGTCGGTCCAGATGGATATTGATCAAGGTGCCCCAACTATCATCGAAATGGATGGACGGTGTGGAGGTGACGTCCATTGATGGACGGTCTGGATTGGAAATACATCACGGTGCACTCCTCATGTCACCGTCCAAGAGGTGCTGGACGGTGTGATGTTCCACACATCATCAGGGTAGGGCCCACCCCACAAGCGCAACACGTGTGGGTGAGTCACACGTCCTGCCAAAAGGACGGACGGTGATGGATATACATACATCATGGTGGCCCACACCACCTGTCCAGATGGACGGGTGGATATAAAACAGATGCATCAAGGTGGGTTCCACCCACACGTGTGGGCTGGACGGACGGCGTAACACATACCTCATGAGGAGACCCGTAGAACTTGCTGACGTTAATACAGCAGCTATAAGGCTGCTGCTGTACACGGTACTCCAGTCAATCCACTTCATACAAGTGGGTCCCATGTGGGGCCCACCATAATGTTTATTCCTCATCCAATCCATTCATAAGGTCACAGAGACCTGAATTAATGGAAGGAAACAAATTTCATATGGATCCAAAACGTCTGTGACCCCTAAAAAATTTCAAAGGTAGACGTTCAACCTCCTGCTCCTTTCGATGTGGATCACCTGAGTCCCTTGAACGGTTGATTTTTGGAGGATCCCGCTTCCCAAAGGGGACTCATCAAATGCAAGGTGTGAATGTTCAACATACATCATGGTTGGGCATGTAGTGGGGCCACGGTCCAGCCCGTTAGAAGCAGCAAGACGTTGCTCGCTGCAGCGTCCTCTAGACGCTGGCAGTAGTAGCGTCGTCCCTTTATATATATATATATATATATATATATATATATATATATATATATATATATATATATATATATATATATTTCCTAAGGATTTCATAAGTGGGGCCCACATCAAGATCATCCAGTCCGTCCACTGGATTCTGGGGCTCGGGACAGTTCAAATGAGTCCCGATAATGGACATGACCTGATGCATAGAAACATCACAATGGCCCCTAACGATTTATACCACCCAAACTACCACTTTCTACAATAAGGCCCTTCAGGGATTCAGATTAGCTCATTTTTTTTTTCGACTCAATGCCTAAAATGACCAGGGAAAGGGGATGGACGGCGCGGATTAGATTCATACATCGAGGTAGGGCCTACATGAGCGGCCCACCCAAAAAAAAAACCTTGCTGCTTGTACACGTCACTGCCGGTTCACGTTCGCTAAAAAAAACGTCCAGCGTCCAGGGACACTGGACGGGTGGCAGGAATATAAAGGAAGGAGAAAGAGAGAGAGAGAGAGAGGGAGAGAGAGAGAGAGAGAAGCACCCACCTTTAATCTTCTCGAATTTCTTCTTCCATCAACATATCTTAGAGCTCCACGGGATGCATTTGAACGGTGGAGATTGATTTTAGAGTGGGATTGGGTGGTAGAGAGTGGGCCACACCAAGCTCTTCCATGGAAGCCATGGACGTGGGTTGCTTGGAGGGAAGAGCTTGAACAATGAGAAAGAGAGATGAGAGAGAGAGGGAGGTGTAAGAGAAGTGATGGGAGAGAGGATGGTGAGGTGATAGAAAAGTTGACTTTTGAGATTGCTTTTTGTACTTGGGAATGATTGGCTGTACTTGACTTGATTTGATTGATTGATGTGACATTTTGTAGAGATTCTCTCAGAATTACACATGCGGTATTTTTCTCGAACTGAACGCGGGCCCACATATCTTGACACGGGTATCGCCTCGGCGAGTGAGTCGTAGCGTCGGAACCGCGGCGACGACGCAGTTATAAGGGTACAAGTCTCGGGTTGAGCCAAATCTGGAATGCAGGACACGACTCTGGATCGCGCGCTAATGCCAATAACAGATCGCAGGTCGCTGAAATTTGACCGGGAGGACCGCGAAGGCCTATGAAACGGTACGAGATAGGATGCGGGTCTTACACTTACCCAACTCTTCCATAAAATCTTGCATCCACACCATCTCCTTGCATGCTTCTGTAGCCACAATATATTTTACTTTTGTCGTATTGATAGATACTATCTTCTATAACTGAGAGACCCAACTGACTGCAGCACTGCCCTGAGTAAAGACATAACCAGTAGTGCTTCTTCTGTTGTCGATCTCCTGCCAAATCTGAATCCACGTAGCCTTGTAGCTTGATTTTCGATCCACCATAATATAGCTCTACATCCTTAGTACCTACCAAGTATCTAATGATCCACTTCACAGCTTCTCAATGTTCTTTTCCGGAGTTGTTCATGAACCCTTTAACAACTCTCATGCTTGAGCAATGTCTGGCCTCGTGCTCACCATAGCATACATGAGACTCCCAATAGCTGACGCGCATGGGACTTTAGCCATATAGTCTCGTTCCTCCTGCACCTTTGCCCCTTGCTCCTTAGATAGATTGAAGTGGTTGGCTAATAGAGTGTTAACCGGCTTAACAACTCCCATATTGAATCGATTAAGTATCTTGACTATGTACTCTACCTGTGACAAAACCAATTTCTTATTTTCCCTGTCACGCTTTATCCTCATGTCTAGAATTTGTTTTGCAGCTCCTAAATCTTTCATGGCAAATTCTCTAGACAGTTATCTTTTGAGATCTAAGATGTCCTTCATGCTTGAACCGGCCACAAGCATATCAACAATGTAAAGAAGAAGGATGATGTACGATGTATCAAGCTTCTTCAAATAACAACATTGGTCTGCATGACATCTCCGAAAACCGTTTCCTGATATGAAACTGTCGAACCTTTTATACCATTACCTCGGGGCCTGCTTCAGGCCATATAGACTCTTCTTCAGTCTGCACACCTTGTTCTCATTACCTGGTACCACGTATCCTGTCGGCTGATGTATATATATCTCTTCTTCAAGGTCCCCATGAAGAAAGGCTATCTTAACATCTAGCTGCTCTAGATGACTCAAGACCATGCGAATCGTAGACATTTTCACTACCGGTGAAAATATTTAAGTGAAATCGATACCTCCTTTTTGTTAAAACCCTTTCACAACTAATCTGGCCTTGTAACATTTCGAACCATCGTGGTCCTCCTTCAGTCTGTAAACCCACTTGTTATGAAGAACTTTCTTACTCTTAGGTAGAGTGACTAGCTCCTATGTACGATTAGACTTAAGAGAGTCCATCTCATCATCCATGGCCTGCTCCCACTTCGCCCGTGTATCTGACTGTAATGCCTCTTTAAAACACTCTGGCTCACCATTATCTGTCAGCAGCAGATAATGTAAGGAGGGTGAGTATCGGACCATGGGTCTCCTCTCCTAAGTAGATCTCCTCACAACCGGTGTCTGTGGCTCTGCCTCATAATGCTCCTGTGCATGATTATCCTGTGGCGCTGTAACACCCATGTCCGGTAACTCTTCCAACTCTACGAATTCCTTTTCCTCGGCCTTATTTTCTTGCACACTGTCTTTATGCATCACTTTTTCGTTGAAGACTACGTCCTTACTTCTGATGATTTTTCTATTTTCTGCATCTCAAAACTTGTAGCCAAAATCATGCTGCCCGTAGCCTATAAACGTGCAACTCCTGGACTCGCATCTAGCTTGTTTCTATGCTTTGCATCAATGTGAACATATGAAGTACAACCGAACACTCTGAGATGTGCAAGGTTTACTTCTTTCCCAATCCACATTTCTTCTGGTAGCCCACCATCCAATGGTGCTGAGGGACTTCTACTGATAAGATATATGACAGTATTCACAGCATCTTCCCAAAAGGTCTTGGGCAACCCTGCATGTAACCTCATGCTCCTGGCGTGCTCAAGGATGGTCCTGTTAATGCGCTCAGCGATACCATTCTACTACGGTGTCCCTGGAATCATTTTCTGATGTTTGATTCTACTTGTTGTACAATACTCCTCAAACCTCTTATCACAATACTCTCCCCCATTATCAGATCTGACACACTTTACTATTTTACAGGTCTCATTTTCTACCATAACTTTTCACTTCTTAAATGCATCAAATACATCAAATTTATGCTTTAGAAGTAAACCTACAGTTTTCTACTAGCATCATCAATAAAAGAAACAAAATAACGTGAGCCACCAAGAGATGATACCTGTGTTGGTCCCCACACGTCAGTGTGTACAAGCTCTAACAAATGCATCTTTGGAGCACGTCCTGTCTTCTTGAAGCTTACCCTCTTCTACTTGCCATATACGAGGTCATCGCAGAATTTTAAGTTAATAGACTTCAGCCCTCGTAGCTTCCCTTTTGACAATAGCACTTTCATCCCTTTCTCACTCATATGTCCCAACCTCTGATGCTATAACTGCTCATTCACTCCAGTTGATGCGACTAAGAGTAAACTATACGATCCTTAAGTCATATATAAAGTACCTTCCTTTTTACCTCGAGATATTACCAAGGCACCTTTTGTGATCTTCCAGGAATCACTGGTGAATGTCGTCACATAACCGGTATTGGCCAACTACCCCGCTGAGATCAGATTTCTTCTTAAACTCAGTACATGTCTGACATCCTTCAATTTCAAAACCGTTCCATCTTTCTGATTGACCTGAACGTCTTTCTTTCCAACTATACTGCACGGCTCATCATCACCCAGGTAGACTCTTCTAAAGTCACCTGACACATAATCACACAGAACTTCCTTACATGAAGTGGCATGCTTTGAGTCTATAACCCAAGACTCATTCCTTACATTAAGAGATAAGATCAATGCTTTTGTGTCGCTCTCTTCAAACAGATTCCCTGAATCCTTCTCGCCTTGAGAGCTTCTATCTTATTTTTTGAGCGCCCTGCAATCACGTTTCATGTGCCCCTTCTTGCCGCAATGCCAACACCCGTCTTTGTGTTTTGGTCCCTTGGACTTCTTCCTCGACTTACAACACCCGTGTTTATTGCCTCTTTTGTTTAGCGATCTTCCTCTTCCTTCAATGTTTAGAGCATTCCCTGAGTCCCCTGAAACTCTTGATGTCTTCCTTCTAAATTCTTCGCTGAGAATTAGACCGGCCACATCATCAAATTTTAGGTTTGTCGAACTTGAAGAATTGCCCACAACAATCACCAAACCATCCCAACTGTCTAGCAGTCTGGATAAGATCAATAGTGCCCTGACCTCATCCTCAAAAATGATGCCAATGGATTCCAATTGGCTCGTGACTGTATTGAACTCGTTTAGATGTTTAGCCACCCTCCCACCATCTAACATCTTCATGTTGAATAGCTGTTTCATAAGATGAACCTTGTTGGATGCTGAGGGTTTTTCATACATAGTGGATAGGGCTTCCATTAATTCTTTTGTCGTTTTCATCTTGGATATGTTAAAGGCGACGCTCTTAGACAAAGAGAGTCGGATAGTTCCTAAAGCCTTCCTATCCAGTAAAAACCATTCATCATCTGTCATCTTTTCTGGTTTATTCTTTTTTCCTCCTAGAGGAATATAGAGGTCTTTCTGATACAGATAATCCTCCATCTGCTTCTTGCAGAAGGCAAAGTTTGAACCATCAAACTTCTCAATTTTAGTTTTTCCTTCTTCTATCATCGCTCCCAATAGAACTAAACTAATAGCTCTGATACTAGTTATTGCGCAGCACGCCAACAACGCAGTGAGCCGAGATCCAATCTCAGGCCTCGCCCACAAATGATAAATAAGAAGAAATATAAACTAGAAACAGATCAAAACAATCCAAACAAACCACAAGACAAGACATACGTGAAAAAATTTCAAACTAGGATAAAAAATCATGGATGCAAACTTCCACTATGAAGAAAAATAAAGATTACAAGGCAAAATACTAACCTCTCCCTTGGAAGAACATAGAAATTCCTTAGCCCACATCTTAGAATATTTCCTTCCAATACGCTAAAAAAGCCCTAGTAACACCTATATATAGTTTAGGTAACTTCTCTTTCGCACCCTTGCGAAAGGCGACACCAAAATTCGCAGTTCACGTCAGATTTGAAAATGAATCTGCATAATTATGACTGGTCGTGCAGTCTGCACTACCGGTCGAGCGGGTCCCACGACTGGTCGTGAATGAGTCACGACCAATCGAGCACCTCGAGACCAAAGAAACGATGCTCACTGGACTTTGAGTCGAATCGGTCCACGACTGGTCGAGCAGGCCCCTATGACCGGTCGAAGAAGGCCCCAGATGTGGCTCCATATCTCAACACGATGTTCAATCATCGCTGTCTTGCATGGTGTGGTCTACTTGAGATTTGAATTGTCTTCATTTTTGGGTCATGCCTTAAAATTGGCTATCAAAACAGATGGATGACATGGATATAGAACACAGTATCAAGGTGGGCCACTGTCACAGACTCACTGGAATCCGCGATCTCACGTGCTGACCAACGCAGTACTAAAATGAAGTCCCTGAGATGAAAAGCAGGGCCATTTTGGTAGTTTTGTGAAAGATGAGTACTTCTTGTCTAGTTGTAGTCCCTGATCGTGACATTAAAAGATCTAGAGCGAGATTAAATCTGCCTGCCAAACATGAAGATGGGCCCAAGACATAACTCTCCTCTGCCAAATACTAGAGTCCTGAATACCCAGTAAAAAAAAAAACTTTATTGCCATCCGTTCGATTCTTGAAAGTCTCCTCACACTGAATCTGACAGCTGCAGTTGAACATTGCAAGTCTTTTTCGTGTCCTCATGAAGTACATGATGTTTGAGTTCGTTTTGGTTGCACTTAAAGCTTCTCATGAAACTTTCCTTGTCTCATTGTATATTTACAGTTTATAACCTTCAAATTCAAAAACTACTGAATTAGACCTTGTTTCTGGATTAAGCGTGTCATAATACTCCACATTTAGTGCACACGTGCCACTCGGAAGCGAGTAACTCACTACACTTAGCATATTGAGTAAACTCTTAGAGGTCTACCGTGATTTATATACTTCATCCTCTCCGTTCATCCATTTTACTAGATAAATTTAGTGCTTGAACCAAAAATGGGGCTTGAACCAAAAATGAGGCATATCCAATGTTCAAATGGACCACGTCATGGGAAATAGTTGAATTGAATGTCTACCGTTGAAAAATTCTTGAGGGCCATAGAAGTTTTGGATCAAGCTTAAATTTTTGCTTTCCTTATCCATGTTTGTATGATCTTATGAACAAGTTGGATGACAAATAACCATCACTGCAGGGCCTAGAAAGGTTTCAACAGTGGAAATCATTATCCCCACTGTTTCCGGTGGTGGTCCACTTGATCTTTGGATATACTTCGATTTTGGGATCAACCCCTTAAATTAGATGGAAAAACGGAAGAACGGCATGGATAGACCACATAATTTCAAGGTGGGCCCAACTAAGTTTACTCAATATGACAAGAGCGTACTGAGTAAATTCTCTGCCAGCCTAATTTTGGTACAGTGCACACATAAAATACAATCAACATGATGAACGGCCAGGATTACCTGTTAGTGTGAGATCTTAGGGTCTCTGTTTATCTAGACAATCTAATTAGTGGGTCCCTGATGTGAATGGGCCATAATCCAAAAGGTGCACTCATATGTATGATAATAATCATATGATGCCTGTAAATTATGGACGATTGCTTTTGTTTGCAGGATAAGTTGAGATATACCCTCATCCATAGCTCAAGTGGTAGACTGAGTGAAAGAGATACCTCGTTCCAACGCTGAGGTCTTGGTATCAATCCCTAGTGGGGGTGGCTCATAGTGAAGTGTCAACTGACAGTGGGGTGTACTAACAAGCTGACAAAAAAGAAAAAAAAAAGAAAAAGGATAAGTTGAGATTATTAAGATAGCTTGATCAAAACTGATTTGGGGATTTCCATTTATGTTAACGGTTGGATGGCATTTTGCATCTAGGCCCACCAGTAGTTGTAGTATTGATCAGTCATCGCTTTGTCAGTTCTTCTCTAGCATTTATTATCTGGATTGAATGGGTCTGATCACCAAGATGTTTTTTAGAAAGCATGGAGATATGATCGTAGGGTCCGATAATTGAGCATTATTACCATGCAATTTAGGTCGTAAATTCAGAACCCTCTCAAGATTGCTTTATTAATTAATTTATTTTTATTTTAAGGTGTCATGGAAATGTGAAAAGTTTCAAGAAAATCATGAACACGGATTACACATTGGCAGCGTCAGTACCGAGGCAGCTATTACAGAGCTAAGTGGCCCCACATGATATATATATATATATATATATATATATATATATATATATATATATATATATATATATATATATATATATATATATATATATATATATATATGTTAGTATCGAGTAGGGGTGCACACGGTTCGGTTCCGGATCGGTTCCACGGTTTTAGGCTTTTTATAATCCAGCCCAATTGCACGTTTAATTTTATTATCTAGCCCATGTCCATCCGTGTTATGGTCCATTTGATGAATGGTTTAGATATTGTATAAGGTGTGCAAAAATATATTTATGAAAATAATTAAATGGTGCATTATAAACCATAAATCATGAGTCAAATATGAAAATAATCAAAGCATTCTTCGTTCGATTCCAAGTTCGGTTCCATGGTTCGGTTCTATGGATCGGATCTACGGTTTGGTTCTACGGATCGGTTCGGTTCTACATACCCCCAAACCGAGAACTGAACCGATGTGACCGGCTCTTTGATTTTTAGAACCGGAACTGGAACCGGTGCACTTTAGAACCGGACCAAACTGGATCGTTTGGTCAGTTCCGGTCCGGTTCCACGGTTCTACCGGTTAAATGTGCACCCCTAGTACCGAGGCGGCTATTGCAAAGCTAAGTGGCCCCACATGATACACACACACACACATGGAAACACTCACCTGCGAACTAGTTCGTACGAACTTTTTTGAGAACCCATCATACGTGATGTGGATCCAAAATTTGAATCGTTCATGTGAAGCAGCACCTCATGAAACCCCCCAAGCCCAAGTTCTACTTTGATCTAAAACTTAGATGGGCCATGAAAAATGAAAACAGTTTCCTCCCTTGATTTGCATTTCTCTTTGATATGGCCCACCAGAATTTTAGATCGGGGTGAAAATTTGTCACGTGAAGTTTCATGGGATTCTGCATCACATGGACCGTTCAGATTAGAGCCATGACACGTGTGCAAAGGTGCGCACGTGCGTAGGTGCGCAGGGGAGCATGACTCTCTCTCTCTCTCTCTCTCTCTCTCTCTCTCTCTCTCTCTATATATATATATATATATATATATATATATATATATATATATTCAAGCCATCCATCTACTTGTTCATATTATTGTAGAGCATGAACTCAAAAATCAGGAATATCAAAATCTCTAGTGGACCACGCTACAAGAAAATAGTGGAGATTGAATGCCCTCAATTAAAAACTTCCTGAGGCTTATTGTAATGTTTATTTGTCATTCAATTTATCTATTAGGCCATACACTTGATGAAGAGAAAAAACAAATATCAGCTTAATTTAAAACTTTTGTAGGCCCTAAGAAGTTATTAATGAGAAGTGTTCAATCACCGCTTTTTCTTTGGTGTGGTCCATATGAGATTTGAATATGCCTCAATTTTGAGCTCTTGTTATGAAATAGTCTTAAAAAAATGAATAGAAGACATGGATAAGACACATACATCATGGTGGAGTTGATGTAGCACGGTTGGTGGCCACCTCACTATCAGTAGGTAATCTACGTTGAAAAACCATGTCCTTGAGTAGAGCTCCAATAAGCAGATGAATAGGTAAGGTTATGTGCTATATTTAAGGCCATGACGTTGTGAGAATTAATTTGTGATGTAGAGTGGGTCGCAGATACTTTCATGGCCAAGATGGACTAGAGGCTTGATTGGAGGCGGGAGTAATCAGGACCATCAAAATACTAAAGCAGGTATCTTTCGCAAAACAAAATAAGTTATTCGACAACCATATATGATTTTGGGGTAGGAGAAGCTACTTTAGCCAACCAACTGGCTATGCCGGGTCACCCACATTGAATAGAAACTATTTTTCTCTACCATATATATATATATATATATATATATATATATATATATATATATATATATATATATATATATATATGTATATATATTGTATTCTTTTAAATTTCAATAAAAAGACATGCTAACCACTTGGAAAGTATAAAATATCCTTCTCATGATTTTTTTCTTTTTTCCAACCCACACTCACACCAACACACACCGACACACACCACAATGGGTACTTGGACCCATGACCTCAGTGTTAAAACTCTTGTGAGTCTGCCACTGAGCCATGACTAGGGACCCATACTTTCTATGATTGAGTTTAGTGCATTCTAGCAATTAAAAGAAACATGTGCTAGTGTGATATGCATACAAATACTGACTTCTTGATAAGTAGGATGGTTTTGGCTTAAAGCATCTTAAGACAGTTTTCAGCCGTGAATTGCATTTATTCCACACAATATGCTCCGTTCAACTAAGCCTAGCAATGGGCTGCACCTAACTCAACAAATCAAAGTTTCGAATTGGCTAGCTCAATAGTCTCATATGACCATTTCAAAATCCAAGCCCAGCCTTGGCTCATCGCTCGGCCTACCTTCAACTAGCATGAAAGAAAATATCATTTAGTCTATTATGATTCCACTTTCATTACAATTATGACCAATACATCTGCTGGGGTTTTTCCTCCTCAGTTTAGAGGAGAGACGGTGCAGTGGTTGAAATTTTAGAGGATTTCATCGTGCTGCTCGACCGGTCGTAGGTGGTCTTTGACCGGTCGTGGGAGGCGCTGACCGGTCGTGGGTTCGAGCCCTAGCACGACTCAAAATCCAGCGAGTTGTTGCTAATTTTCTCCGCCGTCTACGACCAATCCTGGGTGAGCTACGACCGGTCGTAGGTGGTCTACGACAAGTCGTAGGTGAGCTATGACCAGTCGTAGGCGACTAGGACCAGTCCTAGAATTTTCAGGACCAGTCCTACGTTAAGCAGTTTTTTACGAAAAATTACGGATTTGAGTCCTTTCACAACAGGGATGCGGAAAGGAGTTTCCTAAAACTATAAAAAGGGGTTCCTAGGGTTTTCTAGGGTTTTTCTATAAATGAGAAAAATACAAGAGAATTTTCTAAAGGCTTTGCAAGGGTTTTGCTAAAGGGCTTAGGGTGTAAGAGAGAGAGAAAAGAGAGAGAGGAAGCTTGTAGAATGGAGCCGTCGTCTCAGCACTTCTACGTCCTCGTGATCGGTGAGATTTCTCAGTTTTCTTTTTATTCTCTTATTGTTTATCCGCTCCTGCGTGAGTGACGAAGGTTGTAATGTTCTGCTTTCATAGTGAATTGTTGATCTGGACGAGGTCCCGTGGTTTTTACCTCTTTGAGGGTTTTTCACGTAAAAATCTCTTGTGTGGTGTGTGATTGTGCTTTGATTGATTTTCATTACATTATTATCCCATAATTCTGGTTTGTTCGGGCGGCTAGATCCTAAGATTTTGTGCAAGGCCCCCAACAAAGTGATATCAGAGCTTAAGTTCATTGAACGGGAAGGATCGGTTTGGAATTGTGGAAGGTAGCTCATCAAGGATGATCAGCCTCAATGGCTCCAACTGGACCATATGGAAGGCTAAGATGGAGGACTTGCTTTATTGTAAGGATCTATATTCTCCAATTTTAGGCATATCAGCAAAATCCAAGGATATGTCTGATGAAGATTGGAAGAAGTTGGACCGAAAGGCGGTGTGGTTTATTAGAAAATGGCTGGATGACTCTGTGTTCCACCATGTGTCTACGGAAACCTCAGCCGCAAGCCTATGGCTGAAACTACAAGGGCTATATGAGAGGAAGACAGCCGGTAATAAAAATTTTCTAATAAGGCGACTTGTGAATCTCAAGTTCAAGGATGGTGGTTCTGTGGCCGAGCACATGAATGAGGTCAGTAATATAGTGAACCAGCTCTCCTCTATGAAGATGGTCCTGGATGATGAATTGCAGTCTTTACTATTACTTAGTTCATTGCCTGACAGTTGGGAGACATTGGTGGTGTCTCTAAGTAACTCCGCGCCAGACGGAAAGATATCCATGGAACAGGTTACTAGCTGTCTCTTCAATGAAGAGACAAGGAGGAAGTCTCAGGGGTCTACTCAGCAAGAGGCCCTTGTGACACAGGAACGGGAGAGAGGAAAGAACATGAAGGGCGGGAAGGCCCGATATAAATCAAGAGGCAAGTTGAGTAACAGAAAAGATATTGAATACTGAAATTATGGCAAGAAGGGCCACTATAAGCATGAATGTCGTAAGACTAAAAGCGACAAGAAAAGAAAAGGAAAGGAGAAGGAAGATGAATCTGATTCCATTGCGGTCATTTCAGATGGCGACGTTGTTATTATTCTTTCCACAGATCATGATGTATGTCTCACGGCTACTGGTCAGGACACTGACTGGGTGATTGACTCAGGAGCTTCTTTTCATACGACTCCACGCAGGGATTTCTTCACAAGCTACAAGTCAGGTGACTATGGGACCGTGAAGATGGAAAATTCTGGCGTATCGAAGATCGTGGGAGTCAGTGATATTTGTGTGAAGACTGATGTGGGTTGAACATTGGTTCTCAGGGATTTGAGGCATATCCCAGACCTTCGCTTCAACTTGATGTCGACAGGAAGGTTAGATGATGATGGCTATGAAAGCCGGTTTGCTGGTGGGCGCTGGAAGCTCATCAAGGGTTCGTTGATCGTAGCCAGAGGAAAGAAGTGTTGCACCCTTTACAAGGCAAGTGTCAGTGTATGCAAGGGTGGGTTGAACGCAGTGGAAGATTCAGCTATAGACATGTGGCACAAGCGTCTAGGTCACATGAGTGAAAAAGGGCTTTAGCTACTAGCGAGGAAGCGGCTCCTTCTAGACGTGACAGGTATACCTCTCAAAACCTGTCTTGATTATTTATCAGGGAAACAGCATAAAGGTTCATTCGTTAAAACTGCTTCTCATGTTAATAAAGTGCATGCATTAGATTTGGTTTATTCTGATGTGTGTGGTCCTATGAGGACAAAAACCTTGGGTGGGGCATTATATTTTGTTACTTTTATAGATGATGCATCTAGGAGGGTTTGGGCTTATACTTTGAAATTCAAGGACGAGGTTGTGTGTTTAAGTTGTTTCATGCTATGGTCGAGAGAGAGACAGGTAGATCATTGAAGTGCATCCGCACTGATAATGGTGGTGAATACATCAGCGACTTTCATGAGTACTACAAGTCCCTGGGTATACGGCATGAACAGACGGTTCCCAAGACCCCCCAGCATAATGGTGTAGCTGAGTGAATGAATCGCACCATTGTTGAGAGAATCAGATGCATGTTATCCCATGCAAAGTTGCCCAAGACGTTCTGGGGAGAAGCAATGCACACGGCGGTGTATCTGATAAACAGGTCTCCATTAGCCCATTGAATGGAGAAGTACCTGAGAAAGTGTGGACTGGATAGGATCCATCGTATAGTCATCTCAGGGTGTTTGGATGTAGGGCATCCGTTCACGTATCGAAGGACGAAAGGTCCAAACTCAATATGAAGATCAGGCAGTGTATGTTCTTAGGGTACGGTGATGAAAAGTTCGATTACAGATTGTGGGATCCGACCGAGAAGAAGCTCGTCAGATCAGTGTATTGAAGACATTGGTAAGCCAGAGAAGAACCAGCCTAGTTCAAGTGAGCTAGAGAACATGGATCCGGTTATTCCTCCAGTGGTGCCTGATGACGGGGGAGTACAGCGAGGTACAGAGGACGAGGGGGTTCCTAAAGAAGATGGACCGGGGGAGCAGCCCCCACTTGATCCACCTGTTGAGCCACAAGTGAGGAGGTTATCTAGGGACAGGTAGCCATCCAAGAGGTACTCATCGCATGAGTACATTATGATGACTGATGGGGGAGAGCCAGAAGACTATTCTGAGGCCCTAGCCGACGAGCATAAGGAGGAGTGGTTAAAAGCTATGTAAGAGGAGATGAAATCTTTACATAAGAACCACACCTATGATATGGTGAAACTGCCTAAGGGCAAGAAAGCTCTGAGCAACAAGTGAGTGTTCAGAAAGAAGGTTGAGCAGAAGAATTCACAAACGAGGTTTAAGGCCAGACTTGTAGTAAAAGCGTTCGGTCAGAGAAAAGGCATAGACTTCGAGGAGATATTCTCACCAGTGGTGAAGATGACATCCATACGGATGTTGCTTAGGTTAACAGCTAGCATGGATCTGGAAATAGAGCAGTTAGACGTTAAAACTGCTTTTCTCCATGGTAACCTGGAAGAAGAGATCTACATGCACCAACCAGAAGGGTTCGAAGTCAAGGGCAAGGAACATATGATATGTAGGCTGAGGAAGATCTTGTATGGGCTGAAACAAGCTCCAAGACAATGGTACAAGAAGTTCAATTCGTTTATGTTACAGCATAGGTATGACAGAAAGGAGTCGGACCACTGTATGTTCACGTGCAAGTTCTCAAATGGTGATTTCATAGTTCTGCTCTTATATGTTGATGACATGCTCATCATGGCAAAAGATATCAAAAAGATCGACAGGCTAAAACAGGAGTTGGGCAAGTCTTTTGCGATGAAAGACTTGGGCCCGGCTAAATAGATCCTAGGAATGGAGATAACCCGTGACAGAAGCAGTAAGAAGCTTTGGTTGTCACAAGAGCGGTATATTGAGAAAGCCCTAGAGTGGTTCAATATAAATGCAGCGAAGCCGGTCAGTACTCAACTGGATGGTCACTTCAGATTGAGCGACAGACAGTGTCCCAAGACGAAGGCAGAGGTGGAAGAGATGCAGAAGATACCCTACGCGTCAGCTGTAGGAAGTTTGATGTATGCTATGGTATGTACACGCCCAGACATAGCATATGCAGTTGGTGTTGTCAGCCGATATCTTGTCAATCCTGACAAAGAACATTGGGTAGCGGTGAAATGGATACTGCGGTATTTAAGAGGCTCATCCAGGTTGAGCATATGCTATGGTGACGGTAAACCTGTGTTAGAGGGTTACACAGATGCAGATATGGCAGGCGACATAGACTCCAGGAAGTCTACATCGGGGTTCATGTTTACGTTTGCAGGGGGAGCAGTTTCTTGACAGAGTAAGCTACAGAGGGTCGTAACATTGTCGACGATAGAGGCCGAGTACATTGCAGTCAAAGAGGCATGTAAAGAGATGCTTTGGATGAAGAGGTTCCTACAGGAACTTAGCCTGAAGTAGGAGGAGCACGTGGTCTATTGCGATAGTCAGAATACTATACACTTGAGTAAGAATCCAAGTCAGCATTCCAAGTCGAAGCACATAGAGATTCGGTATCACTGGATTAGAGATACTTTGGAACAGAAGGTGTTACAGCTTGAGAAAGTCCACACGGATGATAATGGGTTAGACATGATGACTAAGGCTTTGCTCAAGGACAAGTTTGAGGTTTGTAGAAACCTGGCTGGCTTGAAGAAGGTGAATTCCTCCTGAGTCGGAAAGGGAGAGATTTGATGGGATTTTTCCTCCTTAGTTCAGAGGAGAGACGGTGCAGTGGTTGAAATTTTAGAGGATTTTATCGTGCTGCTCTACCAGTCGTAGGTGGTCTTCCACTGGTCGTGGGAGCCGCTTAACCGGTCGTGGGTTCGAGCCCTAGCACGACTCAAAGTCCAGCAAGTTGTTGCTAATTTTCTTCGCCGTCTACGACCAGTCCTGGGTGAGCTACGACCGGTCGTAGGTGGTCTACGACCAGTCGTAGGAGGCTAGGACCAGTCCTGGAATTTTCAGGACCAGTCTTAGGTTACGCAGTTTTTTGTGGAAAATTGCGGATTTGAGTCCTTTCGCAACAGGGATGCGGAAAGGAGTTTCCTAAAACTATAAAAAGGAGTTCCTAGGGTTTTTCTATGAATGAGAAAAACACAAGAGATTTTTCTAAAGGTTTTGTAAGGGTTTTGCTAAAGGGCTTAAGAGAGAGAAAAAAGAGAGAGAAGCTTGTGGAAGGGAGCCGTCGTCTCAGCGCTTCTACGTCCTCGTGATCGGTGAGATCTCTCAGTTTTCTTTTTATTCTCTTATTGTTTATCTGCTCCTACGTGAGTGACGAAGGTTGTAACATTCTGCTTTCATAGTGGATTGTTGATTTACACGAGGTCCCGTGGTTTTTACCTCTTTGAGGGTTTTCCATGTAAAAATCTCTTGTGTGGTGTGTGATTGTGCTTTGATTGAATTTCATTGCATTATTATCCCATAATTCTGGTTTGTTCGGGCGGCTAGATCCTAAGGTTTTGTGCAAGGCCCCCAACAACATCAAATAATGTCGATACTAGTCTTATTGATTTAGAACTCAAAGAAATGCAATAAAGATAAAGAAAGAAAAACTTTGTTGTTATAATTTAGATCAAGAGAATATAAGCTAAATGAGAATGAGAAAAGGAGTTAATTTGGAGAATCACTTACCCAACCCAAGGGAGTGGGGAATCATTCACCCAATAAGGAATATCTTAGGATTCACTCACCCAAGGGAATAGAGAATCTCTCACCTAACAAGAGAGGAATTAATCAATTCACAATTTCAAATCTTTTAGAAAATAACTCAAAAATTGAATGTCTTTCCATTACAAAGTAGATCTTTTTATAGATCAATTACAACTACCCCTCATAAATACATTAATAACAATCTTGTGTTTTTAATGTATTACTACATATTTTCAAAACAAAGGAACAACTTCAAAATAATGCCAAATACACTCCTAATACATCAATTTCAAACTCTTCCCTTTTTCTATGCATGCAACATAGTCCCATGCATCATGAATGCACTTGGACTAAAATAATGGGCTGAATACCAAGGTTGAGCTTGATTGATGGATTAGGCTTTCCCCTTGAATTTTGGACATTGTTAGACCACTTGATTTTCTGCACAAACTTTGTATTGAAGCAAGTTGATTTTTATTTTTTATTTTACATATGCATGTGCCTTTTCTTGCTTCCTTACCAGTAGTATTCCATTATCCAATTTAAATAAGCATGGCCTATGGTTCCCATGGACTTTTCATGGGCTAGTTGCTAGGGGGTTTGGCTCATTATTCTCATCATTCTAATATCCTTAATTGGTTTAGGTTGTTGATACACCTTTTTAATAGCCTATGGTTTTCATAACAATATGAACTTTTGAAACCAATTGTGATTGCTCCAAATCCTTTAAACTTATCTCATCTTTCCTCTGTTCTATATTTTTATGGCAGTCCTTCAATGATAGTAGTAACTTTGCGATTATAAAACTAACTTGAAAAAAATCATGGATGTTATAGCTCTTTCTATTTATTTTTTTTTAAAAGGACTATTAGAGGATTTATCAGTGGTCCACATTCAACTTGCACGAGTGGCCTACCTGATCACCAGAAAGATTAGGAAAAGGCAATATACCAGCTAAAGCCCACTTCGAGAACATGCTTCCATCGTATGTGGAGTGCATGAACGTGTGCCATTCAACAGGTTGGACCCACTATTAAAATAGCAGACGAAGACAAGAAGTTCCATTAATTAATTGGGCCACAAGTATGAGAAAATTTGGAAACTTAGAAGCTACATGTATGACTAATGTTTGATATTCAAGGTATCATGCAGCTGATGAATGTACATGGGTTTACTAATTCAACATGGAAGCATGATGTTAGCCCTGTGCTTGTTTGAAATGGGTCTCACAGATGCATGGCTCTGTTTTTATGAATGTGTAACATAATTGCATAATATAATATTGTTGTACATGTGCTACCAAGAGAATCCATCCATTCATATTTTAATCCATACATCTCTGGCAAGATAAATTTAATCTTTAATGTAACTTTTACAACTCAAACTTCCAACTCAACTTGTTCCGATCTTGAAGAAACCAACTCTCTCCGTTGTTCTTTTTTCTTTTTTTCTTTTTACCTTTTTCAGGCAAGCATAGCAAAAAGATCCAACCTCACCTACCATATAAATTGCATACAGAATCCCCAAGCCAATCCTTTGACAAAGGCATGGAGCTACCAAAATCAATCCATACATCTCTGGCTAGATAAACTTAATGTTTTATGTAACTTTTACAACTTAAACTTCCAACTCAACTGATTCCAATCGTGACGAAATGAATAGCAGACTGCCTCCCTTTGTTTTTTGTTTTGTTTTCGTTTTTATTTTTGTTTGGGGGGTGCAAGGTTAAAAAAGAAAAAAGAAAACATGATACAAATAATTAGGGCTATCAATGGGCTGGGCTTTGGCCTACCAAAATCAAAATTTTGTAATGGCTAGGCTCGAAACAGTTCAAATTTTGGGCCAAAGCCAACCCCAGGCCCAGCTCATTGAAAGGCCTACTAAGCATCCCATACCTGCATTGTCCATAGCCAGCAAGCCCTAAATCTCATGCAGGAGCTCACCCCAACTATGGAACAAACGATTAGGCTTGCTCGCAAGTATTCCTAAACAATCTGCCACTGAATTTCCTTATCTAAAAGTGCCGGATTTTCTAAAATTTAGAACAATTTTCAAATGGGAAATATCCCCCACCTAATATTGAATCTTCCATGGGACTGGTGCAAGGGAATTAGAAATGACATTAAAAAAATGGAATCTGATAACACAATAACATTCCTTAGCCCCAGGTCAATGTAATGCAAATTAATGCTATCAAAGACTCTGTGTTTTAGCCACATTATTAGTGACCCTGTCATAGAAGTTATGAAAGGCAAAGATAACTTAATCTATGTGATCTCTAAAGATTCTACCCCTTCTATCCTTATCAGGATTCCCACAGGAGGATCCATTAACATTTAGTTTTTTCCATCCCTTTTTCGACTTAGCCCATTTTTATTTTGGCCTATCCCATCCCTGTTGGTATTCATAGTTTTATGTGTACCATCAATTACATCAGAGATTTCTATGGTCTGATAATTCTAACCATCTTGTTAGTTGTACATCAACATACATTTGAAAACATAGCAATGATTCACAATCGTCGAGGAAAAGAATTACTTACATCAGTTAGATGAACCATTGGATCATACAAGTTCATTCATTTTTATTTTTTTTTATTATTATTATTTGCCAAATCCATGGTAGAATTCATCGGACGAATACCTCATCAAACTTATATCAAGTTGGTAGTCCAAATGCTCAACTAATTTCTTAACATTGTAATGTTTTATTAAATTCACGATACAATCTCCCTTTGCCAAACATAAGATTTTTTTTTTTTTAAATAATAAAAAAAAAAACATCTTTTCATATATTCAATATCAATACAAATACACTCTTAACCTAAGTCTAAATAATATATCTAGAGCTTGTTTGGGGAAGGATTCAACAAACTTATTTCATTTGGAAATCTTTCTCAAAATAACTACTAACACTAACTTAGTAATGCCTGAGGTGAGACAAACCTTCATCTAATATTTATGACCTAACTTGTATGTCTCGGTGAATCATGATCCCGAGATACAAGTTCTTGATTGTGTGCATTTCAGCAACAACATCTCTCATTTGCAATCGTTTTCTTGGAGATTCTGCGGCGCACAACACACCAATTTTAACCATTGAAATCAAGCAGTCATGCATTCTATTTCTTGTATTGATTTGATTTTCATTGCCTTGAATAGTTTCATCTTCTTCTAAGAGCAGTTGTGGATCAACAATCTCCATTACTCGTTTAGCCAAAGCCAGCTTAGCAAAATGATGAAGGCTTAGATTGTCCTTAAATACGTCATCAGTTGGCCCCTTTCCAGTGATCATCTCCAGTAGAAGGATTCCGTAGCTGTAAACATCTCCTTGTGTAGATGCTTTTCCGGCCATCGCATACTCTACAATTTATACAACTTAAGTTAGAATCTAAGTGACCATGGCTCACTGGTAGACAGTGAGTTTCAACACTGAGTTCATGGGTTCGAGTACACATGTGGTGCGTGTGGTCAAAAAAGACCATTTGGATACAAATAATATCAAAAGTTAGAATTGAGAGAGAGAGAGAGAGAGAGAGAGAGAGAGAGAGAGAGAGAGAGAGAGAGAGAGAGGAAATATTCTATTTAAACAAGTAATTTGCCTTTTATCCTTTACTAAAGATCTGAATTCCTAACATCAATGGGTGTGCTATGAAGTTATATGTTCTTGTAAAGATGCTCTAGATTGAATAAGGCTTTGTTACTCAAATGAATGAACTTAGCTCCTCAATCATCAAGAGAATATATGAGTTGTTGTTATTTTTAATGTAATAATAATAAAAATAAAGAGAGAAAAAAAAAAAAAAAACCTAAAGCCATTAACAGAAAAGAAATCATCATACCTTATTATGGTGTTATTCATGTGGGGGGTGCAAGTGAGTATGTGTACCACTTTGTATATCTAGATCTTAGAGAGTCTTGCCAGGTGTGGATCCTTCAATAATAATAATAATAATAGGAAATAGATGAAATTGTTACCTGGAGCGATGTACCCAATAGATCCCTTCATCCCAACTGAGCTGCTATGAGCAACCTCTGATAAGAACCTGGCTAGCCCGAAATCACCCACATGAGCAATCATGTCATCATCAAGAAGAATGTTTCTTGGCTTTAAATCTTGATGAATGATTGATGTTTGGCAATGATTATGTAGATAATCCAGTGCAGAAGCCACATCTATTGCAATGTTTAGCCTTTGAGTAAACTTCAAGTTCCTTCTCGACTGGTCATGGCCCTCCCTATGCAACCACTTCTCTAGACTTCCATTGGACATGTACTCATAAACTAGAGCTTTAAAATCATTGCCCTTAAAATCGATGCTCGAGCAACAAGTTAAGATCTTAACAAGATTCCAATGCCTAATGTTTCTCAAGGCATCACATTCGGCCATGAAGCTCCGCAGAGCTCCTTATTGTTGAAGGTTGAAGACTTTCACTGCTACCATAGTCCCAACACGATCTAGAATCCCTTTATATATGGCGCCAAAACTTCCAGTTCCGATCAAATTGGCAGGAGAGAACTCATCTGTTGCTTTAAAGAGTTCCGCATAAGACACGTTCATAAAAGGATCCTCCATAGAAGGCACAACAAAAGGTTTCCTTCTTGATTTTCTTACCCGATAAAGAATAGTAAAGAAACATGATAATGAAATAAGACCCAGGACAGCACCAATTATTGAGAATTTGACTTTTGAAGCAAGAGAGATCCCCCGTTTCTTGGAAGCTTGGCTAGAGCATGGTGGCAATTGTAATTCATGAATACCCCCACAAAGCTTACTATTTCCGAGCACTAAAACTTGATTGACATTTCCAAAGACCCCTTGTTTTGGTAATTCACCCTCGAAATTATTGAAGGATAGATTTAGATACTCTAGAGAAAACTTCTCCAGATATCTTAAAATTTTTCCAGATAAGTTGTTGCGTGAAAGATCCAGGGATCGAAGGCCTTTTAGAGCACTAAAGGTTGATGGAATTGATCCTTGAAAAAAGTTCCCATCCAACCCAAGATACTCTAGGCTGAGACAATTGCCTAGCCAGCTTGGAATTTCGCCTGACAATTTGTTATTAGAAACATTGAATGTTCCAAGAGCTTTCAAGTAACCGGCTTCGGATGGGAGACTAGTAAAAAAGTTGTTTTGAGCTTGGAGATCAATTAGAGATGGATTGCTGAAAAGTTGTTTGGGTAAGGTACCGCTGAAGTTATTATAGCTGAGGTATATGAAGTTCAGGTCTATGCAATTACCAAGATTTGAAGGTATGCTCCCCGATAGTTTGTTTTCATATAAATAGAGTCTGTACAATCTGGTGATGTTGCCCAATGAAGGTGGAATTTTCCCCGATAAACCATTTGAATCCAAGCTAAGTAACCCCAACTTGTTAAGCTTCCCAACACCAATGGGAATTGTACCAGTCAGAGAGTTATGCTCCATATTCAGTATTGTTAAGCCAATAAGATTCTGAATCCCAGATGGGATGCTTCCGAATATCATATTACTTCCTAAAGATAGGAATGTCAGTTGGGTCGAAAGATTTGCTATGGAGTTGGGCAACGCACCGCTGAGACGATTTCTGCTCACCTCCACCGCTCGTAAGCTACTGCAATTGGTCAAAGAATCAAGAAAACTCAAGTCACGAGCTTTCCCAATTCCAAGTTCATTTATCCCCAACTCTAATACGAAGAGAGCCTTGAGGTTTCCAAAATTCATGGGCACAGATCCACTAAAACTATTCATATTAAGGTTAATTACTGCAAGTGCGGAAGCATTGGATAATGAAACTGGTATGGGTCCTGTGAATTGGTTTCCTCCAGCATAGAGCCCTTGGAGATTAGGAAGGGTGAGGCCTATGTTAGGTGGAAGATTTCCTTGCAATCTGTTCAATTCCACTTCCAAAACGACAATAGAGGAGAGATTGTAGAGCCGATGCGGAATCGTACCTGACAGTTTATTTCCACCTATGCCAAGAAACTTTAAGCTCACCAACTGACAAAGGTCATCTGGGATGCTGCCCTCCAGACTATTATCTATGAGACTAAGAGACAAGAGAGACGAAAGGTTTCCAAGTGAAGGTGGGATGCTTCCTGTAAGACTGTTGTGACGAAAGCTTAAGTTGGTGAGCTTCGATAGAGAGCCAAGCTCAGTCGGAATCCTCCCTACGAGCTGATTCCCGGCAAGTCCAAGAAATTGGAGTTTGAAACAGTGGGTCAGATTTGCTGGAATTTCTCCAGTGAATGTGTTATTGATCAGACGGAGATACCTCAAGCGGAACAACCGGCCAATCTCTTCAGGAATCCTCCCATAGAAGCTGTTGGCTGAGAGATTAATTATCCTGAGGAAGGTGAGGTTTGCTATGTAGGGAGATATGGGGCCCACCAATTTTTGGGCAGTGAGGTTCAAGGCCATGACCCTTTGAGGATGCCAGGGACCACCGCAAGTGACACCTTGCCAGTGGCAGAAGTGGAGAGTATGGTTCCATGAGCTCAAAGAATGGAAAGGATCGTCGGTTATTAGATGTTTGAATTTGAGCAAAGCAAGGAGATCAGTTTCGTTGGAGAAGTGAGCGGCAGATCCAAAGAAACATGGAAGGTGAATGGAAGAGAGGAGAAATGACCAAATTGCCAATAAGCTCATACGTGGGAGCTCCATTATGGAGTTTGTGAATGCAGGAAAGGAAAAGTGAGGAGACATATATGGCATGGATTCTCCCATATATACAGAGAAGGGCGACTTCTCGTCCGCGATTTATTTTATTTTATTTTATTGGTGGCCCAGTTTTCGACTTATTTTTGAGAATAAAATTTTCTTTTCTTAAACCGTCTCTACTTTGGTATATCGACTGAAAAGCAATTAGACTTCAACTATTTCTCAAAAAACCAAACCTTGTTATTTACATACGCAGACCTGCCACCGCACCTTTCGACTAAAGTTATAACATCACTATAAAGTAAGAATATGACATCTGGCTTCTGAAAAAAAAAAAAAAGTAAGAAAATCCCAAATTTGTCTTCCTTTAATGGTCCTTTGAATGCCTGTAAAGTCTTTTAAGTTGTAAATGAATTAAAGATAATCTAATTACAAAAGGTTATTTGGATGTATGTATTTTTCTGAAAAGACTTTACAAGCTGTAAACATATTACAACTTTTAGATGATATCTTATACTTCATAAAAAAAACCATGTTTTATATTTCACGTAAAGTCTATACAGCTAAAAATGCATTATACATGTTATAAAACAACAGTTAATATACACTCATGATATGTATACAATATATCAAATCAATCCATTAATGTACTTTCCTTAATGCTCTCCTGTGACCTTCAAAAAAAAATTTCTCCATTATTAAATGGACTATATGAGGAAAGTATGGGGCGTCCATCATTAAAAACTTCTACATTGCATTTGGGGCCCATTATGATGGGTGGAAGACATTCAATCCGTTTAGTGTTTGTATAATTTAATGCTCTCTTAGAGCCCTAAAAAAGTCAAGTCCTTAAATGATTTGCATATTTTGGAAAGATCACCACCCAAGTTTTATTGTATGAATATCTACTTTATTCATTATAAACACTTTACCAGCTACCCAAATACACAAAATGCTCAGTTTACATTATCACTCAAAAGTCATATAGAATAGCATTTAAACCAATTACACCTGAAAAATAAGTCCAAGGACAGAACAAATGCCCCATCTCCTTTTGTTCGAAAAGTATGCCCCATCTCCACCCTATAGGAATGAAGTCGCCTTGAGAAGATCTTGGCCAACGGTATCCCAGTAGGATGCATAAAAACTAGCAGGAAAACCGTCCAAGCCATGAGCTCCATCCTTAGGCATAGTTAGGATTGCCTGATATATTTTGAGAATGGAAGGAGGGGCTAATAGGCAGTCATGAACCTCTTGGGAAACTAAACATGGGACGACATCTAGTAGGGAAGGATCCAAGTCCGATCTGTCTACCTTGTAAACTGATTGGAAATATTCTGATGCTGCAAGCTTGATTTGAGATACTTCATCCAGCTAAGTCCAGACTCGAGTTCTATACTACGAATGATTGATTTCTTTTGGCGTTCCGTCCCTGAGAAGTGAAAATACTTGGTGTTTCTATCTCCCTCCTGCAGTAAGCTGACTTTAGACTTCTGTTTCTAGAATATTTCCTCTGCAATGCACAACCCTAGGAGAGATTTCGATCTCCGTAAGTTTTTGGATTACATGCTAAAATGTTTAGGGTTTGATATGCAAAACATAATCAGGCCTGTAGTAATGGTAACAGCTAATTTGCTCCCTTCAAGACAGGAGCCAAAAGTTCTGGACGTTCCAAAACTCCAATCGGCCATCACAATTGTGAGGATGGTACATGAACATCCACTCTCGAAACCTTAATGGGACCGCTGTGATGTTTATACTGTTGGAATTGTAAACCAAAACCCAGCAATTAACTGTGACTGTTCATCTTCCAAAGCACATCAACGTTTCCCATGGAGATGCTTTTGGAAGTTGAAAAGTTTGTGTAGTTTTTTTTAAAGAATATTTAATGTTGGAAGCTCCTAGAAGGGGTAGTTTTGTCTTTTCACATTACATTCAAATGCCTATAAATTGGCATCTTGTGTATACGGTTGTAACAAGAGAAAAGCAACGGTAAGCTTGTAAGCAACGACCAATCAAGTCAGCAAGCTTGTAAGCAACTGTAAAATGCAAAGTTTCTCTTCTCAATTTTCACGTGTCCGGTGAGTTAGAATCTTAGGCTTTGTAAAGCCAAGAAAGCTTTGGCTTATACAGCCATCAAACTGGTATCAGAGCTCTTGGTCCTGGGCCAAAACCATCACCTAAGAACACCCCCATCGCCTTCTGCATCAGTTCCATCTGGGTCTGTTACTCCAACCACAGCCGGAAGCAACTCAGAATCCGGAACCCCATCACCGTCGCAATCTACTACTGCAACCATTTTGACTTCAATTGTTATGATTCTTGTTTGCTTTGCACTAGCCACATGCTCTTACTATTGATGAGCTTGGTTTTCTCTCACTTAGATTAGCATTTTGAGAGAGGATTTTGATTGATTATGTCTTGGATATATTGTTGAGTTTTTATAATTTCATTTGGGTTTTCTCATACTTTGGGGTAGGAGACTCTTAGATAGCATTCTTTGTTTGCTTTTGTCTTGTAGAGTCACTTACTCATGTGAACAGGTACATGATCCGGTCTTGGACTTTGATAATGAGTGATTTGTGATGGTGGGTCATCAATCCATTTTCTGCTATTAGAAATCCAAAAAAAAAATCAAATTCCAGCAGTTTTGTTTTTCAGCAAAAAAATTTGTTAAAAAAAAATCAGATTTTAGCAGTTTTATTTTTTTGGCCAAAAAAACTGTTAAAAGAAAAAAAATTTATATTTCAGCAGTTTTTTCAGCCAAATCTGTTTTTTTTTTTTTTTTTAAAGAAAATCTGTTTTTAAAAAATTTGTTTTTAAAATTTTAAAAAAAAACTATTTTTAAAAAAAAATCAGATCATCTATTCCATCCTTCTCTCTCTTCATTAAAAATAAAAATAAAAATCAGTCATTCCTTCCTTAAAAAATAGAAAAGATGAGTAGCACAATCTAGCCGCAAGTTCCTAAGTTGTCAAATGACAATAATGAAAAGTGGTGCATCCAAATGAAGGCGTTGTTCGGGTCGCAAGAACTATGGGAGATCGTTACCGATGGGTATGTAGAACTCACTATAGAGGAAGAAGCCGCCTTCACCAACGAAGAAAAGACTGCTCTCAAAAATCAAAGGAAGAAAGACAACAAGGCTTTATTCCTCCTTTATCAAGGGTTGGATGAATCAACCTTTTAAAAGATTGTCGAAGCAACATCGAGCAAGCAAGCTTGGGATACTCTTGACACCATTTTCAAGGGTGTTGATCGAGTAAAGCGAGTTCGCCTTCAAACACTAAGAGCCGAGTTCGAAGCGGCACACATGAAGGAAGGTGAAAGTATCTCTGACTACTTCTCACGTCTAATTGTTATTATTAACAATTTAAAAAGAAATGGTGAAAAAGTTGAAGACATATGCGTCATTAAAAAGGCACTGTGATCTCTCACAACCAAGTTTGAGTACGTGGTTGTGGGGATCGAAGAATCAAAGGACTTGAAAAAATTGTCCATTGAAGAACTAATGGGATCATTGCAAGTATATGAGCAACAAATGTAAAAGAATGTTGGTTCAACGCTTGAACATGCCTTAGAGTCTAAGTTGACTCTAAAAGAACAAAAGAATGGCCATACACAACGAGGGCGTCGTGGCACTAGTAATCGTGTGAGAGGCAGAGAGCGTAGATATCATCCAAGTCATTAACAAAATCAATAAAATTTTACCAGTTTTCGTGGAAGAGGAAATGCTAAAGGTCGATTCATACGTGGTCATGGAAACACAAAGAATGTTCAATGCCACACTTGCAAGAAATTCGGCCATTATACCTCTGAGTGTTAGAGAAAAATGGATCAAGATGAACGATCCAACTATGTTGAAGCATCACACCATGAACAAGAAGACTCTACACTCCTCGCACAAGAAAAGGCATGCGAACAGCCAGATGTGTGGTATCTCGATACGGGTGCAAGCAACCACATGAGTGGTAACAAAGAACTGTTCGTGGAACTTACAGAAGGAGTTCGTGGCGACGTGAGTTTTGACGACTCATCAAAGGTACCCGTGATTGGCAAATGAAAAATTAAAATCTATCAGAAGAATAGTGAGCCAAATTACATCTCTAATGTGTATTACGTACCAAACATGAAAAATAACATCCTCAGTATCAGCGAACTCCTTGAGAAGGATTATGTCATACACATGGAGAACTGTTCTCTCTCTATAAGAGATGCACACAGGAGACTTATGGCTCAAGTCCAAATGGCGAAGCATCGCATGTTTCCACTCCATATTAACACAAAGGCTGAGAAGTGTTTCTATGGACTCGTGAAGAATGATTCATGGAGATAGCATCTTTGCTTTGGGCATCTCCATTTCAGTGGCCTCAAACTCTTATCCTCATTAAGCATGGTGCATGGCTTGCCAGCTATTGAAGCTCCAGAATATGTATGTGAGGCGTGCACACTCGGCATGCAACAAAGGAACTCCTTTCCAAGTGGAGTTTCTAGAAGAGCAAATGAACCACTTCAGTTAGTTCACACTGATATTTGCAGACCACTTGAAACATCCTCTCTTAGAGGTAATAAATATTTTATTACCTTCATTGATGATTTCAGCAGAAAAATTTGGGTGTATTGTATTAAAGAAAAATCTTTTGTTTTCACTATCTTTAAAATTTTCAAAACTCGTGTTGAAGTTGAAAGTGATCACAAAATTAAAGTACTTAGATCTGACAGAGGTGGAAAGTACACCTCAAATGCATTTTGAGATTTTTACAGGGAACAAGGCATCAAGCAACAACACACTACAACCTATATGCCACAACAGAATGGCATTGCGGAACGGAAGAACCACACCATCCTCGACATAACGAGGACCATGCTGAAGGAGAAAGACCTGTCAAAGAGCTTCTGGGTAGAGGCAGTTACGTGTACTTCCTACCTGCTCAATCGGTGTCCAACCAAGAGTGTCAGAAATATGACACCATAGGAGGCATGAAGTGGCTACAAACCGAGCGTGGTACACCTAAGGATCTTTAAGTGTGTTGCTTATGCTCAAGTTCCAGAAGCAAGAAGAAGGAAACTTGCTGATCGTGACGAAAAATGCATCTTCATCGGCTACAGTGAAGGATCTAAAGCCTACAAGCTTTACAATCCACTAACCAATAAAGTAGTGGTGGGTGAAGATGTGGTCTTTAATGAGGAAGAAGCTTGGAAATGGAACGATGAAGAATCGACCAAAGATATTCTAGTCGAAATAGAAAAACATGAAGAAAGGCATGACCGTCAAGAGCAAACGCCCGCAACACCTTCTTCGGCCGCATCATCAATTCACAGAAGTTCAGAAGTACATTTCATCACTCTTGAAAGCATTCCATCAAGTTAAAATTCGGCCAGCTCATCCTCACCCATGACACCTATAAAAATGAAAAGCTTAAGCGATATCTATGAGCAAACTAAAGAGGTCAATCTTTTCTGCCTGTATGCAGATCATGAGCCTCTGACATTTCAGGAGGTCATAAAAGAAGAATGTTCGAGAATTGCTATGAAAGAAGAAATTCATGCTATTGAGAAAAATGACACATGGGAGCTAACTACGCTTCTTAATGGCCAGAAAACTATTGGCGTTAAATGGGTGTACAAGATCAAGTGAAATGCTGATGGTAAGATTGATCACTACAAGGCAAGGCTCATAGCAAAGGGCTACAAACAGAAGTACGGGGTGGACTATGAAGAAGTCTTCGCTCTTGTTGCTCACCTTGATACTGTGAGGATGATTATTTCCCTTGCAACCCATCACAGTTGGATGATCTACCAACTGGATGTGAAATCTACATTCCTGAATGAAATTCTGGAAGAAGAGGTCTATGTTGACCAACCTGAAGGCTTTGTTATGCAAGGGAAGGAACATAAGGTGTATCGACCGAAGAAAGCCCTCTATGGGTTGAAGCAAGCTCCACGTGCTTGGAATGCACGCATCGACAATTATCTTCAAGAGAACGGCTTCGCCCAATGCCCATATGAGCATGCAGTTTACATCAAGAAGAATGTTCATAGCAATATGCTTATAGCATGCCTATATGTTGATGATTTACTGTTTACAAGAAATAGTCGACCGATGTTTGAAGAATTCAAAAAGGCCATGTTTAAGGAGTTTGAGATGATCAATGGAGGTTTGATGTCTTTTTTTCTAGGCATTGAACTGAAGCAACAACATGGTGGCATCTATATATCTCAGAAAGAGTATACTAAGAAATTGCTTAAAAAGTTCAAGATGACTGACTGCAATACCGTAAACACGCCTATAGCAACAGGCTTAAAACTGATAAAGGACAGAGAAGGAAGAAGCATTGACTCGACTATGTTTAAGAGTCTGATTGGAAGCCTAAGGTACCTCACAATTACAAGCCCGGATATCGTCTACAATGTTAGGCTTCTAAATAGGTACATGCAGCACCAAAAGAATCACATTGGTTACCTGCAAAAAGAATCCTCAAGTACGTCAAAGGAACAATGGAATTCGGTCTTTTCTATCCAAACGATGATGAAGCAATACTGTATGAATACTCAGACAGTGATTGGGGAGATGACCAAGATAAAAGAAAGAGCACCACTGGCTATGTATTTTATTTCGGAACAACTGCTTTTACATGGAATTCGAAGAAGCAGAGTGTAGTCTCCCTGTCCACATGTGAAGTAGAGTATGTGGCAGCATCGTCCACTGTCTGTGAGGGAATTTGGTTGAGAAACCTGCTAAAGGAGCTGAAGCATCCACAGGAAGGATCCACAGTCATATATGTGGATAACAAGTCGATAATCGAGCTAGCCAAAAATCCAATGCAGCATGGAAGAAGCAAACACATTGATACTCGATATCATTTTCTAAGAGATCATGTGAAGCAAAAAACGATGAAATTAGATTATTGTTATACTACGGAACAGGTGGCGGATATTTTCACAAAGGCATTGCCTACAAATGTATTCATACGACTAAGAACGATGCTCAAAATGAAGCCGATTTTAGTTTGAAGAGAAGTGTTGAAATTGCAAGCCAAAACCTAACAATTAACTGTGACTATTCATCTTCCAAAGCATAGCAACGTTTCCTATGGAGATGCTTTTGGAAGATGAAAAGTTTGTGTAATTTTTTTAAGAATATTTAATGTTGGAAGCTCTTAGCAGGGACAATTTTATCTTTCCACATTACATTCAAGTGCATATAAATCGGCATCTTGTGTATACGGTTGTACGAGAGAAAAGCGACATTAAGTTTGTAAGCAACGGCCAATCAAGTCATAAAGCTTGTACGCAACAGTAAAATGCAAAGTTTCTCTTCTCAATTTAGTGAGCTAGAATCTTAGGCTTTGTGAAGCCAAGAAAAGCTTTGGCTTATGCAGCCATCGTGTAACCCATCAGCCCCACCATGAGTAGAAGCGAATTGCATGCTGTTCCCCCACCGGAAGTGGATTGGCTGGTGTATCATACACCATCGATATAGCTGGTGTGGGTGCCGTGCGAGGAAGAGCGCTGACGCTCCACGGCTCCGGGTTGTACTAACGGTTCAAAGGATATCAAAGTTATACGGCCCCAAAATGATGTATTAATTATATCCACACCGTTCATCCATTTTTCAAGATCATTTTAGAGCATAAAAAAAAAATGAATCATAACCAAGCTCAAATGGACCACACCACAAATAAGCAGCGGTGATAATGATTTTCACCATTAAAACATTCATAGGCCTACCATCACGTTTATTTTTCATAAGATGTTTTCATAAGGTCACAAAGACATATATGAAAGGAAAAACAAGTATTATATTGATCCAAAACATCTGTACCCGCAAAAGATGTCAATGGTAGACATTCAATCCTCCACTGCTTTTTGTAGTGTGGTCCACTTAATCTTTATATTTGTCTTATTTTAGCCTTACGACGAGATCTCCAAACGGATGAACGGTTTGGATATAACATATACCTCATGATGTGACCCAAAGAACTTGCTGATGTCAATACACCAGCTAGATGGCTGGTGTACAGCCAATCCGCTTCCTCCACCACCGACCCTTGTGGTATGTTGACCCGGCAATATTCTGCAGCCAACCATGATGCATGCGTGGATACTATTTTAGGTCCTGTTTGCTCGGGCGAATCCCATGGGATTACGATGGATGGGATGGATTGTAGGTTACTGATGGTGGTGCTAGTGGATTGGTTTAAGATCCATGGGATTGCTATATCCCAGGATTTTACCATCCAATCCGTCCAACCAAGGGATGGAATCAATTTTAAGGTAATGATGGTGGTGTCAGTGGGTGGGATCGGTCTGGCCAAACAGGCCCTAGAGTATGAAAGCACGATGAGGCATATCCAAATCTTAAGTAAGACGCACCAAAGAAAACAGTGGGGCATGGACGTCCATTGTTGAAACCTTCCTAAGGCATACTTGATGTTTATTTTCCCTCCAATCTGTTCATAAGGTCATACAGATGAAGGGAAAATACAAATATCAACTTGATCCAAAACGTCCATGGCCCTAACAAGATTTCAATGGTAGGTGTTTAATTCCGATTGATTTCTATGGTATGGTCTACTTAGGTTTGGATCTACCTATTTTTTATTCTCATGACCTAAAATGATCTTAAAAATGGATAGATGATGTGTATTATGACAGGGCCCACATAACTTTGCCACCTAAACATACCACCAAAGCAATCCATAAGGTGTGTCCCAAAACCAGCCTGATACGTGGATGAGTCCACAGGATGCATACATATGGCATACTTTTGGATCCACCATGACATATGTATTTTATCCATGCTATCCATTGGTCTTAACAGGTCATTTTGAGGTATGACCCCAAAACAGAGGTAGATCCAAGGCTCAAATGGGGCACACCATACGAATCAGTGGTGATAATGACGCTACCGTTGAAACCTTCTAAGGGCCCACTGTGATATTTATTTGCCATCTGAACTGTTGATAAGGTCACATAGATCTGGTTGAAGGAAGAAAATAAAAACAAATATCAGCTTCTTAAAAATAAAATCTGTGGCCTTGGGAAGTTATCAAACGGTAGACATTTAATCCCTACTGTTTCCTTATGGTGTGGCTCACTTATGCTTTAGATGTACCTCCATTTAAACTTATTTCTTAAATTTATCTGTTTAAATTGATGGACCGCATGGATAAAACATATAAATAAGGGTGGGCTCCACCTACTCGTGGGAGTCTGTTCTGGTAAGGCTAGGACGCAATCTGCGTCCACGTTCGTACGGTTTGTCGAAGCGGTGGATGCATGGGAAGCGAACTGCCTACTGAGTTACTCTAGCATACTGAGTCAAGTCTGTAGGGCCCACAGTGATGTATGTATCATATCTTATCCACGCCGGCCATCCATTTTTCCAGCCTATTTCAAGGCAGAGCCTGGAATCGAAGCAAAGCTCAAGTGAACCACACCTGACCTATGAAGTTCCTACTATACAATGGAATAAGTCAAATTGTAATTAATAATACAACACCATTCATACTATTGGGCTTTCAAGCTAAGAATTATCACAATTTTCAGAATCCAGATTATGGAAAAAAAACATTAGAGGCAGCTGTATAGTTAAATGGCTGAATGTGCAAATTGGATCATGGCTAATCAAGCATCATCTGTGTCACTTCCACCAACCTGAGTTTCTTGGCACACCCAGTAGTTGAATCCATGGGCCCAATATTCTAAACTTGTATCTATCAATGATGAACTTCCATTGTATCTAGTCACAATGCTGACCGCGTGTGAAGTGAATTGGACAAAATGGGCTGTCCATATATAGGTGATGTAAATGTAAATTATTGTTGATGTCTTAATTTCGTGAGTAATAGGGGTCTGTTGATGCCGTGGAGCAGAGGTCAATGCTATTAACAGGTGCTCGAACCCATCAAAAATTCAAAAAAAATCCTGTTGATTGCTGCAACGAGTCCAAAATGCTACTATGTGCATGGTAAGGTTCTGATAGACTCAGGCCACTGATCTTTCAAAAATGCACCTTCCTCTGTTTTTCATGTGCCATTGGTTAACAGTCTAGGATGGTCCAGTGTTAAAGATATTGGAGGCAGCCATTCCCATGTATCTCGTAGAATCAATAGTTTAGATTATCAAACATGAGGCCAGCTAGATCCAATAGATTCAGTCCACACGATCCTGGAAACATCTTTGTTTTTAACTGGTGCCAATTGAAGATGTCTTTGGCCGGTGCTACATAATTTACAAATGAAGACGGTCTTGTTAGTTGATAGATTTAAAATTTTAGGTATTTTGGATTTATGTGCTTGGGTAATCTTGACAAAGTCTATTGTAATCTTTCAAAAACAAAATGTCATTTAGGCCTGTTTGATTGTCCAAATCCCACGAGACTCATCTGGCCGGCAGGTTTCATAAATTTAGAGTGCTGCACATGCATGACCTGAGCACGGTCTACTACATTCTGTCAAATTAAGATACTGTTCTCGTGGATTAGATTGCCTCCACTTTATGAAACTACTTCGTGAGCTTAGGTCTACTCACGCCCAGCCTATTAAATAAAAGGTCAGCCTCCCTTGACAACGCATCAGCTATTTTGAACTTGGGCTAATTTGTGATGTAGAGCGGCTTGCGGATGATTTCATGGTCAATATGGATTAGAAAAGGCCCGGTCGACAGCAGAAGTGATCTAGACTGTCGGACTTTAGATCGAGCGTATCTCACAATTTAGAATGAGTTATTGGGTGTAAAATATATGATTTTAGGGTAGAACGAGCTACTTTAGCCAACCAATCCAGCTTTGCTGGGTTACACAAATTGGATTTGCGAAATACCCCTGAATCATCGATCGTTTCCCTATTTTAATTTCGTTTTTACTATAAATAATAAGTTTTAGTTTGATTATAACTCTTCATCCGTCGAGCTTTAGGAGTTGTGCCCAACGTGAAAAGAGCTTAGAATAATTAGGAGAACGGTTTGGTGAAGCCAAATAGGGTACTTACTATTTTGGCCAAAAACCTTGTGCACTAGTAGACATCACGACCGTCTATAAATAGTAAGTTTACTATTTTTAGTAAGTTGCAAATTCTAGGAGTTTTAGTTGTAGTTTGCTTCTGATTTCTCTCTCATTGCTTGGTACGCCTATTTAAAGGGTTGTGAACTCGTTTATTTCATTCATTAATCAATTTCAAATTTTATATAATTTATTTTCTATTTTGCTTGCTTTCTTTCTCGTGGATTCGAGAAGCCTTTGTGAGGAGTCTAGAGAAATTCCGTGGATTCAGAATAGTTATCCTCTTGAGGGAGACGGTGCTCAACCTCATCATGTTCATCCCTGTGTCAATTGGTATCAGAGTGAGGATTCTTCTCGGGTTGATGGCAAACAACGAAGGTATGAACCAAAATCCTATGGACGGTGATACAAGGATTCGTGATCTTGTGGAAAGAATGAAAGCTTTTTACCGGGAGAGTCAATTTACCATGCAAGGGTTGCAGACAACCCTCAACCGTCTTGCGGATGCGCTACTTTCGCCCCGAACCTTAGGCAGTTCTCCACCACCTATGGTTGCTCCACCGCCCGTGGTTATTGTACGACACAACCTTGATTTTCGTAGAGTACTACCAGTGGCAAACTGTTTGGCTACACCAGATGATTCAAGTTCTAACGACAAGAACATTAATGAAGGTATTGCCCGACGACCAATCCATGAAGGCAATCATCTAGATCGTGCTGAAAGAGACTATCGAGGTAAGGTTGAACTTCTTGATTTTAATGATTTATTACGCATAGAAGATTTTCTCAATTGGCTAGCTGAAGTAGAGAGATATTTTGATTATATAGACGTGTCAGATTATAAAAAGGTAAAATTGGTAGCATTTAAATTAAAATTTGGCGCTTCACATGGTGGGAGCAATTACAACTCTCACGAGCCCGTCAGAACAAGGTGCCCTTCTCATCATGGCCACGGATGAGATGTCTTTTTCGATCACGATTTCTCCTCAGTGATTATGAACAGATATTATTCCAGCAATATTAGAATTACCGACAATGAAATCGAACCGTCATAGATTGCACTAAAGAATTTCAGTAATTGACAACACGAAATGATCTATCAAAATCTGAGTCACAGAAGGTGACACGATTTATAGGTAGGTTACAACCAACAATTCAAGACCGTGTTCAGATGTACTCAGCCGGGATCATGGATGAAGTAGTTTAATTGGCTATAGGTAGGGTAAAAACGCAACTTGCAAGAGTTTTTGCTCGACCTATCCTTTAACTCAATCCCCCATGACGGGTCCTAAGCAAGATCCAATGCTGTCACGAGGAAAAGAACCAGTAGGAGAACATCCTCAACCTCCTACAACCGCAAGTCATGATACGGGGAGTGGCTCATATAGGCCTCAACGTGCAACACCCACAACAGCAGACCCGAGTAGGAATCCTTATGATCGGTCTAGGTCAAACAATTGTTACCGATGTAGCCAACCGGGCCACTTATCAAACACATGTCTTGAACATCCCGCGACACACTTGGCCATAAATGAAGGGGGCACTGAATGTGAGGCCACAAAAGAAAACCCAAGCTTCTATGAACATAAGTAAGCTACTGAGGAAATAGTAGATGGTGATGAATTGACGGGCGAGGATCGTGGCGAATCTTTAATTGTGAGGCATTACTGTATACCCAACGGAAGGAAAGCGACATAATATATTTCGTACTCGGTGCACTGTCAATGTAAAGGTCTGTGATGTGATCATAGATAGTAGTAGTAGCGAGAACATCGTCTCAAGAGTGATGGTGGACAAGTTGTAGCTACAAACGATAAAATATCCTTCCCCATACTCAATTGACTAGATAAAAAAGGTGAACGAGACCAAGGTAACTGAACAATGCACTATCTCATTTTCAATTGGTAAAAATTATAAGGATCAAATACTTTGTGATGTGGTCGATATGGAAGTATGTCATATGTTATTCGGACGACCTTGACAGTTGGACTATAATGAGACCCATCGAGGACGAGACAATGTCTAAATATTCTTCAAGGATAGTCGAAAAATAATCATTGCCTCTATGAAACCAGAGAATCACCCTAAAGCCTATAAAGTGGAGGAGAGTTCCCTCTTGACCACTCAAAATTTCATGGAGGAATCCAAGGAAACTGGCAAGGATACACTATAGTAGTGAAGGGCGAGGAATCGGAACCCTAAAACATTCTTCTAAGTTTAAGACTATTGTTAAACGAATTCAAAGAAGTCTGACCTAAAGATTTACCTAATGGATTGCCTCCCATGAGGGACATCCAACATCACATAGACCTCGTCCCTAGGGCTAGCTTGCCCAACCGCCCTCATTATCGGATGAGTCCGAAGGATTGTGAGATACTTCAGGGGCAAGTGGATGAATTGACCTGTAAGAGTCTCTTGAGAGAGAGCATGAGCCCATGTGTCGTACCAACATTTTTAACGTAAAAAAAGAGAGATGGAAGCTAGTGCATGTGTGTCGACAGCCGGACAATTAATAAAATTACCATCAAATATTGATTCTCAATACCACGGTTAGACGACATGCTCAATATACTAGAAGGGGTTAAGGTGTTCTCTAAACTAGACCTAAGGAGCGGGTACCATCAGATTCATATCTGACTCGATGATGAGTGAAAAATGACATTCAAGACTAATGAAGGGTTGTATGAGTGGTTGGTCATGCCCTTCATTCTATCGAACACATCAAGTACTTTTATACGTTTGATGAATCAAGTTCTAAAACCGTTCACTGGCCGATTTGTGGTAGTATATTTTGATGACGTATTGATATATAGGTAGGATGAGATGGAACACAAGAAACATCTCAGGCAGGTGTTACAAGTCCTACTAATTAATTAGTTGTAACTTAATTTGAAGAAGTATAGTTTTTTAACGGAAAACCTATTGTTTCTAGAATTTGTTGTAACGTTTACAAGCATCCGTGTGGACAATGAAAGGTGTGAGCCATTAGGGAATGACTGATCCTGACAAATATTCATGAGGTGAGGAGTTTGCACGGGTTGACAACTTTCTATTATCGATTTGTACAAAATTTTAGTACAATAATCGCGTCTATAACAAATTGCATGAAAAAAGGACCGTCCCAGTGGACCAATGAAGCCGACAAGAGCTTTCATGAGATAAAGCATCATTTGTCCATAACACCAATTTTGGTGCTTCCTAATTTTAACAAGCTGTTTGAGGTTGAGTATAACAATTCATACGTAGAAATTGGAGGAGTATTTTCACAGGAAGGCAGGCCAGTAGCCTTCTAAAACAAGAAGCTCAGCGAAGCCCGAAAGAAGTGGTTGACTTATGACCTCAAGTTATACACAGTTGTTCAGGCGCTGAGACATTGGCGAAATTATCTGATTTAAAGAGAGTTTGTTATGTGTACTGACCATGAAGCATTAAAGTTTATTAATAGTTAGACTAACGTAAATTGAGTGCATGCTAGATGGGTTGTGTTTTTACAGAAATTCATGTTCGTTCTAAAGCACAAGTCAGGGCAGCAAAATAAGGTGGTTGATGCACTTAGCCGTCATACATCACTACTTGTTACAATGAGCAACGAGGTGTTTGGCTTCAACTATCTCGAGGAGCTATATGCCGAGGATGAGGATTTCAAAGATTCTTGGATGAAGTGCCAAGAAAGTCACCCCAGTGAACTTCATATATAGGATGGTTTCCTCTTTAAAGGGAATCAATTGTGCATCCCCCAATGTTCTTTAAGAGAGCAGATTATTTAAGAGCTATATGGAGGTGACCTCGGTGGACACCTTGGGCGAGACAATACGCAAGCTCTTATGAAAGAACGGTATTACTAGCCGCAATTGGTACGTGATGTGAAAAAAGTCGTATAACGTTGTCATATTTGTCAGACCTTCAAGAGGTAATCTCAGAATACGGGGCTCTACACCCCGTTACCTGTGCCTAACGATCCTTGGGAGGATTTATCTATGGACTTCGTGCTTTGTCTTCCACGAACACAACGTGGCATGGATTCGATGTTCGAATAGTAGATCGTTTCTCCAAGATAATGCACTTTATTCCATATAAGAAGACCCTCGATGCAACACATGTGTCGAATCTATTCTTCAGGGAGGTCGTACAGCTACACATGGTCCCCAAAACTAGTACTTCTAATCGTGAGATGAAGTTCATTAGCCACTTTTGGCAGACTTTGTGGACTCGATTCGATACATGGCTTAAATTCAGTAGCGCCTACCATCCATAAACTAATGGGCAAACCGAGGTTGTGAATCGCATGTTGGGAAACCTTCTTCACTGTATTTCAGGAGAAAAACTGAAGCTGTGGGATTTGGCATTGTCTTAAGTAAATTTTACATTCAACAACATAGTGAACCGCTCGACAGGGAAATCACCGTTCCAGATTATCTACGAACGAGTACCTCACCACACACTTGACTTGGTCTCTTTGCCCAAGCTCCCATGCACTAACATTGCAGCAGAACATATGGCAAATGGGATCATGGGCATCCATGTAGAGGTGCAGACTAAGCTAATGCCTCGAACGAGAAGTACAAGGAACAGGCGGACAAGCGTCGGCGATAAAAAGTGTTTGAGGTGGGCGACCGCGTTATGGTCCATCTGCGTAAAGAGAGATTTCTGACTGAAACGTACAATAATATGAAGAATAAGAAGATTGGACCGGTATCAATCATTTGAAAAGTCAATGACAACGCTTATGTTGTTGATCTTCCAGATGATATGGCAATCTCACGGACTTTCAACGTCGCGGACCTGATCGAATATCATGAACCAAAACAGGAGGAGAACTCAAGGATGAGTTCTTTTGAAGTGGAGGAGACTGATGCAGAGCGGGTCACGGACAGTTTCATGGCCAATATGGATCAAAAAAGGCTCGGTCGACGACAGAAGTGATTCGGACCGTCAGACCTTAGATCGGGCGTATCTCACAATCCGGAATGAGTTATCGGATGTAAAATATATGATTTTGGGGTAGAACAAGCTAATTTAGCCAACCAACCCCACTTTGCTAGGTTGCACAAGTTGGATTTGCAAAATACCCCTGGATCGACGGTCGTTTTCTTATTTTAATTTCATTTTTATTATAAATAGTAAGTTTTAGTTTGATTAAACTCTTCATCCATCGGGCTTTAGGAGTTGCATGCAACATGAAAAGAGCTTAGAATAATTAGGAGAACGGTTTAGTGAAGCCAAATAGGACACTTTCTATTTTCGGCTGAAAACCTTGCACACTAGTAGACATCACGACCGTCTATAAATAGTAAGTTTACTATTTATAGTAAGTTGCAAATTCTAGGAGTTTTAATTGTAGTTTGCTTCTGATTTCTCTCCCATTGCATGGTACCCCTATTTAAAGGGTTGTGAACTCGTTTATTTCATTCATTAATCAATTTCAAATTTTATGAAATTTATTTTCTATTTTGCTTGCTTTCTTTCTCGTGGATTCGAGAAGCCTCTGTGAGGAGTCCAGAGAAATTCCATGGATTCGGAATAGTTATCCTCTTGAGGGAGACGGTACTCGACCTCATCACATTCATCCCTGCTTCAATTTCGAAATGACCTGAATTTTAATGGGTTGTGTCTAGGTCTAAAATTCTAACTTGATTTTTGTTTTTTGATTTGAGTCCCCCTTCAATTCAACCTATACCATTCCATAGTCTCCCCCTGGTGCGCTTTTTGGAAAATATGAGGGAGAGTCCCCTTGTATTAGTGGAAAAAGGAAAATTACAAACAGTAACTACGGGTGTTGCCTCAAAGATCTTTATAAACACGACTCACGTTATGCTATGCAAATCGGATACAGAGTGTGTACCCTCAGACCTAAGTTATGGTCCATGACTTGTACACTAATTATATTTAAACCAGTTATTCATACAGTTTCTTAGAAGCATAGCTTAATACATTCTGAGTCAATTTTAGTTTCTTATAATATTCACATATCCACACATCTGATACGATTCCACACATTTCCATTGACAATAACCATCACATTTTCCAATCACATCGTAAATATGATCAGAGGTGTACACGAGTCGAACCAAGTCGAGCAGGGCACAACTTGACTCGGTTCGGCCACTTGCTGACCCCAGCTCAAACTCTCGATCCTCGAGCTTGACTTGCCAGCTCAGCTTTATAATGCCTTAAATTTTCATGGCCAGGGTTTATACTCGTGCCCAAGAAAACTAGGTGTTGATAATGTATAAATTAGATACTTTAATTTTTTATATATTTTTTTTTATTTAGATCACATCTAGATACATTTGTGAAGGTAACATTTACAAGAATAAAATCGATTATATTGATTATTTCATGAGAGTAATAAAATGTAATAAATAATCAAATGCCTTCTCAATGGAAGCTTATTACATTTATCGAGTTCGCAGTGGAAGAATAAAACTAACTTTTGATTCTTTCAGTACAATCTTTCATAGGGAGACGGTCCTTTAAGTCTTTAATCTGCACGTCAGTTGCATTATCTGTACGGTTAGAGAGGGTCAAGGCCCTACTCATAATGATAGTTATCCTTTAAAATTAACAATGATTTAAGAGATTCATAAAAGTAATGTAAGGGTTCTGATACGTCACGTACTCCATTATTACGAGAGATATTAGTATGCGCAAGCAATCTACATAAATGTATGCCTAGCAAAGTGTGTGTGTAGCTCATCATACGTAGTGATTACTATCACAACGTGAAAAATAATTCATGATATCCGGCTCGACCCGCACCCTCATTATACGGATATTCGCTGGCATGTCCCACATTAACATGGATTTATGCAGGCATCTGAAGGTGACATAACAACGTGATTGGGGATTTACATAACATAATATATTCATGGAGTGACTATTTATGACATCCAATCCTGAGAAGTGATGCAACATGCATGGTGATTTACTTACATCGATTGTGTACCACACCAACCAACCCACGGAATTACGTCCACGATAAATATTTGATTCATTAGTTGTGATACCTTTAACACATCACTTGCGTGATAGAGAATGTAAACTAAATCATGATTCCCGAAAAGGGTAAATAAATGGTGGTAATAAATCAATTGAAAGGATAACTCTCAATAAACTATAAACATGGAAATGTAGGATAATTCTTATCAATTAAATCAAAGTAAGCTTACAGGAATAAAACCCTCACATTGAATTGTTCGATCTTCCTATTAATAATGTTGATGATCTAGGAATCCCTTAGCCTCAACCTATTTCTTTTGTCCTATCCACGCGACCTAAATAGCTAGGATTTTATAGTATATCACATTGTATCTAAGTCCATCTAACGATATTACTACACCTATCGTTGTGAAAGGAGATTAAAGGCTTTGGGAGTGAAGGAGAATAAGAAGATTTGGATGGTGAACCTGGACCGAAGTCAGCATCAAATTAGGGATCTATGAGGTTACTTGACGTCTAACCTTCCTTCTCTTTTCTTCCTCCTTTCTTTTTCTTTCTCTTTCTCTTTCTTTCTCTTTCTCTCTCTTTCTTTCTTTCTTTCCTACCTTCTTTCTTTCTTTCTTTCTCTCACGTTTTCTTTCTTGTTGTGGATTCTCCCATGTTGGACATATGAGGATTTATAGGGTGTAAGGGCTTCTAGACTTTTTCCTGTGAACTCTTACGCAATCTTTGTTGCGCAACAAGGAACAGTGTGATTGCCGTCTGCATCCAAAATATCTCCTTCCAGATCTCTTCTTCTTTCTCCGTAGCTCCCATCGGATTTAGACGAACCATAGAATATAAGTCTTGGATTTTCTAGTTAAATCAGAGGCGTAGGTCCGTGGACTGTGCGTTGGAGATAGTTTCCACAAGCTTGTTACTGTGCAAAATGGCGAAACACCCTTCTCTTGTTGTTTCTTCCTGTTTTCACTGGCTTGGGAATGGTTGAAAATCCCATATCTAAGGTTTGGACGGCTTGGATTGGAGCCTAATCTAGAGTCGAAAGTTTCTTGGTAGAAACTCTCCTCCCTTCCGATTTTCTCGACCGCTGTTACAGTGGATGAAAGTCTTGTGTTTAAACTCATTTTCAATGGTCGGGTGGGGTCCCTTGTGACGTGTCTTGGAAAATTCACTTTGTTCATCTGTTTTCCCATGTCATGTTAGGACATGGCACTGAAAATGGGACAGATCCACCACTCAGGTGGGCCGCACTTTTTCTACCGAGGTTAAATCGAGAGGACATTAGGTTCTTATGCAGGTTTTACATTTCCACCACTCAAGTTAGGACATGGTGCTGAAAATGGGATAGATTCACCACTTAGGAAGTGGTTAGATCTGAAGATCTAAGATTATACAGAGTTGATAAGCCCTAAAAGGATAACTTGGCGGATAAGTAAAAGTCTACCAAAGCGGGGTCTTTATATTTTACACTTGGTCCATATTATGGGCAATCCAAGTATTCACGTGAAGGAAATATTTTACTACGACTACCCACAAGGTTTCTTCACTCGATGGACACCAAAATCAACGATTATATGCTGATTTATCAATTGGGCCATTTTTACAATGATCTAAGGGCTAAAATTCGATGTGTGTAGTTAATTTATGATACATAGACTTGGTATAAAATTTCACATCAAACGGATCGTGGGAACCATGTGATCTAGAATTCAAGGGTCTCGTTTTGGTCAATAGCTCAAGTTAATTTGAGCCGAGTTCACCTGTGCATCATTTTCACAAACACATGGATTTCACCTTCAAAATCTCACTATATGTAGCATAGCAGCAATGGTTTTATAGGTATTTCATCAAACACCTTCTAAGAAATATAAAAATCAAGAAAAAAGGGTAGTTGTTTCAATACATACCTTCCTTGCCACCAACCGCACTTCGTTAAGGCATTTCATCAAATACTTGGTGAGCAACATCAATATTAAAGTAACCAAGTCATTGAACTGGTTCGATCTAAGTTCAATTCGAGTTGGGTTCAATCCGAGTGGAGTCGAGCTTAGGCAAGCTCGAACTTGGTTTGAAATTTTTTCGAGCTCAAAAAATTAGCTCGACTTGGCTCAAACTCAGTTGAATCGAGCTTTTTGCGAGTTGAGTCGAGCAAGCTAACCGAGCTAACTCGGTTCATGTATAGCCTTAAATATGATAACTTAATTATGTCCATCCATTTAGGACTTTATTCAAATATAATTATCAACAATCATCTGTCATAAATGTCTAGAAACAAATACTCTAACAATATAAATCATAGTCGAAATAAGTAGTTGATGTCAACAATCCATTCAGTTAATTCATCGTAACAAGTTCATCCTCGGATAAATATGGCCACTGATCTTATGGGTCATCTGCCTTATTGGTCTCATTCTCTGGCATCTGATTTTCATTTTCTATCTCCATCACTTTTGTATGGTTGTCATTCAACAAACGTCAGTTGGTCAGGCCCAATGAGTGAACTCGTTAAGGTTCATTGTCAGTACAATTAAGATAGTACAAACAACAATCAAAGTACATGTATGCAGATATGCGTATGAATGCAAAGATTGCATGAGATGTATGCATGAAGTGGGATAATCATCCACTTGCTTAAGTTGAATATTCGTCAAGCTGCGTATACACTTGGTAAGCTTCTGTCATATCAGGTAGATATAAGCAAGGCTCGCATCTACTCCTTAAGTAGGTTTCCATTAGTAGTAGTCATCCAATAACGATTCTATCAGGAAACCATACAGGGAGATCTTCCATAAATCCAAACACGAGGTGTGCATTCAAGTCATATAGAGCAAGCTTGTAATAATCGGCACAGTAGCATTATGTAATACATGTAACGCATGATTAATGCACGATGCATAGACATAGAAAATTGTCATATGCATCTCTTCATATGAGAGGAAACTATAAATTTATGATTGTAATGATATTCATGTCCATATAAGCAATTCATAGAATTGGCAGTTCAACACAAACATTCATACATCAATTAACATCACAATGCAACAACCATAGCAATCAATCCCTCTTAATCATAAAGAGATAAGACATGTTGGGATTCACTCACATGTACTTTGGTATAGATAAATCCATTGAACATGTGTACAAGTTTGAATCTAAGATCCCTATTTAATAATTTAAACAAATCATAAATTTGATCCAACTATTCCATCCAATGAGGCACACCTTTGATCAACTCAAGATGATCCACTTTCATTCATTTATTTGTAATTAATCCAAGATTATGTATGTGTATTATAACTTAACAATCTAATTATTTTCTTTCAGAAAATGATAGTTCTGCACAAGGATTTGTCGATCGAACTTGTTAATCGACCAAGCCAAAATGAAGACCCTTGATCGAATTGATTATAGATTGATCATATCAAAAACTTTAGAATTTTACAACTTAAGTCAATGGACATATTTTGACATGTTTTGATCGATCGAAGCTTCTTTTGATCGAATCGACTGAGGTCAACTATACTCAGTTACATAATCCATTTTTCACAAAACTTAGGTTTTCTTTTTCCCTTTTGTCTTAGTTTTCATGAATTTTCCTCTCACATGGTTTGAATCCAAACCATCCATTGGTTTTCGCAACATGAAGTTTGGGAAAAGCCAAAGGATTGCTCAGATTTGGACCATTCAAGATCTACAATCATAATACGGCATAATTTATTATTAATTCTATCCTTTGATCATTGTAGACAACCCACCAATCAGACCCATCTAAAATTTTGGGTAATATCCCAGATCTAATCCACGGTCAATATCAATAATGTAGATCAATCTAAAATATTGAAAAATCCATTGAATGAATGATTATACAAAATAATGACCAAGATTTACTCTAATCAGCGTGGCCTGCCCGGTGGTCGGATCACCTTAGAATTCGAGGCCTAGTGTATTTTGGCTTTAAGAAACATATGATATGAACTTATTTGGAATGACATAGCCAAACGACCCCATGCTGATATCTACGACAAGAGATCCCGCTCAAAGCTTTCATCTATTCTCCAAAACTTTTCACGAATCAACGCTATGAACAATAGGTCGATCTGCCCCGTTTGTGGCATAGATTTGGGGTTGTTTAATCAAAAGCATAAGAAAATATAAAAAAAAAAGGCTTTGGAACTTACTAGAATCAACTCGAATCAAATCGACTTAGTAAGTCTGTCATTTTGATTTTGATGATGCTTACCGAGTGTTTAATGAAATGTCTCAACAAAGTATTGTTTCTTTGACTGCCCTCATATCAGGGTATTCTCAAAATAAGTATTCGAGGAAAGATTTAAGGAATAAATCTAAAAATAAAAAATAAAAATTTACATTATACGTCTACCCTCGTATCTTAATCTTGATATTACTTACCGAATGTTTGATGAAATGTTTGAAAAATGCCCTTACTGATTTGTACTCAAAGTGTGGGAGATTGAAAATGCAACATATGTGTTTGAGAGCTCGAACTTAGCTCGAGCTAGCCCGAGCTTCTAACCAGACTAAGCCGAGTTGGCTAGTCAAGCTTGAGGATTGAGTCAAGCCGGGTTTGAGCTGAAGTTGTCAGCTAGCCAAGTTAGGACGAGCTGTTCCAAGATTGACTTGGTTTAACTCTTGTACATCTCTACCAAAAAAATATACAACGAGCATAGAAGAAAAATCAAAAGTTTCTTGATGGGATCAACGTCCGTCAACCCCCCTATTCAACATAAATTAATTAAAGCCACTTGATTTCAACAAATGACCGCTGTTAAAAACTTTATAAAGTCCTTCAATGTTTATTTACTATCCAACCAGTAGATATATAAGGTCACACAGATGTGGATAAACACAAATATTAACTTGGTACTTGAAACATTTTTTTGGCTCCATTGAAGGTCAAGTATTACATATTAGACCCTAGTTATTACCGGATTTTATGAACATGATATGGTTTAATGGCCTGTTTTAATCATATTTATGTTGCAAGGTGGATTTATAAGCGTGGACTGAAAAAAATGCTAAATGCATGGAATTGACGCTCGAGAATCACCAAGGCAAGACACAGACTCCAGGGGACCAAGATCGACGGATTTACATGCCAAAGATCCAAGAAAATCGAGAAACTGAAGCTCAAATGGTCCAAAAGACGTACAGAATGCAAGATCACAGGGTTCCACCATCTGTTCAGCTCGAAACTTCATTCGTAGCCTGAGGACCATAAATGAACCGTACAAGTCAAATTTCAACCCTCGGATCCCTGTGAAAGCGGTCCAACGGACATATCAGCCCATAAATTCTCGATTTGGGGCCCACCTAATATTTGGATATGCTTCAACGGACAAAACTTCTTGCTTGTGCCTTTTTGTTTAAACTGAATTGATGTTGATTTTGGTTTAATTAAGTAATGTTTTTAGTTTTTAATGGTCCGTTGTGACTAAAATTACAATGGGTTTGCAATAGCTTTAAGCATGTTCTTTTCTTTTTTATGTTTATGACGTTAGGAAGCCCTATTGTTCACCATCGCCTCCTGGGCATAGTCAGATGATGGTACCCTTCCGAACCTTCATACATTATTGAGTGGTTGGTAATTAGTTTAATTTTGTTGTTTACTTTGTCTCCTGGGAATGGTTTGGTGATGGAATCCATTCTAATCCGTATACCTTTCATTTCTTGAAAACTATATTAAAGGAAGTTCAGTTTGATTTTTATGGTTAGACCCTTCAACTGGATGAAGATGAGACTCTAAGTCTAGTTGAGTTCTTGAAGCAGGCATAAGATATCCCTGATCTCTACAAGTAGATCCTCTAAATCTCTAGTTTCCTATCTCTAAATTCCTTAAGTTTTAAATTAATATTTCACCATTAATCCTTCAATTCTATACGATTTAAATTACATCTTAATCTAGTTCTAATTTTACTTAGTTTCAGATTACATACAGGGTTCAGTCATTTGGGATTCGACCTCGGTCTCACCGAGTTTATTACTACATCACAACCCTATACTTGGGGAGTGAACAAGTTTTTGGTGCCGTTGCCGGGGACTAACGGTTGCTTTTTTTTTAAATTAATTAGTTTTGAGATTAGTTTAAGATTAAGATTTTTTAACCTTGGATTTTATGTTTAGTTTTCCTGATTTTTAGAAACTAACCTAGTTTTCCTATTTTGTAGGATTCTAACATATACTTTCTAAATTGGTAATTTCTTTCTGACTATCTAGTTTTTATAACTTTCTAGTTCTGGATTAGGTTTTATTTTACGAATTTTCCTAATTTATTTCATCTGTCCTTTCTTTTACTTTTAGAAATTAGTTTACTTTTTAGTTTAAATTTTAGGAACTTTCTATTTTAGAAATTAATTTCTTTTGTTTTCTCTTACAAGATCTTAAAATAGGCACTCTAACCTGGTAACTTCCTTCTAACTTCTCCTCCTTTTACTTTTCATACTGTTGTAGGATCTTTTCTTTTATTTTTTAGGATTAGATCCAGAATTAAGGTTTTGCCATGAATGAACAAGAGTGGCTAGAGTGGGCACGTGAGTATGGTAATCTATTTCTACATAACGAGAGGTTTCATGAAAACATGACAAATGCTTATGTTTGGAAACAACTTATATCTCAAAATTTTTCTGAAACCATGATTGAGAATCGACTGGAATATAATTCTCCATCGATTAAGAAGTCTATACGCGATCCTATGAGGGAGAATAATTACACCCCACCGATTAAAAAAATAGTATGTGATTATTGGGGTCATCGTGATTATTAGGGTGATAATGTATACCAACAACCATTAAATTCTCCCACCTATGATTCGTATAACTATGATCAGTGGAAACATCAAATTTGAAAAAAATGAACCAACAACATGTTATAATGATTATTCTCTTGGATCTCCTACCTTTGAGATCCAACCAGAAACGATCTAAGAGGATTCATTTCAGCGTAACATGGCCTATCTTGCGAAAATTAGAAAATCGTTGGAAGCACTTAATTCGCGCCTTGATAACGTAGATGAGGCTCATTCATCCCAGCCACAATTCATTCCAAAAATACAATGTGAGAAAAGTGATCCTAACTCACTTTTGAAAAACTCTGGATTTAAGAATGAGGAGTTAGAGTCCATTAATGAGCGTATGGTTCAATTTCTTGATGAGTCGATCTCAATGATGGTCCAAAGGAATGGTCAAGAGACATGGGTATCTTTCAAATATAATGATAGTGACATACTGCACTCACATGACATACAGGATTTTAATGATGAGGTAGAGCTTAGTTTATTCAAACCTTAACCGAATTTAGGAATAAAATGTGAGGAAAGCGATCCCATCCCAAGTGTGTATTGCATTGAATTGGAAACTGAGAAGTATTGAAATGAGATTCACGAGAGCACAACTCAAATTTCACTGAAATCAACTTAAATTATGGTCCAGGAAGGTGATCACAAGGCATAAGAAGTTCTACTCTATCTATCTGACATGGCCAATTTAAATTTGGAGGATGAACCACTTTCACCTAAACCTTCTAACCTTTATGAGGCATGTTTAGACCACTCCCCTTAATTGAATGATGATATGATTAAGGAGATAGACGAGCCGCTCGATATGATTCTAAAAGTTGAAACCGCCCAGTTGGGGCCACCATCTGAGTAATACACTTTTGATAATTCAATGCCTCTTTTGAGTAGTATTAATGAAAAGAGTCCTCTCATCAATACTTCGTCTATTGACCCTCAAGTTGTCTGTGTAGGGTTGGAGCAAGAGAGCATACCTCCATTTACTTTTCAGGGCGATGGAGTCCTTAGGCATCTCATTACAGACTTCAATAAGGAAAATGAGTCACTCTTAGCTGAAATTCTTGACTCTTTGGATGATTACTTGACACATTTTTCAGATTCAAATGATCCTATGATTAAAGAAATTGTAGATGCCTCGCAAGACAATACCTCGGTAGATGTCATGGACCGAGAAAACCCTCATTTTGAAGCCCCTCCTGCCCCAGTCCCTGAAAGTTTACCAAAGGAAGAGGAGGTGAAAATTAAACCAACGTCTGAAACTTTGGAATGTGTTGAGACTACATTATTTCCTGAAAATTTTCTAAATTTTATCTACCTGTAGTCTCTGATTCACCCTGAGGTACTAACTTTGAAACTTTCTCTGTCACAGGTGAATCATATATACTTTGGATATCTCAAGCAATTCAACAAAAAATTTTTAATCAGGTACATGAGTTTCTTTGAAAAGTCATGCTCTAGGGTGTTTAAGCCTATTACAAAAAGGGCTTTTGGATGATCCTGTTGAGAAACTTACTGAGAAACTTATCAAAATATTGGTCGAAAGAGGAACCTTGCGGCATGACTCAATAGTTTTTCCCTGCTTTCATTGGACTAGGGTAGTTTGCTTTATGTTGTTATATGATAGACGATTTTATGCCATTAGATTAGTTTGCTTCCTGCATTATTTTAGGATAGTTTGCTTTCGTGTCTTCACTCTCGTGCTGACCGACTTTTATGCTGCAATCTCTTGAAAAGTCTCTCTCGATTCCTTATCCAGGTACTATCTTCCCATCACTTCTCATTTACTTTCATTGTCCCATGTGCATTTCATGCTCATATCTTTTACAATGAGGACAATGTAGATTTTAAGTTGGGGTGGGAGATTAGGTTTCTTAATCAGTGTTTTCTTGGTCTTGAGTAAAAATTGTGAAAATTTTTAATTTTTCTAGAATTTCTTGTGAATTTGAAGTAATTTTGACGGCCATCTAAGGCACTTAGAATTATAAGATATGTGATGTTGGTAATTTATGACTCTTGGATTTAGTATATGTTAGATTTCACAGTTAAGTTTGAATTGTTAATATAGAATTAGATGTTGTAAACATTGATCGAGTCATGATTTCACATGATGTCACATCTTACTTTCATAGTAAGGTTTCAGTTTGATATTGAAGGGTTAACTTAATACTTACTAAGCATGAAAGGAACTAGCCTGAAAAATTTGTTCATCATGATTAATTGAAGAAGAAAAAAATGTCTGGCTAAAAAAAATAAATAAATAAAGAGAGAGAGAGAGAAGAGAAACAAAGAAAGAAAGAAAAGGAATACCCGACTACAAAAACAGTTGTCATCAGAAAAGGATTGGGCGAATGGTCTTCACCATAGGTTTGCTCCCTATAGATATAGATTTGATTCCCCATGGTTGACATTTGGAAAGAGTTAGGCGACTAGTTTTCACCATAGGTTTGATCCCTATAGGTGAGGATTTGATTCCCTCCTTGGCGTTACTGTTCATGGAAAAATCAAAGGTTGCTAGAATGAAAAGTTGATCTGTGAGGCAAGTTTTGGTTTAGGTTTTGGTTATCATGAATTCCTTTATTGGTTACCAATGATATCATGAAATTGACGATTGGATCTCTTAATAGTGATAAGCTGAGATTACACTATACACCCATGGAACTCAATGTTTAAATTTTTTTCTAATTGATGAATTAATACTTTGAACTTGATTATGAAGTCTACTGTGAGCTCGAGTCTAGGAGAAAGTAATGCTCATAATTCATGAATCTTAGAATTCTAGTACCTGAATTGTTTTCAAAAAACACTCGAGTTCATAAAAATTGTCCTGTAATTCTCAATTTATTTTTCGCATACCTTGCTCGGGACTAGCAAGATGCTGGTTGGGGGTTGTATTAAGGGTCAAATATTACATATTAGACCTCAATTATTACCGAATTTTATAAACATGATACTGTTTAACGGCCTGTTTTAATCATATTTATGTTGCAAAGTGGATTTATAAGCCTGGACTGAAAAAGATATTAAATGCATGAAATTGATGCTCTAGAATCACCAAGGCAAGGGACGGACTCCAGGGGACCAATATTGACGGATTTACACGCTAGTGATGCGAGAAAATCAAGAAACTGAAGCTCAAATGGCCCGAAAGACATCCAGAATGCAAGATCATAGGGTTTCCACCATCCGCTTAGCTCGAAACTTAATACTTGGCCTGAGGACTATAAATGAACCATACACGTCAAATTTCAACCCTCAGATCCCTGTGAAAGTAGCCCAACGGACAGATCAACCCATAAATTCTTGATTTGGGGCCCAACTGATATTTGGATATGCTTCAATTTTGGTCTCAACGCATAAAATGAGCTAACAAAATAGATGAACGGAGTGGATTTTGCATATACATCACAATGAACCCAATGTGTACACCGCACGTACATAGTGTGTACGCACTCAGGAGGTGCACCAGATGGTTAGCCCGATCAAAGACGGGCTAACCCTTCTTCTTCTCGCGCAAGCGTCCAGTGGCCGACGCTGTCCGGCTGGTTTTGATCCTTGGGCCTCACCCATTATCTCGATGGACGATCAAGAACATCCACTCGATCCAGGACGCGGCCATTCCCCTAGTCATGTAGACCTTTGGGTCCCATGCACATAAATACGTGTAGATCTTCATTTAAACGTAGGATGGACGGATGGGTTACAATTCAATGGGCCACACCTAACTCGATCCAAAACCATCCATCTCTGAATGGTTTTTTGTTGTGATTCTAATGGACAACATTGATTTTCCATGCAACTTCATCCTGGGACCCACCGATCATCACAACAGCGGTCCGTAAGCTCCATTTAGCAATAGAGCTTGCGAAGGAATGTTGTGGGCCACCATCATGCATCCTCGGTCTGATCGGAACCGTCCAGTAGAAGCCCAATGACCCTCTCACCCCATCCTAGGTGGATAATTTCAAGAAACCATGGAGATAGAATTTTGATCATCCAAATGGAAGACAGATAGTGGAAAGATTTGATTCGACGGACCACACTAAACCCAAGAAAAAACACCCCTTCCTGACTAAAATTCCAAGAGGAATTCAATGGACGGGTCAGATTTCTCTGTTGACATCATTCATGGGATCCACCAAGTTTCAAGGCAGGATGCTGTTACGGGGTGCGATTTGTTTTCTGCGAAAGGATGTCAGTTCTTCCACCGACTCTAGCTGTCCATGCACCACCTCTCGTGCGGAAGCTTCAACCAACCGACCTTTGGCTATTATAAAGAGAGAAGAGAGAAGAGGGTGAGAGTGCTCTACGACTGGGACGTTTGGACGGTAGTAAAGGGGAGAGATTTGTAGTTGCTAGTTTTTATTAGTTTTATTTTATTTTATTTATGAGTTGTTTGAGAATTAGTCTAATCATGGTTGGCTAAACCTCTTAGTTAGGGCTAAGAGGTGAAGCTTGTAACGTGATCGGAGAACTTCTTGCTTGTGCCTTTTGTTTAGACTGAACTGATGTTAATTTTGGTTTAATTAAGGTAATGTTTTTAGTTTTTAATGGTCCATTGTGACTAAAATTACAATGGGTTCGCGATAGCTTTGAGCATGTTCCTTTCATTTTTATGTTTATGACGTCAGGAAGCCCTGTTGTTCACCATCGTCTCCTGGGCATGGTCGGATGATGGTACCCTTCCTAACCTTCATTTATTGTTGATTGGTTTGTAATTAATTTAATTCTGTTGTTTACTTTGTCTCCTAGGCATGGTTTGGTGATGGAATCCATTCTAAGTCGTATACCTTTCATTTCTTGAAAACTATATCAAAGGAAGTTCAGTTTGATTTTTATGGTTACACCCTTCAATTGGATGAAGATGGGACTCTAAGTCTAGTTGAGTTCTTAAAGCAAGCATAAGATCTTTCTAATATCTACAAGTGGATCCTCTAAATCTCTAGTTTCCTACCTCTGAATTCCTTAAGTTTTATATTAAAATTTCACCATTAATCTTTCAATTCTATTCGATTTATATTACATCTTAGTCTAATTCTAATTCTACTAAGTTTCAAATTACGTAGAGGGTTCAGTCCTTTGGGATTTGACCGAGTTTATTACTACATCACAACCCTATACTTGGGGAGTGAATAAGCTCTCAACATCATTTGAGTAGCTAACGGTGGATCCCATCATTGGGTTTGCCTTAAGACTCATAAATGACTGTCCCATCATTCAGTTGGCGAGTTCTCTCTTATTAATGGAGAAAACTTACTTCTCAACCATTTGATGAATTGGATGAGGCTAGTAATACATAATATTACATAATCTTGTGGCTTGAGTTTTTCTTCGATTTTTTTGTTTCTTTCTGTGCAAAGATCCAACCACTACGGCCCTTACAATATAGAGGGGCACACTCCAATATTAAGAATCCAACCTTTCTTTCTTCTTCTTCTTCTTTTTTTTTTCGTAATAATCAACCACTTTTATTAAGAACCCAGGCCTCAGGGAGGCGTGACTTGCTTAGAAAGGAGGGAACGACTAAACATTCATAAGATCCATCCTATCAGATGTGGCCCTCATCCCAAAAATCAGGTCAATTCCACCATGCATGCTATATATATATATATATATATATATATATATACAATTTCAAAAGTAATGTGGGCCACCGAATGAGAATTTAGAGGTTTCAAGCAAGAGCTTACACTGTTCCTTGTGATGCGGTCCCACATAATTTTATGGATTGCTCTGAATTTTGAAATCCAGGTTGAGAAATGAGGTGGTACATCCGATGGATGGGGCAGGTCACATGCACGTTCACCGCAAATGGCACTCCACTGCACTAGTAGGGCTATCAACAAGCCGGGCCTGGGGTTGGACTCAGCCTGAATTTTGAACTGTTTCAGGTGGGGTCTTTGGCCCAGCCCTATTCAATATTCTGATTTTAGCAAGACCGAGCCCGGCCCATTGACACCACTAAGCACTAGCCACACCTCGGTGTATTGACGTTAGCAAGTTCTAAAGTGCCTACCATTGAAAACCTTTTAGGGTCAGAGAAGTTTTGGATTAATACGATATTTGTTTTTCATCTTCATCCATGTCCGTGTGACCTCATGAGCATATTGGATGAAAAATAATTATCATGGTGGTCCCTACGAATCTTTTAACGGTGAAAATCATTATCCCAGCTTATGTATGTGGTGTGGTCCATTTGACCTTTGCGTATGATTAATTTTTTGTCTTATGCTCTAAAATGATCTCGAAAAATGGTTAAACGGTTCGGATATAATGTGTTGAGCTCAAGCCCAGCCCATCATTCATACTAGACTTTATGGTTTTTAGCAAAAAAAAAAAATAGTCTCCAATTTGGCCTAACCATGTTATTCTCCTAATTTTTCTAAGATCTTTTCATGTTGTGCATGACTCTTAAAACACAAAAGAACAAAAGTTATAATCAAATTAAAACCTATTATTTGTAGTGAAAATACAAATAAAAGGGAATTTTGACCGTAGATCTGATGAAATCTTACAAATTCAGCTTGGGCAACCTGACATAAGGGTTGGTTGGCTAAAGTAGCTTCTTCTACCCAAAATCATATATGATACATCAAAAAACATATTCCAGTTTGCAAGATGCGACTATTTTATAGTTTTGATGGTCCTGATCACTTCTGCCTCCGATCAGGCCTTCTATGGTCCATCTTTGCCAAGAAAGTGTTTGCGACCCGCTCTACATCAATCCCACCAAGTTGTTTCATAAAAAAGCATGGTGATATGATTGTAGGGTCCTCTTGTCACAACCTGAAATTCGAAGACCAGGCGCGCATCCCAATCTTGAGTTCTGCATCATGACTAGTACACTGAGTATACAAAAATTTATATAATCACAAGCATCCATTATATATAAGACGTGAAACTAAGTTCCATTGTATATCAATAATCTATAATCACCTAATGACCCACCCCTTTGGAGTCTTATTTAAATGAAATATCTAACATTCAACCCTATTAATCACAATTTCAAGTTCACTACAAAATCGAATAGAAAGAAAATAAACAACCATCATATTTTAAGTAAATCAAAATAAATAAATGGAAATCATTCCAAAGCAGCAAGTTCTTCTTCAGTGAGATAGGGCTACGTGTCTAGTGAGTCGTTCATCGACTTGGCCACATCTACATGCTCTTGTGCTAATTGCCCGATCTCGATTATATTTATATGGGTTTTTTTTTTTAAAAATAAAAATAAAAATAAAGAGAGGGTGAGTTGGCTAGGCCCAGTGAAAATTCCCACTAGGGTTCTTTTACTTGAAAAATCAAAGATAGTAAAAAAAATATACAATACATTTTAATCTTTTTAAATGAATATGTAATGTATGTATGCATCAAGTAGAGAATACACCCACCGACATGAGTTAGAAAGACATCAACTCGCATCCTCTGCTTTGGGAAGGCATCCACCTATTGATAAGCATGCGTAAAACTTACATCCGGAAGCAAGGCAATTAGGTATACCTTACCGGGGGGGTGGCCAGTAAACACTATATTTGAGCTATATATGTAGGTGTTTAGTTTCCATCATCAATTATTACATTTACAGTTTCAACGATTCTACCAAAATATGTAAATAAAACAACTAAATTACAAATATCATAGTATATCAACATCAATACATGTGAACAATTATTAACAATGAAATAAGTAATTTCAATGAAGCATAATCAAAGCTAGTAATCAAACCGAAGTATTACATGAGAGTAATCACTTATTACACGAATTCTATTTTGATTTAAATCGAAAAGAGACAAGTTAGGATCCCTCACCTGAGAATTCGGTCAGGATGAAATATATATAAAAAAAAAGAAAAATCATATTAACCGAATTTAGAAATTTTTTTAAATACAATATACCACGATATCATTCTTCTAAAATAGCCCCCCCCCCCCCCCCCCCCCCTCTCTCTCTCTCTCTCTCTCTCTCTCTCTCTCTCTCTCTCTATATATATATATATATATATATATATATATATATATATATATATATATATATGGGAAACGGTACTATTAAGTCGACCTCATGGGGTTGAGTTGTGTGGGCAATGGGCCCCACCGTGATGTGTGTCAAACATCAACACTGTGAATTTGATAGGTCCCCTTTAAGTTATGGGATATCTTAAAAATCAGCCATATATGGAACTCAGGTGGGTCATACCATTTAAAATCATGTGATGACATGCCTAAAATATTGAAAAGCACTTGGTTGGGGCTACCTGAGTTTTGGATGCTGCTGAAACTTGGTCTGACCCCTCATCCAAGTGGGACACACACAATGGATGGGCTGGATTTGTGAACCGCATCTCGATGGGCCAAAAAATGGTTAGAGATGTTTTAATGGTAGAGTAACCCCTCTCATTTTTTGTATGTGATGTGGCCCACCTAAGTCATGGATTGACTTGATTTTTAAGCCCAAGGCCTACCATGGAATGGTGCATCTGACTGGGGGGGTTGCGGGAGACCATTTGTGCGTGCAGAGGGGTTCTCAGATCGGGTGGGCCCCACCATGATGTTATGTTAAATCCACCCCTCACACCATGTGCATCATCTCATTTTAGGTCCAAGGCCCAAAAATCATCCCCATCTATAATTCAGGTGGACCAACCAATTAAAAATAATATACAAGGCAACATTTAACTTTCAAATTATTTCTCTTCAAGTGGCTCACCTGAACAGTAAATGGGATTGATTTTCGGCTCCAGGCTTAAATTTTAGTGTCCCATCTAATGGTGGAGTGGATTTCATATTACCATTACAATGGGTCCTGCAAAAATTAAGGGATGACATCTCTCCCCCTCATTGTTTTCTTTGGTATGGCTCACTTAAATCATATGTCAGTCTGATTTTTGGGCCCTAAACATAACTGGGATGAGGCATATAATGGTAAAAGAGTAAATTTCATTTAAAAATCATAGTAGACCATGTTAAAAACAAGAGTGGGCATCCTCTCCCCAAAAGTTTCACTTAGTATTGCCTACCTAAATCATAGAAAGGCTGTTGGTCGGAATGAATTTCATATATACATCATGGTGGGCCCACTCGCGCACGCTCACTTTTTTGGCGTTTCCAATCAACTGTGAATAGGCTAGGACTCAATATGTTATGAAAGGAAATAGATGAAATTGGTACCTGGAGCGATGTACTCAGCAGATCCCATAATCACAACCGTCCTAGTTTGAGCAATCTCATCTAAGCACCTGGCTATCCCAAAATCACCCACGTGAGCAATCAAGTTATCATCAAGAAGGATGTTACTCGGTTTTAAATCTCGATGAATGATTGACGCATGATTATGTAGATAATCCAAAAATAAAGCCACATCTATAGCTATATCTAGCCTTTGAATAAGCTTCAAGTTCCTATGGATCCCCTGCTCACTGTCATCTTCGTGAGACCACTCATCCAGACTTCCATTGGACATGTACTCACAAATTAGAGCTTTAAAATCATAGCCCTCAAAATCAATGCATGAACAACGGTTAAGAGCTTAGCAAGTTTCTGGTGCCTCATATTTCTCAAGGTTTCACATTCAGACATGAAGCTCCTCATAGCTCCTTGTCGTTGGAGGTTGAAGACTTTCACTGCTACTATAGTTTCGTTACAATGTAGAAACCATTCATATACAGAGCCAGATCTTCCGGTGCCAATCAAATTGGCAGGAGAGACCATCTGTTGCTTTAAAGCGATCCGCATAAGACAACTTCAAAGACGAATTGTCCAAAAAAGATAGACCAAACGGCTTACTTCTCGGATCCTTCATAGAAGTCACAGAAAAAGGCTTCCTTCTCGACTTTCTTACACAATAAAGGGTGGTAAAGAAACATGATAAGAAAATTAGGCACACAACAACAATTATTGAGATTTTTTTACTTTCGAAGCATGAGACTTCCCCTGTTTAGAGCATGGACGCAATTGTAATCCTGGAATACCCCCACAAAGCTTACTATTTTCGAGCGCTGAAACTCGACTGATAATTCACCCTCAAAATTATCGAATGATAGATTTAGATACTCTAGAGAAAACTTCTCCAGATATCTTGGAATCTTCCCCAATAAGTTGTTGCGTGAAAGATCCAGGAGTCGAAGGCCTTTTAGATTAGCAAATGTTGGAGGAATTGATCCTTGAAACAAGTTCCCGTCCAAACAGAGATACTCTAAACCGAGACAATTGCCTAGCGAGCTTGGAATTTCGCTTGACAATTCGTTATTAGAAACACTGAATCTTCCAAGAGCATTCGAGTAACTGACTTCAAATGGCTGATAGCCGGTAAAAGAGCTATTTTCAATGCAGAGTTCAGTCAAAGAGGGAATGCTGAGAAGTTGTCTGGGTAAGGTACCGCCCAAGTTATTATTTTGGGGGTATATAAACTGCAATGTACAATTTCCAAGACTTGAAAGTATGGTTCCCCATAGATTGTTCCCAAACAAATCGAGTAAGTACAATTGGGTGATAAGAGTGTGGATCCTCTGTGTCCAGGAGGCAGGAACTCCCTACCTCCAGCATTTTCACTGGTCAATGTCACTTAAGGGCCACATCATCATTTTTAAAAATATATTTAAAAAAGTACATTTAACGATTTAACGAGGACTATAACGGAGATGTTAAATGCAAGCGGTTTGCGTGCTGAGTAACTCAGTATGATAAGCATAATGAGTAAAGTCCGTAGAGCCCACTGTCATTGTCATTCGTGCACTGTATCAACTTATCCATCTTTTTTATCATCTAATTTTAGGGTTTTACAATAAAAATTAATCGTATCCAAAGATCAAGTGGACCACACCACACAGTGTGAATTGAATTCTACCATTGAAAAGTTTTACGGGCTCATAGAAGTTTTATATCAAGATGATATTTGTTTTTTCCATTCATCTATGTCTTTGTGATCTCATGAACAGTTTGGATGAAAAATAAACATTATTTGGGGCTTGGAAACACTTCAATGGTGAAAATCAATACTTCTAATGTTTCCTTTGGTATGGTCTACCCGAGCTTTTGATATACTTCAGTTTTGAGCTCGACTCCTATAATGATCTGAAAAAAAGGATGGACGGCGTGGATAAACCACATGAATTCACAGTGGACCCAATAGCATTTACTTAGTATGATAAGACTCGGTAAGCAATCCGATTTCACGTGTCTAAAGGGGATGCAGATTTCTTGCCGAAGCCTTTTGCAGTAAGATCCTGCGCAAGGATTCCAAATGGGCCCATTGCGATGTTTGTGATAAATCCATCCCATTCTTCCATTTTTAGATATCATCTTAGGACATCATACTAAAACTAATGTATATACAAAACTCAAACGGGCCACACAAGAGGAAACAATGGGGATTTAGTGTCCACCGTCAAAATATTTATATGGCCACAAAAGTTTTGCATCAGTCTAATATTTTGGTGTTTTCACTTCATCCTAGTAAAAATGACCTTATACACAGTTTGAATGACATATAAACATCAAGAAGCCCAAGAAGGTTTCAACGGTAGGAATTTCTTTCTCCACTGTTTTATCTTGTATGGCCCAGTTGAGTTTTTGATCATCCTAAATTTTAGTTACATGTCTTAAAATGAGCTCTAAAAATGGATGAATGGATTGAAATTCTTATAAACATCACGGTGGACCCCACCATACATCTCAGCGCTAGAACTTCAAGCAAAAGGCTTTCTCCAGTGAATCCGCATCCACGGTTTCCATTGGAAATGTATTGGCTACTCCCCTGCCACTTGGTGCTATGCGGGCCCACCATGATGTATGTGTTTTAACTATGCCGTCCATCTATTTTTCTAGATCATTTCATGATCTGAGACAAAAAATGAGGTATAACCCAATCTCAAGTAGACCACATTACATGAAACATTGTTGAATGAACGTTGACCATTAAAAACTTTTTGGGGACCATAAAAGTTTTGGATCAAGCTGATCTTTATTTTTTTGTAACATCCCGAAAATCAGGGGGTCGAGCAAAAACCCAACTCCCGAGTTCCAAAATGTTATTTATGCAACATAGATATGTATGATTGAATGTTGTCTATGATAACGCATTAAACATGAGTGAGATTAAGCTAGAACAGCATATCATACTCCAGAGACAGTTAAATTAACAAGCGGAAGACTGTAATAGTATGTATAATATATATAAACTGTTGTATGTCTCCAGAGTGTGAATATATTACCAGGTTATACACATACATGTATACTTCAAAAGTAAACAAAATAAATATACATGAGGGCGCTAAAAATATAAAATGACAAGTGTCAATGTATCTAATCAACCTCCCTGTAATCCCGTCAATCAGAACACGTATAAAGGAGGAATCCTCCTCCTCATCATCAAGTCCAGCTCCGCCTCACAGGCCGCGCCATCATCTGCAATCACAAAAGGGACTGGTGGGTGTCCGGAAACACCATCCCGTAACGTGGGAGTGAGTAGCTAACTCAGTGGAATAATAGAGCAAGGATTAACATGTTCTCAAATCAATCATGCGATAATAGTAAAGCAATAAATCAAACAATCCTAATACTGTTGTTAATACAATATGACATGACGTGATGTATGCCCTCACCGACGATCTCCCTCATACGGCAACATCTTACGACCGCGGCATGCCACACTCCCTAGAGTGCTCCACATCTTCCAGGCACATGCAATGTTATGGTGATATGATTTCCAAGTTGTTATTAGTCCATTCAAACAGCAGGATTGGGAAACTAAGGTACCTCCCTAATATCAATCCCAACACAGATCCTGTCTAGGGTCGTCACTCCTAGTAATCTCATACGATGTATATTTTGTAGGTCACTGCAAGGGCTGCCAGGGCTGTTGCTCGCACTCGTTGCACCGCTCCCCCATCACCTTATCAATACAGGCCTACCGTACTCTACTGCAACGGAAGGGTCGTCGCCTCCCGTGGACTCAGAATACGCTCGCGGTCACTACAAAGGGCTCGTCGCCTGATCAGTGTAGGCCGACAGCTAGAATATAGTGTCCCATACCACCATAATCTGCTCACGAGTCAAGGTGCTCACTGGTCACTACGAGGAGGTTTGTGGCCCCAGCGTAGGACGACAGCTCGACCACAGTGTCCCATACCACCATGCCCGGCTCATGAGTCTTCGTGGATCAAGGTACCATGGTTAACAGGGTTTACAATGGTAAGTTCAGTACCCTAGGTTCAAGCAGTTATGACTCATACAAGGTGAACATACATCGGCCAGTCGGGTTACTTGACGGGCTCGACTAGCGCGATCGCATCTCAAGTCGAACGACATGAAGTGCATAAAACACTTCGCGTGGCCTAACCACTGCCGTCAACTCCAAACACGACTCGCGTTCATCGACGCGTCGTTCGTGGCGAAGATAAGCTAACCATGAATTCACTCGGTTACCGACTGCCTGGACTAGGCATAGTCCCAAACAATCATAGAATCACATCAGCAGTTGTGTAAGGGTAATGAAAATGAAATACAACCATGAGAGCATGTTAACACATGTTATTACATACAACTTAAGCAAATCATCGTACACATGTCCTTCACACATATAATGAAATTAAGCATGTCGCCAACATATAGGAAATCCTCTCCATCAACATATTAATTGAAAATTCAATCTCAAAGTAACTCATAAGGAAATCGTCAAGCACATGTTATAACATACAGCTTAAGCGAATCGTCAAGCACATGCATTTCATTCATATCATGAAATCATGCATATAGCTAACATGTAGGAAACCATTCACACCAGCATATTAATTGAGAAATCAATCTCAAACTAATTCATAACACCATTTAATTCAATACATACTAATACAAGTATTTATACAAACACATACACTACACACTTAAGTCTACATATAGTATGTCGACCCGAAGTGCGCATTTAGGCGAATCTCTTCGCCAAACTAATTATGCACATATTCCTAACATCCTAATGCGACAACATATCATGTCAATCACATCAGCAAAATATGAATGAAATCTATACTTCCTACAAATGACTAAAATGCCCTAAATCTCATATTATTCGTTAGTTTACGAAACAGGAAACGGACAGCATGTTGTACATGTCAAACGGCATTGCCGTCAAGAATCTACTATTAAACGACATTGAAAGCTTTGGAAACAGTCAATCAAAGCGTCTAAAATCCGCACCTTTTCCCTTATAGGTGAAGTGATTCGAACGGAGCGTATACGCTTCGTCTACGGCGACTAAGGAACTTGATTTACGAGATTTATCAACTAACAAACTATGGAACTAAAGAAGCATCAAATCAGTAACTTTCTAGGGCGTTTTCTTACCTGCAAATGCGGAGAAATCACCAGCAAAGTGATTGGAATACGCCGCTTAAGCACGTGCAGCAGCAGCAGGAAAAGCTCTCCCACCTTCTCTCACAAACTCTCACCTTTTCTCTCTCCCAATCTAGGGTTTTTGTAAATTCGGATGGGAGAGAGGAGTGAGGGTTTCAAGCCCTTTTATAAGCCCAAACTTGCCCGAAATAGACTCGGGAACAAGTTTCACTTGAGGGGTAACCAAATCGGGGCTGTTTCGGTCCAAAAGATGCTTTCTGGTGGTCCCCTGGTCGAATGCAATCGGACTTAAGCTCATGCGTACCAGATCTAGCACGCATTAAGTTTTCAGTCCGGCAGGGTTCGCAGATCGCACGTGGCGGACCAGTTTCAGTTCAGCGGTCACCGCACGTAGATCAGGGCTGAAAGTCTCATGATAATAAATATAAATTTTTCCTGATCCGAGGGTGTAATCTGGATGAATTTCGACGGTCAGTACGCTTAATACTGACGCGTCAAGTCGTGTGCCAGATTTGAATTTGAAATTCCAATTCTGTCCCTATTCGCGGTCTCTTCAGTCCGGGCTCAATGAAATAGTCTGTGATTATCGGTTTGACTTGATTTTCGAAATGATTGTCAAGTCCAGATGGGCGGTTCTAACGGTCTAAGATAGGAAGTAACGGACTTTCGACGCGCGGTCTAAATCCAATACAAGAATTCAAAGTGGTCCAGAGAACAAACCCGCTTAGAGTTTGATCCGAGGTTATAGAGTATTATGGAGTCATACGTTCTACTCGATTTGGGTCTTGTAGAACGTATTTAAAGTGATCAGGGACTGTTTCCCAGCTACTCCAGCGTTGCGTTAGCTAACTTATGCTGAATTTCCATAGGAATTAATCCTAAGTGGTTTCTTTGGCTATGAAATTGGGTTCTGAGCGATTTTCCAGGTGTGTTAGTTGACCCATTGCCTAAGGACGTCAAATTCCAGATTGGCCAAAATCCGGGGTGTTACATTTTTCCCTTCATCTAGGTTTTTATGACCAAACCAACAGATTGGATGTTAAATAAACAATACGATGGGCCTTGGGAGGACTTTAATGATGGATATCCAATCACCATTGTTTTCCTATGGTGTGGTCCATATGAGATTTATATCCCTCTCATTTTTGGGATCAACCCCTAAAATTATATGTAAAAATAGATTAACGGAATGGATGAAACACATACATCATGGTGGGGAAGTGATGTCACCCATTTATATGGGTCCCACTATGATGTATGTTTTGTATCAACACCGTCCATCCATTTGGAGAGATCATTTTAGGGCATGAGCCAAAAAATGAATCAGATCCAAAACTTGAGTGGACCCCATAATAGAAAACAGTGGAGAGAATCACACCCACCATTTATTACGACTGAATTTAATCCAAACCTCGTCACTTTGTCTACTGAATTTCTTCACTTTGTACTGCAACCCCATCAATTGGTCTATGCAACCCCGTCACTTTGTACTGCAACCTCGTCAGTCGTCACTTTGTTTACTGTACCCCGTCACTTTGTACTGTAACCTTGTAACTTTGTCTACTGAACCCTGTCACTTTGTACTGCAACCCCATTACTTTGTCTACTGAATGCCATCACTTTAAACTACAACATCGTTACTTTGTGCTGCAACCTCGTCACTTTGTCTACTGTACCCTGTCACTTTGTCCAGTAACCCTACTTAACCCCATCACTCTGTTCAATAACCCTACTTAACCCCATCACTTTATCTAGTAAAACCCCATCACAAAGTGATGGGGTACTTCATAAAGTGACAAGGTACAATAGACAAAGTGACAATGTTGCAGCATAAAGTGACTGGGTACAGTAGACAAAGTGACGATGTTGTAGTACAAAGTGATGAGGTTCAGTAGACAAAGTGATAGGGTTGCTATACAAAGTGATGGGGTTCACTAGACAAAGTGACGGGGATGCAATACAAAGTGACAGGGATGCGGGTTTACTAGACAAAGTGACGAGGTTGCAGTACAAAGTGACGGGGTTCAGTAGACAAAGTGATGGGGTTGCGGTACAAAGTGACGAGGTACAGTAGACAAACTGACGAGGTTGCAGTACAAAGTGACGGGGTTCAGTAGACAAACTGACGGGGTTGCAGTACAAAGTGACGGGGTTCACTAGACAAAGTGACGAGATTGTAACATAAAGTGACTAGGTACAGTAGACAAAGTAACGAGGTTGTAGCATAAAGTGACGGGGTACATCAGACAAAGTGACGATGTTGCAGTACAAAGTGATGGAGTTTAGTAGACAAAGTGACAGACTTTAGTAGACAAAGTGATGGGGTTGCACTACAAAGTGACGGGGTTCACTAGACAAAGTGGCGAGATTGCAGTACAAAGTAACAGGGTTCAGTAGACAAAGTGACAAGGTTTGGATTGGATTCAGTTGTAATAAATGTAAGAGATATCAAGCTCTTCCTCGATTAAGGTATGCTTCATGCCATCAAACATCTTTATGCGCACCGATTCAACACCTACCATAATACAAGCATTATCATTGACCAACCGCCATCGCACTCCTTATAATCGGTGAACCAACTTTGATAAAGAGTCATGTGATATGATACCCCCGTATCCAAATTCCACTCATCCTTACGTCCATCATATAAGTGTCTGACCATGGACATTGACCTTGCATTGTTGACATCTTTAAAAGAAGCCTTTGAATTCTATTTTCTTGCCTTAGGATTTTGATAATCATTCTTCATGTGCCCAGACATCCCATAGTTTTAGCACTTCAACTTACCTTAGCCCTTGCCATTGGATTTGGACTTCGATCGAGAAAATCCATTGTCCCACTCAAAAATCTGCCCCCTCGTAACTAGTGCGTTAATAGAGTGCCCATGTCACTGATTTCCTTTCTCATCACTTTTCCATGAAGGGTTGATATAACAATATCGACATTAATAGTCGATTTACCGGTGCACAATAAGCCTTGAACAACTCATATGAAGCTAAGAGAGAATTCAACAGGATGCATGCCTGATCCCTATATTTCATTATTTCATCCACATCCATCGATTTACAAATTATCTTGTTAAAGTTATTACTGTGGGCCTCAACATCAACCCCATCTTCCATCTCCAAATTGAACAACTGAAGCTTCGAGTATAAGTGATTCTTAAGAGATTTCGTCGTGTAGATGTCCTCTGATTTCATCAATGTACTTGCTGTAGTTTTTTATTCCTACATTATGGATGATCTCATTCATTAGGCACAATTGGTAAAGGTTTTCGCTTTCTTATAGATCTTATTCCATTCTTTATCTGTTATATTTTCTGGTCACTTTACAAAAAGTGCATTGTCCAATCTTTGCCGAATTAAGAGACTGGTTATCTTGACCTTCTATAGTTTAAAATTATTTTTTCCAAAATATTTTTCAACATCGAACTTAGGATTAGAAGCCATTGATACTATGCTTTCATATTTAATATGCTTCCTAACGTTATATTCTTATATTACTTGTTGAAGGACCTTGGAAGCATACAAAGATAAATCGAGCAAAGTATTCCAATCGCACAATCAAATCCAATCACAAACACTTGTAATTTAACACGAAAAAACTCTTGTGGGAAAAAATCATGGCGCGAAGCGACATTAATGCATTATGAAAGCAGAAATTTAAAAGAGATAGAGATTACCCAATTTGAACAAGCCTCAAATCTCCCAAAGCTATGCCCTTAGAACCCTTTAGAATGAATTTAGAAAACTTCGAACACTTCTGTATAAAAATCACAATCGAAATCAGAAACAAATCTCACACTTACGCAATTTTGTGTGCACGCTCGGTAACAATTGGATGGCATTAATAGTCTGTTAATGGCATTGAGAAATCACTAAAACGATCTAGTAATAAAACATGAATTTTTCAAATTTTTTCGATTGTATTGATCACTTGTTTAATGGCATCCAACTCCACTTAATGGCATTGATAAACTCTGTTACTCATAGATTTAAGACATCAACAATAATGAACATGTTAGATAGCAAATAAACATCACAATGCACCCTAAGTTTCAACCGTGGGCACCAGTATCACCATTGTGTGGTCCACTTGAGCCATTGATCTACCTAATTTTTGAGCTTATATTATAAAATGACAAGGTAAAATGGATGGACAGGTGGAGTACCCAATCTGGGTCCAATCCAAAACTAGTGGGTGACGACGCATGAAATAATGAGGATGGAATTGTTTTGAGGTTGGCCATCTGTCCATACGCCATGTAACCCGTTTGCAAGGTGGTTCCTCCAACATGAACGAAAAGCACATCAGATCCAAACCCAAAGTGGCTTGGCAGGAAAAATGGGGATGCAAACGCTTACCATCCAAGCCTTGGGGCTGGCCACGTGTTTATATGCCATACAACTTGCTCAAAAGGTGATTCCTCTCATACGAGGGGAAAACTTGAATATCAGTCAAATAAAAATTTCATGTTTCAACGGTGGGCGTTCAATCCCTACTTTCATGACCCACTTGAGTTCAGTGGGCGTTCAATCCCAACTTTCATGACCCACTCGAGTTTTGAATCTTCCTGATTTTCTTGATGAGGTCCTAACATGAGCTAGATCAGGTTGCATGGGGATACTCACACAACTGACCTTTGTGGTGACCTGATACGGCAGGATTACACCAGACCCTGTGCTACTGTCAGAGATATGGGCATGTGCTATTTGAAAGATACTCGGTCGAGGACCCATTCCCATCCCAAGGGCTAATAAAATTCCATCGCATCATGCTTATACACCCACTGACACTGTGAGTAGCCAGTAGCTAGTGGACACTGTTCTGTCGGCCCACCATGACGCATATGTTTTATCCCTGGTCATTCATCTTTCTGGATTATTTTAGACCATGAGCCCATAAATAAAGTAGATATAAATCTTAAGTGGACCACACCGTAAGAAAACAGTTGTGATTGAGCACCCATTAATAAAACTTTTTTGGAGCAGACAAAAATCTTAAATGATGTTGATGTTTGTTTTTCCCCTTATCCCGCCTAACCTAATCATTAGATTTGGATGGTAAATAAACATCATTATAGACTTTAAGAAGTTTTTTACTGTAAGTATTCAATCACCATTGTTTTCTTGCAGTGTGGCCCACTTGAGACTTTGATCTACCTCATTTTCAGGATCATGCTCTAAAATAATTTGAAAAAAATAAATAAATGAACACTATCCGGTGGGCGCCTTGCTGCCAATAGGTAATTTGGTCCCATATGTACGCCAGCACCCAATTTAGAATGCCGGTTGCATACCAGAAGTGGATTGGGTGGTGTACCATATAGTAGCTATATATCTAGTGTAGGTACGTGTCGTGTGAAGACGACTACTGGCTCTCCTCGAGCCCATTGTATGAAAGGTTCAAAGGAGATCAAAGCTTCATGGCCCCTAAATTGATATATTTATCATACTTACACTGTTTGTTTATTTTTTGAGATTATTTTAAGTCATGAACAAAAGATGAATTATACGAAAAGCTCAAGTTGGCCACACCGCAAATAACAAATAACAACAAAGTAATGATTTTCACCATTAAAATATTTGTAGGCTCATCATAACATTTATTTTTCATCCAATCGGTTTATAAGGTCTAGAGGAAAAATATCATATTGATCCAAAACCCAAAAAGGGTTTTAATGGTATACGTTCAATCCCCACTACCTTTTTCAGTGTGGTCCACTTGATCTTTAGATTTAACTTATTTTCCAACAACAAGCCTTATATGCTCACCAAATGGATTTATGGTTAGGATATGACATACACCTCATGATGGGACCCACAGAACTCACTGACATTGTCTATAAGGTACATGTTTTATCTATGCTGTCCATCTATTTTGGCACTTTTTTACAGGGGTTGGGCAGATTAAAATATCAGGTGGGCGCTACCACAATAAACGGTGACGATCGAAACCCAACTATTAAAAATTTCCTGTGGCCACAAAAGTTTTGTACCAGGCAGATATTCATGTTTTCGGTTTTCCCAAGCGGCGTAACATAATCGACGTTTTGGACGGTAAATAAAAATAAACATTACGGTAGGCCTTATGAAATTTTTAATGCCTTATGAAATTTTTACTCGTGGGTATTCAATGACCACTGTTTTTATGTAATGTGGTCTACATGAGATTTTGATCTGCCTCATTTTTGGAATATTGCTCTGAAATGAGCCGGCAGAATACATGCACGGCGGGGATAAAACACGCATCATGGTGGGTCCACAGAACACCGACATGTGGCAGCGTCAGTATGCAATCCGCGTCCCCCAATCCGCGTCCCTCGCTTTTATCGCTCTCGGCATCTGATGCCGCGCGGCATATGCTTTTCATCTTCATGTTAACATCCCTCAGTTCTCCCCCCCCCCTCTCTCTCTCTCAGAAGAATAAAAAAAAAAACAGAAGAAGAATTCTCTTTCGATCGATCGGGAGTTCGTCTTTTTGATATATGGAGTCTCTGCAGAGCAGAGTCGAATCGTGGATTAGAGACCAGAGGAACAGGATTAGGGTTTCATGGCCTCAGCTGAGATGGCCATGGAAGAACGACAGAGAGCAGAGGAAGAAGCTCCAGGAGGAGTACGAGCGACGGAGGAAACAGCTTCAAGGTCTCTGCCACGCTGTGAAAGCCGATTCCATCTCCGACTTGCAGGACATTCTCTGCGCCATGGTCCTCTCCGAATGCGTCTACAAGGTACAATCCATTTCCTTTTGGCTGTTCGTTTGAACGAAAGTATGGCAATTTCAGTCCCGTCTTTGAAGAAATCAGCGATGTTGTGCTGGTTCGGAAATTCAATGCGTTCGTCATTGATTTTCTTCTCTCACATCAAATTCGAGTGCGATAATTAGTATAATGAAGTGGAGATAACCAAATCGTTGTTTTTATTGTTAGTATTCGAACTGAGGTTCCGGGCTTGTAATTGCGATTATGGTAGTTTCAACTCAGATGTGAAAGAGCTGAAATGCCATCTGAGGGCTAGTTCCACTTCCCTGTTATGAATGTGGGGAAACATCATTAACGCTTGTCATGCCTTCTTCATTAAAGTGAGTGTTCTCAATTCACTTCAATCGTGCATCTGAAGGCTGCCAGAGTTGATAAATCTGCATGTGAATTCAGTTCCGTAGTGATACGAATTCGGAAGTGAATTCAAACCTGACCGAGGGTGCAATTATTTTTTGATTGGTAAATTATTATTATTTTTTTGGTAGAGGCAAATTTAAGATTTTATTAAGAGAGAAAGAATACGCAATGCATTGTACGATTTGGAAAGACTGTCCCCAAACCAACTCTGGTCACCCACCGGTCCTTTTGCTCAGTCTCTTCATCAGTTCATCTATTTCCCCGAGCATGAGTTCATGTTGGATTTTTTTTTTTTTTTTTAAATGGTAACAGTAAATTTATTGAAAAGCTCGCCAAAGGCGAGAAAAGAATACAAACTAAAAACTAAAAGCCCCCCCAAGAAGCAGGTCCTCAAGGACCAGTAGAATTCTTTTTGTAAGGAACCTATTCTGAGACAAGATTCTTGATTTTTCCCAAAAGCTCCTCGAATAAAATCGGAACATTTTGAAAAAAACAAGCATTTCTAATTCCCCAAACAACCCATATAATTGCCATAACATAGAGCTTCCACCTGGCATTCTTAGATTTCTCGCAACCTCCACTATGCCATGCCCAAAGAAGTTCCTCCACTCCTTTTGGCATCACCCACTTGATGGAGAAAAGACCGAAAACATGATTCCAAATCTTCCTCATAAACGGGCAATGGATAAAAAGATGATCAATAGATTTTGCATCTTGCATGCACATGAAACAAATATTTGGCAGCACTAACCATCTTCTTTGAAGATTGTCGATGATTAGAATTTTCTTCCTTCCTACCAACCAAACTAACATTGGAACTTGAGGAGGAGCATTGTAGAACCAATGGTGGAAAGGATGAGTAACATCGCTAGAAGAGTTGGTTGTAGACATCGTTCTGTAAAGCGAACGAACGGAGAACTTTCCCGACAGATGGGCTGTCCATATCATCGAATCTGGATCATGACTTGAAGGCACAACATTTTTTAGGCAGTCGAGCAGCCCCACGTAATCCTCAACTTGTACTTCAATCAAGTGCCTATGGCAAGTAGGGGTCCAAATAGTGACACCTTCATTTGAAGAAAACATTCTGCAATAGATATGAACCGGTCTGAAGCAATGTAGGCCAGCCTCGGAAACATATCTTGAAAAGACATCCCCGCTCCAAACATCCACCCAAAATCTGATTTGACTGTCATTGCCAAGAGAGTATGCGATCCCCTTCCTCACTAAAATCTCAGTTTCCGCGATTGCTCTCCAAATGGGAGAGGCTCTATATAAAGATCTAATGACAAACTACCCTCCAAATTGAGTATTGTACTTGCTTGCAATGAGTTCTCTCCACATGCTTCTTGATTGCACACCAAACCTCCAAATCCACTTTCCGAAAAGTGCAATGTTCATAAGCTCCAAGGATTTAATGCCCGCTCTCCCCATGTTGATAGGCCTTCACACCTCCTCCCATCTAAGGAGATGAAACTTTCAACCCTCCATGTTACCTCTACCAATGAAATTCCTTCTCATATTTTCTAATCTTTGCAATATCAACTCTGGGCATTTGAACATTGACAAGAAGAAAATTGGCATATTAGCAAAAGCTATCTTAAGAAGAGTTAAGCAACCTCCATATGAAAGAAACACGTCTTCCAACTTGAGAGTTTCCTATCAATTCTTTCTAATACCTTGTCCCAAATGAATGTGGGAGGTTTGCTGATGCAAAGCGGGAGGCCCAAATAAGTCATCGGAAAATCCCTGGTCTTGCATCCGAAGGAACAAGCTAACTGAAGGAGTGAGTTACGGTTGAATGAATGCCTAACATTTCTCACTTGGCCACATTAATCTTGAGACCCGAGACCGTCTCAAAACAGATAATGATTTTTTGCAAATTATCCTCCGATATCAGATCCGCATCACCAAAGAGGAGGGTTTCATTCGCGTACTGAAGGTGGGAAAATGAAACACTATCATTAGCTCCTTTGAATCCCCTAAATAGCCAGTTGTCCTCCCCCCTCTTGAGCATCTTACTGAACGCTTCTCCTATAATCACAAAAAGGTATGGTGATAATGGGTCCCTCTTGCCTTAGATGCCTCGAAGAAACCATTAGGGGATCCATTTATCAGAACAGAGAAGGAATCAAACCTCACACAAGCCCGCATTCACCCTCTGCATTTTTCGCCGGGCCCCAATCTTGAAATCATGTAATCCAGAAACTCCTAATCAACATGGTCGTAGGCCTTTCCAGTATCTAGTTTATAGACAACATCGGTCTTCCCCTCCCTATGTCTAGAATCAGTGCACTCATTTGCTATGAGAACACGGTCTAAAGTCTGTCTTCCCTCGATGAATGCTCCTTGATTCTCAAATATAACCTTACCTAGAACACTTCTAAATCTTGACTCCAACACCTTTGCCAAAATCTTATATGGTCCCCCTATCAAGTTGATTGGCCTGAAGTCTTTTAGCTGTTTGACCCCCCTCCACTTTAAGGATTAAGGGTATGAATGTTGCCCCAAGCTCACAAGCTAACCTCCCGTGATAAAAAATTATGAAATGAAGTCCATAATATTGTTCTTTAAAAGGGGCCAAAAAAATTCTGAAAGAAAAGCATAGGAAATTTATCTGGGCTCAATGACTTGTCGCCACACATGGAGTTTGAAGTAGCTTTGACTTCTTCTTCAGATATCTTCATTTCTAGCAACATTGCTTTCTCAGGAGAAAGATGTTGGAACCGAAGATTGTCTAGGCGAGGTCTCTCCCATCTATTGACTGAGAGCAAATCCTTGTAGAGCTGAACTATTGCATTGCAAATCTGATTCTTATCCGATGGGTACTTTCCCTCCACCATTAGGTTGGAAATCCTATTCGTCCGAGCCCGAGCACTGGCCATGTTATGAAAAAACCATGTATTTTTGTCTCCCTTCTTGAGCCAAATTACCTTGGATCTTTGCCGCTATTTTATCTCTTCTTCTTTTGCCCGAGATGCATATTTCAGTTGAAGATCTGTCCTTCTCTCTATTTGTCAGAGATAAACTTTCGCTTTCCTCCATCGTGTCAAGATCACGGATTTATTCCAACACATCATCAAACTCTGCCTCTTGGTTCCCAAGAGTTTCCTTCTTCCAGCCAGATTTCTTGATCTTCAATAGGTTGAATTTTCTAGCAAAATTGAAACCCGCATAAGCTTCCACAGAGGAGTTCCACAAGTCAGAAATTAGCTAATTGAAACTCTTAATCTTGATCCAAGCCACCTCGAACCTAAAAGGTCTCAGCCCTAGTTGGTTGGTTTGACACCCATAATAATTGGACAATGATTCAAAACGATCCCAGGCAAAGGTTGATGCGAGACCAAGGGAAAATTTTCAATCCAATCTATCGACACCAAGAATCTATCTGGTCTAAGATAAAATTGCATTTTGTTGCCCGTTAGACTAAGTAATTTTTCCCCCTCTAAAGGGAGATCCACTAGGTCATTCCAAGACACTGAATTCGTAAAATTCGACATGTTGTGAGTTATGCTACCACCTGAAGATTTCTAATGAGTAAATATGATTACGTTAAAGCCCCCTTCGACGCACCACAGTTCCATCTCCACTTAGCTTTGTCCAACTTTACCGAAAATGAATTGCGCAACCAGTATGAACAAGAACCATAAATTGCTGTGAACACCCATTGAAAACCCAAAGAAATCCTTTTTTTTTTTTTTTTGGAGAGATAACAACAACTTATTGAGAAGCCCACCAAAAGGCGGGAAAAGAATACAAAGCTACACTAGCATGACAAAATAGGCAATAAAGGTACAACCATAGCTGTAGGTAACTCCTAATGAGGCATATGACAACCTTAATCACCTCATCCACCACGGACCTTCCGTCCTTGAAACATTGCTTATTCCTTTCTTTCCAAATTGCCCCAAAAAATAGCTAAAAATAAGGAGCCTCCAAATATTTTTGCCTGCTTTCCCACCACCTCCACCATGCCACGCTCACATGAGATTCTCCACCGATTATGGCATTACCCACATCATGTTAGCCTCATGAAGGAAGAAGTCCCCACACTTTTCGAACAAAGTTGCAATGACTAAAGAGATGGTTGATTGATTTCATGTCCTCCATGCACAACAGGTAAATATTAGGAAGAATGAGAGACTTTCGTTGAAGATTATCAATTGTCAAAATGCTTCTTCTGCCCATCAACTGCCCGAAAGCCACAACACGAGGGGGGGCTCCATAATGCCACTGGTGATAGGGATGGTGGGGACCCGAAATATTGCCTGGATCGGATAACAACTTGAAGAAAGATCCAAAAGAGAAATTTCCAAAATGATGCCCTTTCCAAATCATCGAGTCCTCCAAAGGAATAGCTGTGACAAGCCTAAGAAACTCCTAAAGACCAACAAATTCCTCTGCCTCATCATCCGCCAGATTCCTACGACAAGGAGGGCACCAAATCACAGATTTGTCACCTGAGGAATAACAAAGAGAAACCGAGATGGAGCGATCTAAGCGAGAAATGCTAATCTTGGGAAAATGTCTTGGAGCGCTCTTTCACCATGCCAAACATCCAACCAAAAGTGAATATGATTTCCATTCCCAAGGGTGAACCTAATGCCCCTCCTAACCAGGTATTCCACAGATGCTATTGCCTTCCGGATGCTGGAGGCCCGATAGAGAGCTTTTGACAAACCACCCTCCCTTGGCACACCATATTTATTAACAATTATCTCCCTCTAGAGCTTACTCGATTTGGTGCCAAGCCTCCAATGCCACTTACCAAGAAGTGCCGTATTCATGAGCTGTAAGTCTCTAATCCCCGTGCCCCCTTCTAAAAATGGCTTGTAAATGTCCTTCCATTGTAAGCAATGAAACTTCCGGCCCTTGGAATTCCCTTTTCAAAATAAAATAAAATAAAATCCCTTCCTCATCTTCGGTCTAGCATCGACTGGGGGCATTTGAAGAGAGACATGAAGTAAACATGCATGTTCGAGAAGGCCATTTTGATGAGCATCAATCTCCCCCCCTCCTCGATGGAATCTTGTTAAGCACCTCTTCGATAATCACAAAAAGGTTGGGAGATAACGGGTCCCCTTGCCTCAACCCCCTGGAAGCCTTGAAAAACCCTTTGAGTGAGCCATGGACCAACACCGAAAAGTAAGCTGTCTCACACAGGATCATATCCAACCCCTCCACTTGAGGCCATAGCCCAGCCAACCCAGCATATAGTCTACGAAGTCCCAATCGACATGGTCATAGGCCTTTTCCAAATCTAGCTTGCACACCAACCCACTATTCTTCTGCTTGTGTCTTGAGTCTATACACTCGCGAGCTATGAGTGCTGTGTCTAGGATTCGTCTCCCCATGACAAAAGCCCCTTGATTATCGGTAATAACCTTTGAAAGCACCCCCCTAAGATGAATTGCAATGATCTTGTACGAGCTTCCGATAAGGCTCATAGGGCGAAAGTCTTGCAACTGTTCTGCTCCACGAATCTTAGGAATGAGAACTAGAAAAGAAGCTTCGATATCTGTAGATAACCTTACGGTCATAAAATTTGAAAACAAAATCCATGAGATCCTTTTCTACCATATTCCAAAATATCTGAAAGAAAGCTATAGGAGAGCCATCAGGGCCGGGAGCTTTGTCACCACAAAGCGAATCAATCGCTGCCTTGACCTCTTCAACTGTGAATTTCTTTTCAAGGAATGTGGCCTCCGTTTCTAATATCTTGTCAAAAGATAGATTGTCAAGTCTCGCCATATGGCAATGCTTGCGATATGCAAGTTACTATAAAAGTTGACTATCGAATTGAATATTTTCTTTTGATCCGCCGACCTCTCTTCGTCAAGAATCAAGCTACTAATGCGATTGCATCTAGCCTGAGCGCTTGCAATGCTATTAAAGTATCAAGTGTTTGTCTCCTGCCTTAAGCCACACCCCATGACATCGTTGCTGCTACTTAATCTCCTCCTCTTTAGCACGGTTGGTGTAGCTTAGATATAGAGTGGCCTTCTTGTCAATATCCTCATCCGACAGCGCACCTGATTCTTCTAGCATATCCAGTTCATGAATTTCTGAGGCCATTCTGTTGAACTCTGCCTCATGGGCCCCAAGAACATCCTTGACCAACATAGCCTTCTGCAACTAACGAATTCCGCCACTCAGCAATCAGGTCCTGGAAACCTTCAATTTCAACCAAGGTCAGCTCGAATCTAAAGGGTTCGGGGGCCCCAATTATCAACAGGCATCTCTAGTGTTATCGGTCGATGATCAGAGATTGTTCGCGGCAGGCCCCAATGGCAACCAAAGGAAACAGTTGAAGCCAGTCTGTAGAAACTAGGAACCTGTCTAGATGCAAAAGAATGACATTCTGCTAGCCATTAGACCAAGTGTATTTGGCACCCGAAAGAGGTAGATCCACCATATCATGCCTGATAATCCATATCGGACCTAGACGCATGCTCTCCTTAGAATTGGAGCACCTGCGTAGTACGGAACCCCGGCTCCATCACCCAACCTCTCTCTTTCGCCGTTACTGTCAGACGAAGTTGAAGCCTCCTGATTCCTCCAAATGTCACCCCCATTGAAGTGTACCTCCCAATTTGTCTCCCTCTGCATGGTGATAGACAACGTACTCTTCTCCCCCACCTTCACCGAGATCTGGGATGAATCGTGAGATGAGTTTTGCATCCTCTAACATACCCGTGCTACTCCCAATTCCTCCTCTTCCTCAGTGGCTTCATCTATGGCCATGACCTCCCACAGACAAGAGGCAGCCATAGTGAAGAACTCCCTTGACCACAACTCCAATCGAATCCCCCGAATAAAATACCACTTTGCTCGCTGCCAAAGAAAGAGTATTCCTCCCACCTTCAGATCTTTCTGATCGGCCCATCTCTGTGCATGTTACCTGAGCCGTTAATAGATCGAGATTCCTCTCAGGTTGGACCCAAATCCGACCTCATCCTCCCTGATCGGCCTGATGAATAATCATCCCTGAACCATCCACAACATTCTTCCAACCAAGTTCTGATTTGGGGAATGGTCGTGTTAGGTTCTGTTTCAGCTACAACTGACCACAACAGCGATTCTGTGGCCTTTTGAAGCAGCTTCCAACTGACCCTAACCTATTTCCTGCCATCAATATCTTCCACCAAGAATGATATTCTTCCTCCACTTGCTGTTCCCCCCGCAAAGGAGATTGGGGAACTTCTCCTATTGCTACATTCCTGTAAGAGGTGTGGCTAGCGTTTCGGTTTACTGTCTCGTCCCGTCCCATCCACACTCCTTCCCTACCCGATTCCGATCCAACTTGGCTGCCTTTGCTGCGACATATTTTTCCTGCAGATTTTTCTTGACACCTTCCTTGTTTCAGATTTCTGGGCCATACCTAGCTCTTTGAACCAGAAGCTTCATGCCATCAAAGCTTTCACCATGGAGAAGTAGCACTGTGCGGGCTAACTCTTTCTCCGATCCCATTCAAACGAAGGAAAATCCCCTTGGTTTAGAAGAGAAGCGATCTTGAGGGAGGACGACCTCCATTACCTCTCCAGCTCCTCCAAATACACGTGAGATTTATGGATAATCATCCCTCCGGGACGCCATTAACGAACAGGGGAGGAAAAGAGGACACATTCCTCTTTTGGTTATTTTTCTTAAGATTTTTTCCCACTGCGATCCAATTTCTGTCCTCCCATTCTTTGCCATTATCATCCCTCCCATCAATTCTTCGTCCGGTTGCACCTCTGACACTTTCTTGCTGCCTGATGAAGCTTTGAACCCTGTTGGTCTCCGTCATCCACCATGATGGGGCTTGGGAATCAATATTGTTGGAGTTAAAAATACATGTTGGAAAGTTGATGATCAACCTTGGTAAATGAGCGATCGAGACTGCAATATCAAGTTAGGCCCATGGTTTAGTGATCCAGACCATTCTTACGTTTAATGAATGAGCCATGCCATGACGATCTCATCAGTAGGACAATCCTAACCTTTCAATTTGTGGACTGAAAATAGATGGTTAGGAAGAGAAATGCAGCAAAAGTCTACATGCAACTGCAAATGGACAAAGATTGGTTGCTAGGATCTTCCAGTCGGGAGATTTTTTTGGATGGTTCGTGAAAGGTGAGGCCAAAAGACCAATGGTTTGGATCATTGAACCACATCAACGCTTGTTGAAAGAAAAACCTGAGTGAGTATTCATGCATATCTTCAGATGTAGGATCATGCAATTCCCCCAGTGAAAATATTGTGAGTATGGTCATGCGTGAAGTATGATGAAGTAATATAGCACCTACCTGTTACCTCCGAGTGATGAGCGACGCCCAACCTTAATCTGCTTTGGCAGGTTCTACTTCCTCCTTGTTTTCTTATTTTATTTTTAAAATTCTCTTCCCAAGCTTCATGGAAGAATGTATGCTCAAATAGGGCTGTTGTGAAGGTGGAACAATTAATTCGTATTGAAACTTAGTTATTAGTTTATGGACATAGAACTTGACTAAAAGCCATCAATGATATGCAGAACCTTATAGATTAGGCCTAACGAACCATTTGGTTGTAGGTCTTACTTCTAAACCTATGCAATTAATAGATGGATGTCCAAATTGAAGAAGAAGAGCCAATTGCTTACACAAGTTCTCTGTGAAAGATGAACAGGTATGGATGTCAGGTGTTGTGAAGCCCTTCAGCAGATGCACTCCACTTAATTTTAATGGGACCATGTGTCAACTGACTTTAGAGTCAGTTCTTTGTGGATGTTTAAGGTTTCGAAGCCAGTCTCCATGGCTTTATCATGTGAATATACAATATTAATCTGCTGTTGGAAGCTTGGGATCCTACCTCTATCAAGTCCATACAAGTCAGCACATGCTTGTAAGATCTCCAATTATTTGTGTGATTGGCTGGTGAATTTCATACATGACGCCATTAACGTGTTATTTTGACATTTGATGCTTTGGTGTTCTCAGTTCGAGGCCTTTATTTAAGGCTACCTGAGAAATTATGCCCGTCTATCTGATGTTACAATTAGATCTATTGTTACTTTGTTATGATAATGCGAGTGAGTTAAGGTGGTTACATTATTTTTTTCATAAATAATTTTGGTAATGATACTATGAGACATCCCGCTCAGTTAATTGGGATAAGGCTTAGATGATGATGATGATGATGCTATGAGACCCACCCATGGGAAATTCATGACAAAGCATGTTTCTTGTTCCACCATGTGGCTTCAGCCAGATGTGGATCATCTGTCTAGTGTACCCTACCGTGATTTTGCCAAGTCATTCACGGAATGGTTGTAACTGTCCTGTGGTGGCCTGCAATTGGAGTATCAAAAGAAGTTAAGAAGCAGGTCACATTGTAGTCCTTCGATCAGATGATTTGCTGAGTGCTGTTTTTAGGTGATGGTATCTGTACGCTGGGGTTCACTGGATGGATGCTGTGATCATGCTGATGTCACATGAGTTCACCCAGTCACATGGAATTCTGAAGTGTCTCATAGTATCACTCCTCAAATAACAGATGCTAAATTATAAGTTTCCTGATACTAAAATATTGTTTCCCTTCTGCTGACATGTAATCTTCTCTATATGACAGAGGCCTGCCACAGAGATGGTTCGAGCAGCTAACAAGTTCAAGGCAGATTTTGGTGGACAAGTTGTTTCTCTAGAGCGTGTGCAACCTTCGTTAGATCACGTACCTCATAGGTGTTATGATATTATATTATTCAATTGAATAAATTTCATTTCCAATTTACTACTAAAGAAGTTTTCTTTTCCAATTCCATTCGCTGGAAAGATTCTGGTAGCCTATTGATTTTGTGAAAATAGCATGGAATCTCCAATCATTTATTGTCCAGCATTTTGCAGGACAAACTGCCGTTTACATTTACATACTTTTTAAAGCTAAAATTGTAGAATCGGGTTGGTACACTGAGACATGGGGGTTCAGCTGGTGCTTTGCTTTGGAACATGTCGGTGCATGCCACTCTGGACCATCATGCTAGAGAGAAATAGGATGGTTTTCAAAAGCAAAATAACCCAGGTTTGGTCTCTATAAAAAATATTCAGATCAGTCGTGCAATTGGCTGTAGCCACCCAGAATTTTAGCCTCTCACCATGCTCAAAGCAAACTGGGGGGATATTATCCACGGGTGGATCCACAATCCAACAGTTAAGGCTAGATGGTCTCCTTCCCCAGTGGGCAGTTTCAAAGTTAACTTCGATGGAGCTTCCTTCGGAAATCCGTGTCCAGAAGGTTTTGGTGGAGTTGTTTGTGATGAGCATCGGAAAGTGTTATGTTCATATTCAGGTCCAGTCTGTATGAAGGATACAAATTATGCAGAGGCAGTTGCACTTCTACAATCCATTAAGATCATCAAGCAGTTCGACTTCCTCCTGGCTATTGTTGAAGGTGACTAAAGAAATGCAATATCTTGAGCATAAGTCCAACACATCCAGTGGAAGTTATCAGCAATTTTGGAAGAGGTGATGGAATTAGTCAGGGCAAGGCACATTCATGGATGTGGGCCATGATGTGAATGAAGTTGTCGATGAGCTAGCAAGGGCGGGCACAAGTAGGAAACCTATTTTCATTGAGGATATGAGAGGGCTGTAACTGGCTAATTGTTATCATATGGTTCGTCTTTATGCTGTTTGTGTAGTTGCTGCGGCTGCCCTTGTCACTTTAGTTGGGCTTTAGATGTATCTAGCCCCCTTGTATTATACTTCTCATTTCTCTTTGACAAAATCTGAAGTTACCCAGTGCAAAAGAAAAAAGAAGATGGGAGGCGCAGGGTGGAAACAAGGTAGTTGATGACATAGGATTCATAGATTAGGCAATGAAGATTGGAGATTTATTTGTTTTCTTCTTTTCTTTTTAAATAAACTTCTTTTCTTTTTCAACAAACCTTTTAGGATCAATAAAAAAAGAAAGAAAGAACGGAGATCCATGGCAAAGTTACAACGGAAATGAGGGAATGATCTGGTCAGATGCAATGCCTGGGCCTTGTTGTGATAGGGGGTTTCCGTTTCAGGCCCAGCTAGGTCAAACGTATCACTTCTATTCACTGGATTTTGGTAGGTATAAAAGATAACACAATTCAAAGGGTAGTAGCTAGGATACGTAAATGAAAATGGAAGAGAATGGAATGGAAGAACAATATACAAGAAATAGATTCTTTTCTAAATTGCCTAGGCTAGAACTGGGGAAATGCCTAACGAAAGGGCAAAGATGAGGGAAATTATGAAAGGGAGGTTGAAGTTGCTTTTATCGAGAATACATATGTGATTATGATATTAGAAAGTCTATACTGGGAAGAGAAATCTTGATGAGAATGGGATGGTGACACAATGACACAACTTTCCAATGGTCATAGAGGAAAAATTAGTTACCATTGTTCCTTAAGAAAAATCTCATGTAGTAGGCTAAAACAATCAGAGCATTCCCGTTTCTTAGATTATAACATATTGGAGTTTGCCAATTGGGCAAGAAGAAGTTGCTCTAAAGAGTAAAGAGAATGACACAACTTTCCAATGGTCATAGAGGAAAAATTAGTTACCATGGTTCCTTAGAAAAATCTCATGTAGTAGGCTAAAACAATCAGAGCATTCCCGTTTCTTAGATTATAACATATTGGAGTTTGCCAATTGGGCAAGAAGAAGTTGCTCTAAAGAGTAAAGAGAAGGTGACTCTAGAATTGATCAAGAAAGAGAGAACTTGAATTATAATTTAGATAGATAGGGAGGGAGGGAGATCAAATGAAGTTGTTGGCTATAGTTGTTAGTCGTAAATCAATCCGCCTTTACCAATCCAGTTGACACAGGGAATTTGGGACCTCTTAAGAAAACTTTTGAGATGAGTGAATTTCTTGATTTGGAGAGTGAGGGAAGAGAATAAGAAATCCTGTTACAAGTTACAACGAATGCTTTGCCTGTTAGAACTATTGAGGTGTTAAAAGAGGGAGGTGATACAAACAAGAGCATAGGCCATCCAGGGAAGTACACAAGCCAAGAAAGAGATTTTGTAGAAGCAGATGGCAAAGGCTGTACCCAATGTTTTCAGGCCATTGCAGGAATCAATGCTGAAAAGGGGATTTCTGCTGAAGGCCTGGAAGGAAAGTCTTGTGTGAAGGTTAAGAGTGGGGTTCAAGGATTTGATTGCTGCAGGGAAAAAGTTTTTCTCAAAGCACGCTTAGACTGACAAATAAATTTTAGTAGTCTCACTGGAGAAGTTCGAAAGATGGGTGAATGATCAATGGAGGATGATGCTTGCGGTGGGACTTAGATAGCTTCAATGGTGCTTGGTTTTGTTTTTGTTAGCATTGAAAGGAAAATTGCTAGAATTTTTTTCGAAAAGGTTGGGGAAGGGCAAGGGGCCTGTTGAAGGATTTGCACCAGTGGGAACTGGATTACCAGACGAACCAGCTGGGAGAATTGCTTGGATTATAGTCTAGGTTCACTACATGCGTGGGATGTGGAGATGTCCCTGGCTATTTGTTCTTGCTGTGGGATGGTCCTTGAGGCGGATAAAAAGGTTTCATGTAGAGCTATGGTCCAGATTTTTGTCAGCCTTGTGTATGCATTGGGTTATTCTGGGCTCGATCAAGAGTTTCTTCCATGTGTGGCAGGAGGCAAGAATGGTAAGAGAGGTAGGAGGCTTTGGAGATTAGCCTTACCAGCCAACATTTGGGTTTTGTGCAGAGAAAAACAACAGGTGCTTCCGTAATCAAAGCAAGTGGGTCTTGGAGGTTTTGGGAAGGGCTAAATTGGATGTAATCGAGTGGGCCTCCAATTTAAAGGCTTTTGAGGATTGCTCTTTAGAGGCTTTCACTGGATGCTTTGTAATTTGCCAGGCTTTTGTCTCTTTCATTAATTTTTTATTTTTTTTTATTTTTGAAAGGTAACACTAATAGGGATTGAACCCTTGATCACTTGTACACAGTATATGGTCTCTACCAGTTCATCTAATGAGTGGTAGACTTAATAAAGTTATTACTTCTAAAAAGAAAGAAGAAGAAGAAATGAGAAAAAAAGAAGAAATGGTTGATGTAGACATGAACTAGATGTGGGCAGGGTCAAAGTCCTATTGGATGGTGCTGTGGGGCTGAATTTGTGCATACCTCTATTGGTAGAAGGCCAATCATATGGGTGAAACTCAATGTAGAAGGCGAGTTATGGTTTCTTTTTGATTGGTGTGTCTAGCCTACTCACCGATGATAGGGGTACCTTTCTTGTCAGTGGTATTTTGAATAAGGAGTTGATGATGTGGATGGTGAGGGCACACTTTGATGTAAGGTTAGGGTAGGCTGATGGGTTTGGAGATTTGGGATGAAACATCAGACCGTGTGGAGGGAGATAATTGTTGCTAAGTATGGTCTTGCTCTCAAGGGTTGGTGGACCAAAGAGTCATCCGTTTATCGTGCCTCTTTTGTGTGGAAAGGAATCAAGAAAAAGTGGCTTCTAAGGTGTGGGTGGGGATAAGATTACAGGTGGGAGATGGATCAAGAGTGAGATTTTGGGAGGACATTTGGTGTAGGGATTCCTCACTTCGGACCTCCTTCCCGAATATCGCTAGGTTTTGCTCAATTAATATCATTTTGGTGGCCAGTTGCATGTTGGATCAGGGGGTATGGGTTCCTCTGTGCCGCAGGAATCTAAGTGATGACTAATTGGATGATTTCGTACACCTGTGATCTCTTTTGCAGAATGTGGATCTTGCTCAAGGAGATAACGACTCTTTAGCTTGGAGGTCCAATAATTTCGGCTAGTTTTCAGTGAAGTCGCTTTATCGGTGTCTAATACATAATGTCCAACATCCGGTCTTTTCACTTACTACTTTCACATGGTCTTATGGAGCCCCTCCGAAAGTGGCGACATTCGCTTGGCTCTTCAGGAAAAAAGAAGATTTTGACTATTGATAACCTTCGTAAACGCAACATGGTGTTGCCTAACGTGTGTGTTCTTTACCTAGAAGTGGAGGAGACAGTGGATCATCTATTTATTCACTATGCTTTTGCAAGGATAGTGTGGTCCGACATCTTCAGTGAGGCGTCTATCAGCTAGACTATGCCAGGGTCGATTCAACACTTGTTGATGGCCTGGCATGGGGAATGAGAGGGTTCGTTGGGTAGGCGCATATGGAGGATAGCATTACTGGCCTTGCTGTGGGCTTTTTGGTTGGAGCATAATAATCGAACTTCCAGAAACAAATCGCATCCTGCCTCGCCAGTCCTTAGGTTTTTTTGTCTATTTCTCATCATTTGCAACAGTAAGGAGCTTTCTGTTGAAGATGAACAGGGGTTTGTTTTGATTTCTCTCATTTGTGCATCTATAGTAGATAAATGTTTATGGCTGTGTACGGCCCTAATGACATGATTAAGGTCAGATGTTTGGATAACTGTTGTGTATAGCAGATTTAATATCTCGTGGTTTGTGGTGATTATGTGGGGGTTTGAATACCATTATTTCTCTTATGGGAAGTCTGGTGGGGTCGAATCACAACGGCCATGATGGAATTTGTAGAGTTCATGGCTGTGAATAAGTTCAGTTGTTGTTTCTTAATGCAGGGGCAGATTTTCCTGGTTAAATAACCAACAACAGCTGGTCATGTGCAAGTTGGATAGATTTCTTATGACCCGATTGGGGGAGGCACTTCAATGGAGTGGTTCGGTTGGTGCTTCCTAGGCTTTTGTCAATCAAATTCCCATTTGGTTAGTCTGTTGACATCTTGGTAGGCCCATCACTACTTAGGTTTGAGAACTGGTGGTTTAAGTAACAAGTTTTAGTTCAGAATTCAGATGATGGCTCATTGGTGGAGGGAGTGCTAGGTGAAGGGATTGACATGCTTTAGGTTCCCGAAAAAACTGCAAATGCTGAAGCCCAATTTGAAGGATTTGAAAACAAAAATCTTGGGGCTGATGATTAGGGGAAAGAGTATATTTCAAAAACTATTGTGAAGATTGATAGGGACTAAGAGGTTGGTTAATTTGTTGAAGACTGGAAAGAGAGATCCTCAAGAATGAATAACAAACCCTATAGAGTGTTCATCAACCAGTGTTCGAAGTATCGATATCGCTACAAGTTTTGCTGGCTAGGGATACGGAAACAATATCGATATCGCCGATAATATCGCTAATAACCGGAAATGCGGGGAACATGAGAAAAACGGTGGAATTTTCAACGAAACTTCAGGAGATGTTAAAATGTACATATTTGCATATTTAGAAATAAAAAAATTGCAAAAAAGAATGCATATATCAGTCCAACTATCCTATCCGGCCTATTTAACCATCCAACCTTCCATCCAAACATCCGTCGAGATTGGAAAATATCAATGACACATTGATATTTCACCAAGAAATCATCAACAATTGGAAAGGAAACGAAAGATCGTGGTCTCAATATCTTACATGTTGCAATATCGATAATATCGAGATATTATCAATATTATCAATGACAAATCGAATAGTACATACAACCATGTGCCCATGAAAAAAAATTGAAATAAAATTTTTTCTAATAAACAAAAATTTGATGATATCAATACGTCGGCGATATTGAAATATCATTGATACAGTTATGATACAAGCATTGCCTAAAATATACGTAGTCGAAAATATTGGCGATGTTGATGCATTAGCAATACAAGCGACACCTAGAATTTACATAGTTGAAAATGTTGGCGATTACATTAGCGATATTGATACGTTGGCGATACTTAGCCATACATTGCTAATAATTGAAATTTCTAATACTACCAGCGTTATCGGTATTGCTACCAGTGTTATCGGTATTACTGAGCTGGAGATAAAGATAATATTGGAGATATTTCGATAATATTGGAGATAATTCCAACACTGCCTACAACAACCAATCAGGAGGAGTTACGTGTGATCCGTATAGATACGCATGGTGTATTTGAAGATCTGCAGATATGTACGGAGATATTTCTCGATAAGCGTAGCTAGAACGTATCGGGTGATGTCGTGTGCTGCTTGAGCGGCCGATGAAGAAGCAATCGTGCATGAATGGTTACAGGGCATGTGTCAAGAGAAGAACCAGTCACAACCAGAACATGGGAAGCATTCAGAAAGCAGTTATGGAGAACGGTTATGGAAACCGTCGAAATGTGAGAAGGAACCAGATGATCAGATTAAAGATATAAATAAAAAAGAAAAGCAGCAAGGAAGATCGTCTCATACCAACCCAAACAAACCGAATCTATGTTTCAAATTATCCTCTCAATTATCTCGTCAATTTACATTCCATGGTGTAATCTTTACTTCCCTTGTTAAGCGAATTAGATTTCATAGTGTAATATACTAATATTTACTTTCCAAGCTTGCTGTTTTACATTCTGTAGTGTAACTTGTAGCAATAATCGAGTAGCCGGTAATCTTTAGCCGTAATTCGGGTCTAAGCCCCCGCGTTGAATTTAGTTCATCTGCCAAAAAGGTGTTCCGCAACTGTCCTTCACGACCGATTGTAAGAATCCCTTCTTCCATTCCATCTGTCTATCTGTCTCGAAAAAGTCCATTTGTACGGAAGGTAAAGGAGCAACCCATCATCAGAGGACAAATCCCACCCTCTGAATATCACATGATCCGATTTTACACATTGAGCGTGTGGCTGAATAAGCAACTGATCTCCTTAGATTTTGGTCATACACTGTGTGTTTGCCTATCTTGGTGCTTGGGGTTATTGTTGTTTGGTTTGAATTGAAGCCGCGATTTCAATTCTAGCACGCCCGCGCACCTAGTGCAGAAAACAACGGCAAACACAAAGTAGGGAAGAAGTGGCTTGGTGGCAGAATTGAGGGCCATGTGGCTAATGGTTGGGGACAAAACCAAGTCTTTGCTCGACAAGATCACAAACTGGTGACTTATATTGAATCACATTACTTATCCAAGACAAGTTGTAGATGATCCAACTCAAAAAGGAGATGATTCTAGACCAAGCTTCATTATGAATAGGTGTTGCAGAGACTGACGCCTGATGCCCTTACCAGAGGCAGATATTGGCAGTTACACCCACATGACTAGAGGGGGACAAAAACACTTTGTTCCACAATATTGCAAACTGGCAACTTGGACCAAATCACATCCACAAGTTGCTAAATCAAGGCAGTGTTTGACGCATGGTATTTGATGGGATTAGGTGGGATGTAATTGCATTTGGTCCCGTGCAATTCCATCCAACATTTGGAGAGGATGGAAAGGGTGGGATTAGGTGGAATGGAATTGCATTTGATCCCATCCATGAATTCTATGGATTTTGAAATCTACTACACATGTGGGCCCCACATTGATGCATGCGTTTATCCATGCCATCCATCCATATACACCATTTACACATGACATTCCGGTTATATATGTGTACAAGTGAACGACATCCGTTGTGAATTTGGTCCCTTGATTACAATTCCATGGTCCACCAAACATGATTTAGCTTAATCCGTTGTTTTCCATGGCAAAAATTTTATTCCAAACATGGGATTGGATGGCTGCAATACCATGGTATTTCCAGACATGCAATCATTGTGAAATAATGATGTTAATCCCATCTAATACAATTCAATACCATCCAATTCCACTGACCAAACAGGCCCCAAGGCAGTTTGGTAGACCACCCGACTTCGGTTAACTTAGGAAATAATCGATTTCTACATCAAGCTCTTCACTAGGGAGGTGTATCATAGACAGACGTTTGATGTCCTTGCCATTAAGCATCTGCCCATGAAAATGACAGACTGACAGGAAAAGGAATTTTTGAAGGAAGAGATTCAGAAGGTGGTTTGGGATATTTATAGGAGAAAAGTGTTGGAACCCTGCTGTTTCACTATGGCGATTTTCCAAGACTGCCGGGAGGTCGGTAAGGAGGATGTTATGTGTTTCGAGAACTCACTCCTTCCAAGGCTAAATGCTACCTTCATCACTCTCACTCCAAAGATTGAAGAGGCAGGAAAAATTGAGGACTTTTAAGCCAATAAGCTTGGTGGGAGTATGTATAACTTTTTTCCTAGGGTTCTCTTGTTTAGATTTAGGGTGACAACGAGCCATATCATTAATCTTCAAAAAAAGACAAAAAAAAAGAAGGAAAAGAAGAAAAAAGAAAAAGAAGAAAAAAGAAGAGGAGCCGTATCATCTCCCATTCTTGTGGAACTTCCATTATGGAGAGATTCTTAGACGGTATCCTTGTGGTGAATGAACGCATTGATTAGAGAAGCAAGCTAGGCAAGGTTTGTGCAAACTGCAAACTGACATACTCAAATCCTTGGATCTGAATTGGACCTCTTTAGATTTTAGAAAAGGCTGCAAGGAATATTAGGTGATGGAAGAGAGACTGTGGAATGATTTGTAGCAGTCCAGTAGCCAAAACTAGCGACCCTGACCTACCTCCTAAAGGACTCATTTTCAGTCCTTGCTAACAAATATGAGTCAAAATTCACACAGTACACTTTGCTCCGCCAAAAGTTTGAAAACAATTTAATTGATTTTGTGAATATCTGTGTTAAAGAAGATTCATGGGACCTTTAACCAGATCACATCATTATCTCGGCTGTCTAAGATTCTTTTCCAAGCTGAAGTGGCTCAAAAATGTCCTGTAAGTATCAGAACAAGAACGGGTTTGGCAAAGTATATGAAGATGAGATAGTTCACCCCTTTCCCCTCTTTGGATGAGAATCATGAGCCCTAAGGTCCTACAACACAGGCTTGTTATCCTTAGTATGGTACACTGAACACCAATGCAACCAGATTGCTGCTGAAGAAGGCACCATCCTTGGGCATCAAACCTGTGCTACCTTAGTAGGGTTTGACAGACGTTTTTATAGTAGTGGTCAAGGATTCATAGGTCGACCCATAACAGATAAATGGGTATTGCTGGTTGGAGATGGCTATCTAGACACATACGCGCTATTAGAAGGAAGAGTCATATGCATGGGCAAGTAGCTATCTGATGTTATTGCAGACTATGGTGGTTGATTCACATTACTTAGAAATTGTACATGTGGCATAGATTAACTCAGATTAGATCATCAAAGTTGTGGGACCAACCACGGATAACTCAGCACCTCAAAATCAGATTGATTGAGCAAAATTTAACCTTGGTTAACATGTTCTTGTTGAATTCGGACCATCGACTATTTTTAAAATTCAACTCGCCATTAAATATCTCTCAGTTGTTCAGTTATAAAATTAAATCAGTGTAACTTCTTGTTATGATCTACTAAATGGTGGCCCATGATTTGAATGGTTTAATTTGAGTTACTTACGTAACTCCACTAGTGGGAGTTCTGCATTCTCACTACCGGTTCCAAGCCCAGATAAAGAAGGGTTGCATCAGGTTGGCAGCCGGTATGAAACTTCCGCCACAAATTCTATCACGAACCCTGACAATCCGACATTTCAAGATGGAATGGCGGAACATGATTCATGTAGCTGATCCCTACTAGTTGGTATAAGGCTTAGATGATGATGAAGAATTTGAGTTACTCCTGTATGCGTCATTTACATTTTCTTAGTGCTTGTGCATCAACCATCACCCTCTGCGAATATCAAAGTATTACTCAATTCCTGAACTAACCCTGTGTATGGGTTGGTTACAATCAATCCTTGTTCTGGGGCAACTTTGGAAGTTTCCTTGGGACAAGCTTGTTAGACTAACAGCTGTTTACTGTTCACTTAAGGTTCCCACACGTGTGGTCATGCGGGGTCCAACAGACTTATTGGCTCCTCTCACCATCTGATTGAGCATGTGGATAATCAGGTTAAATATTTGGGGTGATCCATCACATGTTTGATCAAATGGGGCTGTCTGATTGGATATGAGGACCCTAGAATCCAACGACACCACTGAATTTAGTCTAGGTGAATCACTTGATGATGCAACCAAATTGCCGAAACGGAATTTGAAATGACTCTGGATCTATAAATTCCAAGTCTGGATCAAACCTTTGGAAAATCTCCTCAAGTGCTGCAGAAATTGAGATTAATGGGCTTCTATATGGCAGATCTTGGATTTGGACTGTGCACAATCTATCCGGATTCCAGGTCTTCTTCAAGAACAAACACAAGCTGGAAAATAATATGAAATAAGGGATTGCTTGGATGATTCCAAGCCTACCTACCAAACTAGTCTAGTATTCACGATATCCCATCTTCTTTTACTTAACAGCAAGATATGCTAAGAAAAACCCTCATTTTATTATATTTTATTCCATAATCACCAAACTAGTCTAGTATTCACTTGTCCCACTTCATAGCCCTTTTATAAACCTAGATACAAAGAAACCTAAATAGTCTATAAATGTTTTGGCATTGTTGCTATTTTTAGACTTTTGTCATATAGTTCAAAGTCCTTCATACCCCTGTTTCAGAGCCACCTCTCAGCTTTTGGATGTGCTCTTCCCTGCCCTCATTTGGAAGGTTGGAGTCATCCTATGGTAGCTGCCTTCATTTGGGTCCTAGCTTAAGGAAGAGTCTTAACAGTGGATCTGCAACAGCGTGGTATGATCCTTCTTAATGTCTACCTTCTCTTCAAGAGCAGCAGTAAGTCGATCAACCATCTTTTCTTCCACTGTATGTTCACCAATGAAGTTTGGTCTGCTGTTCTGCTTAAGCTTCAGCATGTCTGGGTGATGTCCAACTTGATTTCCAGCTTGCTATTTGCTTGGTTTGGGAGAAGATCTGGCAGCGACTTCTCCACCATTTGGCACCTAGCAGTGATGGCTTCTCTTTGGGATCTTTGGCGAGAGCAAAACTCCTGCTGCTTTCGGAACTCCTCCGCCATGCGGGTGTCTAGTCTTCTTCTCAGAGATCTCAAGGATTGGGCAGGGACCTCTTCCCTCAGTGACACTGACACCTCGATTGTTTCTTCTCTCCTGGGATAAACTCTCCTCCAGCTTTGAGTTCAGTTATTATGTTTGGGTTCGGGTTGCGTTTTGGTTTGTGCTTTGAGTTGTATAGCTGCTCTGTTTTTCCATGTCTGTTGTGGGTTTAGTTGTATAGTTCTTTTTTTTTCTTTTTCTGTTTGTTTTGTTTTGGGTCCTTCATTCCCTTTGGCTGTTGTGGGTTGTGTTGTATAGTTTTTCTTTTCATTTCTTTTTGGGTTGCGTTGGCTCCCTTAACAATATTTTTGGTCTTCAAAAAATAAAATAAAATGACAGAGTCAGGACAGAGAGTCTTTGGTACCTGCATTTCAAACAGGATGGCACTTGTGACTTCAAGTTGATGATTTTTCTATTAAACTAAGCAGTTTTTTCGGGTATAATGGGGACTTTTTGTTTGAGATTCACTCCCATATTCCTGCAGTGTTGGGAAATTCATGAAGGTGGAAATTGGCAGAATAAGTAACCTGACCTCTGATAATAGGGCACACAACATGGATGTAAATCTGAAAAAGTCAAGGGAACCATGACGTCTCAAAATTCAGACAATGTTTAGTGACTTAAAACAATGTCCACATGTTTCAATTTCAAAGTCCTAGCTATCACTTGGTTTTCTGCCGGTGTCTCAATCCTTACTTAGATGTGTCTGTTCATTGAAACTATCAATTTTATCTTTTTCTTGACCATTTCCTTTTTTTTTGATGGCAGAAGATGCATTGTTTGGAAAGATGATAGTTCATGTCTGGTCATTATTTTTCTTATACATTATATTGACCAAGCAACCATGTACTGTTTTATTATCAATATATATCTGTAGTCGGTTCAATATTTTCTTTTGGAAATGACATATTTGGTTGTCCTGTAATGATGACAGCTTGCTATGTTTTCTTATTTCTACATCTTTTCTCCTTGGTACAGGTATTTATTAGCAGAAGCCGGTGATACATTATTTGCTTCATTCATTGGAACAAAGCAGTACAAGTAAGCATATGATTATGAATCTTACTTTTGCTTTAGTGTCTATTCCCAATTCCCAATTCTCATAGAGCCTTGTCTACATACAATATCCTTTTCTGTAGGGATGTCATCGCTGATGCAAATATTTTTCAAGGGGCCATCTTTCATGAGGACTTCATTGAAGACATTGAAGGGAATGAAGGCATTGAAGGCGATCAATTTCATGGCCAAAACAAGAAGCGAGAAAATCTTGGAAAGACACTTCAATCCAAACCTGATCAAGTAAAAAATAAACCCAAACCTGCTGCTCATCGGGTGAGCATGGATTTATCTTTTTCCTATTTATTCTGGTGTATCAGGCATCATATAACCTACTATCCAAAGACCTAGCTTTTGGCATAAGCTTACACAATGTTTTTGATCCGTTGTTTTTCTAAAATTTTTCTTTAGGGATTCTTGGCTCGAGCTAAAGGGATACCTGCATTGGAGTTGTACAGGCTTGCACAGAAAAAGAACAGGAAGCTTGTTCTTTGTGGACACTCACTTGGGGGTGCGGTAAGCATGAATGGATTACTTTCTTCCACTTTGGTGCACTTAGTCTTGCAGATTGTTCTTTTTATCTTGATTCTGATCTCTTGCTTCACTTTGCAGGTAGCAGCTTTGGCTACCCTTGCAATTTTGAGGGTTATTGCATCTTCTTCTCCACGAAAAGAAAATGAAAATGTTCAAGTCAAGTGTATCACATTCTCCCAGCCACCTGTTGGAAATGCTGCTCTGAGAGAGTACGTTTCTTGCTAGAGCTGTCTTCACTACCTGTGTGTATTTTCTATTTAAAAAGCAAGGTTAACTGCTTACGTGTAACCAGTGTTCGAAATATCGGTATCGCATAATGTATCGCACCCTTGGGATACAGATACGTATCGGTTATTGCATGGGATATATCATTTGTATCGCATAGTTTATCGCACTTTTTGGGAAACATGGGGAAACATTGGGAAAATGGTTGGATTTTTTAATGAAACTTTGAGGATTGTTAAAAAGGCCCTTAATACACACTTTTAAATCATAACATCTCAAAAAAAAAGATGCACATAATAAATTTCCTTTGTATAGGGTCCTAAGTTATGCGATGTTTAACTGAACTAATGCACCTATATTTAAATTGAATGCATGATATTTATAAATATTTCATAGTCATGTATGAAAACACAACCAATTCATTGAAAAGCAAAATAAGAACTGAAGAAGTAAAATTTGATAAATATACATATCAATGATGGGGACTAGTTGTGGTCTAGACCCACATAGAGTTGTGTGGTGGCTCGTAATCATCATCTCCATCTCGACGGGGCTAGGCATAGTACTTCTGCTCCACCAATCGACAATATTGTGCCCAAGTAATATTATATTAGTACTTGTTAGGGCCCACCTTGGGGCATGTGCTGTACATCCATGACACATCCATTTTATCAGATTATTTTCAGGAATGGTCCATAGAGCACCATCCACATGTACAATTGTTCATACATGCAACAGTACCACATGTAAATCAAGTGGACTAGAGCACCATTCACACGTACAGTTGTCTCATTGTTCGTACATTTTATCCAACCCGTTCATCCATTTCACTATATAATTTTAAGTCTTTAGCCAAAAAATGAAGCTTATTAAAAAATCAAGTGGACCACATCAAGGCAAACGGTGTGAATTAAATGTCTACCATAAAACCCTTATTGGGGTTACAGAATCTCCGCTGCCATCTGTGGTGGGTCCAACTGATCTTTAAGGGTGGCCTCACGAATTATTTAACAGTGATATTTGGATATGATTCATTTGTCGGATAATGCTCTAATATGATCTCTAAAAATAGATGAACAGTGTAGATATAATAAATACATCACATTGGCCCCATGTAACTTTGATCTCCTTTGAACCGTTTGTGCAACTGGAGCTCGAGGAGCATCAGTGCTCATCTTCGTGCACGTCACAGACGTGGATTGCGCCCTTCCCCTGCCCGTCTCTAGACCCGACCGGGCAGTTCTGTGGGTTGGGCCCACCTTGAATGTATGTGAATGTATGTGATCTATCTACACCGTCCATTCGTTTTTCCATCTAATTTAAGGGGATGAGCCAAAAATTGAATCATATCCAAAGATCAAGTGGACCATACCACAGGAAACAGTAGGGATAGTGATATCCACCGTTGAAACCTTGCTAGGCCCAACAATGATGTTTATTTGTCATCCAACCTATTCATAAGATCATACAGACATAGATGAAGGGAAAAAATAAATATAAACTTGATCCAAAATTTATGTGGCCCCCAAGAAATTTTCAACGGTAGATGTTCAATTCAACTGTTTCCTATGGTGTGGTTGATTTGAACATTGTATATGTTTCATTTTTGGGTTGAAGCCCTAGAATTATCTATTAAAATAGACGGACGGAGCAGATAAAATACATAAATCATGGTGGACCATATAGAGTTTACTCAGCACACTAAGCGTAGTGTGTTACGCTGTACGGAAATTGGATTGCGTACTGAGTTACTCAGTACGCTTTTATCGTACTGAGTAAAATCAGTTGGGCCCACTATGAATTGATGTGGTTTATCCACACCGTCCATCCATTTTTACAGATAATTTTAGGGGTTGATCCCAAAATTGAAGTAAATACAAAGCTCAAGTGGACCATTACATAGGAAACAGTGTGGAACAATGATTTCCACTGTTGAAACCTTCCTAGTGTCTAAAGTAATTTTTAGATAGTCATCCAACCTATTCGTAAGATCACAAAGACATGGATGAAGAGAAACCACAAACAGTGGCTTGATCCAAAACTTCTTTGGCCTCCAAAAAATTTTTAATGGTAGAGGTTCGATCAAACTGTTTCCTGTGGTGTGGTCCACTTGAGATTTTAATTTGCTTCGTTTTTGGCATCAAGCCCTAAAATTATCTTTTAACATGGATTAACGGAGTGGATAAAATAAATAAATAACAGTGGACCCCACACAGTTTACTCAGTACCCCAAGGGTACTAAGTTACTCAGTACGCAATCCGCTTCCATCGCGGATTAATGAAGTGACATCAACAAGTTACGTGGGTCCCACCATGATGTATTTTTTCTATCCACGTTGTCCATCCATTTGAATGGATCATTTTATGGCGTGAGCCAAAAAATGAGTCAGATCCAGAGCTTGAGTGGACCCCACCACAGAAAACAGTGGAGAGAGTGACGTTCACCATTAAAAATTTCTTGAGGGCCACAAGAGATGGATTGTTAAGATGATATTTGTGTTTTCCATTATTCCATATCTTTCTGGACTTATGAACAGATTAGATCACAAATAAACATTATGATGGACCCTCAAGAATGCTATGAGTTTCAATGGTGGGCATCACTCTCTCCACTTTTTTTTTTTTGTGGCGGGGTCCACTAAAGATTTATATCTACATCATTGTTTGTGTCATGCCTAAAAAATTATTTTCAAATTAATGAACGGTGTGGATACGACACACACATTACCATGGGACCCACAGAACACAAACACCACTTTATATGATTGTACAATGAGTAACTCAATACGCTTAGTGTAAACTCGTGTGAGGTCCACCACAATTTATGTATTTTATCCGCTTCGTCCATACATTTTAACAGATAATTTCAGGGCTTTAGCCCAAAATAAACTATATACAATGTTTAAATGTGCCACACCTTACAAAACAGTTGAATTGAACATCCACCGTTGAAATACCATTTTTGGCCATATTAAATTTAGATGACTGATAAACATCACTGCAGGGCCTATATGATCTTATCAAATTTGTATTTTCCTTTCATCCACGTCCATATGATCTTATTAACGGTTTGGATGACTGATAAACATCACTGCAGGGGTCAGAAAGGTTTCAACGGTGGAAATCAGTGTCACCACTGTTTCCTGTGTTATGATCCACTTCCCGTTCTAAGTTTTGGGATCAACCCCTTAATTTAGATGGGAAAACAGATGGACGGCGTGGATAGACCACATACATTAAAGGTGGGCCCCAACTGAGTTTACTGATACGATAGGAGCGTGCTCAGTAAATGACACCCGTGCCGATCCCCATTTCACCCATCCCGCCCCCATCTTCTTCATTTTCCCCCTTCTGTCGCGAGCGCTCTCCCTCTCCTTTACGCGCGAGGGTTCCGGACGAGGAAATCCGGCTTGATTTCTCGCCGAATCTCTGAGAAATCCGCACATACATCCTCGGATCAGCGAAGAAAGAGAAAAAATGAAGAAAATAGCGAGAAAAATTTGAAGAAAGAGGGAAACAGGTACTTACCTGTCGAATGGCCCACCTCCGATCACCGCTACAGGTACTCTCTCTCTCTCTCTCTACCTATTGACAATGTATCGCATGATGTCGACGATATATCGTACGATATCGACGATAATATCGTACGATATCTGAAGTTTGGGTTTTCTGGTGTCTTCCGGGTGTTATCGGTGGGGTTTCATCTCACATTGGTGCGATACCGATAATATTGGCCAATATATCGGCCGATAGTATCGATATTTCGAACACTGCGTGTAACTATAACTGTCAGGACCTTAGCTTCTTGTGGGTGTTTTCTGCACTTGTGCTCGATGGTTTCCCTCTTTTTTTTTTTTTTTCACATTTTCCTTCTCTTTTCTTGTTTGTATTTGTGATCCAGTTATGTCCATAGAGAAGGATGGCAACATTATTTCAAGACGTACTGCATTCCGGAAGACTTGGTGCCCCGTATCTTGTCTCCTGCTTATTTTCATCACTACAATGCTCAACTTTTGCAAACTTCAGCTGGTGTGGGAATTGTGGGTCCATCTTTGGTGAAAGATGAAGAAGGATCTGAACAATCAAGAATGCTAAAACCTAAAGAAAATGATGAGGAACAGCTTGTACTGGGATTGGGACCAGTTCAGAACTCTTTCTGGAGACTTTCCAGGCTTGTGCCATTGGAGGGTGTTCGGAAGCAGTTGGATAAATTTAGAGGGAGAAGAAATGTCCCAGGAGAAACATCATTGATGGCTGATTCTGGGCTGCCAACAGCACTTGATGAAGTAGAAACTGAGCCACAATCTCTCGAAATCCAAGAGGGTTCTGATTGCATATCTCTTACTCCATTATCTGATACAGATAATGGATCATGTGATGACACAAAGGCCAGCAATATGGCAGGAAAAAGTGGCAGTAAAAACGGGGATTCAAGACAATGGCACAGAGTACCTTATTTGCCTTCGTATGTGCCATTTGGACAGGTACATGTCACACGTTACTATTCCTTTTTTTCTTTGCCTTCCGGTGCACCTTTATGTGGAGAGGAGGATAAATAATTGAGCTTTTAGCTGTCAGTAGCTTCTGTACAAGTTGTAAATGGAGAATGAACTCCTGGTTTCAACGGGTAATAGTCTTATTCATTTGCCATTGTTTACTTTGGTTCATGAGATTCTGAACACAATTTTAAGATGCACATCGGAAATTCAGGCTTATCTGTTTTGTTTGTATTTATCCATATGCTTTCTCGTGCATAACTTTTTTTTTTTTTTTTTTTGAGGAGACAAATGAGTGGATGAAAATCAGCATTTGCTTTGCCATCCCTTACCAACTGCTAAAACATTTCAACTCCACCTTATTATCTATGGAACTTAAAAGTCATTCAGGCGTCCATTTTGGTACCAGGATGAGTGAATGATGTAATTAACATCCACCATGCTAAAGTTATCTGTTTTATTGCACTTCTTTTTGTTCGATAAAACAGATATTGTGTAACATGTGCACAGAGAAAGGAAAAAATCATGTAACATTTGTGTTCATATTATCATGTAAGTTGTGATGATTATTTGTAGGTTTCTATTTCACTTTTGGAGTATGGCCTGTATTATTGTATGTGGCTTATAATCTTGTAGACTTTTAGTTGCAAGTACCATTTTCCTTGTAAACTATTGGTTTTTCATGCTAACATTTTGAGCTATTCATTTGGTACGAATGTGTTATGAATTTCAGGATATTAGTGCTGTGCTTCACTCATCATCATCATCATCATCTAAGCCTTATCCCAACTAATTGGGGTCATCTACATTAATACTTTCTGCCATTCTACTCTACCAAGGGCTATAACTTCAGTTAGACTGTACGTCATCTAGTGTTTTCGTACTACCTCAATCCACATCCTTTTGTGCATTCCCCTTGCCCTTTTAGACCCTTCAACTTGTACAATCACTCCTAACCTGTGCAGTTCCTGGTTTCCATTGCACATGATCAAACCATCTAGGTCTACTTTCCCTTATCTTGTTACCTGTTGGTGCTACTCCTAAATTCCCTCGAGTGCGTTCATTTTTCAGCTACACATCCTATGGACATGTAGTTCTGTAACTGCCTAACATTCCGTCCCACAGAGCATGGCAGGTCCTATAGCCATCCTATAAATTTCCCTTCCAGTTGGGGTGGTAAATGGTGATCACATAAAACTCTAGAGGCACATCCCCAGTTCTTCCACCCATCTTGAATTCTATGGGCAGCATCCTTCTCAATCTCTGCACTCTCATGAAATTCCATAGTGCCTGCTTCACTATGGACTAGTTTATTGAGCAAGGATACTTTTTGCTGGACTAGTTATTGTTTGCACTTACCTACAAAGAAACTGTAGCTTGTAAGTCGATACATCATTCTTCGTCAGACACTAATTGTATTGCTTTTTTCTACCGTCTATTGTCTGTATCCTGAGCAACCTGAGATTTAACACAGTCTAGGATGCTGTCTTCCTTGAGCTTGATGTTGTCAGTGATAGTGTGTGAGGATGAAAAGAAGGGATTCAAAATTTATTAACAACGAAAAGGAATTTTGGGGGGAGACCACCGTGGTGTCCCGATCAAAGATTTTGTGACTTATTCTATTGCTAATTACAGGACAATTCTCTCAGGTAAGAGGATAATCAATGACACTGGATGTAAATTAAATTCCTAGCAGTAAAATGCTAAGCTGTTCATGAGACATTATGATAGCAGACGGGCAACGAGAAAAAAGAAAATAAAGAGAGAGAACGGAGATTTAAAGGTTCTAAGGCGGAGATGTGAGGATTAAAAAGAAGAAGAAGAGTATAGGAGATTAGAGTAGGAGAATAGAGTAAGGAAGCGATGGATTTCACCGGAATCAGCACCGATGGTGGTCTTGGAGTCTGCACCAAGAGGAGTTAGCACCTCTTTAGTTTTCTTTCTTCAAAACCAAGTTACAATGTGTTTGCTTTTTCTCCAAGAAAACCCCTAAATAAAGACCCCTATGCTGACTTACTTAAAAACAAATTATAAAAATACCCTTGCAATAACTTTCTTACAAGAACTCCCCTGCAACAACTTTTCTTAACAGAAAGCGCACGTGCTCTTATTGGGCTCAAGGGGGCCCAACCACACCACCTGGTTGGCTTGGACGAATGGCCGGCTGGCCTGTGGAGCCTGGAGAAGACTCGTGGTCCCCACCCCAGCCTTGGTTCTCCGTTTGTAGACTTTAAAGCCCTCATCATCTCTACCCGGCTTGGAAAAACTCGACCACGACGAGTTGGCAGCTTGGTACCTCTCGTACAAATCCGAATTAAGACATTAAAAATTAGAAGTCGTAATCCACGTCCAATCAGAAACTGGTTTACTCTTCTGTTTAATAAGGAATTTGTGATATCCCCCATCCTTAATAGACACCAATTGATTGTTGCATACATCTTCAATCTCTTCGTTTACAATATGTACTGGGGGCAACCTTATGGCTTGCTCTTCACGTTCTTCATCTTCATGTTGGCCATGATAGATAGTCAAGTCCTTGACATTGAATGTAGAGCTGATGTGCAAATCTTCTGACAACTCCAAAACATAAGCATCAACGCTGATTTTCTTCAATATTTTGAAAGGACTTACACTCTTAGAGTGAAGCCGTTGATACTTCCCCTTAGGAAATCTTTCTGGTCGGAGTTGCACTATCACTTGGTCACCTTCCTTGAATTCCACTTAGCGGCGATGCCAGTCAGCTTATGTCTTGTATCTTTCATTACTAATTGCCATCTTCCTTCTTACTTTGTCATGGATGTCACGCATATGTTAGGCAAACGTTTTGGCCTCCTTAGTCCTCACTTGGTCGCACATCTATGGGCAGGGCAATCAAATCAATGGGTTGTCTTGGCTTCATTCCCAACACTACCTCAAATGGTGACAGTCCAGTCAACCGATTAATTGAACTGTTATAAGCAAATTCAGCCATCGACAGAACTTGATCCCACCTCGAAATATGGTCGCCAACTAAGCATCGTAGTAGATTTCCCAAGCTTCGGTTAACTACCTCTCTTCGACCATCTGTTTGAGAATGATATGCAACTGAAAACTTAAGCTTGTTGCTCATAACCTTCCACAACGTTTTCCAGAAGTAGCTCATAAACTTCACGTCCCTATCGGAGAAGATAGATTTCAGCACATGTTGTAAGTGAACTACCTCCCGGAAGAAGGTGGCTATCTTCAGGGCTTCCAAGGTCTTAGAATAGGGAATAAAATGACCCATTTTAGAAAAGCAGTCTACTATGACGAAGATCGAATTGTTGCCTCGTATAGTCTTTGGCAAACCCAAAATGAAGTCCATACGGGTAGTAGTGTGTATAAACATGTATTTTGTTTCTGCCCTTCTGCAAGCTGGCAAGCTCGACATTGCTGCACCCATTTCACCACATCTGACTTCAATGAAGGCCAATAAAATCTATCTTCTACGAGAGCAATTTTTTTTTTTTTTTTTTTTTTTCACGCCCAAAATGACCGCCAAGGCCACCCAAGTGTAATTCCCGCACTGCATACTGTCGTAGAGAAGTGCCAAATACACAAACGAGTTCTAAAGAAGAGATGCACATTGTGCACACTGATCTTCAGGTGACTTGCTTGCAACCCATTATGAAGATCTGCATAAATCTGCCCAAAATCATCATCGCCACTGGCCCACTATAATCACGCTTCATTTGGTCGAATCCGATCACTTCTACAGACATCGTCGTTAACAAATGAGCTCTTCTACTCAATACATCAACTGCCTTGTTCTCAACTCCCGACCTATGTATCAACACAAAGGTGACTTCTTAGAGATAAGCACTCCATTTGGCATGCCTATGGCTTTAACTTCTTCTGGGAATTGATATACTTGAGGGCTTCATGGTTAAAGTAGAGAACGAACTCTTTGCTGATGAGATAATGCCGCTAATGCCTCAACGCCTGCACCACTACATAAATTCCACATCATTTGTCGAGTACTTCTGCTTGGTGTCATTCAACTTTTCGTTAAAGTATGCCCTCGGGTGCTCATCTTGACCAAGTACCCCTGCGATACGAACATGAGAAGCATCACAAGTAACTTCGAAGACTTTGTTGAAATTCGGCAGTTGAAGAACTAGGGTTGCAGTCATCTTAGCTTTTATATATTAAAAAGCTTTAGTAGCTGCCTTGGTCCACACGAATTGCCCTTTCTTCAAACACAGAGTAATCGGTGCCATAATGGTGCTGAAATTTCTAATAAATCTCTTGTAGAAGGTAGCCAACCCATAGAAACTCCGCTCTTTGTGCACATTAATAGGAATAGGCCAATCCAACATGGCTTTTACTTTATTTGGGTCAGCTTTTACGCCATGGGAAGAGATCACAAAGCCAAGAAATATCACAATTGCACTCATAAAAGTACACTTTTTCAAGTTAATGTAGAGTTTTTTTTTTTTTTTTTTTTTTTTTTTTTTTTTTTAGGTGAGAAATCTCATAACTTGTCGAAGGTGATCAATGTGTTCGGAGGCCTCTTTGATATATACAAGTATATCATCAAAATAGACAAGAACGAAGCGACTGATAAAGGGACGTAGTACCTGAGTCATGACTTGCATGAAGGTGCTAGGAGCATTGGTCAATCTGAAGGCATAACCAACCATTCGTAGAGCCCGCCCTTTGTTTTGAATGCTGTCTTCCACTCATCCCTAGGTCTGATCCATATCTGGTGGTAGTTGCTTCTCAAGTCGATCTTCGAAAAGACTTTGGACCCTTTCAACATGTCGAGCATATCATCAAGTCATGGGATTGGGAAGCAGTACTTGACGGTGTATTTTATTTATGGCACGACTGTCCACACACATTCGCCAACTTTCGTCTTTCTTTGGTGTTAACAAGGCTGGGACAACATACATACTAAGTGATGCAGGACAATTAACCACTTGCTCTAAAATCTCGAACTGTTAGAGCATGGCAAATTAATCCCTTAATCTCATAGCACAGGCCCCACATCGCATGGGTTAGGACCTCAGCCAAACCCCCCTCATGGCCCCCAAATCACATGGGTACCGCCTCATGCAATCCACCCACCCCGAGTGTGTCCCCGCATCCCACAGACTACCCCACTCGAGCCCGGTGTGAAAATGCCCTTACATTAATTACCCCTGGTGAGGAGTTTCGAACACGAGACCTCTCGCTCTGATACCTCTTTGATGCAGGACAATTAACTACTTGTTCTAAAAGCTCAAACTGTTAGAGCATGACGAATTAATCCCTCTATCTCATAGCACGGGCCCCACATTGCATGGTTTAGGACCTCGGCCGAACCCCCCTCGTGGGCTCCAAATCACATGGGTACTGCCTCACACGATCCACTCACCCCGATTATGTCCCCGCATCCCACAGGCTACCCCACTCGCGCCCGGTGTGAAAATGCCTCTGCATTACTAAGGCTTTCTTTGATAAAGCCTTTCCGCAACAGCCCATCAACCTGCTTCTTTAACTTGGCATCCTTGGTTGGATTTATCTTGTAGGGTGGAAGGTTAGGAAGTATGAACCTTACTGGGATGAGGTCGATAGCATGCTGAATGTCCCTCATATCTGGTAATTCATCCGACAATTCATCACGTACTAGATTTGAAAATTCAGACATCAACCTTTTTACTTGCGGATTCATCACTTGCCCTTTTGTCGAGATCATGTCTTTAACCTCCCGCGTCATTAGAGCATACATAACACCTCCCTTTTTGCTCTCCTCCTTAGATTGCTTTAATGATAAGACAGTGGCTGACTTCCGTGGCTCGGTTCTCTTCTTCGTTAGTTCACTTTCCTTCATAGGCGTATAGAGAATCTTCTTGCCGTTGAATATGAAGGTAAATGTGTTGGCCTCTCCATCACTAAACACCTTTTGGTCATAAAGCCAAAGCCTTCCAAGAAGTATATGAGAGATGTTCATGGGAACTACGTTGCACCAAATGGAATCTTTATAATGGCCTATCTTGAAGTTCAACAAACACCTCTTGGATACTGGAATGGTCGTGTCATTGACCTATGCAATCTTGTATGACTTTGGGTGTGCCTCCACTGGTAGTTGCATCTTCTCAACCGGCTCTTGCGATACCACATTTGAGCAATTGCGTCCATCAATAATCAGTTTGCATACCTTATCACCACATCGAACTTGGGTTTGGAAAAGAGCAGTCCGTCGCTAATCTTTAGTCTTGTCGTTCATAGGGGTTGCAAGAACTCTTTGAATAACGGCCAATATCTTGTTTTCCGGGCCACGTTTATAGGTGTCTTCTTGTGGTTCATCAGCCTCACATGGATCTACTTCCCCTAAGGTTTTGTTAACCTCTTATTCTGCACAAATAGCAGTAACTTTCTGAGGGCAATGTGATGCATAATGTCCCTTTCCACCACAACTATAGCAGTCCGTGTCTTTCATATCCTTGCATGAATCACTCCCTACGGGGGCCTTGCCTTGATTCTCTGCCAAACAAGGTGGCCTTGAATTAGCAGGCTTGTTGTATGCTACATTATCAGGAACCTTTGCTGTCTGGTTGACTTCCGCACCTTATCAATTCATCAACTCACTGGTAACTGCGCGAAATCTTCTCCCAATGGGCTGTCTAAGTTGTTGCTCAATTTTCAAAGCCAATTGGATAGCATCATCTATCCTATAAAGTCTCACAATAATAATCTCTCTTTGAATTTCAGCTCTTAGGCCTGACTTGAAACAAGAGAGGGTATGGCGCTCCTCTGTAATTTGACAACGGACTGTGAGCTTGTCGAATTGCTCCATGTATTCTTCCCCCATTATGTTTCCTTACCGCAGTTTGACTAGTTGTTCATAGAGCACATCCTCATAACCAAGAGGAAGATACTTCTCCTTTAGCTTCAACTTCATTTCTTTCCAATGAACAATAGGTGGCTGGCCAAGTCGATACACAGTCTTCCACGCTCCACCAAGCATGCGCATGCCCCTTAAAATACATCTTCGCAAGCTTGATTCGACGAACATCTTCCATGTTGTACCATTTGAAGTAATCCTCTAACGTTGTCAGCCAATCATGAAAGTAAGTTGGCTCCAACTTGCTAATGAAGTCAAGTATGTCTAATCTCACCTTCTTTGTAATATCATCGACCACAATTGCGTCTTGGTTGGTCCCCTCCAAAATACCTTGGTACAGTCTCCATGAGCGCACCTCGTGGGGGAATAAACCACTCCTGAATAGCCCTACCAGCAGTTAGGGGTGTACAGCGAGTCGAACTGAGTCGAGCTGGCCTCAGCTTGACTCAGCTCGAACACTGGCTGACCTCAACTCGAACTCGAACTAGGCTCAATTCAGTCCTCGAGCCTAACTGGCCAGCTCAACTTGGTTTGGTCAGTAGCTCGGGCTAGCTCGGGCCGAGTTCGAGCAAAGATCGAGCCAAGTTCGCCATTGAGGCATTTCCACAAACACCTGAACGACAACTTAAAAAACCTACTGTTTTACAAACAGAGGCAATGGTTTTACAGGTGTTTTATCAAACACCTTCTAAGTAACATAAAAACCAAAAAAAAAAAAAGAAGAGAAAAAAGTTATTTGTTTAATGTACATACCTTGCTTGCCACCGGCCAAACCTTCCTTGCCATCTTGTTGAGTCATTGTATCAAACAGTTGGTGAGCAACATCAATGGTAAAGTAACTCAGTCACCAAACTAGTTCGATCCAAGTTCGATTCGAGCTGGATTCGATTCGACTCGAGTTGAGTTGGGGCCTGCTCGAACTCGGCTCGATCTCATTTTCAAGCTTAAAAAATCAGCTCGACTCGGCTCGAACTCAGCTTCGAACCGAGTTGAATCAAGCTTTTTCAAGTCGAGTTGAGCGAGCTAACCGAGCTAGCTCGGTTCATGTACACCCCTACCGACAGTTACGTTAGCAGGTGCCATTGGATGTTTTCAAGGAAGGTCATCGACCTCACCTTCTTCCTCTCCACATGCGGTCTAGAAGTTTCACCATCTCTCATGCAGTGTTTAATTTATCGGCTAATTGTCGATAATATTGATGATAATATCGGTGTCGCTAGCGTTGCAACACCAAGACCCTCTTTTTTCGTTTCTCTGCCAGTTATCGGCAAATTATCAACAATTTTTAGAGTTTTCACCGATTTCGCCGATTTTTTTTCATTGATTCACCAACAAAATTGAGCCATAAATATAGAAAAATAAAAATCATAATTTATAAACACCTCTTTCTGGAAGATCGACAAGTGATTGGATTGTGGATCAACAGTGTTGGTCTTCAAAAGTATGAAATAGCCTAAAAAAATTCGGGATTTCAGCGAGCTTTTTTAAAATCTTATTGGGATTTTTCTGTCGAAAATTGAAGTTGCGTTGCGAGCTTGAAGACCAGGATTTTCACTATTGCGTTGCAAGCGAGCTAAAAAATATATGGGATTTTCACTGATTTTCCATCGAGAGCTTAAAGATGCTTCTGAGATTCTATGGTAAAAAAATCAAAGTTCTCTTCCCCTTCTCTTTACAGACATCGAGATTTTAGGGTTTCCTTCTTTCCCTTTTGGTTACGATGCAAAAGAAATCGGGGTTGCTTCGTTTACAATGTAACTTAAGTTGTCACCCCATATCTATGCGATGCGTGCGACTCTTTGGAGCCCACCTTATTGTATGATTTGTACATCTATGCCATCCATTTGTTTTGCCATGCCATTTTAGTGCATGGGCCGAAAAACGAAGCAAGTCTGGATCTTAGGTGGACCACACCACAAGAGATGATGTTCATTGAATACCCACCATTAAAAAATTCCTAGGGTCCACCGTAATGTTTATTTGTCATCTAAGCTGTTCATAAGGTCCCACAGGCCTGGATGAAGGGAAAACACAAATATTAGGTTGATCCAAAACTTTTCTGGTCCACAAAAAGTTTTTAAAATTCATAATCACTGTTTCTTGTGGTGTGGTCAGTTGTCCACCTAAGATTAGGATTTGTTTCATTTTTTCGACCCATGCCTTGAAATGATCTGGAAAAACAGATGGATAACATAGGTATGCAACACATACATTAAGGTGGGGCCCACCACCAAGTCCCACCCACTTCGCTGATTCAGCCTTTCGCAGGAACTCTTCGCTACGGGAAGTTGGTGGGCCGTGGGGCCCACTGTGATGTTTGTTAGAAATTCACCCCATCCATCTGATTTGCCAAATCATTTTAGGGCATGGGCTAAAAAATGAGGCATATCCAAAACTCAAGTGGGCCACATAACAAGAAAAAAGTGGGTAGGGAAATGCCTACCGTTAAATCGTCCCTAGGCTGCTAGGCTCCACGGTAATGTTTATATGCCATCCTATCAATTCATGAGGTCATCCTTAAATATTAGCTTGATCGGAAACTTTTGTGGCCCCATGAGTGTTTCAACGATGGACATTCAATCCTCACTGCTACTGTTCAGCCCACTTGATTTTTGGATCTATCTCATTTTTGGGCCCATCTCACAACATAATCTGGCACAATGGATGGATGGGGTGGATGTGTCACAAACATCATGATGGGCCCCACATCGTTTCTTGTGTAGGAAGTTCATGTGACAATCCGCATGTGGGTTGACAACGGAACCAACAATGTGGGTGGGACCTTGATCTTAGGGCCCACCTCAATGCATGCATTGTACATCTGCGCCGTCCATTTGCTTTGCTAGCTTATTTTAGTGCATGGTCCTAAAAATGAAGTGGATACAAATTTTAGGTGGACCACATGGTCCAAAGGAACAGTGTTGCCAACATGTTAAGTAGTGCTAGATAGGTGTGTGTTTTTAGTTTCATTTATTTTTACATGTCTTAGTTATTGTATTTGTATGTAGCTATATTTGTATTATATAATTTATTTTGGTTACTATTGGAGTGATTCTTATGCATCACTTACTTTTAACCTCTATTAAATGAAAACTTATTAGGTAATGTATTCTTCTTGTAATTTTTTATTTGTAAATATGCAAATATGTGTATTTAGGCATGTTCTGAAGTTTCATTGAAAAATTTCACCGTTTCTTCCACATTTCCCCAATTTTCCCTGCATTTCTAGTTATCGGCGATAACGATATTATATCTTCTATCCTGGCCAGTGAAACTTGTAGTGATACCGATAACTCGAACATTGTTCTCATGTCACATGTAGGGTTTGCGGGTGCACGATTTCCATTGTTCTTTGACTCCAATCGCTCCACTTGCAGCTCCAAGGCATCCATGCGATGCAACAAGTAGTCAAGTTGATTCGACATGAGTGCAAGCATGTCATCCCGCTGCTCATCAATAAATCTCCCACAGTAGGATCTGCCTATGCAAGTCGACATTGGCAAGCCTAGGCTTTGATACCAAATTGATAGCGAACTGGCAACGAGAATAAAGAAAATAAAGAGAAAGAACTGAGATTTAAATGTTCTAAGGAGAAGATGTGAATATTAGAAAAAAGAATAAGAGTATAGGAGATTAGCGTAGGAGAATAGAGTAGGGAAGTGATAGATTTCACTGGAATAAGCACTGGTGGTGGTCTTGGAGTCGGTACCAAGACGGGAAAGAGAAGTCAGCACCTCATTAGTTTTCTTTCTTTAAAACCAAGTTACAACGTGTTTTCTTTTTCTCCAAGAAAACCCCTAAATAAAGACCCCTGGGCTGACTGACTTAAGAATGAATTACAAAAATAACCCTGCAATAACTTTCTTGCAAAAACATTCCTGCAACCACTTTTCTTTACAGAAAGTGCACATGCGCTTGTTGGGCTCAAGAGGGCCCAACCATATCACTTGGTTGGCTCGTAAGGGTGACCGGCTGGCCTGTGGAGTCTGGAGAAGACTTGTGGGCCCCACCCCAGCCTTGGTTCTCCATTTGTAGACTTTAAGGCCCGCATCACATTACACGATGACCAAACCCTCAGTGCACATAAACCACTTGCGCCCAACTTTATGTATGATGGGATGTACGGGACTTCTCCAAAGTGCCTTTATATTTGAACGGCACTTCTCCAAAGAGCCTTCTTGAACACATTTACTAATTAGTCTCCTGATTTCATGCATGCAATATGTATTTCTATTCTGGCTACTTTCTTGGTCTGTCTAATGTATGGGCATCTATGTACTAAAGAAAACGCTGACTTTTGGTGCCTCATTTCTATAATATTTCATATTGAAAAGTTATGACATTTGTGGATTCTCTCAATCTTAGACATTGGTGTTTTACTTACAATACTTATTTTTGTATGGATACATTGTCAAAACATCATCTAAGGATTTCTTGCTGTTGTGTTTCATTATTCATATCAGCTTTATCTCGTGGGAAATTCATCAGTGGAATCACTCTCTGACTCAGAATATTCAAAATTGACATCGGTATGAGCTTCCTTTGTTTATAATCTGGGATCGGATGATTTGATCTATCATGCCTGATATGAGTTTTAGCAAATATCATCTTATTTGTTCATTTCTGTAAGCTTTGGCTAATAGCATTTTCCAGACACTCATCTTGGTTGCTTCCACTGGCAAAGGCATTTGCAGGTGAGGTCTGTGCTTGCAGAATTGAGGGAGCGATTTCAGTCACACTCAATGAAGTCTTATAGGTCCCGTTTTCAGAAGTAAGAGAGTTTAATTGAGTTGCGACCTTTGTCTGATTTCTCACATCTGATTTGACAAATTCATCTGCCTGCATCTATTGTTTCATGGTTTTGTATGCTTAATCACTGATATCTGCTGAAATATATATTTTATTTTAATAGTCAAGCAATTTCTATTGAAAAGATACAGTGAATACCAAAAGTGGGTTCAACAGCCTGCAAGACAAACAAAGTCAAGGGAGAGGCAGGAAGGGGCCAACCAGTAGCACCTCTGTGAGCTTCTTGGCTAGTGAGTCAGAGAAAAATTGATGCATGTGAGAGAATAAATATCCATCCTTGATGCATCTCCCATCTCATCCGCAACACGAGCTACTTTTTGTGGTTCAAACTCCATTGCAATGGCCCACTTATTGCAATTTTCAAATTGCCTCCCAAAATCAACAACATGAAAGAATATAAGCAACAAGTTATCAGCCCTTTCTATTCGCGTTTAATTTCTCTGTGAGAATTGCATCGTTCGGTCAGACCCAAATATGATGACTCTGTTACTCCCTTATCATCCAGAAACCCTGGATCCCACCATCAAATCAACGTCAAGTGGATCTTCCATTTTCTGACTAGAGGGTGCTTCATTTTGCAGTTTGCTTTGATCTCTTTCACTGGTCTTCCTGGCATTTTTTTCCCAGTTCCTCCAGAACTCAGTGACTGACCCTTCCATGAAATCTGTTGTACCGAGACATAATCCAAACCATATCAGTGTCCTCATTGGCCGAATTTGCAGAGAAGTTTTTAGTAAAAACTATGAAAAAAATAGATGAATTGTAAATATGGAAAATACTTATTTGATGTTTTGTTTGTGTTTTCAGGATACTTATGCATGTACTAGTTTACTTTGTGCTATGGTTGCTGTTCTCTCTGTCTAGTGTTGAATATTAAGTTTAAAAATTTCATTGAACCATTGATTTCAATTTGGAGTTTTGATGTATTTTGTAGTTTGTGAATTAGTGAATGCAAAAGATAGTGTATTTGTATGTGGAAGTGAAACACATGACATTTATGTACTACTCACAAAAGTCATACACACACACACACACACACACATATACAAGACTTTTTTTTTTTTGTATAACTCCACAAGTCTACACTATTGTCTACAGGCTCTATAGTATAGACCATAGACAACAATTGACAGTGTAGTTGAATCATCTTAATGGTATTAGTTGGCATTTGACAAGTGTAATATAAGATTGTAGTTTATTTTACTAATCTAGGCTTAATTGCTAGATATATTCATCTAACAGAACATATGACGTAGGACAATTAACCACTTGCTCTAAAAGCTCGAATTGATAGAGCATGGCAAATTAATTCCCTTATCTCATAGCTCAGGCCCCACATCTATGGGTTTGGTCCTCTGCTGAACCTCCCTTGTGGGCTCCAAATCACATGGGTTCCGCCTCACATGAGCCACCCACCTCACACGGGCCGCCCACCCCGAGTATGCCCCCGCATCCCACAGGCCACCCCACTCGAGCCTAGAGTGAAAATGCCTACGCATTAAGATAGGTGCATAATATGAGTGAAAGAATAAAAAAGCTGTTAAATTAGAAAAAAGAATAAAATAAAATAATGGTAGACATGTCATTGTCATCATCGTCTAAGCCTTATCCTAATTAATTGGGGCTAGCTACATGAATCCTATTATGCCATTCCACTCTGTCAAGGGCTAAACCTTCAGTTAGAGCATAGGTCGCCAAGTCTTGAACTTAATGAAAAATATTACTCAAAATAAGCATATTTTGTTACTTTATTGGTTTTGGTGAAATGAGGGAAAATTTAGCAAGAAAAATGAAAAAAGAACTATGTTTTAACTCTCATGAAAATTTCACAAACTATTGTTTCCAAGTTTCATTTGACAAAATGGGATTTGATTCACATTTTTCTTGCTCAAATCTAGTAGGCAATAGTAAAAAACCCTAAATCCCCTTTCCATGCTGAAGGAAAAATGTGGAATAAATGAAAAAGAACTTTTGGTGCACTTATTGGAAATGTTTTAAGTGTCGACGATATTGGCTAATATATCCCACCATGATATATCTTGTTTCCCACCCGTGCGATACGAACCAGTGAGCATTTTCATTTTTCGATCTCTTTTGTTTTTTTTTGTTGAAATTTTGTTAAATAAGTGTCAAATGGTTATAAATCCATTGATTCATGTTTTGCATGAAAAATTATGGAATTGGAGCTTTGATTTTGATATCCATTGGTTCTTCATGTTCTCCATGTTTTTTTTTTTCAAAATTTTCCTTCAACTAATTGTCAATTGTGACTGATTTCAAAGTATTTAGGAGTATTTGATGAAAAATGATCATCACATGCACTCAAATTTCGACTCTCATGAAAATTTCGCATACAGTTGCTTCCAAGTTTCATTTGACAAAATGGGATTTGATTCACATTTTTCTTGCTCAAATCTAGTAGGCAATAGTAAAAAACCCCTAAATCCCCTTTCCAAGCTAAAGGCAAAAAGTGGAATAAATGAAAAAGGAACTTTTGGTGCACTTATCGGAAATGTTTCAAGTATCGACGATATTGGCTAATATATCCCATGATATATCGTGTTTCCCACCTGTGCGATACGATCCAGTGAGCATTTTTAATTTTTGATCTCTCTCTCTCTCTCTCTCTCTCTCTCTCTCTCTCTTTTGTTGAAATTTTGTTAAATAAGTGTCAAATGGTTATAAATCCACTGGTTCATGTTTTGCATGAAAAATCATGGAGTCGGAGCTTTGATTTTGATATCCATTGGTTCTCCATTTTCTCCATGTTTTTTTAAAAATTTTCCTTCAACCGGCTGTCAATTGAGACTAATGTCGAAGTATTTAGGAGTATTTGATGAAAAATGATCATCACATACACTCAAATTTCGAAATTTGAGTTGGTCCAATTTGGGGAAAATTCGAAAATTTCCCAATTTCTCCCAAATTGCTTGCAATGTTGCACTACAAATATGAAATCAAGCATGTATGAGGGCTGATCTACTGATTTGTTAAGTCCTTGTCAATTTTTGAAAAATAAAAATTATTTTTTAATTAAAAATTAATAAAAAATATATATATTTTTTCTGAAATTTCCATTCAACCAGCTATCAATTGAGACTAATTTCAAAGTATTTAGGAGTTGTTTGATGAAATGATCATCACATACACTATAAATGTTATGCATTTAATTTGAATAAAGTTGTATTAGTTTAGCGAGACAATGCATAGCTTAAGACCCTATACAAAGGAAACCTATTATGTGCACTTATTTTTTGAGATGTTATGATTTAAAAGTGTGTATTAAGGTATTTTTTAACAATCCTTGAAGTTTCATAGCTAGAATCCTGCCTGATTGTTGTGATTTGAAGAGGCGTGACATCTAAGGTCTTGAGGAACACCTCCCTCCCCCCAAAGGGATAGCCTTCTTCCTTGATGTCGATGTCTACCAAGGCTGACTCCTTGATAATATCATTGATCATTGTTGCCTTAAGGAGAGGATCTGTCCCGGAGGATGTCATATCCCTCGTCCTAGAATATAAATGGAGGTTGAGCGTTGTGTGTTGCACTCGACTATTCATGGGCCCTTCCAAACCACCTTTTGAAGGTAGGATTTTTGGGCTAGAGGATTTGGCTTTGTATCACAGAAGCACTGCCCTCGGGCCACCCCTGGTATAAGGAACAATTGCCTTAAATATAGCAGTTTTGCAATTTCCTTCCGCAGACTCCGTGGGAATATCGTTCGCATGTGAGGAGGTCAACTCACGCGTAGATATGGTCCATCTGGTTGTTGGACAGGGAAACATTTTATTAACTCCTAGCTTGGACACGTGTTGCTTCGGAGCTCTTCACATGCTTTAGAAACTTCAGGAGTGCGGAAGCCTCCATGAAGCCCATTCACGTGGCTCTCATCATCACCACTCGTTTAGGGAGACAGAGACAGTTGTTTCGAGGTTAGCTAGCTTCCCAACTATCGCCTCATCCGAGGCTTGGATAGAGGATTGGTCCCAAACCTCTAGAGGAACGTCATTGTGGCTTTCCCTCAGATCATCACCTGCTTCCAAACCTCCAGTCTGTGACCGAGCCTGGTTCTGAACCACAAAAAAGCAACCACCTTCTTTGTCTGACCCTCCTCTCGATTTTGGAGAAAAAATCTTTGTGGCATGTGGTGTCTCTTTAGCCTCGTGCGAAGGCTCAGCTACTGCCACGTGATGGCCTGAGTAGGAGTATGGAACTAAACTGCTCCATGCATCGCACCGGACCAAGGCAACGCCCGCTGCATTGCCTCTTGCAGACAAACAACGTTCCTCCATCCCGTCTGCTTGTCGTTCGATGCTTCTCCGGATGCTAGGGACTATACTCCTTCCTAGAATCCACATTCAATTGGGACCTGGAGTTGAATTTCCTCACGACGCTTCCATTCCTCACCCCATTGATAGGGAGAGCATCATACGTCTTCTTTTACTACTTTGATTGGAATGCTTACATTTTTTAATAGATTCTTGATTTGTTCCGACGTCTGATAAGCATTTTTAGTTCTAATGCAAATCCTCACAGTGCTAATCTCATCCCTCATCTCCGAATCTTCATCAATAGCCAGAACAATGCCCATACAACTTCCGATGGCTAGGAACACCTCCTTGTTCTGGAGCTCGAGAGGAATGCCCCAGGAGAGGAACCCCACCGATTCTAAAGATAGAAAGATTTTCCCACCTCTTAACTTGGCAGATAAGACCATCTTTGAATAAAGCTCTAGCGATAAGGATCTCATCGATTTTGGAATCCTCATTCGGAGAGATCCACAACTCATGTGCGTTGAGGGCTCTTATATTGTTGTCCCATTCGTCCATCTTTCAACATGCCTTCAAAAATGATCTAATTTGAAAGAGGAGCAGTCCATTCTTCGTTGTTACCACCACTGATTTTTGTAAAGAAGGCCAAGCCTCTTCTACAACAGAAGAGTGGACGTGAACAATTGGCCCTATATCACCAATATCTCTCTAGCATCACGTGATGGGCCGATTATCGATTGGGATCGAAGTCTTCTCCATATCCCCACTAATTGGGGATTGGACACGATTTCCCTCAATTACAACCTCCTTGAAGGAATGTGGTAAAGTCCCTGAAGGGCCTTCTATTGGGTAGCGACTGTGGGGGTAGATCTCGTCCCCAAGCGAATATTTCTGCTGCGAAAGCATTCCTTGGACCGAAACTAGAGCCATAACTTCTCCTCAAATTGGCTGCTTACCCCCCTTCTTTTGAGCTTCTTCTTTGTTAACAACATTTGGCTCGAACCTAGCTCTTTGAACCAGCATTTTCCTTCCACTGAAACTTTCACCATTGAGGAAGTTTAGTGCTCCCTCCAACTCATCCTTCGAGCTCATCTGCACGAAAGCAAAACCTCTTGGGGCCCCAGACCCCTGAGCCCTAGGTAAGACAACATCCATCACCTCCATGGTGTGCCGTAAAGGCCATTACAGGGCTGTAAAGGCCGTTACGTAAAGGTAACAGTGTCAACCATTACACGTTACGGGATCGTAACGAGCTGTGATAGCTGTTATGGAAAAAATAACCCATAACTATTGGTATCAGCCCGTTACGCCCCCTGTAAAGGTTGTAATAGATCTGTAATGGTCTGTTATGGGACTGATACGGGTTTTTTTGATTTGTTTTCAACGTTATGGGACAAATATAGGTTTTTTGGGTTTTTTCTTTTAAATTAAAAAAGTGACCGTAACGGCCGTTACAACCTGTATCGTAAAGGTAATGGTGGTGGTCGTTACGACCATCATTACCACTACAGAATACCTTGATCACCTCTCTTGCCCGGCCGAAGACTCCGGTGAAGTTAATGGGCAACCACCCTTCTTGATAACCTTTAATGTACAGAGTTCGAAGCTCGGCAAGGGGGCCGACTTCCATTTCCACATTTGCAGTGTGTTTCTTGTTACGGACTTCAATCCAGTAGCCATCTTCTCCACCTTCCTCGCAAGTGCCCTTCCCTTTGTCAACACCTTGATTTTGAGAGCGTCCTGCCTTGTCAGAAGTATTGTGTTTTCCATGAATGAAGCCTTCGATTTGGATCTGGGCAGAGCGACCCGTTCTTGGTTCGTATTGTCAAGCGTAGCTAGCTCCTCTTCTACCTTCCTTTTGATTATCATCACATCCTCCCTTGTGAAAATGATTGCGATCTCTATTCACCATCGTCACGTCCTCACAAACTTGTGAGACCATCCCATAAGTTGCTTTTCTCAACCTTTCGATTATCACAAACTTGTTAAATGTTGTTGTCAATTAAGAACATCAAATTTGCAAATAGATTATTGAGGAGTTAGAAAACTGTATAGAATTCTAAATATTATCCTATGATCATGTTGACTGGGCCTTCTTGGATAATATGATGCTTCAGATGGGTTTTGGAAACAAATGGAGATCCTAGATTCGATATTGCATCTCATTAGCTAGATTTTCTGTGTTAATTAACGATACTCCATTTGGTTTCTTTAAGTCTACTCACTTGGCTAACTTGTTCTTGGATATGTAGAGATGACCTAGAATTCCATTGACGCACAAAATGGTCCATGTGACAGACTCTTAGCTAATGCCTAAACACAATGTTGTATACAAAATCCTCACAAACATCCATATTTAAATATGCTTGATACAATCTAGGAAACCTAATCTCGAAGCCATACTTCGCCACCACGCATTTTCCCAAAGCCCTGTTATGTTTTCCATGCAAGCCCTATATGGCCATACCCAATCGTATCATTTACACTCTTTCCCACAATGTAAAAATATCCCAAATTTAATTATTAGTTTCCAAGTACTTGATCCAAGACCCGTAGACACCCCATCCAAAACCAACATCTATTCTAGTTTTGAATTGATGCAATATTGAGCCTTCAAAGTGCATTCATTTAAGAACCAAATCCCCACCACCACTATTTGCCATTTTTTTTAAAATTTTTGGTCAAGCTCTCATGCAAAATGTTGTTTACCTTCACTTTTGGTTAAGAGATACTTCGTGGTGACTTTTTCATAAGCTTGATTTGTTCCCTTCTTTGTGTTGTCAATAGAGTTTTTATTTAATTTTCCCTTAACATTTTGATGAGCACTCTATCATTGACATTGTATGATCCAATGGAAGATCCATGGTTCTATCTGTTTGTGTTGTACAACTGTTGGTTTTTGATTTGTTATAAAAGTGTTAATAGTAAGATAGATTCATTAAAGATCAATTCCCATGCACAAGGAAGAGGAAGTTCCATCTTCAATTTGCCAAAGTATTTGCTAACCTTCAATTACTCAACTCACTAGCTGATGAGTGGGCTTTTGTAAAAAGTTTGAGCTAATTGAATGTCACCACTGAAGTATGAATATTGATAATCTCATCTAGTGCTTCTACTTGACAACATCCCCGCTTGGTATTCGGTAGAGGAAATAGAAGACATGGAATCCCCTTCCCTTTAGACATTGGTCAAATGAGCCACTCACAAATCCTTCAAAATCCTAGATGCACCAATTGCACGTGCCACTAATGCCTCGTAGTTTGCTTGAAAATTTAAAATTCGTCTTCATTTTGTGGAGGACGTATATTTTACAGGCATTTGAAATCCTTCTTCCCATGAATTTGTATTCTCTTTTGTCATGCTTTTAGAACTAAAAGGTGCAATATTCGTTCTTTATGATATTAAGACATGAGAATTGTGGGTATAGTTCAATAAAACTATAAAAAGCAAGATCTTGTGAGTTGTGACATGACGACTTTTTTTTGAAAGATGATGAATATTATTAGGGCTGAAGGGCTAAATCGAGGCAAAAAACAAGAAAAGACAGACAATGATAGGAAAAGAAATCCAAACCTGTCCAAAGGGAGCACCAACAAAGCAACCCTTAAGGCATCTAATCCTGTAAATACAAGACAACCCAATTAAAAACCCCAACAATAGAATGCTTTTGTTGCAGAAACAATGAGTATTTCTTTCACCCCATATTAGCCAAATGATTGCTAAGAGGGCCACCCTCCGTCTTTGAGAGGCCAGTGCCCCGCCTCCACAAGTGTGCTAAGAGCGGAACAGAAGCTCGATCGAACCTGGCAAAACCTAGGAAATATTGTTCTAACTCAGGATTCCAGACTAAACCACCCAGGAGAAGGGGCAATGAATGAGAAGGTGGTTTTCCGATTTCATATTGCTGATTTAGAGAAGATACACATCTGGAAAGATTAAAGCACGTGCAGAGATTCTCTATAGGTAGAATCCCGTTTTTGTCCACAAGCCAAGCAAACAACACAACTTTTAGAGGGGTCCAATGGGACTAAACATGGCCAGTAAAGAAGATGCTACCATTAGACTCCGCTCTAGATAAAAGGGAGTATAACGAATAAATTGAGAAGATGTCGGATTTGCTACTGCTCCATATTAGAGAATCTTTCACTCTAGGAGAGGTTGGATCCCCTGTAGGCGAGAAAGCAAACATAGGAAGTCATTAAACTCAAACTCATAAAAATTGAGATGACATAGATATCCACCACGAGGTAAAGATTAGCCAGAGAGGGGAAGGATGCTCGGAGCGAGGAATCCCTGCACCAAAGATTCTCCTAGTTCTAACTTTAGAACCATCCCAACAGTAAAACTCATGCCAAATGAGACATTGCGTTTGAGGCAAATGATATATTTCTAGAGAAAGGACACACGATGAAGGGAAGATTCTTTAATCCACTAGCCCATAGAGGAAGATTCATATTTGTAGCTATAATGGACCTCCACAGGCTATCCTCCACCCAAATTGCCAATCCACTTCCCCAACAGAGCATAATTAACTAGCGCCCCCCTTGGAAACAAGGGACACCTTCCCCAATTTAACAGATGAAATTTACCTTTAGACGCTCCACGTTGCCAAAGAAAATCTCTTCTAAGTTATCTATTCTCGCATGAACAGATTTAGGGCAACGGAACAATGACATAAAATAGAGAGGTGGATTAGAGAGAGAGAGAGGCCTTGATTAGAGTAATTTTGCCCCCAAGAGATGACAACTTGCTTTTCCAATGAGACAGCTTACTCTCCATTCTCTCGAACACCTTGTCCCACTGATGAATCGCAGGCTTACCCATGCACAGAGGAAGGCTTAGATAGGAAGATGGAAGGGAACCAACATGACAACCGAAAGTGGCAGCCAATCTGGAGACCTCCTTAGGCAGATGGATACCAAGAAGCTCGCTTTTAGCCATATTAACTCTTTAAGGCCCGAAACCATCTCAAAACATTTTACCATATCATTCAGGTTATCCACCACAGAGTCCTTAGCCTCATAGAAGAAATGAGTATCATCAACAATTTGGTGGTGATTGATTCTTCGGAGGAGATTGTCAACGTCAAAGCCTAGAAAGAAGTCCACGATTGACCTTTGGAAAACATTATGCTTGCTTCAAAAACCATCACAAAGAGGATCATTGGAGAGGCATGATCTGCCTGACAAAGTCCCTGGACCCAGAGGCTTTGACAAAGCCGAAAGGGGAACCATTGATAAGAACAAAGAATCTCGTAGAGGACACACAAGGCTACATCCATAGTCTCCATTTGGCCCCAAACCCAAGCTCGAGAAGCATATAGTCAAGAAAGTGCTAGTTAACATGGTTGTAGGCTTTCTTGAGATCCAATTTGCAAAGAACTCCCTGCTTACCAGCCTTGCGGCAGGAGTCAAGACACTCATGAGCAATGAGTGCACTATCAAGATCCGCTGACCAGAGATAAAGGCACTTTGGTAAGGAGTAATAACCTTGGGAAGAATAGCCTTCAATCGCTGGCTCAAAATTTTAGCAATGATCTTGTAAGGACTCTCGATAAAGCAGATAGACCTGAAGTCCTTAAGACATTCTGCCCCTTCTCACTTAGGGATAATGGCCAAGAAAGAGCATCCCATCTTGGAGGGGATACGGTAGGAAGTAAAGAATTCTTCAGCAAAACCCATGAGGTCCAGCTTAACCATTTCCCAAAAAGACTCGAAGAAGGCTAAGGGGAACCTGTCCAGCCCTGAGGCTCTATCCCTCCAAAGATCCATAACGATAGATTTAATTTCCTCCAAACCTATGGGCTGTTCAAGGAAATCAGCCTCCTCTGAGGAGATATTATCGAAAGGGAGATTATCAAGGCTTGGACACGTCAAGCCCTCTTTCGAAAGCATATTAGAGTAGAAGTTAACAATAGCATTAGAACTGGATGCTTTGTCAACAACCCTCCTACCATCAACCAAGAGGAAAGAGATGCAATTGGTCTGCCTCTGGTGTTGGCGCAATACCACGAGTACTATGAATATGCATGGGACAATTTTCTTTTCCATGTGGATTCACATACACGAATTATCTGAAATAGAAAGCACTTAACCTCCCTGAAACAATGGGCACTTGATGCAACCAAATTGAAAAGGGAGAATCTTGATTCAGATACATACCTCTTCTTCTTGTAGATCAAATCATAAAATTTCTCAACAGATGCAGCACAAATAAATGAAGGATTGCAGTTCAAAACCAGCTATGCTAGTAATTGCAATACCCTGCTCTTCTTCTAAAATGTCAATGCATGTGAAAAGGGAAGCAATGCATGCCATAACTCAGTAAAAGAGTCTTTACACACACGTGTATTCTCAAAGCAACTCTAATATAATTCTAAACCCTCAATTACTTCTAATACTAACCATCTATTTCAAAAAAATATTAAAAATTGATCAACATACCCTTGAATCCTGTCACAATCATAGTCCTTTTGTAAAGTTGTCATAACTCATTCAAACTGTATCAAAATTATGTGATCTTAGGCTTGTTTGAAAGTTCACTCAATAGGCTTTCAAACACAACCAATTTTATTTCATTTCAACATTCTTTCGACCCACCAAAAAAGTGGCAAAAATACTAAAGGAAATTTGTTCCACAAGTTATCACTACTCGAACAGTAAAAACTAATTAAATAATGAAACCTATAGACCTTGGAACCCCGCAATCTAACCAAACTATTGATTGGGGTCCAGATCTTTCGTCAGACCCTTTATCTTATCCAGTCCTCGATCAGACCATTCTGCACAGTCAGATGGTTCAGATCTTTGATTGGCCTACTTGTGTGGTCTGGATGCATCCTTCGATCGATATGCATGGTCCTGGATGCATCAACCCTTGTCAAAATACATGCAACGTGTATATTGGACAGGTAAATGACAGTAAGTTTAGGCAGGAGTATTAAAAAGTGCCATTTCGTCCCCATTTGCAGGAAGCTCCAATAAGGACATGCAGGGTCAGATTTACTTTTCAGGTTTCTGTACAAACCTAATTAGTATGTCAAATATAAATGGTTCAAGAAGCATCGTTGTATGACTAACAAATATAATCTGGTTAATGACTGAACTTTACTTTTTGAACTCAAAAAATGGATTAAGGAAGCTCTGGCTATTCAGCTACGAATGTTTTACCCCTTGCTCAATATTAGATATGATGGTTGACTAATTGGTGTTCTAACATTTGCAAGGTAAGTTGCTGTTCATGGATATTACTACGTTAATGTGTGGTTTATTAGTATTCGTGTGTAATTCTTATGGACCATGCCTGATAACTGTTGTTTCGGGGCCATCTATCTTACCCAAGGCCATGGTTTGTGGTCGAGTTTAGAAGTAGGGAGCACAGGAAAAGGTGCAGGAAGGCAATTATTTATGATTCATAGAAGTTCATTAAAAATGGAGAAATAAAAAAGTTTTCCTTATTCTTCCTTCCCCTGTTGTTGCAGGAATTGGTCAAATGAGATCTAAACATTGCTTACGGTTTTAGTTTGAAATATAAAATATCTTAGAAAATGATCTTTTTGGACATTTTTAGATTCCCTCTCATAAATTATAGAATAAATGGCTTGAATTATTCAGGATGTTTTCTGAATTATGAATAGTCCACAATTTAAAAATTGAAGAATATGGTATCATTGTTTGTTGTGGAGCCAATTTCCAAATGCTTTCTACAGGCAAAGTACAGGTTGTTCAGGTGTGGAGCTTAATAAATACATAAGGTTTGAATTATGTGATAACTTTGATGACATAAGTTAACTTTGATGCTATTGACAAGAGTGAATACATATGCTTTATTACATAATTATGTGATATGCATGTGCTGAATTTGAATCTGTTACGTTACAATTTAAGATTAATTCCTAAAGGGGCTCAGGAGAGTTACCTTTGGTTTGAAATTCGAGGCACTATTGTTGTTCATAAACTATTCTTTCTTTTTCTTGCAGAATCTATGAGCTGTGCATGTGTGTTCATGCGTCTCCCTTCTTGGGAATGGAGCAGTTGCCACAGTTTCCACATTTACAGCAATGGCTTGGCCTTGCAATTGCTGGTACTGTAGAACTTGGTCATATTGTAGACCCCCCTGTCATCAGAACAGCAACGTCCATTGTTCCTCTTGCATGGAGTGGCATTCCTGGTGAGAAGAATGCGGAGCCATTGAAAGTTGATATCACCGGTTATGGACTACATTTGTGCACTCTCGTCCAGGCACAAGTAAATGGCAACTGGTATTGCTTAAGGCTCTTTATCACCTTTCAGCCTCTTTTTAGTTCTACCCCCTCCCCAGTTTCTTGAGATCTTTTTTATTTTTTTTTCAAAGGTAACACTACCAGGAATTGAACCCTGAATCACTCACACACACTACGCTGTCTCTACCAGCTCATCTAATGAGATGTAGACCGGTTTCTTGAGATCTTGTTACAGACATTTTAGTAATTAGAAGATGTAGGATAGATCTTGTAAGGTATTCAATAATGTAATGGTGGCTTTAACGGCCAACCTTATGGCTGTCATGATACGGGTTGTAACAACCGTTACAGCTCTGTAACAATCAATTTTTTTAGGAGAAAGAAAATGGTTCGGCCTGTATCGCACTGTTATGTGTCTGTAATGGCCATTACCACCGTTACAGGCCTGTTAGGCCATTCTTTTTTTTCTTTTTCCTTTTTTTCAGAATGGGTATTACAACCCCGTTTCGTGTAATGGGAACGGCCATTACATAACCATTTTTGAATGGTCTTGTTAGTTTTTCCAGCTTGTAACAGGCTAGGTATATGCCTGTAAAATGTAGAAAAGGGAGACCGAACTGACTTATTGACATGTTTTGGTTTGATATAACAAAGATAATTATAAAACAAGAGATTATCTTAATTAAGAGATCATATCATAAAACAATCAAGAGATTATCCATTAAAATAAAAAGGGATTAAAAATAATAGCAGATGTGCTGAGAACTTGAGTTGCAACACCAGTCGTGCTTAGGGCTGGGCACGGGACGACTTGACTCGTCCGACTCGTTTAGATTTGACTCGATCCGAACTGAGTGGGTTAGTCGATCCAAATCAAGTCGACTTTGTCCAATCCGAACTCAAACCGAGTCGAGTTCGAGTTGAAACTTGACTTGTGTGTGTGTGTGCACGCGCGTGCGCGCGTGTGATTTCAGCCCATTTGCACCCGACCCGATTCAGTACTTGTGACCGGGTCGTACTCGGTCCGTATTAGTCCAGGCCAGACCCGGACTCGGATCGGGTTAGGCATGTTGGACTCGGTATCGAGTTGGGTTGAGTTCGGGTCAGGCCTATTTCAAAATCGGATCGAGTTGAATCAACCCCAACTCGGTTTGACCACCTCTAGTCGTGCTTACTCCCTTCAGGGCCAAGTTTGCAAATATGTATGTTTCAGTGGACCATACAGTGATCAATACTTGTACATATAGTCCTTATTGGCCAGTATGGTGCTGTTATGGGCCAATATGCCCCACTTTGCAAGTGAAAAATTTGAGAAAGTGTTAAATAAATCTAGAAAAATAGAAAATCCGAGAATCAATTTTCTGAAGTAAGTTTTTATTTATTTATTTATTTTTATTATGAATTATTTTACATCGACCATATTTTTAATGGTAAAATAATAATAGCACAATAATTTTTTAGAAATCATTAATCCACTAGGATTTACTCCTATAAGCCGTATAAAAAAATCTAGAAAAGAAATCCCCAAAAACACTAGCTTGGAAATTTATTTTTATCATTTTTTTTAGAGATTTAGTAAAACTAATAAAATATTATTTTATCTTCCAAAAAATAATAAAATAATATTTTTCAAAATAAATATGCAAATCCACTAAAAATCAGTGGATTTACTTTGATATTCCTTGGCAATAGACCTACAAAACAAATCCCCAACATAATCAGCAAAGAAAATCCATTTTTTTAAATCATTAAATTTTTTTTTTTTTATTATCTTCTACTATTTTCAAGAAAATGCATGTAAACATTAATCATTTCAAAGAAAAAAATGATAGATCTACTAACATTGAAGCAATATGCGGGATTTGTAGCAAAAATCTAGAAAAATTTCAGGTTTTTACCTTGATTTGAAATATTTTTCAAAACCCAAAGAAATGGCGGAAACCCACTCTTGAATGGCCGATTCTTCTAATTTGGAGAGTTTTTTCTTTTTCTTTGTTAAATTCGAACTCATCTGGATGGAAAACCGAAAATCTAGATTCTTTGGGAAAAAGGGTTACAAAAAAATGAAAAATGAAAATGCCCATTTCCTCTTCACATATAAAGAACATCGAGTCAGGCAGGTTGCAAATTGCATGACTTGGTATGTATTGGGTGAGTCGCTCTGAGTCGGGAACAAGTTAGGTCGATTTTCACTAGGTTTTGGTGTAAGGGGCATGCTCTAGTCGTACCATTCCCTCTGTAATCTTACGGTGGTAATGGGCAGATGTGGGGCCCTATTATAATGTTTTCATGGAATCCAACCCATCATAAGATGCTTCACTTTAGAAAATCCTTGGAGCCTAAGAATTAGTCCAATCCAAAATTCAGATGGGCCATAACACAGGGAACATATTGAGAGGGAACACCCACCCCTTTTTTTTTTTTTTGGTGTGAGAGGTTCATTGTCTTGTGTATATATGATTAAGGCCATTCGTCCCTTATCAAGTCCAAATTAAGGTTCAAGCCAAATTTCAAGCTGTTTTGCAACTCAAATGGGCCCCTATGAAATTCAACAATGGGCGTTCTCTCCTAGCCCTTTCTGTCCAGTGGCCTGTCTGAGTTTTAAATTGGCATGAATTTGAGGCCTAATGAGGTTTTTTGAGGCAGTGTTTTAAATGGCTTCGGTATGTAACGTATAGCTTATGCTACATATTGTAGCTTAGCCTGAATGCCATGTAGCTCATGATAGCTTAAAGTCATGTTACATGCTAATTAGCATATGCCATCCGCTACATAACCTGTTGTGCATTCCACTTCACTTACACGACAAGTTATTTTCACTTAAACATTAAAATCAACTAATGTTTTCAATGATTTGTTATATGTTTTCATTTTTTTAAAAAATAAAAATTAGTTAATCTTTTCGGTGATTTTAGTTAAATAATACAAGTAATAGCATTAAATCAATTGACCCTTCAAAACAAAAAAGGTATTCAATCAGTTAGGATGCTCTTTCTTTACCTTTATACTTAATCTTTGCCTATTTCCTATTATTTTAGGTTGTACTAGGTTGTAGCAGATGTCATTAATTTCATTATTAATCGAACTAATTTTGTGCAAACTATCATGATATTTGGCGCAAACAAGCACAACCTTACCTAAAAAATCTAGAAGTAGAGTGTAGCTTACGCTGCATGCCATGTAGCTTGAGCTTCACACTTCATGCTTCAGAGGGGTGAATGCTATGCAACACACTATTCGCTATTTAAAACACTTCTGAGGTGGCGCATCTTATGGATGGTTTGGATTTTGTGAATACATCATGATGCCCCACATCTACTTGGTGGCATCACAAGCTTATGGTGGTATCGGTACCAATGTAGTGCCCCTTGGTGTAATGCAGTGAAACTTATATCACCCATGGATGACACTATTATGTATCGGGTGATTCATAGTGGTTTTCGATGATCTGTCAAACCATGCTTTATGCTACACATGTATGTTAAATGGAAATGGCTCTCTAGTGTCTTTAATCTGTCCATTCTTTTTGTAGAATGGTGGCACACTTGATGATTGGATGGGTCATTTATGATTGGCCTAGGCCAGGCCATACCCATACATTGGGTCTAGATTTCAAGCCCAAGCTCGGTCCTCAGGCCGAGTTTAGGGGTCCAGGCCTTGGTCATACAAGGTCAATTGCCTGGGCCGGGCCAGGTTGCCTGACCAGTTGCCACCCCTGCCCCCATTTAGCTTCCAATTCATTGAGGGGTTAGCCTCCCGTTCATCTAGATTTTTCAGTTATTTTAATGGAATAACTAAGGCCTTGATTTTTGTTCTTTGACTTGGTATTTCCATCCTTATCCTCAGAACAGAATGCATCATTTCCTTCCTAGTATGTGGTTTAAAATCTCACAACTTGGGTTTAGCGCCGGTCATATATATTTGGTCAGGAACTAAGCACTGAGTCCCTCAAACTAGCTTTTTTTTTTTTTTTGTTTTTTGTTTTTTTTGTTCTTATGATCATTGGCTTAATTGTTTTTTCATGTGAGTTAGAACAATGGGCTAATCTGGTTTGTGGTCTGAAAAATGGGGTGTTGGTGAAGAAATGGTCCAGGGATACGGTGTTTGCAATTTAGAGATTGATGAAAAGGTGTTGACCCCAACCCCCTTTCTCCCTTGTTTGCATGGTGTGATGATCTAAAAGAAGGCTTAGGGACGTATGGGTCTCCTTTAATGGAATCCTCATGCATGCCCGGAGAGTGTATACTTTCCATCGGCTGTGTATGGCCATTGGTTATGTTCCTTATACGAGGATACTCCTCTCACAGGCTGTCAGGTTGAGGTCGTTCGACCCAGAAACGATACACAGTTATCTCTTGTTCATATGCCTTTTGTTTTTAAAGAGATTTTTCTGGTGCTTGTAACATTTCCAGAGATCTATAGAGGTGACAGGAGCTTGACTGTGAAGGGTGAGTTGAAATCTGGTATGATGGAGAATATGACCATCCTTGTCCCAATCTATTCGTTGTGGTCAGGTAGAGGCAAGTGTCATAGGCACTCTAGAGAGAGCTTCTAGGCAGATGGAGGTTGAAGGCAATGACGTGGCTAGTGGCAACCTTCAAGGGCTATTTTCAAGGTTGGGGAGGTCTCGGCATAGACTGAAAGGGTGTCAAGGAGAGACTTGTCAACGGCAAGAGATTTTCGTCAACTCGAAGGGTTTTGCAAATAGGTTTTGTCGAATTTTGGTGTTTCTTTCTTAGGTTGATTGGTAGTCTCTGCTACCTTAGCAATTTCTCTTTTCTTGTTTCCTTCTTCCTGTTTTCTTTTTCTTCTCCCCTTTTGTTTTCGTTTATTCCTTTAATGAATTTCCGTTTGTTGCCTTTTAAAAAAAAAGGTAGTGGATACAGGTCGCTCTATAGGAAGTCCATCATTGTGTTTTTTTTTTTTGGATCCAATGATATGTGGCTGATTAATTCAATTCCTTTTTTTTTTTTTTTGAGATAGTGGTTCCCTCTTCCACAATATATCAAGCTTGTATATTGCCTCACTCGTATACTTTAATAGGTCATGTTAGCCTCCACCAAGTGTCTTTCCGCTCGGCTAAGATGTCTTATTTCCTGATCAACAACAATATGAGATGAACGTCATTGTTTCCCAAGACGGATGACAAGCTTGTTGACTAGTGGAGGCTTCAATTGCTGCTGCTTCACTTATTCAATCTAGGACCCATAGGCATAAAAGAAGGATGCTAGATTGATAACCTTGAGGGAGAAAATGAGTCATATAGTAGACATGCCATGGTTGCAAAATCAGTAGATTGTTGCAAGAATGGAAAGATAAGTTAACGATATTGGTTTAAGGGAGATCGTGGTGGATTGGTTAACACCCTCCTGGCTGCTAATCTTGTTCAGGATGTTGTGCACTCGGGGTTTGGTGGATCAGGAACCTGTGACCATTAAAGGAATATTCTCTTCCTACTGGCTGCCTCCTGTTCGGACTATAGGTCTTGTCAATATATCTCCGCCTTAGCACATTTGGACTTGGTGGAAGCAAAGTGGAGATTTGGCAACCCCCCCAAATTCTATACAAAAGAGCTCACCAGTTGCTGTCGACCACTGGAATGTGGGAGGTACAATCAAGGAATCTCTTCAATTCAGTGCAAAATTAGGTCTCCCTTACAAGGAGCCTTAAGGAATTATTATTATTATTATTATTTAATGTTTCTGGAGGATCATGATAGCAAGTCAATAGTTTGTAAGAATAGGGTGAAGGGCCACAAAGAAAACTATTTTCTCTTTTGTTCAGTAAATTTATGTAAAGAATAAGGAGACATCCCGTGATAAAGCTAGGAGATCGGGAAAAACCCTATCCCCAAAATGAAAATATTTCTATCATGGACATTTGGGGTAAGGGGGCTATGAATAGGAAATAGGCTAACAAGGAGTTTGTGAAAAAGCACAGAGTAGATATTCTTCTTCCTCAAGAAGCAAATGTGGACTAGATTTTTGATCTTGTGATCCAGGAGATATGGTCAATGATTCTGGCTGAATTGTACATTTTTCCATCGGGAGGGAGATTGTGATGTTCCCTTATTGTGTAGAATCCTAATGTGGTGCAAATTTGATGGGCAAATATGGGAATTCTCTATCTTGAACAAGTTCATCTCAATAGAAGATGACTTCTGTTTGTTTGTCAAATTTGTATCGTCCAACTGATTTTGCAAATAAATTTGGATGTGTAGCTGAAATGGGGATGTTGAGATGGACGAGTGCAAAGACGAGGAAGGATAGAATTAGATATGATTGCATTTGACGGAACTTAGGAGTAGCACCAATAGGTAATAAGATGAGGGAAAGTAGACTTAGATGGTTTGGTCATGTGCAACGGAGACCAAGAATTGCGATGGTTAGGAGTGAGTTATTGCAAGTTGAAGGCTCTAAAAGGGCAAGTGGAAGGCTCACAATGACATGGGTGGGGGTAGAAAAAAAAGGCTTGATGACCTATGGTCCAACTAAAGTTATAGCCTTAATAGAGTGGAATGGCGGAAATGGATTCATGTAGCTGAATCCAATTAGTTGGGATCAATGTTTAGGGTGTATCATTACATGTACTGATGACTGGGGATACAGAAACATGTATTGGTATTGCGGATACTCAAAAAAGTATTACCGTCTTAGGGAAACATTAGGGAACTGTTGGGAAAAAGGTGGTATTTTTTTGTGAAACTAAAGGGGATATAAAAAGAGATGTTTACACATGTAGGATTCAAAATATTGCAAAGAACAACTATTGTGTGTGAGTATCCAGGGTTCAAACCCTAGTAGTGTTACCTTTGAAAAAATATTGCAATGAACAACTATATATAATAAATTTCCATTTTATAGGGGGGCCCTAACCATTTGTTGTCAAAAAAATCAGTATAAAATAAATATAATAAAATTTGCTCATTAGTATATAAAATTTCCGCACTATTAACAGTGAAAAACACATTTTGCAATATAAAAATGGAAAAATTAGGATTGGACCAGTTCCCCCATTTTCACTTGAATATTAATTTTTTCACCACAAATCCATGTCAATGCATGAGAATCAAGCATAGACATGGATTTCCATTGTAATCATGCTAACATTTGAGAAAAAGAAGTTTCTATGGATTTTTGTCACATCTTTTCGAGTTGGAGACTTCTGCCCAAATCCAAACTTTGATTCAATGAAAACCAAGAGTGATCGAAATCACATATGGAACAAAATTCTGAAAAAAAAAAAAAAAAAAAACCAAACAACTAGAGTTCTTTTGTTGTTGGGTTTTTGGAAATTTTCTCAATTTTCTGTAAATTCCGCCTATTTACAGATATTTTCCTAGTATCGGGGATATTATTGGATGTATCTCCAATGCCAGGGAGCTTTTATAAGGGATTCTTCTCAAATTATCCCAAATATTAAGAATATTGCTAAATGTCGTCTATATTATACAAAATATGGCGATATTTGGAAAATTTTGAATTTCCAACAGTTTTGGTATTGCTGACCTAGTGGTACTGATAATATCACCGATATTTGGAACACAGTTTGTGATAAGGTTTAGATGATGATGATGTACTGATTTTGTAGGGAGAATATTTGGTCGGAGTAGAACAATTTCTTAGCTGCTTGAGATGCAGTGCAGTGTTTGGGAGATACTTGTTTTTCCTTTGAAAAATTGGTGGAAGTTGGCTGAGGGAACAACCAAATTTAGAGAAAGTCTCGAATTGGGTGTATACCTTCTTAGGAATCAAATTATAAATTCATGCCCCCAAATTGATAACTAAGCCACAACAATGGGATAAAACAAACATGCTATGATAAATTGAGCAACAAATTGTATGATCTGGAGCAACACCTGCTAAGAGGAGCAACTAAACTAAACCTCAAAATATAATTCAAAAATCGATCACCAATCCGTCCACAAAGGCTCATATGTTTGGCTTTATGTATGCCAAACACCAAGTAACCATATTGGTTAATTATACTAAAACTGAAGGTAAAATCCTATTGGGTCTCATAAGCGTGTCCCCAGACTCCATATAAAGAAACAAATAAAAAGTAGTAAAGTCTAAACCAATTCTATCACTATAAACCATTTGTGTGGCCTTTTTGAATAATGTGTGGATTTTTGGGGCTATGCGATAGGCCCAAGTCCCCTTAATCAAAGTTCTTGCATAAAGACTCCATATGTGATACAATGTGTTTGTACCCAGGTGCTCAACTATAGTGGAATCATTACCACCAAAGCCTACTTATTCCTCAAATCATGGCACTGAACCTGATTTACAAAAGATGCGCATCGTAATTGGTGCACCACTTAGACGGCCCCCGAAGCATCAGATAGTGGCAGATACTTTCATGACTGGCTTTCCATCCCCTGATTCAGAGAGTGTCACTCCCAGCCGGAAATATACAGTAGGTTCTTTATGTGAAGGGGAAGTCATTGGTGCCGATGGTTTGGGTGATTTCTTCATATACTGTACCAGTGATTTTATCACTTCTTCAAAGGATGTTTGTGTCAGAACTCGTAGGGTGCGGTTTGTTGGTCTTGAGGTATTTATTTGTGATTAAAAATTTATTTGATTCATTTATCAAGGCTATATTTGAATGCAATGAGAGCAATGCTGGTTTATGTTTTGATTGTCGTAGGGTGCTGGTAAGACATCTCTATTTAATGCAATTTTGGGTCAGGGTAGACAGACAACTGCTGTCAATCTTGAGAATGTGCTTCCAGATATGGATACTCAAGAAGGAGTGGCTGGTGGATTGTGCTATTTGGATTCCACAGGAATTAACTTGCAGGTTTTTTTCTTTCTCAATTGCACTATCATCTTTTCTACTGCTCTTCAGATGCTCAATGTTGGTGCTTACCATTATTATATTTGTCATTTTAATTATCAGCAAGCTCCATTCGTTTTGCCTTTTGAATTAAAATTCTGAGAAATTATCTAAAAGGTTTCCAGTCAGCTTTAAATCTTGATGGAGGCTGATAAAAATACCAATTTTTAATGTTATAGCAGGAAACTTCACTATTGAATCGCTCAGCAGAATTCTTTGATCCTATCAACTGCTTAAAGTACTGTAGTTCTGAGAGCTATGGATCTTGTGATGCTGGAAATGTTGGACCATAAATCTTTCTTGTATCAGGATATGATACAGAGTAAGTTTCAGGAGAAAAAAGTGATACAGAGATTTCTGTTGTTCTCTCCAGCAATTGCAGCTGTCTTTGTGGTCAAAGTGGAACCTTATTTGTACAACAAGTCTTCAATATGACTTCATGATGGAAGACTATTGTACTATTGTACTCCATCCTGGAATTTTAGATGGATGGAAGTGTGTAAGATTGCGCTCCAAATTTATTTATTTTGAGAGATGAAATAAACTTTATTAAGGCTGCAGTCAAAAAAAGAAAACAAAAACAAAAGAAAAGAAAAGAAAAGAAAAACTATACAAACCCCACCCTTCACCCAATCCACAAAAAACACAAGGCCAACTCCACAAAGAAGCTGAAAAAACCACCTGAAAGCATTATATGTGCCTTGAGGAAACCCGCTCAGAAATACAAAGAAAGAACCACAAAGAACACTCGTGGCCAGATGCTTCTCATTTCTAAAGGTCTGGTTATTTCTTTTGAACCAAAACAACTAAAGAAATGCCAACAATGCAATCCTCCATTTTCGGGTACCCAACTAACCCCCACCTTCCCCATGTCAGGCTCTAAATAAAAGGCTCCATAGAACCTGGCATAACCCGGTGAATATTCGGCTTGCTGAAAATACCAGACTAGACAATCCCTGCGAAAGCACAGTGGATGAACAAATGATCCCCGACTCCTCAGCCTCCAAACAAAGAATACAAACATTAGGTAGCACCATATTTTGTTTCCGAAGGTTGTCTATGATCAGAATCTTATTCTTCCCCACAGCCATGCAAAAGACACTTTAAGAGGGGCTCCATAGGATCAAATGAAAGCTGGGTGAGACAAAGCCCCTAGTTAGTTGTTTTGAAATAATCGCCTATACAATGATTTCAGAGAGAACTTGCCATGCTTTTCGAACCTCCAAGCCAAAGAGTTAGCTTCATCTCGAGCTAGTTCCACACCTTCCAAATGAGATAACAGGCACACTAGATCATTGAAATCGGGATCACTTAAATTCCTACGACAGGAAGGGGTACATACACCCTGATTAGACACACAACTGGCCACTGAATTATTGTCTGAAGGGCTTAAATTAACAAGGTTCGGAAAGGAAGTCCGAAGCAAGGACCCGCACCAGACATCCTCCCAAAACCTCTCTGAATCCATCCCCCACCTGATTATTATTATTATTTTTTTATAGAGATAACTGCAAATTTATTGAAAAAAGAGGAAAACATTCAAAGAGGGGGAAAAAAAAAACAGCGGAGAAGCGAACTGCTGAGATGCAGAGAGCTCCTAACCACCAAGAAAAGAAAGATCGACCATTTTTAAATCCTTAACATTTACAGCCCCCATTCAATCACCAACTTTTTAGCCTTAGACCCCACGGCCTTTACTGAGGACGACCGATCGTTGAAGCACCTTTCGTTCCTTTCTTCCCAAACAACCCACCAGATGGCAAGGATAGCCATACGCCAGATGATCAAATTGATTCTTCCAAGCTTAAGTCCATTCCAATCAGACAGCATCTTCGCCGCAGATTCAGGAGCGCACCAGCTGACCGAAAATTGCTGACAGAAGTCGGCAAGAATAGAGGAGATGAAAGGTCAGTGCACCAGTAAATAATTCACAGATTCTGCCTGGTGCATACAACATAGACAAATGTTAACTAGCTGCATGCCTCTCTTTGTCAAATTATCTATAGTGAGGATTCTATTTCGGCTGAAATTTGATACCCTATGACACCAAAGGAGCCACTTTCATAATCTCTTCCACACAAAAGAGGCTCGAAAGACAATACTTCCAAATGTCTGTTTCACATGCCTCCAAGATGCAGAATCGGTAGATCATTTATTTATTCATTGCTCTTTTGCAAGAGCTTTTTGAGAGGGTTTTTTCAAGTTGTTTGAAATAGCATGGGTATTGTCGTTGTCCATTTCACAACTCTTCTTCATGTGTCATGGTGTTGCTTTTAATAAAAGGCAGAAAAAGTGTGGCAATTGTGTTTGCTTGCAGGGATTTGGGTTTTATTGTTAGAAAGGAAAAATCGCTGCTTTTGGAATCGGGAGGGGAGGGTTTTGGAAGTGTTTAATAGGGCTAAATCAAATGTTATGGAATGGGCGATAAGGCATTTGATAAATTCCCTGATAGTTGGCTTGAGTTGTAAATTTGATTTTGTTTTGTGTATATTTGAACATTTTGGCTTCAATTGTTTGTTAATAAAAATTTCCAATGTTCAAAAAAAAAGAAAAAAAGAAAAAAAAAAGAGGCTTGGAAAAGAGAGGACTCTTTAATCCACCAACCCATAGAAGAGAGACCATATTTGGCAGCTATGATCTTTCTCCATAATGAAGATTCTTCCACCCCAAATGCCAGACCCATTTACCTAATAGGCCTCCCCACCGACAAGAGGCTAATAGACATCATTCCAACTGAGAAGATGGGATTTTCCACTAGATGACCCACCTTCCCACAAGAAATCTCTCTTGAGCTTGTTGATTCTTTCAATAACAATTTGAGGCAACAAAATAAGGATAAAAATATAGGGGAAGGTACAATTTGGAGGTTTAGAGTTGCCACTAGCTCAATTCATGTATTTTTGGGTGTAGGGAGCTAGGACCACACAAAAACTCAGAAAATGACTCCCAATGGGCTTCGAACCAAAGATTTGAGCAAGAGACCCCAAATAAAAGAGAGGGGTGAGGCACCTCACCTTGCCCATGTATGCATGGTTTTTTTTTTGGAAGATTGAAAGCTTCATTAAGGGAGCCAGAAGCAACCCAAAGAGAGCCAAAAAAAAAAAGAAGAAAAAAGGAAAAAACAAAACAGAACAATAGCGAATATACAAAGAAAGAAAACAACAAGACCAAAATGAAGAGACAAAAACAGGAAAACAAAACCAGCTATACAACTCGAAACCCCCAAGACAGAAACAACTTGCCCATTTACAATCCTAGAGCAAAGGAGATAGCACTACTATCCAGAGGATGGGGACTATGCGCCCAGTCAGAAGCTTCACGGAGAATCCCAGCCAACACCCTGGAGGAGGAGGACAGATCTCCGAAGCATTGACTGTTTCTCTCTCCAAATGTCTCAGAGAGTTGCCAACCTGACAAGGCGCCAAAGGGACTTGAGAGGCTTATCGATATTCCTTCCATGCCAGGCAAACAATAGGCCTACTATCGCACAAGGTTCACCCATAGAGTGCCGAATTTAACGAGAATAGGGGATCAAACATCCTTGGCAAAGGAACAATGGAGGAAGAAGTGACTAATGGTCTTAGAGTCATTAAGGCAGACGTTGGGGAGGTTCATGCCATGCTTCTGCAGGTTGTCCACCGTGAGGATCCTTCCTCTTGTGAGAAGCCAAACAAAAGTAGCGACTTCTGGCGGTTCAACACATGGTTTCTACTCAGTAATGTGGTAGAATTTGGCTCCAACAATCGATTTTTTGCATTCATTTATGAAAGTTGGATACAATTCAGCAAATAAAACAAAATACAAGGAAAAAAAAAAGTAAGAGGAAAGGAAATGTTCATCGATGCGTGAATCAAATAACTCTCTCAATCCTCTCCTTACTGTAGATGAGGATGACCTCATTCTTCCTCCCTTTTGCTTGTTTTAGAAGAGTTACTGGAGCCAATTCTTTGGCCTTTTGAGCCGAGCTGTACTCCTTACCCAATTCTAAGCAAAGAACTTCACCGACTTGGCTTTGCTTCTCTTGTTCTCTGGATGTGTTAACCTTTTCTGGACTTCTTAGAAAGCTGAAAAGAGAATAAAAGCCAACTACTTAGAAAATTTCTGAGATCAAAAGGCCCCTTTCAATGCAGTGAAGGGGTATTTATGGATATAACACATGGCATGATTGAATTTCAGAATAATTTCATGGATTTTCAAAGGGATGAGTGAGAATACACCTTGATTAATAAGGATCATTAGGTGCAAGGGTAGGATCGCCATTCACATGAGAAAGAGGGGGAAATTTAGTAAAACAAGATTCCCTTTTCGAACTTCAAATTCTGGGGGATAAAACTGTAATTTCACTAACCCATATCAGGTATAATGGTAAAATGTAATTAAAATATGGTTAGCACCCAATTAGCACACCTTATTATTTGAAAGTTGGAGGGAATTGGATTTCTCAAGGATTTACAAAACTGGAGAAGCATTTTAGGAAATTTCAGCAAAATTTTTCAGCAAACTCATTTCTGACGTCCATTTTGCATGGACCACACTGATTAACCATTCATCGAATCAGAACAATCTCACTACCATTGAAAAACTGACATATCAAATGATCAAATTACTTGATCATCAGATAAGGGGTCAGGTTTCACCAAAAACTGCAATCTTATCAACAAAATGACCTCCATTACATCCCCGATACAGGGTGGCTAAAGACGGTCAAACACACCGATACAGGGTGGCTAAAAACACACCGATACAGGGTGGCTAAAGTTTAACTGCCTTCTACTCACAACCTTCCCAAAAGAAATGATGTGGGCCTTTCAATGAGGGCCACACTTCACAACCACCGTTCATCACTTAGAAGATTTGAACATGATTCAAATCATGATCCCACACTTAGGAGTTGTCACAAAACCCCTCAAGGCCCATCACATCCCCAATCAATTCCCAACCATTGATTTTTGATCAAAAGTACTTGTGTGCGCTTGATAGTGGGGTGTCTACAACAGGGTGGAAGGGTGAAAATCCAGGTCTATTCTCTGCCAAATCTTTCAATCACATGCTAAAAAATTATGGTGGGGGAAAGTCCAGTTTCCATTTCGCTCACAAACCAACCGCTTTATCCCCCTCCGTAAATGGTAATTCTATTCGGGTGGCTGCCCATGAATGGGAAGAAGGTTTTATGGAGAGTGCATTGCTGGGGTCGATTGAAGCCTGGTTTTTGGCTGGGAAAAGGGGGCCCTTCTCGAAAAGGGGAGAAAGTTTTATGGAGGCTTTATGCGTTGTCTGGTCTTTGGTCTTTATGGAGTGAATGGGACAACGGAATTTTAACAATAAATCAGAAAACTATGAAGCAATTTTTCATAGAACAGGAGGATAGTTGTAGGGGCTTTGTTGTTCTGGAAAAAAAAAAAACCAAAATTAGTTGTAGGGGCTTTGATGTTCACACAATAGAACAGAAGGGACGATAGTTGTAGGGGCTCTGATGCTCACACAATTAAAGATCGTGACAATGTTTTAAATGACTTTACTATGAGCTTAGCCTTGATGCCACGTAGCTTGAGTCACATTACATGCTAATTTTGCATACACTACACGCTACATAGCCTATGGTAGATGCTACATAGCTTACACCAAGTTATTTTTAGCTAAAAACATTAAAATCAATTAATGTTTTCAACGATTTGTTACATTTTTCATTTGTTTTTAATAAAACTTAGTTAATCTTTTCAGTGATTTTATTAAAATAATATAAGTAATAGTATCAAATCAGTTACGTTGCTCTTTCTTTACCTTTATGCTTAATCTTTGCCTATTTTTCCTATTATTTTTGGTTGTGTTTGGTTGCACCAGATGTCATTAAAGTTCGTTGTTAATTGGACTAATTCAGTGTAAAATATCATGAAATTTCATGATATTTGGCGCAACCAAGCACAATCTTACCTAAAAATCTAGAAGTAGCACGTAGCTTATGCTGCATGCTTGAGAGGGGTGAACGCTACGCTACATGCTATTTGCTATTTAAACCACTGGGTTGTAAACTAGAAGAGATTTTGGGTTGGCTGGAGGGCTCTTCCTCCTTCAGTGGTGGGGGTGGGCTGATTTCTCAGCACTTCTCACTTCCATCCTTTTTCTGTTTTTCCTCTTTCATTTTGCTAATGAAATCTGTGTTGCCACTTGCCATTCAATACATACGTTTACATACAGACAGGGAGGGATAGCCTCAAGTCCAACTGGTTGGATGGCAATTTACCACCTGCCTAGTGGATAACTTCCAACCTGCCAACACATGTGAAATCTTGGCTGGTCCTCCATGAGTATCACAAGTCCAACCGGCTAGATGATAAGTTACTGTCTATGCAGCAGATGACATTCACCCATGGCATGCATGCGTGATTGATGTGTCAATAGTTACATGTCATCTCCCACATAAACAAGAGAGAGAATGAACTGTTGGGGGTTTGTAATGTGGCTTCTGCTTTGTCTATAACAGTCAACTTGCACATTTGTTTCCGTCAATATTGAATATTATCGGCAACTCATCTATTATGTCTAAATATTGAAGTCTTGTTGGTTCAACTAGAATTGGATAAAAAAACTAATTGCAGTGAATGAAGACTAATGTCAAGGTATTCAAAATTGGTTACGTTTTGGCCGTAACGGCCGATACATAACAGTAATGGCATCAACTATTACGCGATTTGGCCCCGGAACGGGGCACCTCTGTTTTTTGGGACCGTAACAGCCATTATGGGACCGTAACGGGCGTTACGGCGCATAACAGCCATTACGGTACTGTAACAAACGTTATGGTCCATAACCCTAAAGAAAAATGAAAAAAAATATATACCTTTTTTTTTTTCCCTTTTCTTCTTCTTCTTCTTCTTATTATTATTATTATCATGGGGCTGCGGCTGCGACGGCAACAGTTGCTGCCCTTCTCTCTCTCTCTCTCTCTCGGTTTGGTCCCCTCTTCTTTCCCTCTCTTCTTTTCTTTTTCCAGAAAAAATGAATGGAATATTTTAATTTTTTTTATATTATATATTTATAATCTGCGGTGCACGCTGCATAGTGCACGTGCACTATTTTATTAAGTGGGGTGGGGCCCACCTTTATTTATGTATGGTAAATCCATGCCATCAGTAATTTTCCAGGTTCATTTTAAAGCATGATCCTTGAAATGAAGGGATCAAAATCTCAATTGGACCACGCAGTTGGGATTGAATGCCCACCGTTAAAATCTCCTAAAGACTCATTTTGTGATCCACTTACGATTTGGATCAACCTTATTTTTTGGTCCATGCCCTGAAATAAGTGGGCAAAAAGGATGGACCACATGGATATACAACAAATGCATTGAGGTGGGCCCCACTTTTAAAGGCATGCTCACTAGTGGTCCACTGAAGATTTAAATCTACTTGAATTTTTGGACCATGCCTTAAAATGAGTTGGCAACATGGATTGACGGCATGGATATACAAATATATCGAGGTGGCCCGCCTGGCCCACTAGTGGTCCACCTAAGATCTGGATTCACCTTTTTTTTTTTTTTTTTAAAAAATTATTTTTTCCAATGCCCTTAAATGAGTTGACAAAATGGATGGATAACATGTATATATAATGCATAATTGAGTGAACCCCACGTACATGGCCCTAAAAATTTATACATGAGGTATATATCAACTCAAAATTAACCAATTAAATTTTGGGACCTTTGTTGCTTAGTTACAATCCAAAAATTAAATTGTTTGAACAATTTTCGCTATTAGTTTGCAGACACTTGTTTTTTGAAATAGGACCATTTGATATTTTTCATTTTTCATTGTCCAATAAATGTCCACCAATCCATTAGTGAGATAAGTGCCAATAGATTGCATTAATTTGAGACTAGTTTAGGGCATCAAACGGTCCCCTAATCAGCTCCGAATTGACAACACTATTTACCCCATTTCAATTTTAATTTTTTAAAAGAGATCTATTGAGGAAAATGATATCAAATTGTTAGGTATATGAATTACATAATAGGATACAAAAGTCCATAAACTCTATATATTGAAATGAAATGTATGTGAGTCACGAAGTATGCAATGCACTAGCACAATAAATAAAAGGAAAACTTGAAAATATAAGATGTTTTGGTGTTACATTCATTATATATATATATATATATATATAGTAGTTAGAAAACTAAATATTTGCAGTTAATTCCAGGTTGTCAGGTTCATAAATCCATCAGACAGCCCGATATAGCATTCTCACCAAAGAGTGGACCTTTACACCACCATAAACATGTTCCAAATTATAAATGAATGCATATTTAGAATACTTAGAATATTTCGGATTTAATCCATATTTTTTCATATTTTTTTGGCAAATCTTTTTTTTTCACCGTTACGGGCCGTTACGCCCCCGTATCACCTGATATGGGCCGTATCCGTATAGGTAACGGTGGGCACAGTTATGCCCACCGATACCGATACCGGACACCTTGACTAACGTACACAATCCTAAGGCGTCGCACCCTACCTAGTATCCCAAACTTAATACATCCATAGAAATAAGATTCCTAGTGGATGGAACTTGGAAAAATTCCTTTACACACTCAAATATCGGTCATTGTACTCATACAATATCCATAGGCCCTTATTATAGACTGTGTACACAACTTCCTTTTATGACGCAAACACCTGTCCTTGCTTGAATACAAATCTGAACTTGCTAAGATAGTATAAAGAAGCAATAATAGAAGACTCCAAAAGCTACTGTATCTCTGACCTAACGACACAGACCTATGGGATGCTATCTACATGCGTGACTAGGTGGGGCTCACTTTGGGTCTCACCATTAGAGGAGTGTTTGCTTTCATGAGCTCAATGTGAGTTGCTCGTTGTACAAGTGACTCATGTAGGCAACCACTGGCGATGAGTGAACTCAGTCTAGACAAGAGACTTGGCTGAGTCTCTAAACCTTTATGCTTCACAAATAAGGTGGGTCATTGATGTGCACACGTGGTTGCATGAATGTGCACTGGAAGGTGCAGGCCATTCACAAATATGGTGCTAAAACAAACAAGGAATGGAAACCCTTTAAGAAGTAAAACAGTCCTGAAATTATCCCATTTGGAAACCAACACCAGGTTTTGCTTTGACAAGCTTAACATATAAATAATGACCATGGCTGATTAGTTGCAGAACACTGATGGAACAGCATTGCTAACATAAGTACTTGGCAATCTTTTATTATTATTATTATTTTTTGCTGTTCTATTCTTTTCTTTCTTTTTCTTCTTCTTTTTTATTTTTTATTTATTTTTGGTAAATGAAGGAAGCTTTTGCATGTCATACCTTGCAACATCTATGTTATTCACTGTTCTGAAGAACATTGATTATTAGAGATGATAATAATGGATCAAACATTTGTGTGCGTGTGAATTGCCATGTGTTGTTATATATTTGTTGCCTGATATGAACTCTTTCATCATATTACCATGGGCCAAATTAACCCAAGGGAAAGTTAGATGTAGGTGATGATTTGGTATATGCTGGAGCATAGGTTTGGGATGTAGGTCTCATAATGGGTTAAATTCTGAACTTTAGAGGGCTGTTTGTATACATGGATAACTGGTTAAGTTAAAAAAAGTAATTGGTCATCACCTAATTAACCATGTTTGGTTGCGAAATAAGAATTTGAAAAGTTTTTGTATTGGTTGATGTTTTAACAAAACAAAGGCCCAAACTTGGGTTATTTCTTTAATCCCCACATAGTATTTTTTAACCACTTCTCTCTCCCATCCTAAGCCCATACACTGCCACCGCTATTCATGCTTTCTAAACCCTAACACCATCACCACCATTCAAGCAAAGGGAATTGCATGTCAACAACCGGCCTGTGACTGGATTCTTGTATCTCCTCTCTCTCCCACTATTCAAGCAAAGCGGATTGCATGTCAACGACCGGCCTGTGACTAGATTCTGGTATATCTCCTCTGTGTGTGTGTGTGTGTGTGTGCCCCATATGACCACCTGGCTTCCAACAACCATATGGGTGGTGGTCAGATTCTCTCCTCCCTCCCTTTCTCTTCTGTCTAAAAATGGTCCCTGATTAACAAACAGTGTTTACCAAACTTGGTTAAAATTTGTATGGTTTGAAACTTAACTGACTATTTTTTGGTTCTGGTCTTTTTCTAATGATTTTAAAATTATGCTGCATCCAAATTCTGAACAGTGCCTAAAGGTTATTCAATTCAACCCTTCTCAGTGATGGATCTTGTAAAGGGTTAGTTTAGGGTCTTTGTGCAGTATTCTACCCCATGTACATATATGGGCATTTGGAAAGCGGAATAGTGGAATTTTCAAGAACAATGCTGCACTGTTAATGTGGTAAAGGAGCTATCAAATATTATATCATGTTTTGGGGTCTTCCAGTGAACAAAGTAGATTTGGATATCAGATCTGAGTAGAAGTTCAGGAGATATGGACAACCCCATTTGGGTGGATGAAACTGAATGTTGGTGGGAGTTCCATGGGAAACATTATCGATACAGACATTGGTAGGGTAGTTAGAGATAAGAGTTATGAGATATGACAAGAACATCCCTGGAGTTTGGGTCTATGGAGAGCCCAAGCAATGATCATAGAAGCTATTCTTTCTCTACACCTTGTGGGGAGGTGGCATCAGTCGCTATGAATATCTTCACGCTTAGAGAAGGGCTGTGACTCTTCTTTTCATCTTTCTCCTGAACTTGATCATCGAGGGAGATGATCAGATTTCCAGTGGGTTTCGTCTGATAAGCCACGGCTATGGAGGCATGGTATGTATATTCAATGGATCAAGTCTCTTCTGGCCATCCTGGGTCCTGTTTTTTTTTCCATTTTCCAGGGACATCAATGAAGTGGCTAATGCCTGATAGACTCTCTAAAGAGGAAGTGACAAGAAGTTCACTCACCATCAGCTCCTCGGCGTATCCGTTAGTGTTGTTCTTCTCATGTTGTTAATAAATTTTTTGTTGCTATTAAAAAAAAGGCGCTTTGAGAAGAGTTTTCTTGGTTCCATCAGGGAATGGAAATTCCACTTATGCTGTATTATTGAGTGTCACTAAGAGGGATTGAATCTCCTTCTCCTCCTCTGGACTTATTCGATGATCCTCATTAGCTTGAGGACGATCTGAAGACTTCTTTCTTGGGTGAGTGGCAGAAGCCTCGTGCTGTGTAAGCATGCATCAAAATATTAGAGATTAGAGCCATGCATCAAAATATTAGAGATTAACGCCATTAATAATCTGAATCAGGTTAGATGTAGGCATGTGCCTAGGGCAGCGAATTCCTAGCAGATGCCTTTGCTAAGGAGGGGGTGTCCAGATTGACACATGCACTTGAAGTTCGCACCCATTGCCTTAATGGATTGCAGTTTCCTCTCTTTCTTTATAAAATTTCTTTGTTGTTTAAAAAATAAGCTCAAGAGCCTGTTTATAAGTGGGAATCCATGATAAGGAATTCGTAATCATTATTTCCTAATGTACTCCTAAAAATTTGATTCCATTTTAAGTGGTATGTTTGATTTGCAAGTGGAAATCTCCACTTCATTTCATAGGGGTCTCCTTGGATCTTGTGCTTGAGAATTATAGAAGTGGAGAAGTGTAATGATTACGCCATGGAATCCATTATTTCCTTTGCAAATCAAACAAGAGAAAACATTAATGATTACACTATTCCTTTCCTTTTCAATGGATTCCCACTTATCAAACAGGCCCTAAAGGTTTTATTTTTTTATTTTGATTGCTATCTTACATTCTTTCATTTTGAAATAAGCCTGACATGATACTTTTGGGATATACTTTGCTTCTTCATTCAGGGTTATTGTCAAAATTCCTTCTGTATCTTTTAATGCATTGTAACTCATAGCTGTTTGCTTTTGTGCTGCAGGAGTTGCATTCAGAAGTTACCCGCTTTAGGGATGAGTTATGGACGGGGATTTGTGATCTTAGTAGAAAGACGGATTTGATTGTTCTTGTGCATAACTTATCACACAAGATCCCAGTATATCATCAACCAAATGCATCAAAGATACAACCAGCCCTTTCTCTTCTCTTGAATGAGGCCAAAGCACTTGGAATCCCTTGGGTCCTGGCCATAACCAACAAGTTTTCTGTCAGTGCAAATCTGCAAAAGTCGGCTGTTAATGCCGTCGTGCAGGCATACGAAGCATCTCCGAGCATGACCGAGGTTATCAATTCCTGTCCTTATGTCATACCAAGCAGTGCAACTAGTCCTCAAACCTGGGATCCAAATGGTGACATAGATCCCAAAGGGAGGATGGCTGCCCAAAAGCTTCTTCTTGCTCCAATCAACCTTGTCCGGATGCCTTTTCAAAAGAAATCAGTGGTTTTGCCTGTTGAAGGTGTAACTTCGCTTTGTCAATTAATACACCGTGTTCTACGGAGCCATGAGGAAACTTCCTTTCAGGTAGCGATATTTAGCCTATCTATTGTTTTTTGAATTTTGATTCGCAAGATCAATGCGCTTTCTTGATATTGTAATCAAGAAGCATGATGAAACACACATCACTGACAAGTAAATGGTATTTTAGTATTTTTGTTGGACATCTAATTATTGACAAAGCCAAATTGCTGGTAGAAAGACTAAGATGATGATGATGATGAAAATACTTGTAAACATTATTTTAAGTGAAATATGTGGGGTATGACTGAGCCATATGGCACATATCTAATACAGGTCCTGTGCCATGTACACATCATCTCATATCTGACAGTGACAGTATTCCTGAGTAATTTGAAGGATCTTGTTATTGTAGTCAGTATATGTGTTGTCGACTAAATTTAGCTTCAATTTTTTTTTTTTTTTTTTTCAATTAGGTCCTGTTCCTTTTTTCTTGTGGTTTCCTGTTCCCTTCTTTGAGCTGATGTGTCTCAAATGCTTGCATGTGATTCACTCAGGAACTTACTTGTGAGAGGCTGCAATTGGAATTGGCAAGAGAACAGGCAATGGTGGCAGATGCAAGACAAGATTCCCAGGGCAAAACAAGCTCCATCACATCTGCGGCTGTCGGTGCATCACTTGGTGCTGGTCTTGGGCTTGTTTTGGCAGTTGTTATGGGTGCCGCATCTGCCTTGAGGAAACCTTGAGAATGTGCAGTCTTGGTTTTCTTTTTTCCTGTTTTGATCGCCCAATGGATGCTGTTTTTCCAGACATAAGAAGAAGTTTGGACCCCTATTCTGTTTACAGAGTTGGATTACTACTTTTTGTTGGCAGACATGTCTTGAAACTTTTGTAGCAAAGGCCATAGCCTGCAATTCATTTTATTCGTGAAACATCTTTGTAGACGAACACTGGCTGAAATGTCGGATGTTTATTTTTCTACTCTTATTTCCAAGTTCATGGGTGTAAAGGGGCCGTGTATATAAAGATGAGATTATCTGTTGGTATTTGGCAAGATATTCTATCTGTATTTGCAGAATCCGTTGGTTCTTCGTATATTGATCCTTCATCATAATTCATATCCATTTGTAGAGGACCAAGATATATTTTGTACCTGTTTATGTTGGCTTTTTTTCCCCATTTCTTTCTAATTTATAAACATTTTTGGTGTTTTTCTTTCTTTTCCTCACAATCCACATAACTTCTGTCAGGTAGGTTCCTTTTAATCAAGCAGTAAAAGCATGAAAATAGAACAATGATAGCAGAAAGGGTTTGTTTGATTTTTTGTTCTCCATAAAGAACCATAGGAGAAAGGATTGCGATCCTTCCAAAGGCAAACTCTCATTTTGTCTCGAAAGTTTCTAGTTGTAATTCAACTTTTGGATTGCAATCCTAAAGTTTCTTCCATTGATCTCTAAATTTTCTATTTTTAGATTTTTTTTTTCTTTTTCATGTTTTCCATTCAAAATTTACCAATAATTTTTATGTCATTTTACTTTTTTTTTTTTTTTTCCATTTGCTTTAATTTAATTAACGTCCAGTTCATAGATTTATTTTTCTTTTCTTTTCCTTTCCTTTCTGAACTCATCTTAATGCAGATGTAAATAGTTCTGAGAATTCAATTAAGTTAATGTCAGTCCACTAACGAGTCTTTAGTTGTTTTAGAGTTTTGACAGGTCTCCGGTTCAAAGGCAAGTCCATTTTTCTAATGCCATGTTTGGTTACGTCTTCCAAGGGGAAAGTAAAGAAAAGGTAATGATTAGGCTTTTTTTTTTTTTTGTGGGGGGGGGGGGGGGGGTGGGTGGACTTCAGAATAATCTTATGTTTCTTTTAGCCAGCAAGGTAATCTTTCAACAAATTCGAAAGTTTTGATGGAAATCAGGTAATGTCTATTTTAATATCCTCTTGCATTCAAAGCATACTTCACAAAACTAAAAACTTGATGATTAGGCAATATTTATTTCCAATTTTTAGGGGTATTGTTTGGATAGCAAATGGAAATCTCATATTTGAGAGACAAGGGTCACCTAGTTTCTTGAGTTAGAGAATCCAAACTATGAAAAAGTGCACTGATTGTGCTGTGGATTCCTTATTTTTTTGCTATCCAAATATCTCAAACTCTGACATCAATGAAAAGCCTTTTCAATTTCCATTGATTTCCATAGAATTGGTGACATCCAACTATGCCCCTAAGATTCTCTTAGGGGCCATTTGGATGGGAGTAAATTGAGGTAAATGACATTTAAAGTGTGTTGGATGAAAGTAAATGCATGGAAATGAAATGGGAGTAAATAAGCTTGCAAATGAAATCCTCTCTAATAGAGAATTTGGAAGTAAATGTAGGTGAAGTGCCTTTTTTGAGTTCCATGGAGAGTTGCACAAGTAAACAAAAGTGATGCAACGTACATCTCCACCTTACATGTGGCATGCTAATAATACTCCAAAACAATCTAATTATTGGCTACATCACTAAAATCACACCAATAAAATGATCCAAACCGTTCAAAGGCTGACCATCTAAATGGATAGTTCAAAAAAGTTGGCAAGTTGCTTGTTTGTGATCCTTATGGTTGTGGCCCAACCGAGGCTCAAAATTTCCTCTTTTTTGGCTAAAGTATATATTTCAATGCGCTTATTATAACCATTCTATTAAATATCACATATGTACACTGATTTGAGATACTAAAGTTGATTTGGGATATCATATATGTTCCTGTGAATATATTGAAAAATTCCAATGCATTCCAATTCCTCCCGTTTATTCTTATCCAAATAGAATATTTGGATTTCAAATGCATTTCATTGACTCCCATCCAAACACAGCTAAGCAAGCCATTTACTCCCTATTCATTTAATCCAAATCCATTTCTCATTTATACCTCCATTTACAAGCTTCCAATTGATTGGAAAATTCCATATTGAAATATGTATGTTCCTAGGTTCTGCCAGTCAGTGACGTACTGAAATAAGTGACGTCCTGAAATATATACCCTGAAAATCTATAAGAGGTCTGGCCTGTTTGCCCAGACAATCTGTGAGTTCTTTCTTAACCTGATTTAGATTGAAAGTCTAATATAAGACCATTTTTTCTCTTTCGTTGTTGTAGTGAGTAATTAGAAACTTAGGAACAAGGTATAATTGCTGGAATTTCTTGCAATCTTCTCCACATCTTTCTACTCCTGGTTCTCTTGTTGCATCAGATATGACATGAGTATTTGTTCTCATCTATAATTTAAGTTACATCTGCTTCAATCTAGTACAGGTAAGATGTCGTAGGTTTAGAGTTTCATTGGAATTTAGCAGGTTTGATTTGAATTGTCTCTAAACCAGGTCCTACTTATCTTGTTTTCACTTTGGATTAGCGATTGGAATATTAGCTTTTATCAAAATTATGTTTGTGGTATTCTGAATTTTCGGTACACAGAGAAACCCAACAAGTGAGCTACATGTCTGATTGAAAAAATGCGTTTTGTGGGATTCTGAATTTCCTGTACGCAGGGAAACTCAACAAGTGATACTGAAACCCGAGTTGTAAACCTGATGCTGCTTTTTCTGGTTGCTTGAGTGATTGAAGGTAAAAGTGCAGGGGTCCTGTTGGTCAAGGAGTAGACTGGATCTAGGTGGTGAAGGTGGCTGGATTGCTTTGGTAGATCCTAGCCATGTACACATAGGTGCACCATTTGCTTGTGGTGGAGTGAGTAATGTTCATGGAGAAGAAGCGGTTTCGTTTTTGCTGGGGAGTGAATTGAAACCCTACAAGAGATGTGACTTGTGGTCTAAAAGAATGTCATGCAAATTTTTTTTTGATCTTCTTTTTCTGGAGAGGAGACCTGAATCAAGGTGTAGGAATGGAGGAGCCCTGTGGGGCAAGCAGAGTGTGTTTGTGGGGTGTTTTAGTCATTGGATGGAGAATGATTTAATGCAAGGGACATGGAAAGGAAGTCTACATCTTCTACAATAGTTAGGATTACGGGTGCTGCTGACTCAAGGAGGGCCTGTTGGCATTTCAAGTGGACCAACATCGGCTGCTGGTTTCATCAAGTGGACCCTTAGGTGGGCTCTATGGGATCTGCCGATGGCTCTGGGTGGCCCTATACAGTCGGGTTTGGAGGTCTACAGTGCTGGCTGGAAGGGAGAGAGAGAGTCTGGGTGGCCCGGGTGGCCCTATACAGTTGGGTTTGGAGGTCTACAGTGCTGGCTGGAAGAGAGAATGTTGGGATGTTTAGAGATCTGATTTAGAGGAGGGGAGAAAAGTAACCTCTCCTCTTCCTGAGCATCTTATTTATATCGTAACACGAGACTGTGTATACCACAGGGTATTGAAGCCCTTTTGATACGTAACATAGATATATCACACATGCCTTTGTTTTTTTTTTTGGGGGGGGGGGGAGAGATGGACCTGTCTAATCTTCATCACAATATCCGCTCACATTAAGATGATTATGATAACAACATGCCAGTTTTTTGGAGTAGACTTTTTAGATATTGAAGAATGTAATAATGGCCTTTCAAGTGATGAGCATGAGCATGCATGAACCGGCTAACCACTAAAGCTGTACATAAACTGAGTTGGCTTGGTTAACTCGCTCAAATTGACTCCGTTAAGCTCAGCTTGAAACTGGGTTCGGGCAGAGTCAAGTTGAATTTTTGTGTCCAAGCTGAATAGAGCTCGACTCGACTCGAATCAGTCCATAACTCGAACTTGGTTTGGATTGGTCTGACTTGGCTTGCTCGATCAGTTGATATAAATATGAACTTCAAAAAAAAAAAAGTACCCCTCTTCAATTTTCATCTCTCTAAGCTTGAACAAGTGCCCTCAAGCCCTTTTTCTCTATCTCTCTTTGCCCCCGTCTGGCCCGAGTCTGACTTCCAAGCCATTCCATATATGTCCTGCTTGCCCCCGTCTAGCTGTCATAGCCTATGGTCCGAGCTCAACTCATCACTGTCATGCCCGTCCGTCTACTAAACAATCGAACCCCTTCACATTTTTCATTGTATTTAGACGGACGTTGTCCATGACAGCCCGGCTGTGCTGTCCATGGCACAACGGTCGGCCACTGTCCATGGAGCTGACTTGGTGTCAAAAAATGTTTATATATATATATATAATATTTTTAAAAATATGTATTATATATTAATTATTAAATAAGAATCATAAACCCCATATATCATAAGTTAAAAATCCTATATATATTACAAAGTCAAACTCGGTTTGAAAGCTTGAGCTTGAACTTTGGCTCAAGTTATCCCAAGCTGTGTTGACCAAACCGGTCAAGTCGAAAAGTCAGGCTCAGGAGTCAAGCCGAACTGAGTTCGAGATAACCCCTGGCTGCTTGGCTGAGCCAAGCCGGGCTGTTCCAAGCTGGACTCGGTTCGACCCGTGTACTGCTCTACGCAACCACACTTTGACTGTGTAAGAAATAGGAGCTAGTGACAATTGACCATTTTACACGTGGCCGTGAACTGCCTAACCACACTTTGACTGTACCTTCACAGCCAAGTACTTCTCTTCTCGTCTCATGAAGATAATGGTCAGCTTCTAACGACGATTATGCAGATTTGCCATATGACATGCCTGCATGAGTAAGAGAAAGGAATCTGCTGCTTTGATTTGGCAACTTAAACACCGTTGTTGTCGTCATCCTCATCTAAGCATTATCCAAATTGTTTAGAGTTCGCTACACGAATCCTTTTCTACCATTCCACTCTATCAGTTCAATACTATTTGGTGACTTGAATCTTAGGAGAATATCTTAAAAGTACAGGATACTTGGTTTCAAAATTCTCAGATATGACTTGACAATTGCATTACTACTCGTAAGTACATCGTCATCTACATACAATGATGACACCTTGTCTTATTATTATTATTATTTTTTCAACTTTTTAACAAATACAAACTGATCTAATGTATTTGACTAAAACCCAAACTAAAGGGTCATTTCTCATCTCTACTAATAAGAGCTCGAGGCTCTCATTTTATTACTAATATTTTAGAAACTAACAAAAACAGCTTTGAAAAAATTAATGATAGAGATGCCACTTTTTTTTAAAGAGCTGATTCGGCTTAAGCAATTATACATTGTTTTGCTAAACTGGGGACAAGTTTGTCCTTAAACTTTTTAATTTCTATTTTGCCTTCTTTCTTCTCTTTGCAATTTCTTTCAGGTGGATCCACATGATGGACGACACGATGAATGGTCCACATCAAGGTGGGGTCACATAAGGCATGGTTCACATCAAAGGTAGGTTCCATATGATAGATGACCCACATCAAAGTTTGCCCCACATGACAGACGATCCATTTCAAGTAGGCTCCACCTAATGGACGGTCCACATCAACGGTGGGACCCGCATAATGGATGGTTAAAATTAAAGATGTGACCAAATGATTGAAGGTAGACGTCAAGGGTGGGCCCACATGATGGACGACCCATATTGAAGGTTGGGCTCCACATGATGAATGATCCACATCAAGGTATGCCCACATAATGCGTGGTTCATATCAAAGGTGGGTCCCACATGATGGATGACCCAAATCAAAATATTGCCCCGCATGGATTGTCCACATCAAGTGGGTTCCACATGATGGACGGTGGATAGCAGAGGTGGCAAGTACATGATGGATGGTGGACATCAAAGGTGGGTGACGTCGGGAAGGATGTGAAGTTGAGCACCGTCTTCCTCAAGGGAATAACTGTTCCGAATCCACAAAACTTCTTTAAACTCCTTACAGAGACTTCTCAAATCCACGAGAAAGAAAGCAAACAAAATTAAAAATAAATTCTATAAAATTCGAAATTGATTGATGAATTAAATAAACAAGTTCACAACCCTTTAAATAGGAATACTAAGCAATGGAAGAGAAATCAAAAGCAAACTACAACTAAAACTCCTAGAATTCGCAACTTACTATAAATAATAAACTTACTATTTATAGACGGTCGTGATGTCTACTAGTGTGCAAGGTTTTTAGCCAAAAATAGTGTCACGCTCCAAATCCAGAAATCGGATTCACAGGAATCCCGATCGCCGAATCCGGTGCCGACAGCATCCGTAGTATCCCATTCTCGGCTTCTAGCATTCATATGCCAGATTCCGATCCTGTGATCCTACAAGGAGGATATTTTTTTTTTTTTTTTTTTTTTGTACATTTAACTAGTAATAAGCATAACCACAAGATTACCCAATTCACAAAGGCAACATCATCATCACATATCCACTAATATAATCATCTGAGTACAACACTGAAAGGGAAATACATAAATAGAAAATCAAGCTCCAGAAGACCACTGCGCACTTCAAGCTCAACACTGCTGTAACTTAACATCACCTGCACGCATCTATCGTGCATAAGCTTATAGAAAGCTTAGAGGGTGGTGTAAGTGTGTGCACAAGATAAGTGCCAAGTATTCAATACAATGTCATAATCATACAATATCGAAAAATCAGTAATCCATAAACCATGTAATGTCTGAATAAGCAGAAACACTGATAAGATCATGAATTATCAGAGTAAACAGAAGTACTGACCAGGTCATAAATTATACGATGACAGAGTAAGTAGAAGTACGAACAAGTCCATAAGTCAATCAATATCAGAATACGCAATATAGAACAACTATGCAATAAGGAGTTATAAAGAGCCAAATATCAGATGCCAAGGATGTAATGCAATATACAAATCCTTCTAAGTCTATGTAGGCCATATAAGTATAGAAACATAGTAACCCAAAATGTCATATGCATGTAGATGTAATGCAATATACGATGCGAATGATATGACCATGCTAGAGTGTGAAGTCGGGATGATAGTACGTAGTATCGTAGGCTACGGGGTCCACCACAAGAGACTTCTATCCAAACTAGTCCCATGCCTAAATTTGGATAGTCAGACTCAACGTAGTAAACTCCTGATCTCAGGTTAGTCGCGCGCCCAACTGAAATCCTTGCCATAACGAAGGTACACAACAATTAGTTGCGCACCACCAGCCCGAGTGGATAGTGAGTGAATGAATGAATAAGCATGCAACTCCTACTCAATAAGTCCACATATCAGTACAGTTCCTCTCTGGGATCATCACCAGGGTTTAGTACACTCCAAATGGTACTGTCGCTCTCCCTATCCGCACAGTCTAAGTGAGCGTAAGAAACCTCACTATCCGCCTGACCAATAATCTGCCAATACCTATTCGGCAATAGCGGACCCATTCACGAGCTGGTCAAACTCAGCCTAGCAATGCCCCCTATGCTTGGGCGAGTAAGGCCACACCCCCTCCCAACCGACCACGGCACAGTGGGAGACGCGGCCTCCTGGTATTCGGCACTCGGGCGCTCATGTATCCACTCGGTCTCGAAGTTGGGGCGTCCTCTGGTACCAAGAGGGTTTTAGGGATTTTCATTCAGGGCCATCTATGGCAGCCCGATGCTAGAACCAAACATTTTCGGTGTCCCATCTTGCCATTCACGATATGTCTGTGGAGGCTACAGCCCTGAAGTCGCTAGGGCGTACAATGGTCTTGTCACACAAATGCTAGATGCATGAGTCACACAGTGCAATCATGCATAAATTTTACGCATACTGTGCGCTCATGTGGGGCAACCCCACCTATCAGGGAGCCCTATGAATAACTTTCCCTATGGCATATGCGATGGTCAATCACATTTCATAACCAGCATGCAGATGATGCGTATGTATTATGATGCTATGCTGTCACATACTCATAATAGGTATCAATAATCGGCACCGACAATTGACCTCGACAATGTGGACATTTAACCAACATTGCCCCCAAGGAATGACCCATATAAAACCTAACATATAGTCGACTCATGGCCTCACACCAGGGCCAAATATACAACACTATGGGCCTCACTTAAGAGCTTAATACGCATCGCGATGGGCCTCACTCATGGGCCGCATAAATATCAAGTAGTTCGCATCTCACGGGTCTAATATACATCGTAATGGGCCACTCTAATGAGCCTAATATACATCAAGTCGGGCCTCACCATATGGGCCGAAAATATATCACAATGGGCCACGTCTCATGGGCCTCGAATACATCACCCTCGACAATCGGAATCGGCCCCAACAATTGGAATCAACACTTGGAATCGGCCTCGATACTCGGCCTCGACAGTCGAAATCGATAAATCGGTCATGATAAACGGCCTCGGTCGCTAATCGGTAATTGGTCAAGTCAATCGGAATTGGCAATCGGCCACGATAATCGAAAATGGTAAATTGGTCACGACAATCAGAATTGATCAATAATCGGAATCGACAAATCAGTCACGTCGATCGGAAATCGACAATTGGTCATGAAAATTAACCTCGATCGCAAATCGGCAGTCGGCCACGACAATTGAAATCGGTCAATAATCGAAATCGGTAAATCGGTCACGTCAATCGAAATCGGCAATGGTCATGACAATCGACCTCGATCGTAAATTAGCAGTCGGCCACGACAATTGAAATCGGTCAATAATCAGAATCGACAGATCGGTCATGTCAATCGGAATCAGCAATCGGTCATGATAAACGGCCTCGATCGCTAATCGGCAATCGGCCACGACAATTGGCACCGATAATCAGCATCGGTAAGCGGCACCGATAATCAGAGTCGATAATCGACGTCGGCCTCAACAATCGGCACCGATAATTAGCATCAGTAATCGGCACCGATAATCAGGGTCGATAATCGGTGTCGGCCATGGTTATGAAGTCATTCATGTACAGCGAATGGGGCCCACTTATTTGGGTTAACCCATGAAAAGAATGGCCTACAAGGCCTAAGGAAAGGTCCCAACGAGGACATCTAACCATCATTGCTCGTCAATGTGAACGTCAAACCAACATTGCTCCCTAGGAGTGGCTTACATCGGCTAGACATATAGTGGGCCCATGGCCTCGCGTACAATCATGATGGGCCTCATTTACGTCAAATAGGCCTTGTCATACGGGCCGACATACATCACATCGGGCCTCGAATACACACAACAGGTGGGCCTCGCACCTGAGCCTCAAATATATCACAATAGGCCTCTTATGTCAAGCGGCCACATTACATGGGCCAGACCAATGGGCTTTAGGTATATCAAATAAGCTACACCAATGGGCCTCATTTATATCGAATTGGGCCCAACCTCATGTATATTTGAGATCCGATCTATTCATAAGTTAACATAGGGATAAATGAAGTGAAAATAATATCATCTTAATTAAAAGCTGCCATGGCCTTTAGAATTTTGAACGGTGGATGTCACTGTCTACTATTTAAATGGTGGGGTTTACTTAAACTTTAGATATGATTCACCACTATCTTCCCATGCCGTAAGAATGATCTCACAAACGGTTGGACGGCATGGATACAACACTTGCATCATGGTGGGCCCCACTGTTCAAAATAGTGGATGGTGTCGTTACACATCAATGAGGGGCCTGCCGCCAACAAAGGAGCAGCTAAATGACTGCTGCACAGGCAGCTGGCTGCACCTAGGAAGATAAAGGTGGATCCTACGTTGGACCCACCACCAAGTATATACTATATAATATATGATATATAACATATAAAATATAAAATATAATATATACTATAATATATTATTTATAATATATATGATGCCTTAGGAGTGGGACCCACAGAACATGCTGTGGTGAGATGGCAGTGGGTCCCACCATCAAAACAGATGGACAACATGTGCCAAAACACATAGATCATGTGGGGCATACATCCCACTTACGTTACAGGGAGGGAGGGAGAGAGAGAGAGAGAGAGAGAGAGAGAGAGAGAGAGAGAGAGAGAGAGAGAGAGAGCAGTATGTGGCTGCACCTTACTTTTCTTTTTCTTTTTCTGAAGTAAACAGAGGTGGGTCCCACGTAAGGCCCACCACAGTATCATGAATATACAATATATATATATCTTATATAATATGATATAATATAATATAATATATATTATACATATGTACCGTCCAGGCCTTGGACGGCCTAGACAGAGACATACATCACGGTGTTGCCCCCTCACGTGGTGTAAAACCCGTATCCTAATTCGTACTGTTCCTTAGACTTTTGCGGTCATTCCGATCGATTTTCGGCAACTCGCGATCTGTAACCGGCGTTGCACGAAATTCTGAAATGGATTCTGTCGGTCTGAGTCAGTTCGACATGAGACTTATACCAGTGCGACCGTGCTGTCGCCGCGGTTCCGATGCCGCGTCTCACGCGCCGAGGCGATACCCAGGCCAGGAGATGTGGGCCCGCGTTCAATTCGAGAAAACACCGCGCGTTGCGGATTACGAGGGAATCTCTACGAGATGTCCCATCAATCAATCAATCACTCATGTCAAGTACAAGTCAAGTCACTCCATACCCAAGTACAACTAACCCATGTCATGCCCATACCTTTCTCTTACACAAGCAACCCAAAGTCCACTCTCACATCACTTCATCCATCACCAAACCCATCACACATCACTCCATCACCCTTTTTCACCCATCACTCCCCTCTCTCTCTCATTCATTCTCAAAAAAATCTCTCCAAGCAAAAATTTCACACGTCCAAGCATTCCCAAGCTTTTTCAAAAGCCGAGTGTGGCCCACCCTCTCATCTCTCATCCACACCATCAAAGGTCCATCATCCACCGTCCAAGGCGAAGGGAAGGAGCATTGGAGGCCAAGGGAGCAAGGAGGAGGCTTAGAGGTGGGTGATCCACCGTTAAATTTCTTTTTAGGGACCACTTGTTTGTGGGACCCATTTTTTTTGTGTGTAATTTGTATCATGTGGGGCCCATAGTAGCGAGGCCCCACCATCACCGTCTCTTATTCTCTCTTTCTCTCTCCTTATCCTTCTCCTAAAATGAAGTGGGCCCCACCGATTCATGATAAATCTACTTCATCCATCAAATGGTGTGACCTACTACATATTAGATAAATGATATTTATTTTATATATATATATATATATATATATATATATATATATATATATATATGTACATGCAAGGTGGGCCACGATCATGTGGGACCCACCTTGGTGAACGTGGACCATGTCCCTGTGGGACCCACCGTGTTGTATCTGTTTAAAGCACGCCGTCCAGCGTCTCTGGAAGCTGGACTGGCAGCGTTAACACATTGCACTTAAAAAAAAAAGAAGAAAGGAAAAAAGTATACTTTTACAGTGGGCCACTGATGCAGGCCCCATCTTGAGGTATTTGCTTGATCCAAGGCGTCCACCACCTTTCTCAGACTATTTTAGGCGTTGAGCCAAAGTTTGGGACCAATCTGATTCTCAGGTGGGCTATACCATCTAAAATCATGTGGAGACATGCCTGAAACATACAAAATCATTTGGTGGGGCCTATCTAAAATTTGGACGTGGTTGAAACTTGGTTTGGACCCTTAATTTTGTGAGACACATGCAATGGACGGGGTAGATCTGTTTAATGTGGGTCCCACCTAGGATAAAAAAAATAATTTTCTTTTTTGATATGACTTTGTGCCATGACGTCCAGAGACGTCCACGTTAAAAAGCGTGGCCGCATTGGCCCACTTGTAGACTCCACCATGATGTATGTTTTACATCTATACCGTTCATTTAATAGGTCCCCTTGAATGGTGCGTTGGCTCCAAAAATTATCTACAAACTGAACTCAGGTGGGCCATACCATCCAAATCATGTGAAGACATGCCTAAATCATATAAAACACTTGGTGGGGCCTACCTGAATTTTTAATGTGGCTGAAACCTGGTGTGAACCCTCAAACAGGTGGGACATACGTAATGGACGGGTTGGATTGCAAATAAACACTTTGGTGGGCCCTACATGGGATCCACTGTGGTATGTGTGGCTTACCACACCGTCAAAACAGTGGGTGGTGACACCCACTGTGATGCAAGTGTTTCACTCACGCCGTCCGTCCACGGCAGTGGACAGTGGCCCCCACTCAGATGTATGTGTTATGTCCACGCCGTCCATCACGTGGGCCCCTGGCCACGTGACGTTATGAACGGGTTTGGATGGCAATAAACATTACAGTGGGCCCTAGGCCATGTGATTCAATGAGCAGTTTGGATGCAAATAAATAGTACAGTGGGCCCAGGTTGGGTAAAAAAAGAAAAATATACATTACGGTGGGCCCTGGGTCTATATGACCTCATCAGTAGGTTTGAATGGAAAATAAATATTTTGGTGGGCCCCTTGCTACATGGCCTTATCAACAGGTGGGATGTAAAATAAACATTTTTGGTGGGCCCCTTGCCACACGGCCCTAACAACAGGTTGGGTGGCAAATAAGCATTTCAGTGGGCCTAGGATTGGATGGAAAATAAATGTTATAGTGGGCCCACATGGGAGTCTACCATGATGCATGAGTTTCATCCAAACCGCCCATTTATTTGTTGTTGTAAAATTATTTCATGGCTTGTGCCAAAATGAACCAGATCTATGGTTCAAATGGGCCACCATGGTATGTGTATAGGGCCATGTTGACCCATTTATGGCCATTCATTTAGGCCCACCTTGGTGCACATCTAAGACCATGGGATTAATCCCATTTGGCATGTGTAATGTCCATGGGATTAAGCCCATTTGGCATATCTAAAGCCCATGGGTTTCGGCCCATTTGATATATACAATGCCCATGAGATCCGGCCCACTTATTCTATATAAGGCCCACGGGATCTAAGCCCATTTGGTACATATAAAGCCCATGGGATCAGGCCCATTTGATGTGCAAGGGGCGCAAATGGAATGGCCCATTTGACATATTTAAAACTCATGTGTGTAGTCCCACTTTGATGTATTTCATGGCCCATGAGTCATGGACCATTGCAATGTACATAAGGCTCCTTGGCGAGGCCCATTAACGTAGCCATTTGAAGAATGTAAGGCCCACGCAATTCGGCTCATTTGATATATCCAAGGCCTAGGGATCGAGGCCCAATGGATGTCCTTAGGGTCCATTGCAATGTACGTCTATCATGGTTCGTGAAATGATATCTATGGCAAGCCGTGCCTAGAAAACAATGTTGGTTTGACGTCCACATTGTACGTACAATGTTGGTTAAATGTCCGCATTGTAGCTCTCTTTAGGGCCCATTGATAGGTCCATACCCGTTGTTATTCATTGCCTTATAACATGCTTAGTATAACCTCATGACTCATGCCCATACGCATCATATGTATGCTTGATATGAGTAATGACTGATCATAACATACGCCATTGGGCAGACCATTTACGGGACTCGTTATGTAACTGAGTGCCCTACATGATTGCGCAGTACGTGCTGGACTTCTGCATGATTTGACGTGTGATTCATGCATCTCGCATACGTGTGACTTGATCACTACACGCCCTAGCGACATCAGGGCCGTGGCTCCACAGGTACATCGTGGATGACCGTATTGGATACCGGAAATACTTATTCTAGCACTGTGGGCACTTAGGATGTCCTTGGGTGAAAGTCCCAGAACCTTTTTGGTACCAGGAGATGCTCCAGCGTCTAGACCGAGTGGATACATGAGCGCCCGAGTGCCGAATACCAGTAGGCCGCGTCTCCCACTGTGTCGTGGTCGGTTGGAAGGGGGTGTGGCCTTATCCGCCTGAGTGAGGGGGCTATAAGTTAGGCTGAGTTTGACTAGCTCGCAAATGAGTTCGCTATCGACGAGCCGGGTAGGTATTGGTATACTACTGGTCAGGCGGATAGTGAGGTCTTATCCGCTTGCTTGACTGTGCAGCTAGGGAGGTGACAGTCTCTGCGAAGTGTATTAGACCCCGGTGATATCCAGAGAGGAACTGTACTGATATACGTATTTGAGGAGTACCGACTTGCTTGGATTGCATTTCGCATATGACATTTGGCTATGTAGGCCTTGCATTGCATCGGTGTGGCCGATGACATCCATATCTCGCATCATGCCTTGCATTACATAGCCTTGGTATTTTCATGGACTTACCACATACTTCCGCATTGTCCTGATACTGTACACTTGGCGTTTGCCTTATGCACACACTTACACCACCCTCTAAGCTTTCTATAAGCTTATGCACGATAGATGCGTGCAGGTGATGTTAGGTTGCAGCAGTGTTGAGCTTGGAGCGTGCAGTGGTCTTCTGGAGCTTGATTTTTCTTTATTTATGTATTCCCTTTCAGCATTGTACTCAAATGATTATATTAGTGGATATGTGATGATGATGTTTCCTTTATAATTTGGGTAAACTTGTGGTTATGCTTATTACAAGACAAGTGTACGTTCAAAAAAAAATCCTCCTTGTAGGATCCCAGGATCGGAATCTGGCGTATGTTGCGCTGGGAGCCGAGAATGGGGTACTACGGAGGCTGTCGGCACCGAATTCAGCGATCGAGATTCTTGTGAATCTGATTTCTGGGTTTGGGGCGTGACACGTGGGGTGGGTCCCACCGTCCAAAGACGGTGGACGGCGTGGAATATGGTGGGTCCCATGGACCCCAACTGCTAACACACTCCCCTGCTAGCCACCGCCACTAGGGATCAATGCCATGACCTCAATGTTTTCACTCCGTCTACCACATGAGCTGGAGCCCATCGTTGAAGCCAGGGACCTCCACTCGATCTGTCAGTGAGCAATGGATCAGAGTGTAGAAGTGGGCCCCACAGGGTCATGGCCCACTGTCCAGAATGGTGGACGGTTTGGATAAGGCACATACATCATGGTGTGGCCCACCAAACTGGACGAACGGTCATGGATGGGTCCCATGTACCCATGACCTTAGCGTTGAAAGGAGGTATCTTCACTCAGACTGCCAGTTGAGCTACGGCTCTGGCATGCAAGGAGGGCCCCACATGAGGGGGTGGGTCCCACCGTCCAATGACGGTGGACACCACACGTGATGGTGTGGCCCACAAAAATGGATGAACAGCTTGGATGGGTCCCATGGACCCCATGCTAGGCCATACCCACTGTCAGTGCACACCCACTGTCAGTGCACTCTCCATGTCAGTACATACCCATATCAATACACCCACCAGGTTAACACCCACCCATGTTAGCCACCCCACTGGCAGGAACGTCTAGCGTCCCTGGACGGACGGTCTGGATGTACACTACCTCAAGGTGGGTCCCACATGGCCCAACCTGTTTTGAATCCGGCTAATATTTGTGTTTCTCTTTCATTCGGGCAGCCCACTATTTGGATGAGCCATACCAAAAATAAAAGTCAAGGTGGCCCACTATTTGAATGGTATGGATGAGATACATACATCAAGTGTGCCACAAGCATCATACACAAAGGAAAGGGGAGAGAGAGAGAGATCGGTGAGGATGGAGGGGCCCCACCACTATGGGCCCCTCTCGCATACAAATATATATCAAGGTGGGTCTACATATATGGACCCTTAATCAAAGAAAATGAATGAAAAATAAAGATCTAAGATTACCCACCGGCTTCTTCTTGCAACATAGGCTTCCTTAGCTCCTTAGCTTTGATTCTAACGGAGGAGATAAGATTTGGATGGTTGAGATGGAAGATGAAGGGGTAGGAAAGGTGGGCCACACTTGGAGCTTGGAAGAGCTTGGAGAGATTCATACGTATGGAGGTTTTTTCTTGCTTGGAATTGAGCTTGGAAAAGAGAGAGAGAGAGACTTGTAAAGGGAGAGAAGTGATGGGTGATGGAGTGATGGATGTGGTGGTGATGGGTGTAAGAACTTTTTGACTTTTGTGGCTTTTTGTGTAATAAAGGCATGGGTGTGTAAGAGACTTTTTGACTTTTGGGGCTCGCTTGGGAAAGGGTGAAAGTCGATGTCTACTTGACATGTACTTGACATGTTGAGATTGATTGATGGATTGATGTGACAAGTTGTAGAGATTCTCTTGGATTTCGCAACGCGCAACATTTTTCTCTCACCGAACGCTGGCCTACATCTCCTGACCAGGGTATCGCCTCGGCGCGCAAGTTACGGCATCGGAACCGCGGCGACGGCGCGGTCGCTATGATAAAGGTCTCGGATTGAGTCGACTCAGGTTGATGGTGTGTGAATCAGGGTCATGTGCAAATACCGATTAAGGGTCGAAGGTTACTGAAATTCGACTGGAAAGACCACGGAAGTCTGTGGAACGGTACGGTTTAGGATACGGGGCTTACAAATAGTATCCTATTTGGCCTCACCAAGCTGTTCTCCTAATTATTCTAAGCTCTTTTCATGTTGGGCGCAACTCCTAAAGCCCAACAAATGAAGAGTTATAATGAAACTAAAACTTACTATTTATAGCAAAAATGGAATTAAAATGGGAAAACGACCATCGATCAGGGTGTATTTCACAAATTCGGCTTGCGCAACCCAACATAGTAGGGTTGGGTGGCTAAAGTAGCTCATTCTACCCCAAAATCATATATTTATGTCCGGTAACTTATTTCAGATTGCAAAATACACCCGATCTAAGGTCCGATGGTCCGGATCACTTCTATCATCGACTGGGCCTTTTTTAATCCATCTTCGCCATGAAGTTGTCTGTGACCTGCTCCACGTCAGTGGGCCTACATTGTGAATAACCCCATATTAAAGGTGGGGTCCCACATGATGAATGGTCCACATCAAGGTGGGCCCACATAATACACCGTTCACATAAAGGGTGGGCCCCACCTAACGGATGGGCCACATCGAATTGTGGCTAAGCATGATGGACCATCCACATAAAGTGAGCCTCGCCTTATGGAAGATCCACATCAAAGGTGGGACCCACGTGATGGATGGTGGACATTGAAGGTTAGCCTATACGATGGCGGTTGACATCAAAGCTAGGCCACATGATGAACGACCCATATTGAAGGTGGGGCCCCACATAATAAATAGTCCACATCAAGGTAGGCCCAAATAATGAATGGAGTGGGCCTCACATGATAGATGACCCACATTAGAGTGTAGCTCCTGGTGATGGACAATCGACATCAATTGGGCCCCACCCAATGGACGGTCCACATCCAAGGTCTTGCATGATGAATGACCCATATCTAAAGTGGACCAACACAATAGATGATCCACATAGAAGGTGTGCCTTGAAATTGCACGTAGTGGGTCCATGAGCTATGCATGCGAAAGCTTGGTGGAGCTAAGGAATGAATGGTTATGTCCTACGAGGGGAGGGAAGGAGGGGGGATGAATAAGAAAACTTAAAATTTAGTTATTTAAAAACTTAATTGCCTAATTAAACTAATATGCTAATTAAAATAATTAAGGCAATTAACATTAATGCTTCCAAGTTAAAGTGGGTCCAATCACATAGACTATAAATGATATTTCAATTCATGCAACTAGTCTATAAATGATAGTGAGCTTGTGTGTGCCTCACAGGATAAGTGCCTATCATATAATCCAATTCAAAAATTCAAATGATTTAACTAATTAAATACATAAGCATGAATTAAACATGTACGCAATTCACAATTGCAAACACAAGCATATATAGTGGTTCAGTTTCCCTACTCCACTCCTGACGGATACACTTTCCTTGAGTGTATTTGTATTCAATATCAGAGGTTTTCAACAAGTTCACCTCTAACCTTTACAGTCCTACAAAAGAACCTAATGTACACTCTTGTTGAAGGCTCCCTTGGAGACTTAGTTTTTTATCGGCTAATCAATAACCTTGGTGTTAGTTTAAGGACATACGTTTACTTCCGCTGGAGGCTCCCACAGAGACTAACATGAATACACATGTGTTTCATAAATTCAATACTACACAAGAGTATAGGTTGTAAGATCCGTATTCTAGCCCATACTGTTCCGTCAATCCCTGCAATCATTCCTTTCGAATTTCGACAACCTGTGATCTATAAGTGATATTTGCTCGTGATCCCAAGTCATATCCTGTATATTTAAGTTGGCTTAACCCGAAACCTGTACCATTACGACCACATCGTCGTTGCGGTTCCAACGCTGCGACTCGTGTGCCAATCTGATGCTTAGATCATAAGATGTGGACTGTGCATTATAATGAACGTGGACCGCATATTGTGGGACCCACCCATCCCATGTGGCACCAATCCCTAGCTAATTATGAGGGTGATGAATGACATCACCCTAGCTATAACCACCTTACCCTAGCTATAGCCACTCTACCTCCTAGCCTTCTTACAAACACTTATGGCGAGCCACCCTACCCTTATCCCTCTTACAAGCATTTATTGCTAGTCACCCTCTCTTACAAGTAATTATGGCCTACCTAAGCTACTCTCTCTCTCTCTTTACAACCCCTTCTCTCTCTCTTTCTCAACACTCTATTCCAAGCAACAAAAAAATCACACGTCCAAGCATTTCATGTGAGAAAGAGTGATTTTGTGTGGTCCACTTTTTCATCCCAAATTCATCATCCTATCCATTTAAATCTCATATTCCACCATCAAAATGAGACATAAGGATATTGGCTTTCCAACAGACCAAGAAGATCGAAGGTGAGTGCTTCTATAGGCTAGTTTTTATATTATTATGATGGGCCAAGTGAGGCCTACCGATCGATGGTATGGATCTCACTTTGGACCCTAAAATGTGGCCGATGGCCCACCTTGACTATCATGACCATTCCATGATGGGGCCATTCTTCATGGACCCCATCATGATGTTTACTTTCTAAGTTTGAAAGGGTCATTTAGACCTTACATTTGGTGGAGAAAGGATATCCACCATTGATTTTTGATTTGATGGGCCCCACATGTTATAAGACCCACTTGATGTATGATTGATTGCAACGGAGGGCCCACAGTGCTGGGGTCCCTCCATCACGCGTGTCCCTCTTTCTCTCTTTCTCTCTCCCTCTCTTTTTATTTATTTATTTTTGTGTGTGATGTTATGGTCGTATGGCCCACTTGGATGGACCCCACCATGAAGCATGTAGTGGATCCAATTCATTTGTAGGTGGGGCCCACTTTATATGTGTATATGTTCCACACTACCCAGCCATGTGGTGGCCCACTTAAGCAGGGCCCACCTTAATGTTATTTATTTTCCCAAACCAAAAAAAATAAAGAAAAAGGGTCTAGCATTTCTAAACGTAAATCTGAAAACATAAATATTGGCATGGGTTTAAAATTTTGGTGTGTCTCACTTGTATAGGCCCCACATGGATGTATAAATTCAATCCACGCCATCCATTCCCTTCTATTGCTCATTTTAGACGTTGAGCTAAAAAATGAAGCTAATCCGCTCATTGGGCGGGCCATACCTTTCAAAACAGTGATTCTCATCATTTAAATTCACTTTAATTTTGCTACAGGCCAAAATATATTCAATATTGGACTCGTTTGGCTTGTCCTGAGCCATGAGAGCCAGTGGATGGGGTGAATCTACTTGATGCAGGCCCTATACATGAAAAACCTTAGAAAAACCTTTTTTTTTTTCAGAAAAAAAATATTAAATGGGCAGCAGCGCTGCTGCTGCCAGAGGCATGGTGGCAGTGCCTGCATGCGCTGACGGGAGTGAACGGGCAGGGACCATGGGCCCCTGCCATGGGCCCCACCATGATGTTTGTGAACATCAACACTGTGCATTGGTGGGCCCCTTAGGTCAGTGGGTTCCCCACCAAAAATCAGCCATATACACAGCTCAGGTGGCCCACGACATAGGAAACAGTGAGATTGAACATCTGCCCTTGAAACCCTTTTGGGTTGTCACAGAGGCTTTGAATCAATATGAAATTTGTTTTTACTCTTCATTCAAGTCTGCGTGACCTTATGAACGGATTGGATGGCTTATAAACATTATGGTGGGCCCTACAGTGATATATGTGTTTTATTCACACCGTCCACTGCTGTGGACAGTGGAACCCACCTAGATGTATGTGTTTTATCAATGTCGTCTAGCCATTTGGCCGGGCCGCTGGATGACTAGTGGACCCCACCAAAATGTATATGTTTTATTTATGCCGTCCAGCCATTTTAGCTGGCTGCTGAACCGCAGGGGGACCCTACCATGAGGTATATGTTTCATTCATGTTGTCCATCTATATGGGTCCCACCCCACGTATGGGACTACACCTGATGTGTGTGTATATATTATATTATATTGTATATATTATATATAGATCATATATTATATAATATAATATATACATGATGGTGAGCCTTCATGGGATGTATCACCATGATGCATGTGTTGCATCTAAACCGTCCCAACCATTTGGCAAGCTTGTCTTACAGGCTTGAGACTAAAAATAAGACAGATCTATAGTTCAAGTGGACCTCACCTTGGTATACATATAAGGCCCAGGTGATTAGGCCCATCTTGATGTATTGTGACCCTTTATTGAGGCCCACCTTGATATATATGAGACCCATGTTATGCGGCCCATTGTGATGTATTCAAAGGCCCGTGGGTTATGACCCATTGCAATGTACATAAGGCCCATTGGTGCGGCCTATTGATGTGGCCCACTTGATGAATATAAGGCCCATGTTATATGTCCCATTTGATGTATCTAAGGCCCATAGGTCGAGGCCCAATGGGGTGTCCTTAGGGTCCATTGCAATATATGATTCTTCCATGGTTTGTGTAATGATGTTTTATGGCGGGCCATGCCTTGGGAGCAATGTTGGTTTGACGTCCACATTGTAGGATTAATGTTGGTTAAATGTTTGCATTATAACTCTCTCTAGGGCCCGCTGATAGGCCCATACTTGTTACGTGTAGGTCATCTAGGCCAATCTTTATTGTGAGGATAGTTCATCACTTCACAACATACTTAGTATAATTTCATGACTTATAACATACGCATCATATATATGTTTGATATGAGTAATGACTGATCATAGCATATGCCATTGGGCAGATTACTTATGAGACTCACTGATAGGAGTCACCCACATGAGCGTATGGTACGCGCAGGATTGCTGTATGACTAGATAGTGTGACTCATGCATTTCGCATATGTGTGACATGATCATTGTACGCTCTAGTGATATCAGGGTCGTGGCTTCACAGGCACATCGTGGATGGCCATATCGGATATCGAAAATTATTGGCTCTAGCATTGTGGGCACGTAGGATGTCCTTGGTGAAAATTTCAGAACCTTTTTGGTACCAAGAGATGTTCTAACGTCTAGACCGAGTGGATACACGAGAGCCTAGTGCCGAATACCAGTAGGCCGCGTCTCTCACTGTGTTGTGGTTAGTTGGAAGGGAGTGTGTCCTTATCCACCCAAGTGAGGGGGCTGTAAGCTAGGCTGAGTTTGATCAGCTCGCAAATGAGTCCGCTATCGATGAGCCGGGTAGGTATTAGCAGACTACTGGTCAGGCGGATAGTGAGATCTATTTCGCTCGCTGGGTTGTGCGGTTAGGGAGGCGACAGTCAGTGTGGAGTATACTAGACCCCTGTGATATCCTAGAGAGGAACTGTATTGATATGTGTACTTGATGAGTACTGGTATGCTTGCTTTGCATCTGACATATGATATTTGGGTACATAGGCCTCGCATCGCATGGTCTTGGTATGGTCGATAGCATTCATGTCTTGCATCACATAGCCTTGGTACGGCTGATTATATTCATAGACTTACCATCATATTTTCACATTACTCTGATACTGTATACTTGGCACTCACCTTGCGCATACTCTTACACCACCCTCTATGCTTTTGTAAGCTTATGCACGACCGTTGTTTACAGGTGGTATTGAATGGCAGTAGCGCTGAGGCAGGAGCGCACATCAGATTATTTTGGAGTTTTTAATCACCCTGTATTTTCCTTTCCGCATTGTACTTAAAGTTTTTTATATAATAGATATGTGGTGATGTTGTTTTGTGACTTGGTTATACTTATGGTTATGCTCCATTATAAAAAAAATTCATACTGAAAATTCACCTCGTAAGATCTTAGGATCGAAATCTGGCATATGGTGTCGGGATCAGAGAATGGGGCACTACGGAGGCTGTCGGCGCCGGATTCAGTGATCGAAAATTTTATGAGCCCGGTTTTCGAGTTTGGGGTGTGACATAGGTCCTACACAAGAACCTATTAAGTTTGGGTCATGAACTTTTAATCTTAATCCTACACAAGGAAGGAGAGTATGGACTCATACTTGACACTGTCGAATTGGGCAAGGAATTATCGACGCATGTCATTAACACAACTTGTTATATGGTGAATCAGTCCTTGTCTATGCCGATAAACTACAAGATTCTTGAAGAAATGTGGAGTGTCCATGAGGTAGACTGCTTACGTTTGCGTATATTTGGTTATGATGCTTACTCTCATGTACTATTAGTTGAGAGAGTTAAGCTATACTAAATGGCTAAAAAGTGTTATTTTTTATGCTATGATGATGGTATGAAATGGTATAGGTTGTATGACCGGGTCACATAAAATATTATAATTAGTCGATATGTCAAGTTTGATGAAGATTCCTTGTTTCGCAAAGACAAATGCGAGGAACTAGAGAAATCATCAGTCATTGATGTCGAGGTGACAAAGTTGATACACGGGCAGAGCCTGAGTCACACGCATAGGTACATGAGCAGGTAGAGTAGGCACCTCTTAGAAAAAATCCATCAAGAGACCACAAATTGCCAATCAGATATAGAAATGACTTAAATGTTACATTTATCCTTATTATAGATGAGGGAGATTCATCTACTTTCTAGGAAGCATTAAATAGTTTTGAAGCTGAGAAATGGATAACGACCATGCATGATTAGATAGATTCCTTACATAAGAATGGAACATGAGAGCTGGTGGAGCTTCTAGTGGGGTACAAAGCGATCGAATTTAAGTGAATTTACAAGAAGAAGTAGGATAGATACAAGGCAAGATTGGTCATGAAATTATATGCAAAGGAGGGTAATGACTTCAGTGAGATTTTTGTGCATATAGTTAAGCAGGTATTTATCATATTTGTATTAACAGTGGTCGCCCGATACAACCTGAAATTGGAACATATGGATGTAAAGATTGTTTTTCTACATAGGGAGTTATGGGAGTAGATTTACATGAAGCAATCAGGAGAGTTCGAAGTGAAATGGGCTAAGAATAAATCTTACAGGTTTAGGAGGTCATTATATAGCCTGAAATGGTTACTTCGAAAATGTTACAAAAGGTTCCATACTTTCATGTTGGGTCAACAATTTATCAGAAGTGAATATGATCATTGTATCTATTATAAGACACTGAATGATAGACACTTCATTATAATGGTATTGTATATAGATGACATGCTTATCACATCCATAATATGTTTTGAGATTGATATGTTGAAGACTCAGTTGTCAGGGACATTCGAAACGAAAAATATAGGGGCTGCAAAGAAGATTTTCAATATAAATATTCACAAAGATAGATAGAGGGCAGATTACAGTTATCACAGGAAGAATACCTTGAGAAGGTGTTTATAAAGTTTGATATGGACAAGGCGAAATGCTTAACACATCCCATGCTACTCACTTTAGGCTTTCTTCTGAACAATGTCCTACTATAGATGAAGAAAATAAAGTGATGTCTCGTGTGCCATATTTGATCGCTGTTGGCGGTTTGATGTATGTCATAGTCTCCACTAGGGTTGAACAAGAGCTAAGCTAGCTCGAAAAGCTCACTCTGCTCGGCTTGATGTAGCTCGGCTTGACTCGGTTCGAACAACGACTCGAGGCGAGCCAAGTTCATATGACTCAGCTCATTTTGAAAATGAACCGAGTTCAAGCATAGTAGATCTTGACTCGAATCAATTCGAAGCTCAAGCTCGAGCTTGACTCAGCTCGAATATATCATATATATAATATTATACTTTTAAAGAAAATGGTTAAAACTTAAACCGTACCCTATCCTTCCATCCCTTTCTTATACTTTTCCTTCCTTACCCAACTCGCGTGCGCTCGAGCTCCTCTCTCCCTCTCTTGTGCCCAAGCTCCACAATTCCCTCATCTTTCTCTCTCTCTTCACTTGGCCACTCTCCCAAGCTCGACTCAATGTATGCTCGACTCGTCTCAGCCATACCGCCTGCACTCAGCCACTCGCTTGAGCTCTGTCTATCTCTCTCAACACCAACAATAAAGTACCTCTATAGCTCTATCCAATATTGTATGTATGGTATTATTATTATTATTAATAATTAAATATTTGATTTAGGAGTTGGGTTGAGTGTGGGTTGGGTTAATTGGGTCGGGTGGCTAGGTTGAGTTGGGTGTCGATTGGGTCGGGTTACTCGGTTGAGTCGAGTGCGAGTTGGGTGTTGGGTTGAGTCGGGTTAGGAGCAGGCTCGACTCGACTCGATGTAAGCTCGCCTCGACTCAATCCACTAGCTCTCCTCAAGCTCGACTCGAAAGGTTTGACAAAGAAGCTAAGCTCCAATGGTAAGCTCGAGAAGAGTACGGACGAGTCAAGGTAAGCTTGGCCTACCTTGACTCGACTCGGATCGATGTACAACCCTAGTCTCCATAAGACCTAATATTTCACATGCAATGGGTGTTGTGAGTAGATACATGGCTAACCCCAGTAAACAAATTGGGAGGTAGTGAAATAGTGACCTCAATATATTGGAGGTGCAATAACTACGTCTTGACATTTGAAAACTCTGATGATAAGTTAGTATGCTATGTGGATACCGATTACAAGGTAATATGGATAACATGACATTGACTTCCGGCTACTCATTTGTGTTAGTGGGTGGAGCGATCAGTTGAATATTGAAGCTTCAGTCTCTGGTGACTCTTTCCACAATCGAAGCAGAGTATATGATAATGATGGAAGTATTCAAAGAATGTATTTAGTTGAGAGGGATGATAAATCATCTTGGGTTTCAGTAGGAAGTCGTACCAGTTAATTGTGACAGTGAAAGCGCGATTAATCCGACGCACATGCTTACGAAGGTGGTTTTTATAGACAAGTTCAAGTTCTGTACAACTTTTCTAGGTTTGGCTAAGGCTTAAAGAAGACAGAGTGTGTACGAGAAGCGACGACGATGGTAGAGCTATGATGGAGGCAACTAGAGATGGACTTGGGCTGTGGTTCATGATACTTGAAGACATTGTGGATTTTTTATTTATGTTTATTTTTTTATTTGGGTTAGCTTGTTAGTACACCCATTGTCAGCTCACACTTCAATGTTAACCACCCCCACTAGGGAATCGATACCAAGACCTCAGTGTTGAAGACATTGTGGAGATTGTTGTCAAATGTGTTTAATCTTTCTGTAACCGGGTTTGTCGATGGCATCGACAGACCACTCAATCCCATCGACCATATGTCGATATCATCAACAGTCCACTCGATCCCATCGATAAAATCTCATTTTTGTCCTTTGCTTGCTGGATAATTTTTGGGTGCAAATCGATCCAATTGAATATGGCTTTGATCTCATTGATGGGTCGTTGATGGCACTAGATCTGATCGAAGCTCTCATTGATTGACTTATGAAGTTTTATGGAATTGTAGATTTTATTTCCTAAATCAGTTTTTACTCTATTTAAGGGTTTGTAATCAAAGATTAGGGATTGAAAAATATGGTTAAGGCTTTTGTGAGCAAATGGAGATCGAAGCTATGGTTTTTTGTATGGTTTTTAAGATTTATTTTCAGATCGGTAAATTCTTCCATCCCTTATAATATTGTTTATCATAATAGATTTGTTGTCGCTTTGTGATGTAGTTTTTTAATGCGAGTGTTTTTTCAGGTGAAACCTGTTCTCTATATGCTTGATTTATTTGATCACTTAGTATTTAATTCTAACTCAAGATTGCTTTTGTGCATCCCCCAACAGTTATTCAGACATGTTCTATTGTAAATGATGATGTCCATGGCAAGAATACTTTTTTTTAAAAAAAACATTTAATTATCATTCAATCAGTACTTGTGACAAGAGTACTTCAATTTAAAGTGAATTCTTTGTTAGTCTATTGATGGATAGATGAATCAATCACCTAGTCAGATGAAAACACAACCATAACTGGACTCCATTGCTCAATGAGCCAAACGGCTGATCGCATAGAGGAATTGTAAGACATTCCACCCAAACTAGTACAAGTGGGATCCATGGTCCCACAAATGGATGGTCAAGAAATGAGTCAATGGCCCATCCTTAGCTGAAAATAAGCCCAAGATTGTCTTGGTCAGGAAGGGTGGCAATAGGCTGGGCTAGAACCAAGCTATGGTTGTCCTAGCCCGCCTGGCTCCAACATCTAGTGTTCAGGGCTATGGTGGGATAGGCCGAGGTAGGCCGATTTTATTAGTTAAAAGTGAAAATTTAAAGATGATGTGATCCCACCTAATCTGAATGAAATTATTTGCTATGTGAAGGTTCCCATTTCCTTCTGTGAGCGAATAGATTACTATATTGGGAGTTAATGTTACAATCCTTTGCAATTCAATGCAGAGAGATATTACTGAGTAGACTGAGACCTACTATCTCTATGTCACATTTTGAAATTTTAATTTGGTTGAAAAATTCTAACCACTGATTCATGGACACTTGTTTGTTGAATTAGGACCGTTGGATCTTTCCATTTTCAACCGTCCAATAAATGTCCACCAATCATATAGTTAGTCAGATAGGTATCATTTTACAGTGGGAAATGGTATATTAGGAGGTTGATATCATGAGAGCTTCCCATGACTTCAAGCTATGTGGGTCCCACTGTGATCTATGTTGGACATCCACGTACATTCGGTAGGTCCCCTCTACGATATGCTAGAGGGATATCCCAAAAATCAATCATATCCAGAACTTAAGTGGGCCATACCATATGAAATTGTGCCTAAAATATTTAAAACTACTTGGTGGGTCCCACTTAAGTTTTTGATATGGTTGAAACTTAGTGTGACCCCTCATCCAAGTGAGACACACAATGGATGGGCTGGGTGTCTGAACCACATCTCAGTGGGTTCTATAAATGATCACGAAGGTTTTGATGGGTGGGTTTCTACTCTCAACTATTGTCTGTGGTGTGGACCACCTAAGTCATTGATTGGCTTAATTTTTAGGCTCATGGCCCACCGTGGAAGGGTGCATCTGATTGATGGGGGGATGTCTAACATAGATCATGGTGGGGCCCATAGAGCTCGACCTCATGAGAAGCTTACTACAATCCTTATATATACCTTAACTAGGGTTTATAGGTTGGGCAATCTAATTTGAATTATTTACATGCTCCAAATATGTGATTCCTAACTAATACATAAGTACGTCTACATCATCCGCAATACTCTCATGGAATAGATTACAAGCTAAATACACTAGGGCCGAAGGGCTGGGCGAGGCTATTTGTCAATGGCCCAAGTCCAACCTAGCCCAAACACTAGGCCTAGATTTTTAGTCCAAGCTCAGCCTTTGGGCCATGTTTAAAGATCCCAAACCATCGAGCTTTAGGGTTGTGTTGTGCCTATTGCCACTCCTACTGGTGAGGATCTTGAAACCTTTGATATTTTGAGGATGTGGTCCATAGGATGTATTTATTACTATTTTTATCTTTTCTTATCTTATTACTCATCTATCTCATCTTTATTGTCCGTACTAAGAACATAGCCTATGATAAAGTGAAATGGCATGATAGAGGCTTAAATGAGCTTTGATGCATGGCTTAATGATAGATACTTTGCGTTGCAACAATAAGTCCTGAATTTAAATGCTGACATCAGGTGTGCAAGTAAGAAAAGGCTTAAATGACAATGATGTCAATCTAAGTAGGTGATTAAACTAGTCATATAAATGAATAATTTGAGAAGTTGAGTAAATTCGCAATATTTTAACTTGAAGTCAAGATGCTAGGTATAGCAATCTTGCCACAGGACAGGGTGGGTAGGAAGGTGTCACTATGGCTTACTCTTTCAGGAATAAAACCCATGAGACAATGATTTTATTTTTTTAAAGATACCTATTAAAATTTTTTTTTTATTTTAAACCTACCTATTTAAAGTAGAATTTACATTCTATTGTCTTTCTAAAAAGGTTTTTAATAAGCTATGCCATTAACTTATAATGATTATCATTTACCTTTTGTAGATTTCTCAACCGGAGTTGAGGTAGGCCGTACAAGAAAAGGGGTGGCGGTTTGATGACTCCACTATGATGTTTATATGAAATGTGTATGACCTCATGTTGGCCCCAATGCTCCAAAATTCAATTTCATTTGGTGAACCACATTATTAGAAATAATGTATAGGGCAACCCTCATTCTCTAATTTCCATTTGCGTGGCCCACTAAATCTGGATAGATACGATGTTTGGGCATCAAGCCTAAATATTAATGTGTCATCTAATGGTTAGAGTGAATTTCATATAATCATTACATTAAGCCCTATGAAAGTCAAAGGTAGACGTCTCTCTCCTATATCTTTCATTTGGTGTGGCTCATCTGGATTATAGGTGAGCATGATATTTTTCTTGACTTAAACTTAATCGGGATTACACATCTAATGGTTGGATTGGATCTCCCATAGACACCAAGGTGGACCTGTCAAAAACCAAGGGCCGGTGTCCTTAAAATGCCCTTTAAATCTCCCTTTTTTAAAGACTTGCACGAGGGATGTCAGTACTAGGGCTGTCAACAGGCCGGGCCGGGCCGGGCTTTGTGTAGGTCTTATGACTCTTAACTCAGATTTTGAACTAGTTTAGGTGAGCCGGTGCCCGGCACTATTCAATATTATGTGATTTTTTTGGGCCCGAACCCAGCCCATTGATAACCCTAGACGCCACCCTTCATTTGCGCACCGTAACGTGCTTGTGAAATCTACTCTTATTAGATGTGTGATGCGGCTCTAGTCCCAAGGCTGAAAAATGAAGTTGACACCTGATTTAGGTGTGCCACACCAAAGGAAACAATTGAGAGTAAGACACATCACTATTATTATTATTATTATTATTATTATTATTATTATTATTATTATTATTATTGTTATTATTATTATTATTATTGGTGGGAGAGAGATATCCACTATTGAACCATTTCATAGAGACATTCACTCTTGATTTTTATAGGGCCCACTGTGACGATTATGAAATCCATTCCAACCATTAGATGCCACATAAAAATTTACACTTGAGGAAAAATATATCAGGCCCATCCATGATTCATGTGTGCCACACCAAGGGAAAACGTTTGAAAGGTAAGGGTTACCTTGTACACTGTTTCCAATCGTGTGGCCCACTTGAATCATGGATGGAGCTGATTTTTGAGCCTTGGACCTAACAAAGGGTGACACACCTGATTGTTGGGGTGGACTTGAATTAAATGTGATGGTGGGGCTCACCCAAGCCGCTAACCCCTTTGATCACAGGCCATCCCCAACTTCTGTTAAAAGATGTAATGGGAGGTAGTCTAGTGATAATTACTTCTGTTAATAGGGTACCTTATTGAATATATATTTTTTGAAAAAGTTATTAGAATGTAAATTACATATCAGTAAGTAGCTTTTTGTAAAATTCCCTCATCCAATGCTTATTTCCGCATTTGTTCCACTTGATATTAAGTAACTGTTTTTGTTTTCAACCGTCAGTTTAATGGCCGCAGATCAGATATATAAGATTGTCTATTATAGGTGAATTTTGTGACACAAACCATCCAAGCAAGCGCCCTGCATGTGTGTGGACCCGATAGATACTGTGGAAAGATCGCTCTATCATGTTACGGTTCTTCCTGCTACACCGTTGAATCTCCCTGTTCTGAAAATATCTAAATTCTCAAGCACATCAGTCAAATCTGAACCCTTGAAATAGTGGGACCATCCAAATTTCCATAAAATAGATTTGATCAATAGATCATGACCTCTGAATAATGGACGTTTGTTTGTTCGTTGAATTTGGACCGTCTTTTGGTACCTTTTGTTATTGCCGTCCATTAGGTGTCCACAATCCACTTTAGGAACATAGCTTTTGGTGCAATTTTTGGGCTATAATCCATTTATGGTGGGTCCCATCATTTGGGTGGTTAGATTTTGATGTGCATGCATGACACGTGTACAGTCTGAGGCTCCACACCATGTACTTGTGGCGCAATACACGGAAACCTATAATTTTCGTTCAAACGCATTTTCCACGTGCCCCTCTCCACGCGCACATTTACACGCAGCAGACGTGCCAACCTGGCAAGTGCACACGACATCTGAGCCGTGAATAAAGTGGACCCTACCATTAAGACTACATATATGAAAAATCACTCTAATATAAGCCTTTTACGATGAATGTAGCCCATTGGCAGTTCATTTGAAACCGTCCATTCCTTTCATGCAGAAACAGCCCACTGAACGAGTTTACAAGCTTGATTTTTACGTACGGTCATCTTCAATCTGGGGACCACCTTATAAACTGGTCAGGACTCAGATGTCCAACAGACAACTCAGGTTGGCACGTGTACTGCGTATGGGGCTAGCAAAAGCTCTTATAATAGTACGGCCCAAAGTCCAAACCGTGTATGATGCAGTAGAGCCGGTAGAACAGGAACAAAGGCTCTATAGCAATCTCTCTACAGCCGACGTGGAAGGTAGATGGATCAATGGGAACCGTTCTCTGGTGATATCTGTCATAGATGTGCACGTTCTAGATAATCTCAACTATCATTTCTCATCACTTTCCAGCACTTGAATGTAGACTATTAACTAATGTTGTTGGTTACCGTTAATTTAAAATACACTTTTTAGATGGATAGGATCATCTGATGAATATATATTTTGAATACTATGCTATCCCCAGAACATGAAACTAAATGGACAGTCCCGATTGATTCAAAACCCTGCCATATATTCTGTATCGAGATGGATCTACCATATTCCAGTCCTACATACTATACTGTATTATCTCCCACGGAAGAAATTACCCCATTTCTAACGGCTTTAGCTGACCAAATCCGGGCCCGCCCCACTCTCTCCAGGGAGTGGATCCCCAACCGAAGTTTCTAGAAGTTGACTGTATGCTACTAACGTGCGCATGGTGGGAAGGCCATTGAGGAAGTCAAATTGAAAGGTGTGGCCCACCAATGAGATCACCGATTTCTAGAATATAATCCGTGAAAATGATCTTGACCTTTGTGTATGGTAAGTGGAATTGGAGGCTATAGTGGATCACAACCTCGTACACCTCTACCACACTAATCAAGCAATGGGGGAAGTGGGGCCCACTTAATCAAGATGCACTGAGATGCAATGGGATGTATAGATGGGGTTCATGGTTCCATGATCCAGGCTGTTGATCTGATGGGACTGATCAGTTTGGATGGGAGATTCTCCTCATTGATCAGTGGACTACAGATGGACGGTTAGGAATAAATCTCAGCAATGGGGCTAGGAATAAAAAAGGCCAAAGAGTTTTTGACTAAATTCCTCTATTCTAGAATGTTAGTGCGTCATCCAACATGTATAGTGGGTCCCACTGGATCGAAAATGTAGATGGACGAAAACCATTAGCTCTAGTTGCACTGATTGATTGGTAGGTGCATCAAGGGAAAAAAAAAAAAAAAAACTTGTTCCTCTGATGCATCATGACTTAGTAATTCCTCCATGGTTGAAACTTACTTATAAAAATGAGGGCGAAGTGGGCCCCACTTATTTTGAATTTTTGGGAGTTGTTGGATGATGAGACCCCCTTAACCCTAGCCATTTGTGGTGGAGATCTCAACAAATCTGCCTTTTGGATTGTTAATTAAGTTTTTAAGCAGTTTAATTTTGTATTATAATAATTATTAATGATATTTATTTTAAAAATCATCTTTGAACTATTAAAAATCAAGATTAAAAAGAGGATTAACATTTCCCAAATGAAATATCTACCATTGGTTTGGTGGGTTAAATAAAAAAAGGAAATTAACAATCCCATTACAAGATATATACGATAATCCAAGAAAAAATTATTGAACATAACTCTTTCATTGTGATCACTAGTCTCATGACACTCTTCATTTGAGTGAAAATCGACAACCTCGATTTCATTCTTCTCCATCATCAAATTTGGTGGGACCCACATTTCCATCACTATCGCATCTACATTCGATGGTGATAAGAGTCACTGATGACTAAGGGTAGATCAATTCCGATTCGCATGACCATCTTCGATGTTCATTGATGAGTGGAAAAGAAAAATGATCCATGAAGATGACTAAATCGGGAGATGCCACTTGATCGGTGCCATAGGAGGTGGGCCACTTGTATGATATCAACTATCTTTCTTGTTTTACTGATAAAAAGCTGCCATGTGTTGGCATTGTGCACTTAATGATAATTACATTGTTCTTACACTCGATGATATCTTTTGTCCCTTATCCTTCACTGACACATCACTTGTCAAAAAAAAATATGATGCAGAGCTGTATTCATGCTTGTAGAAAAGACAAAGCGACGAACAACATATAATCATAATTCACGTGGCACTATAAAAGATCCACTGAGGTAAGAATCTTATCACGAATCTAGGATATCCTCGGTAAGGTCATCCCTCACAGTCTTTCCAAAATGGGAGATCTTCGTAGAGATGTTTGGTGCTTTCATGATAATTATGAGCATTCGATAATAGGATCAACATTAGAGCAGATGAGAACCATGAATTGGGTATCGATCCAGACCTAACAATATAGATCTTATAAGATCTATGGATCTCCATGACCATGCTGAGAGGCTAGGATGATTAGGGAACAATCGAGTATTGTTGCTACTAAAAATTATGAATCGACAAGAATACCAAGCTAGGATTTTATCACCTCCCAAAGTTATAAAAGGAGAATGCGATGAAGAACTGCAGGCTCACACCAAACATTATCAATCTATACAGTGTAACGTTGCATTTTATCTTAGCTTAGTTTTTAGTCTATTTGCTTCTATCCAATCACGCTGCATAATGTTTGAAGCTTAGGTTAACTTAGATCACTACTATTCATTACCATTGCTATAGTAAGCTTAGAAGTAATATAAATATCTGCAACCTTCCATTGTTAAATCCCGATCAATCAAGTCCCTAATTAGAGATCAAACCTTGGTTACATCCTATTGACCAATCCTCTAGATCATTTGTCCACACGGGCATTTCAGGTATTTATATCTCGTTTTACTAGAGTTTATTTTTTTCTGTCAATTGTATTTAGCCTTAATTACACATAAATAAAATCAACATTATTTTTAGTCTCTTTTGTTATGAACTGTTTATCTTCGTTCCATTGAGAAATACATAAGTTGTAATTATTGATGAAAAAAAGTCCTTGAAATACAAGGTAAAAAAAATCCATTTAGAAGGAATAACCCATACATTTTTTCAAATTGCTTAATCGATGCTACAATTAGTAGTTGAGAGAACGACAAAATCCTTGAATTTGGTCTTAAACCGCCCATCTCAATGCAGGGGCACCAATATTCAATCAAACTTGAGTCGAGTATGACTCTATCACACTTGCATTGTCCAAATTACACATGTTAACTGAATATAGACCTTTGCTAACTATTGTGGCCTCATGTTTGATTGAATTGCACAAACAACAACTATACATATCTTATCTTAATCATCCATAATCAAGATTCTTTTGTGGACATGATTAAGAAAATCCATTTTCCAATTGAGAAAGGTTAAAAGGCCCTTAAAAAAAAAAACTTCACAAAAGAATTAGTCTTACTTGTAAGTGCATCTTAACACTAAAATAGACTAATTAGGCTAATCACAAGTCATTAAAATAAGATATCTTTTACATAAAAATAAAAAAGTAAAATGGCGCATATGCTTAATAAGGATGTATTTGCATCCCTTAGTTGTGTTTGACCTACATCCATTGACATTTTAGATGAGAGAAAAACTTTGACACTCTGGCAGAGTGTTGTGGATGATATGCTGGCTTATAAATCCCTTAAGAAGTACATATTTGGCATACACGTAATATCAAATAAACCATAGTTTAGATGCATCAGTGGCAAAAAAAAAAATCATGCTTTTCTGATTATCTTACTATTTGTTTTAAGACATTTATTGAACAGTTAAGAATGGAAAATATTCAATGATCCTATTAAAAAAGAAAATGTCTATGAATAAGAGATTAGGATTGTGCAACTAATCTAATTTTGGAGTGTAACCTGGTGAAAATCAATTTGGTGGGTTTAATTGGAGTTAATGTATGCTCTTTTGACCCTTTTAAAGTGCATGTGTATGAAGCGTTGTGCAAAGCTGGAGTATCAAATAACTACCCTTTTAGATGCATCATATATGTCCATGTTTGTCTCAGTCTCCTTAAGATGTGACGAGCTCTGGGCTGGTATATCAAGGTGCCATTTGTAAGAAAAAGGGTGCCAACGCCGAGTTATATATATATATATATATATATATATATATATATATATATATATATATAGTGGGGAGCATTGTGATGTGTTGAACATCTACACCATGTATTTGATGATGAGTACCCCTTAGGTTATATGATATCCCAAAAATCAGTCAGAACTTAGGTGGGTTATACCATCTAAAACCATGTGAAAACATGACTAAAACATATAAAATTACTTAGTGGGGCCACCTGAATTTTGGATGCAGCTGAAACTTGGTTTGACCCCTCATCCAAGTGGGACACACACAATGGATGGGCTAGATTTGTGAACCACATCTCGGTAGTCCCAATAAATGATTATGGATGTTTTAATAGGAGGGTAACCCCTCTCAACTGTTGCATGTGGTGTGGCCCACCCAAGTCATGGATTAACTATATTTTTAAGCCCGTGCCCCACCATGGAATGGTTCATATGACTGATGGGGTAGATGTTTGACACACATCATGGTGGGAGCCACACAGGGAGCTGTTAGTACCATTTCCATATATATATATATATATATAGAGAGAGAGAGAGAGAGAGAGAGAGAGAGAGAGAGAGAGAGAGAGAGAGAGAGAGAGAGAGAGAGAGAGAGAGAGAGAGAGAGAGAGAGAGAGAGAGAGAGAGGCCTGGTAACATAGGTGGAGCTCTCTGGGCTCATTGTGATGTGTGTTGGAAATCCATGCCATGAATAGGATGTACCATTCCATGATGGACCATGCCCTATAAATCAGGTCAATCCATGACTTAGGTGGTCCACACCACAGACAACAGCTGAGAGTGGTTACCCACCCATTGAAACCTTCATGATCCTTCACTGAAACGTGGTTCAGGCATCCAGCCCATCCATCGTGTGTATCCCACTTAGACGGGGAGTCATATCAAGTTTCGACCATATCTAAAACTCAAGTGAGCCTGACAAAGTAGTTTTAAATGTTTAATGCATGTTTTCCCATGGCTTCAGATGGTGTGGCCCACCCGAGGAAACACCAAATGCACGGAGCAGCCCATCACACGTCATGGTGGGGCCCACAGAGCTCAACCTTATAGAAATTAAGCTCCCATGATGTCAACCTCATGATACCATTTCCCATAGAGGGAGACGCTCACACACAACTAACTTGTTTTGTGTGAGAACTTGAAGGTGCAAGTGAGCCCATTTCTTTTATGTGGGTTGTAGGCATTCTACTCAATGCAGATCTATAGCAACCAAATGCGCTTAAAGGTTGTAGCAACCATGAGAGTAAAACTAAGTGAGTGAATCAAAACTCAGCAGAGTTCGCTCGACTTGGAGAGATTTTGAGCCGAGTTGACTCAGTCCCAACTCAATAAGACTTGTTGAGTCATAGTTAATAAGTAGAAAGAAAATAGTGAATTTCGAACACAACTGTAATTAAGAAAGCGAACGTTTATAGCCAATGCCCCAAATAATCTTCGTCTGAGTCGTGTAATTTTTGTTCCCAAAAAATGAAACAAGTCTCTACACTATTGGGCCCACCGAGATGTGGTTCACAGATCCAGACCATCTATTGTGTGCGTTCCACTTGGATGAGGGGCCAGACCAAGTTTCAACCACATCCAAAACTCAGGTAGGCCCTACCAAGTACTTTTATATGTTTTAGACATGTCTTCACATGGTTTTAGACGGTATGGCCCACTTGAGTTGCGGATGTTACTGATTTTTGGGATGTCCCATAACCTAAAGGGGACCAATCAAATGTACGGTGTTGATGTTCAACATACATCATGGTGGGGCCCACACAGCTCTACCTTACCCCCCCCCCCCCCCCCCAACAAAGTAACGGGCCAACTTAAACAAGTGTGTTGTAAGTGAGCCTCACCATGATGTGTTCCTGTGATCTACTCAGGCAATTCAGCCCGTGGTATCAATTGAATTGTAGGGTGCAAAATTATATGACTAATTTGTGATTTACTGAGCCACAAAACAAAAAACAGTGGGGGAGGAGAAGCCGACCTTTCAATTTTTATGGGGCCACCATGATGTTTATGTGAAATCCATTCCATACATTAATTTCCTTGTAGAGTTTAATGCACGGAGACCAAACATTAGACCCATACATGATATATGTGGATCACACCAAGTGAAGTGATTTTGATAGTAGGCCACTAGAGTTACAGATGTGTCTGATATTGGATAAATATGCCTAAATTATCATATTGACCTATTATGGTTTGAGTGGATTTTACATACATGTCAAAGTGGGCCCACATCCAGTTGACCCAGTATTGGTTGGGACTTTGTCCTGGGCTATGGATTATATGCTGTGAAGGCCAAGTCACCCAGCAGCTGGTTGATGCTTGTCGGCAAACAATGATGTATGTGCTTAATCCAAGCCATCCATCCATTTTTTCAGCTGAATGTATAGCATGATTGAAAAAATGAGTTAGATCCAAATATCAAATGGACCATGCCACAAGAAAGATTTCTGGAAAGCCCACCATTTAAAAATTCTTTGGGCCAATGTAAGTTTTGGATTAAGTTGATATTTGTGTTTTCCCTTCATCCAAGTCCGTGTGACGTAATCAATATGTTGGATGGCAGATAGACTGTATCTAAGAATTTTTTAATGATGGGTGTTTTCATGTTGTGTGGTTCACTTTAAATTTGGATCTTATGCATTTTTGGGATCATCCCATAAATTAAGCTAGAAAAATAGATGGACAACTTGGATTAAATATATACATCATTGTTAGACCCATTAGAACTAACCAGTAGCAAGGTCGTTAGTTACCTAGAGCGTCTGCGCATCCAACGCATCCCAACCACTGCTGACAACTGAGTTGGCCAAAGTTAATGTTTATTTGAAATCAATTCCATCCATAAAAGTGTGTGACAATAATTTAGTTGTAGGGATAAAAAATCAATGACATTTATAATGTTAGTGGGCCACATGACCAAAAATAGAGTAAGGGATGCCCACTATCCAAATTGTTTCACTTGGTGTGACTCATATGAATTACAAGTCTACTTACTTTTTAAGACATACTACTTACTTTTTAAGACATACCACTAAATTTCTATCATAGACCTGATGATTGAGGTGGATTTCATGAATGCATCATGGTGGGGCCTAATCCTAGCCCAACATTTTTACTTGTGTTGATTGGTGTGCAAAATATCTCACGCAGTAATGTGCTAGGAGACTGGGACTCGTGTGTGTGTGTGTGTGTATAGTCATGCTCACTTACGTACCTATGCATGTGCGTACCTTTCTGAACAATCATAAGACGTAGAATCCCATGAAATACTAGGGTGTGAATTTTTAACTTGATCTAAGATTCTGGTGGGTCGAGAAATGCAAATCAAGGGAAGAAATTGTTTGCATTTTTCATGGCCCACCGAAGCCTTGGTTCAAAGTAAAAATTGATGCTAGTATGAGATTCTGCTTCATGTAAACCATTCAGATTTTAGAGACTTATTATGTGTGATGAGTTCTCAAAAAAGTTCGTACGCCAACTGGTTCGCAGGTGAGCGATCTGCTAATATATATATATATATGTATATATGGAAAAGGTACTATGCGCTCAACCTCAAGACTCCCGTGAGGTCGAGCTGTGTGGGCCCCACCGTGATGCGTGTCGACCATCAACACCGTGCATTTGATGGGTCCCCTTTAAATTATGGGATATCCCAAAAATCAGCCGTATACAGAACTTAGGTGGGCCATACCATCTAAAATCATGTAAAGACACCGTTAAAACATATAAAAGCACTTGGTGGGGCCCACCTGAGTTTTGAATGCCGCTGAAACTTGGTCTAAACCCTCATCCAAGTGGGACACACATAATAGATGGGCTGGATTTGCAAACTACATCTTGATGGGCCCAAAAAATGATTATGAATGTTTTAATGGTGCACGACCCCTCTCCACTTCTGTATGTGGTATGGCTCACACAAGTCACGGATTGACTTGATTTTTGAGACCTAGGTCCACGATGGAATGGTGCATTTGGCTGATGGGGTAGATGTTTGAAACGCATCACGGTGGGGCCCACACTGCTCGAACTCACGGGAAGGACCGGTGAGGTGGAGCGCATAGTACCTTTTCCTATATATATATATATATATATATATATATATATATATATATATATATATATATATATATAAAGTTTGCAAGATTGGGATGTATGGGTTTTCATCTAAACCATTTACTTGATGGGCCGCATTATGGACGCCTATATCAAAAATGTTTCTGATAGAAAGATCCTAGCCATGAAAATTTTTCGGTGTTTGGTTGATGGTAGGCCATTACTGTTCTAATCTGTACTTTATTCCTAATCATGTTTTGTGGACCATCAGTTGAGATTTAGGAGTGTCCCATATGGGAAAGTTTTTGTAGCATGGGTCATCCACTGTAGGCCCACCGTATCAATGGTGGATTTAGAGTAGTATAGTCGTGTTACATAGTATGCAACTTGAATAGTTTCCTGATGCGTCCCATATTCTGTGCAAGTGGGGTCCACGGTTAATTGATCTAGAGTGCTGATATCATGGGATGCATTGCAGATGGAGCATGGAACAAATATATTTCAGACTGGAATATCACATCGCCGGATTTTGGCCAATCGATGTAATTGATCATGGAGGTACGTCCACATGGGCTTACAAGGACAAGGGAGATGTGAATAATCGGACGGTGGCAGTGGCCGGCTGTGGACCCTCTGATGCTTGAGTTAGGTTGATAGAGTTGATTAAAGACTAGAATGTGAGTTTTGACCTAACCTCCTTTCGTTTAGCATACCTTTACTTATATAGGGTCATTGGATGGTTCTAAAATCATCATGCCTTAATGGAATACACTGAAAAGTCTTCATTTAGATGTGAAACTATTCCTGAAAATGTCGCCAAGCCAATTTCGATCAGCATAATATTCGAATGAGTGCAGGTCGAGCCCTTCTGTTCCAGATTTGAGGTATGACCTCCTCTGAGTTACTTGAATCATCTTTGAGGTGGTTAGTCAGGTTAACTCGGAATACAGGAGAGCTTGGATCTCAAGTTTCTTACATTATGGGTCCTTTGCCTGCATTGTATATGCTCCTGCCTCGGGAGCTCATCTCTACATTAGGGAGACTGCCAGGGGACTGCTCATTCTATCTCTAGGCCCTGTGTTATGCCGCTTGGCTCATAGACTATTCCTGATTTGATTACCCTAGTTCAGAAGGGCTTCTCTTGTATTTAGTCCATCATTCTTTCCGTACGAGCGACCAGTACAATTTTTTCCACGACATAATTTATCAAATCTTTGGCCTTTTTTTACCGCATTACTTTATCTTAACTGACTGTGTTGGACCCTGATCATTGTGTCAGTAGCCAATGATCTCGGATGTATCTTTTATAAATACTCCATGTCAACGTCGGACCACAAGATCAACTGTCTGGATGACCGAACCATGGGCTCCATTTGTGGTTTGTATATGAATTCGGACACAGCACCACAATGGCGTCCAAGAGACCGTACATCGAGGCTGCTTTTGGATGCCCAAATTAACGGATCGTATTCCTCTCCAACACCCTTATCGGTGCGGAAAATATCCAAGCTTCATGGGGCCACCATGTTGAATATGTAAAATCCACTCGGTCCATCAAGTTCTACCCTCAATTCTAGGCCAAGATTTAAAAAAATTAGGCAGATCCACAGCTTAAGTGGGCCACACCAAGAGGAAAAATGGACATCGAATGCTAACCATAGGTTTGTATGTCAGGCCATCATAGTGTGTATCTTTCATCAAAGCCGTTAATCAAGTGTAACTCATCCAGATGAAGTGAAGATACAAAAATCAGCATAATCCAAAACTCAGGCCAATGAAGAAATTTTACATTGTACCCATTCTTGTGGGCCACTGGAGTTTCCTATTCGACTGATCTTGTTTTCTGTATGGTTCAAATAAGGGTTGGCCATTGGAGTTTTTCAAAGGATTGATCGGTTCTAGGAGCTTATTTTACATTGTTCTCATTAGTGTGGACCATTAGAGATATGTATGGTTCAAAATAAGGATTCTCAGCTGATGGATCATAGTCGTTCCAATGATCTGAACTGCGCACATGGTTGTTAATAAGATGAGGAACATGTCCCTGGGCCCTTTACAAGTCATACCGTGTGCCAAGTTGACATCTATACGTGTTTCAGATCTGAGTGGCTCATCATGTAGGCACCGCGTAATAGACACCCTGCCCTAAAATCAGGCGAGCCCACTCATTAAGTAGGCCACAATGCAGAAACAAGTGAATGGCTAAAGCATAATTTCTTATTGGTCTACTAGTTGCATACATTGTAGGCCACGTGATGAGTAGACCGGCTTGATTTTAGGATAAGCATCTTGGTAGTGGGCCAGCTTGTTGTATTTGATGTCTTAAACCAACTCAGATACATGGTTTGTCGATGGCATTAACAAACTGTTCCATGTCATCTTCGATAACATCGAACAATACTCAATTTCATCGAGATTTTTTGAATTTTCTTCGGTTGGTCCATAGAGTAACTGGGCATTTTTTTTGATGCTATCAGTATGTGTTTGATGACATCGAGGCTTAATGCAATTGGAGAAATTCAGATTTTCCGGTTTTGTCGCTAGACAGTTTGGGTGTTAATTCGATGCCATCGACATGACGTCATGTTGATGCCATCAAAGGATAAGTTTTGATGACATCGAAGTTTATTCGATGACATCGAACTATTTGGCACAGATTTATGCAGAACTGCGATTTTGCAGGATTTTATTTTATTTTATTTTATTTTGCTTGGGATCCTTCTATAGGCTATATATATGGGTGTAAGCGGGATTAGGAGGTATAACTTGGGTTTCTAATTCATCCAAAGGTTTCAAAGAGTTTAGTAAGTATGAGATTCTAGGTTGTTTGAATCGGGTAAGCCTTCTCTTTATAATGTTTATTTTCATAGTGCCATCTATCGCTTTGTGCCATGGTTTTTTTTTCCCAAAATTTGTGTGCTTTTCCCTATTGCTTAGTTCTTTTGGATTGCTATCCTAGTATTGAGGGTCAAATATTGCATGTTAGGCCCCAGTTATTATCTAATTTTACGAACATGATATTGTTTAACACCCTATTTTAATCATGTTTATGCTGCAAGGTGAATTTAGGAGCCTGTACTGAAAAAGGGTACTAAATGCATGAATTTAATGCTTAGAAATCACCAAAGCAAGGAACGGACCCTAGGGTACCGATATCGAAGAACGTACACACTAGAGATCTAAGAAAATCAAGCAATTCACGATAAAGAGGCCTGAAAATCGTCCAGAATACAAGATCACAGGGTTCCGACCAGCCGTTCGGCTCGAAACTTTATACCTATATTGAGGACCATAAATTAACCGTACGCGTCAAATTTCAGCCATTGTATCCTTGCGTAAGTGGCCCAACAGACAAATCAACCCATAAATCTTCAATTTGGGGCCCATCTGATATCTGGATATGCTTCAATTTTGGTCTTAACCCCTTAAATTAGATGAGAAAACAGATGGACGGAGCGGATTTCTCATAAAACATCACAGTGGACCCCACATGAAGGGGTGGGTGTGCACGGATGACCCACACCGGTGCCGCACCAGATCGCCGGTCTTGGTCAAAGACGATTGACCTGTCTCTTTCTAAAATAGAAACCGAAATCGCCAGCGTCCGCATGTTCAGACGTTGGGACATGTAGTGGGCCATCCAGATCGATCCAAATGGGTGATCTGGACAGTTCATTATGCTCAGGGGGTGGCCATGACCATCGTCATGCTCTCTTTCTACTCCCATGCACGTGTACACATGAAGATCACTGTCAAGCGTAAGATGAATGACGGGATAATTTGATACAGTGGGTCACACCAAACTCGACCAAAACCACCCATTCCGCACTGGTTTTTCGCTAGGAATTCAATGGATGGGATGAATTTCATTAAAAACATCACTGTGGAGCCCACTGAACATTTCAGCGTCCGAGAAAACCGAATGTTTCGAGAAGTTGTGGGCCATCATCCATGATTAGATCAACAATCTGAACTATTCAGAAGTTCAGTAAGGGGGGCCATGACTCTAGCCATGAAGGCTAAATAGAGGTTAGGACGATCGACTGTCCCAAAATCTCCACCAAACACAACTCAGTTTGTGTTTTTCCTACGCATGCTATTACGGTTTCGCAGAGCTGTGTAAAAGCTCTCCACCGATTTCTCCAGTCTCTCCACCGCCCTTTGCTCTCTATAAAAGGGAGAGAGAAAGAGAGAGAGAAAGCATGCGAGGAAGCCGTGGACATGAACGTGAGTAAGAGGGGGAGAGAGAACGAGCGTGGAGGCGACGGTTTCGGTTTTTCTTCTTTCTTCTTCCTTGTTCTTTCTTTCTTTTATGTTTTCTAAGATTTTTAGCCTCATCATGTCTATGACAGGCTAAACCTCTTAGATAGGGTTAAGAGGTGAAGCTTTTACCGTGATGGGAGACTTTTTATTTATGCCTTTTGATTCATGTTTAAACTGAACTGATTTTGATTCTATTTTGATTATAATGAATGCCTTTAGTTTTTAATGGTTTGTTGTGACTTAAATTATAATGGATCTGCGATAGCTTTGGCTATATTCTTTATATTAGTGATATTGTGAAGATGGGAAGCCCTATTGTTTGTCATTGTTTCACGAGCATGGTTGGATGATAGAAGCCTTCCTAATGTTCATAACTCTCTTAAATTGGATGTGGATTGGTTAAAATCTGCTGTTTGCTTTGTCTCATGGGCATGACCTTGTGATGGAATCAATTCTAATTCTCATCATTCTCATCTCTTGAAAACTGGATTAAAGGAAGTTTATAGTTGATTTTTAATGTTGTATCTTCCAACTGGTTAAAAATAGGACTCTAATTCCAGTTATGTTCTTGAATCAAGCATAAATTTCCTTGATCTCTACAAGTGGATCCTTGACACTCTAGTTTCACATCTTTAAATTATATAAGTTTTAGTTAAAGTTATTCATCATTATTCCCTTAAAATTCCTTGATTTAGATTACATCTTCGCTTAGTTTTAGTTCGAGTTACTTTTAGATTGCGTACAAGGTTCAGTCCCTGTGGATTCGATCTTGGTCTTATCGAGATTATTACTACAACACAACCCTATACTTAGAGTGTGAACAAGTTTTTGGCGCCGTTGCCTAGGATTGACATTTACGTTTTTCTGAGATTAACTCATTTTAGAATTATGTTAAGATTGGAGTCTTTTCTAGTTCTTAATTATAGGTTTAGGTTTTTTTATTTGATTTCTAGAAACTAACCTAACTTTTCTGTTTTGTAGGACTTTGATATAGACTTTCTAAATTGGTAATTTCTTTCTAATCTTTGTACTTTTTCTATTTTTAGGATTAAGTCTTATTTTTTTATCTTTAGAAACTTTCTATTTCTAGGTTTTCTTTTATTTTTAGAAACTAACTTACTTTCTAATTCTAGGTTTAAAACTTTCATAATAAGTTTTTATAGACTTTCTATTTTTGGTTTTTAGAAGTCTTTCATTTTTTAGAAACTAGTTTACTTTTTATTTTTAGAAACTGACTTGTTTTGTTTTATTTTGAAGGATTTAACTTAGGGACTCTAATTTGATAACTTCTTTCCAACTCTTCTCTTTCTATTCCCAGATTTCTACTTTTTCATTCATTTTTTAGGTTTATGTTTAGAATCTGAATTGAGTGCTGCGAGTGTTTCATGGCCAAGTGGGTCTATGATAACACTCGACGTCTATTGATTGAAGGAAGATTGGTTAAGGGGTTGAATATCCATCGTAGGCTAGAGACCGCTCGAAATTCCCAGAGTTAATTAAGGTTATGGTCGCAAATCAACTGCCCAATCAACCAGATGGACCACCTCCACTTAGGGTTGAGGAAGCCCAAGAAGAGAATGAGGTGCATCAAGCATCCTCGCCTCGTACTTTACGAGATTATTTATATTCGGCGGTGGTGAGCACGCCCTCATGCATGGTTTTTCAAGAAAATTTGGGACACATGAATATTAAGCCAGGGGTGTAACACCTCAGGTTTTCTGGAGTCGTGTAAGAAATCGGCCTCTAAGTTCTTGAGTGTTACTTATATCCTAATTATGGTGATTTGTAAATAAATCAGTTTAAATGAGCAATAAAGAAATCGGCTGGAACATAAACCACAACCACAACTAATCTATTGAAATAAAGGCGACTAAGAAACACAAGTCTACAAGAACATCAAATGGGTCGCACAAGGCGTCGCTCGACAAAATTTATATAAGAAATGCCTAAAAGAAATGGTGCGCTAGATCCCTACTCAACAACCCATAAACAACCCGCACAATTTATGGTGATCCACCCATAAGTTAGAAATAGAAAAGCTCCTCTTCCTTATCCATGCTCATCTTGCTCGGCTCGTCGAGCTCCGCCTCACCTGTATCTAGTAAAGGGTATGCTTGGTGTTTTAAAACACCGTCCCAGAGTGAGAGTGAGTAGCTAACTCAGTAGGTGCCATCAACCATAAGTTACATCAAATAACAATTCTATGATGAATTTAATGAAAAAAACACATTCATAAATCACTATCTAGTCTTTGTTGATGCGTATGTATGAGTTGTATATGACGTATGACCTCACCCACAACACTCCCTCGAGCGACCTCGTCTCACGGCCGCGGATGACCAACACTCCCTCATTGTGACCTCAACTGCCGAGTTGTCAAATCCTAGCTAATGTGATGCATGAATAATGTTAGCCGAGTATTTAGTTAATTCCGTTCATTCAACAGGTTGGAGAAACTGGTACACCCCGACGATATCAATGCCTTCATCTATTTGCGAGACCCAGACTCCTCAATGCCAGGACCTCGCGATCCTTGATCCCATCGGGGTCCCCACCCTCGATTGCAAGCATGTGGGGAGTGCTGAAAAGTGGGATCGCTTGCGGTCACTACGAGGAGGCTCATCACCCTATCGTAGGACGACAGCTCGGACACAGTGTCTCATTCCACCATACCCAGCTCACGAGACTGTGGATCAGTTTCCATTTGTTGTCAGTGGGCGAGGGGTGTTCCAAGTTCCAAACAGGCATGAACAAACATGGTTGGTCAGTTGGTGGACTAGACTGCCCAAGTTTAGGCTACCACATAACGTACGACATCGGATGCAAGCAACCCATGTAGTCCCACTATTGTCGCCCATTCGTGTTCGCCCAAATCAGTCAGTCTGGTCAAGGGCGGTCCAACCAACGAGAGCACCCACACAATTCTCAATTCCTGACCAACTCAGAGAATGGGTTGTATTTAATATCACTTCTAAGCGGCTAAGGATTCATCTTCAAGTACAGATGGAATTATGTGTACAATACATTAAGCATAAATTTCATGATATTAAGATAAATGCATTTACTCTTAACAGCATAAGTTAGTCGTGTGTGCGTGTGGTGTCGGATTTTCTAAGAGGCAAAGGATAACACATCACTTATAGCACAAAATGCAATAAGAAATAAAAAAATCATGCATGCTACAGAGAAGATCAAACAAAAAATGGATGTGAAATGAACATGCAACACCAATTTCATGCCCAAACGAATTCAAGACCAATCAAACATCAATTTATCATCGCATGCGTGTTGGGTAGACCTAGTATGTAGGTTCCTACCTAGATTTTCTCTAAATTACTCATGCACACCAATGTAACATCCACAATTATTAAATTTATTATAAAATTGGTACTTGGCCATCTAAGGATAATGGTTCGCACCTTAACAGGAGATTTTCATGTTTGAGATCTTAAGATTTGGGAATTTGGGTAAAACTACCAATTTCTAAATCAAAATCAAGAGAAACAACATTAATGACTAGAAATCTACACTAGGTTGCTTAATTGAAGGAAAATTATACCATTCTTACCTCTGATTCTTGGCATGGGTGAATTTGGTGGAGGTTTGTAGTAGCCACCAGTTTGGTTGAGGAAATACCAACCCTACAAGTATCAAGATTCCCCTCACTCACACAAACACTCTCTCCCCTTATCTTTCTCTTCATTTTCTCTCCATCTCTCTTTCTCTTTCTCTTCTCCTTCAGCCAAGGTAGGGCATGAAATTCGTATGGGAGAAGGGGGTGCCCAAATGAGACCCTTTTATAGTGCCAGATTTGGTGTAAATGGCATCAAAGGTTGGGTTTTTACTATACTATCCTTATGTGAGAGTTTTTCTAACCTCTAGAGCCCACTATGGTGTGTATATATTGATATACACCGTACGATAGTTAGCCCTAATGATGATCTACGTATGGACATGATCGGCCCTCCATTTGGATGCGCCGATCGACAAATGTGATTAAAAGTCTATTCAACAGTCACCAATGGTCGATCGAGGCCGCGGCTATGCAGATATGAGTAGGAATATATCTTTACTATACGTGTGAAGTTTGGTTGTAAACCAACGGTTTGAAATTCTCAACTTTGCATAAGAGTGGACGACCCAATTCACTTAAGTTTCAGCTTCTTCCTTTAGGGTATTTGCACTTCTCATGCACTCGTCATTTGGCTCAAGTTGAGCGGTTCTGGACACTACCCAGGTCTGACTCCAGCGATGGACGTCGAGCCCAGTAAGACAAACATTATTCTATAGTTTTAGAACTAATGGCCAACTAACGAGCGGTCTAGAACTTGTTCAGAAAATCGGAATTAGGTATTGAGATTTCTCATGGGAAATTATTAGGGTTTGTATTAACTATGTTCATAATATGACGTATTTATAACTAGTGAAAGTGGAGATTTACTCATGATTACTCTAAGCCATCAGTTTTTGGCTGAAGGAGTAACGGGGTTCATTTGGTCTATTAGATAAGATCCGGGCCTTATCTGACTTGGCTTCGGTTAAATCTTTAATTTAGTTATAATTGTCTTGATTAGTTAGTGATGAGTCGGTTAGATTTGAGCCCTATGTGAATAAATCATGGGGCTAAACTTGATGTTCAAGTGATAGTTGGGTTCATTGGTTTTCTACGGTTGATCAATCTTATTTGTATAGTTATTTATCGGTACTAGCTGCGTATAAGCTCATCTTGAGCGTCAATGGTCCGTAAATGATGATGTGAATAATTATATAAAAAAATTTTAAGAATTTTTTGCAAACCCAAAATAGCAAAAATTCGAGGTGTTACATTCTATCCCCTTTAAAAACAATTTTGTCCTTGAAATTGCCCAAGGTAATTAAGTAAAAGTATTATAATCATGTACGCCTAAGTTCCGTTAATTTCAAGTTCATGCGCGTGGTAGGGTGCATACTATCTGTGCTATTCTGGTTTATTGTAGTCTACCCCCCTTAAAACTTTTTTACCATAATAGTTTGCTACAAATTTTATTTTATTTATATATAATTTTTTTTGTAAGATTTGGATTTGTGATGATGGTTCCCCTCTATCTAGAGTAAAATATATGTTTTTAATGTTCGATAAATACAGAGAGACGGTTTGTATTGGGCTTGAACCCGATACGTCGATCATCTACCTTACCAAGTTAGAAGGCTCATTGTATCCCTTCTTAGTCCCGGTGGATATTGGTCTTCTACTCGGTTAAAGCAATGAGTTCATTGGTAGTCGCCCAAGATTGAGAATTAGGTCAAGCCGTGAGTGCTTTGCAGGTGTATACTTCTGTAATTCTGTAGTTCAATCAATCTAAATGTTTAGGGAATGTCCATCATTGAAAAGTTCAATTCTCCCATTTATAAGGTCGTCCTTTGAGTCTTGGTCAAAGAGAGTTCTCATTTTAATTCATGTCCGACTTGTTTATTGTTTGTAACATTCTCGTCTCCTTTAATTACTTAATTAGATATAATAATAATAATAATAATTATTATTTGTTATTAAGTTGATTTTTATTTCACAAAATTTCATTTCATTTGAAGTTCCTTATTATTATATTTTATTTTGAATTATTATTATATATATTTTGATGGTTTAATGTCAAGTTTAAAGTCATCTCATAAAATTTCATTCCATATGGATTCGTAGAAAAATTATTAAAATTCTAAGGGTAACTTGCAATTTTAAGCAACTCTATATATATTCTCATTATAGCCAAAATGTCATTTAAGCATGGGTTGTCACATCATTTGTACATGAAATATGGGAGTTACTATTCACTTAGATTTTAGAAAATTATAGCTTAGTCAAAACAGAACTAACCATTACATGTCAAACAAAAAGAAGTAAATCCTAACTACTTCAAGCAACAAGTAAATAATTAATGTCAACACTAAACTATCGGTTTTTTTTTTTGGAGTCAGGAGAGGGAGGGGGTACTCCCTCCTCCTGAACGGAGCACAATATTGCCTTCATTGTGCCAGATAGTTTCTTATTCCTTCTTTCCAGGCTCCCCTGGTTTTCTTCCACCCCGGCCGTTTGAGCATTGAGCTCATCCAGGTGCTCATGCATGCCTTGGGCGGCGAGTGGCTTTATGCCGGTTTCCTCAGCTCCCTCTTCACTACCATGCTCATCATTTTCATCATCTTCTTCTTCTTTTTCATCGTCTCGATCCCCAAATTCTTCTATGTGGGCACGTCGTTGTCTGGGGCCCATTCCCATGCGATTTAGTGTCTCATCACCAAGATTTTTTTTTCAGCACGGGGTTTCCATTTGATTCATCGATTCCATGTTGGCGGGCCAACCTATAGACCCGACGACCAAAAGGGAGGCCTGTGCCCTTACATGTCGCCCTTACGGCCCTTACGATCTGGCGGAGCACTATACTGGGAAGGCATGAGTGTTTCATGCCCAAATTAGAAACCCTAAATATACGCCCTTGGGTTTTGAGGAATAGTTGGAATGGAGTAATGTGATTAGGAGGAAGAAGAGGATTGATTGTTGAAAGGTGGGTTTAGGGATTGAATGTTTTAGGATGGGTTGTTGAGGGTAGAGGCTTGAAGTGAGAGAGTGGATGTGATAAAGAAGGGATGGGTTTACGGGTTTGGTGAGGGAGAGAGTTTCCGTTGGTTTAGAAAAGGATGGAGTGTAGTGTGACGGAGAGAGTTTCCTTTGATTTAGAAAAGGATGGAGTGTAGTGTGAGGGAAAGGAATAGGGTTTAGGGCTTTAAAGAGGTAAAGAAAGTGGGCCCCACATGTATTTAGATCCTAGAAGGGACCCCCATTCGTCAGCCCAGTGGGGGCCACGTGGAAGTCCCCGAGCGAGGGCCCCTCTGAAGTCTGGCTCCCTGAGCGGGGGCCACGTCAGCTGGGTGGGGGCTCCTCCGGCTGGGTGGGGGCCCCTCCAAAGTTTGGCTCCCTGATAGTAAGAACTTCTAACACACATATCTTGCAAACTACAATGAGTTATTCGACGTGCTATAGATGAATTTGGGGTAGGAGAATTTACTCTATTCAAATAATATGGTTATTTCATAAAATTCCATCAGGTTAATGGTAAAAGTCCATTTTATTTATATTTTACTATTGATAGTAAAATTTTATTTAATTATAGTTCTTTATCCTTGAACTTTAGGATTAGTGTCTAAAATGAAGGTAAGTAGAAAAATTAGAAGAATAAAGTGGTGGAAGGTGAGATTTTTGAAGAAGATGGGTTAGAAGGGGAGATTCTAAAGGTTAATGGGCCTGTGAGGAAATGAGATTTGAAAGATTAGTTTAGAGAGACTTCTCATGGAAAAAGAATGGATTTGGAAGAGAGTTGATGGTGACCCTTTTCGGATTCAAGCGGACGTTCACATGGTGGTCTAGGTAGGTCAGAAGTCTCTCAAGCTCAAGGCGGAGATGACTTGGCCCCTTAAAACTAAAATAGGAGTATGTCCTACCTCGGATCAGATTATTGGACATGCAATGCACGTGTCTGGGGTAATGGGTGCTACTTCATCCGTTTGACTCCTTGACATTGGGTCATATTGCCTCCAATATTTGAATTCCCAACTATAAGTGATTTAAATCATTGCTTATGACCTAAGTCCTTTCTATACCTGAACCTTAGGCTAAGACTTCTGTATTCGGATTAGCCGGATGACTTGGTCCTAGGGTCCTATAAGTGTCGCTAAGTTCGATCGCTCCCTCCTACGTTAGCGAATGCGTTATGACGAGTTCATAATCTACAGCTCAATTTAATCCAAACCATTGCTCTATTACCATCTGTAACACCCCAGGTTTTCAGGGGCCATGTAGGAACTCGACCTCCAAGTTCTCGGGTGTCACCTATACTCTAATTGTTGTGATTTGTACATAAATTAGTTTAAATGAGCAATAAAGAAATCGACTGGAACATAAACCACAACCATAACTAATATACTGAAATAAAGGCGGCTAAGAAACACAAGTCTACAGGAACATCAAATGGGTCGCACAAAGCGTTGCCCGATAAAATTTATATAAGAAATGCCTAAAAGAAAGGGTGCGCTAGATCCCTACTCAACAACCCATAAATAACCCGCACAATCTACGGTGATCCACCCATAAGCTGGAAGTAGGAAAGCTCCTCTTCCTTATCTATGCTTACCCTGCTCGGCTCGTCGAGCTCTGCCTCACTTGCATCTAGTAAAGGGTCTGATTGGTGTTTTAAAACACTATCCCAGAGTGAGAGTGAGTAGCTAACTCAGTGGGTGCCATTGGCCATAAGTTACATCAAATAATAATTTTATGATGAATTTAATGAAAAATATACATTCATAAATCACTAACTAGTCTTTGTTAATGCGTATGCATGAGTTTTGTATGATGCATGACCTCACTCACATCACTCCCTCAAGCGACTTCGTCTCATGACTGCGCATAACTAACACTCCCTCATTGCGACTTCAACTGTCGAGTCGCCAAATCCTAGCTAATGCGATGCATGAATAATGTTAGCCGAGTATTTAGTTAATTCCGTTCATCCAATAGGTTGGGAAAATTGGTACACCCCGACAATATCAATGCCCTCATCCATTTACGAGGCCTGGACCCCTCAATGCACGAGGCCAGGACCCCGCGATCCTTAATCCCATCAGGGTCCCCACCCCCGACTGCAAGCACGTGGGGAGTGCTAGAAAGTGGGATCGTTCACGGTCACTACGGGGAGGTTCGTCACCCCAGCCTAGACAGATAGCTTGGACACAGTGTCCCATTCCACCATGCTCGGCTCATGAGATTGTGGATTGGTTTCCTGCTGTTGTCAGTGGGCGTCAGTAGGCGAGGGGTGTTCCAGGTTCTAAACAGGCGTGAGCAAACATGGTTAACAAGCATGGTTGGTCAGTCGGTGGACTAGATTGTCCAAGTTCAAGCGAGCACGTAACGCACAACATTAGGTGCAAGCAACCCATGTAGTCCCAGTATTGTCGCCCATTCGTGTCCGCTCAAATCAGTCAGTCTGGTCATAGGGCGGTCTAACTAACTGGACCACCCTCACAATTCTTACTTCCTGACCAACCCAGAGAATGGGTTGTATTCAATATCACTTCTAAGCGGCTAAGGATTCATCTTCAAGTATAAATGGAATTATGCATATAATACATTAAGCATAAAATTTCAGGATATTAAGATGAATGCATCTACTCTTAACAACATACGTTAATCGTGTGTGCGTGTGGTGTCAAATTTCTTAAGAGGCAAAGGATAACACATCACTCATAGTATAAAAATTCAACAAGAAATAAAGCAATCATACATGCTACAGAGAAGATAAAAAAAAAATCAGATGTAAAATGAACATGCAACACCAATTTCATGCCCAAACGAATTGAAGACCAATTAAATATCAATTTATCATCGCATGCATGTTGGGTATACCTAGCATGTAGGTTCCTAGCTAGATTTTCTCTAAATTACTCATGCACATCAATCTAACATCCACAATCATTAAATTTATCATAAAATTGGTACTTGGTCACCTAAGGATAATGGTCCGCACCTTAAGAGGAGATTTTCATTTTTTGAGATCTTAGGATTTGAGGATTTGAGTAAAATCACCAATTTCTAAATCAAAATCAAGAGAAACAATATTAATGACTAAAAATTTATACTAGGTTGCTTAATTAAAGGGAAAATATACCATTCTTACCTCCGATTCTTGATATGGGTGGATTTGGTGGAGGTTTGTAGTAGACACTGGTTTGGTTGAGGAAATACCAACCCTACAAGTATCAAGATTCCCCTCACTCACACAAACATTCTCTCCCTTATCTTTCTCTTCATTTTCTCTCAATCTCTCTTTCTCTTTCTCTTCTCCTTCAGCCAAGGTAGGGCATGAAATTCGTATGGGAGAAGGGGGTGCCCAAATGAGGCCCTTTTATAGTGCCAGATTTGGTAGAAATGGCCCCAAGGGTTGGGTTTTTACTATATTAGCCCTATGACAGCATTTTTCTAACCTCTAGGGCCCATTATGGGGTGTACTTGCTGATATACATCGTAGAATAGTTAACCCTAATGATGATCTACGTATGGACATGATCGGCCCGCCATTTGGATGCGCCGATCGATAGATGTGATTAGAAGTCTATTCAACGGTCACTAATGCTCGATCGAGGCCTCGACTATACGGATATGAGTAGGGAAATATCCTTACTTTACGTGTAAGGTTTGGTCATAAACCCATGGTTCGAAATTCTTAACTTTGCATAAGAGTGAACGACTCAATTCACTTAAGTTTCAACTTCTTCCTTTTGGGTATTTGCACTTCTCATAGACTCATCCTTCGGCTCAAGTTGAGCAGTTCTGGACACTACCCAGGTCTGACTCCTGCGATGGACGTCAAGCCCAGTAAGACGGACATTATTCTATAGTTTTGGAACTAGTGGCCCACTAACAAGCGGTCTAGAGCTTGTTTAGAAAATCGGGGCATTTCTGCAATGAATTAGGTATTGAGATTTCTCGTGGAAAATGATTAAGGTTTGGATTAACTATATTCATAGTGTGACCTATTTATAACTAGTGAAAGTGGAGATTTGGTCATAATTACTCTAGACCGTCGGTTTTAGGCTAAAAGAGTAATGAGATTGATTTGCAATGGGTCGGTCAGATTTGGGCCCTATGTTAATAAATCATGGGGCTAAACTTGATTTTCAAGTGATCAGTTGGGTTTATTAGTTTTCTATGATTGATCAATTTTATTTGTACTGTTCTTTATCGGTACCAATCGCGTATAAGCTCACCTTGAGCGTCAATGGTCCGTAAGTGATGACATGACTAGTTATAAAAAAATTTTAAAGCATTTTTTGCAAATCAAAAATAGTAAAAATTCGGGGTGTTACAAGGGGTGATCCAACTCCTTCCTAAATTTCATGGGCTTGAGTAAGAAGATCCATATTTACACTTAAAAGAGTTTGATGAGATCATAGCCACTTTATATTTTCCAAACGTGTCTGAGGACACAGTCAGGTTGAAACTCTTTTCCTTTTTCTTGAAAGAGAAAGCTAAAATGTTGTTGCATTCACTATGTCCTAGATCTATTGACACATGAAACAATATGATAAGCGAGTTCATAAAGAAATTTTTTTCACATCATAAAATGAACATCCTTAGAAAGTCAATCATGAACTTCGTCCAAAAGGAGGATGAAACATTCTTCCAATGTTGGGAGCGGTTCAAGGATCATGTCAGTTCATGCTCACAACACGGTTTTGAAATGTGGCGCATTACACACTTTTTCTATGATGGTCTGACATCTTCCATGCTTCAATTGGTTGAGACAATGTGTAATGGAAAATTCATGAATGAAAATGTTGATGATGTGTGAGACTACTTAGATAGACTTGCTGAAAACTCATAATCATGGGATACTTACCCAAAATCAAGCACCACTTCTAAGCCCACTCAATCAAAGGAAAATGACAAAGTATACCATCTGAAAGAGGATGATGATATCAGTACTAAAGTGTCTACTCTCATAAGGAAATTTGAGGCCATGAAATTAAAGAAGGATAAGGTTAAGGAAATAGTTTGTGGTATTTGTGCCTGCAACATTCACACAACTAAAAATTGTCCAACGATACTTGCCTTTCAAGAGGTGTTGAATGAGTAATCTAATGTCGTAAAAAATTACTGTAAGACCCACATCCTAGCCGTACCGTTTCATAGGCCTCTGTGGTCCTACTGGTCGAATTTCGGTGACCTACGATCTGTTTTCAGCGTTTACGCGTAATTCTGAGACGTATCCCGTATGTCAGAGTTAGCTCGACCCGAGACTTGTACTAGTGCGACCGCACCATCATCGCGGTTCCGATGCCGCGTCTTGCACGCCAATGCGGTACCCTGGCCAGGAGATGTGGGCCCATGTTCAGTTCGAGAAAAATGCCGCGTGTTGCAAATTCTGAGAAAATTCATCACATCAATCACCTCACTTCTCAACAGTACACCCATCACTCAACCCATTACTCTCCCCATTCTCAAGTACAAAAGTACTCCCAAAAGTCAACAATTACCTTACCTCTTATGTCACACCACTCCTCCCTCTCTCCCATTATCTCTCTCTCTCTCTCTCATTTTCTCTCTCCATTTTCAAATAACACCCAACGTCCATGGCTCCATGACAGGAGCTAGTGTGGCTACCTTTCTATCTCTCATCTCCACCCTCCATGACCCATCTCAACCGTTGAAATTGTCCCATTAGAGCTCTAGATCATGTTGGCGGAGAAAGGACGAAGTGATCTTGATGTGGGTGCTTATCTCTCTCTCTTCCTTTCTCTTTCTATCTCTCTTTCATTTTATGGTATTGATGAGGTGTGTGTGGCCCACCTAATGGGTTCAACCGAAATCCAGGCCGTCTAGATTTTATAGGCATCCGATTGGTGGAGTACACCTCATTGTCCATTGATGGAAAGGCCTAGATGAAGGAAATCATAGAAAAATCAGCTTTACCCAAATCTGGTGGCCCCACACGTGCGGACCCACCTTGATGTACGCGTGACCTCCACACCGTCCATTCATCTTACGGTCAAAATGGTGGAACCCACCGTGATATATATTTGTTTTTGGGCATACTGTGCATCCAGGGAGTCCAACACTATATATATATTGTATACATTACACTATCCACACACACATGGATCCGACCTTGATGTATGTATCCAATCTACACCGCCCACCCTTTTTCCCAGCTCATTCCAGGCGTTGATCTAAAAAAATGAGGCCAATCCGAATCTCCGATGGGCCATAATATAGAAAATAATGGTTTGGGTGATTTAAGTGGTTAAGGCCCATTTTGATGTTTTTATACATCAAAAATACTGTAAATTGGACTCCATAGATCTGTTATAAGCCGGGGGAAACAATGGTCGGTGTGGATTTTACCGATGTGGGCCCCACCTATGAAATATTTATTTTATTTAAAAAAAGAAAAGAAAAATAAAGAGGGAGCAGGTTGCTGACGTTATTGTTGTCAGCATTTGGGGACACTGCAGCGTCCAGCGCCCCAGCAGGGTGGAACGGTGGGCCCCACCACAGGCCCTACTGTGACATGTGTTTCATCCACACCGTGCATTTTATGGCCCCCTTTTTGGGCAGTGGGTTACCCAAAAATCAACTTTATGTGGTGCTCAGGTAGCCCACATCACAAGGAACTGTGTGATTGATTGTTTGCCAGTGAAACCCTTTGGGTTGTCACAAAAGTTTTTGGATCATTATAAAATATGTTTTTTTTCCTTTTCAATCCGGGTCAGTAAGACCCATCCAGGCCATCCAGCCATTGGGTGGGCCACGCCGTGATGTGTGTGATGCATCCATCATCTAAGGACGCTAGACTGGATGCGTGTGATGTAAAATAATAATAATAATAATATTTTAATAGATATTATATATATATATATATATATATATATATATATATATATATATATATATATATATATATATATATATATATATATATATATATATATATATATATATATATATATATATACTGTATATGTTTTGAGGTGGACTACGCTTGTGGACCCACCATGATGGATGTGTTAGGTCCCACCGTTCGGAACGTCCAGAGGGTCTAGACGGTGGGTGTTTTAAAGATATTTAGATATAATATATCTTATATGTAATATATTATATTATATTATATATTATATTTCCTGCAGCTCTGACGTCTGCAGCTTATGGACCCCACTATGGTATGTGTTACATCAGGGCCGTCCATATGTTGGACGGCCAGCAGCCTCACCACTGATAGATGTATTTCATCCCAACCGTCCATTCATTTCATCTGGACGATCGTACCGTGATGCATGTTTTTCATTCAACGCTGGCCCTTGCACTTCCTCACACACACACGTTTATATATAATAAATCTGTATGCATATAATGTATTTAGTATATAATATATCAATAATATCATATTGGTGGGCCACACGTGTGGACCCACCACCTCATTTGCATAAGATCTGCACCGTCCAGATCATCAGACTCTCTGGACGGTGGCTTTTTCCATGGCATGTTATATTATAATATAATGTAATATATTATTATATTATATATGTTAAGGTGGGCCACTACGTGGACCGCACCATGATGTATGTTACATCTGCACCGTCCAATTACTGGACGGTGCAGTAGCCATGATGTCCAAGTTGTCCATCCATCTTGCTAGATGAGCCACCGTGATATATGGTTCTTATCCACGCTGTCCAAAATTTTGGACGAGTGGGACCTACCCTGTATGTGTTATACCTAAACCATTCACCCCGCTGAAGCACTGGCCACGTGTATGTGGACCCCACTCATCCATTCCGTCCCTTTCATCTGGACCATCCGTCCATGTGGGCCCACACATCAGCTATATAGCTGATGCACTGACGTCAGCAGCCCTGTTGGGTTCCTCATGATGTATGTGTTAGATCCAACCGTCCTTCCACGCTGCTGGAGAGGCAATGCATCCACACGTGTGGGGCTTTCCTTGATGTATATGTTTCATCCCAGTTGTCCACATGGGACACAGGTGATGTATGTGCCTTATATCTTGACCGTCCATGTGCGACATGGACCCCACAATAATGTATGTAATCCACACCATCCGGCCCTAGACAGTGGGTCCACCAGTTGTGTAATCAAAGGGCCCAGCATGTTGTACGTGTTTCATCTATGCCGTCCACTTATGTGGCCCACCTTGATGATGTATTGTATTTCCGCTTCATCCATGGGACATAATGTATCTTTTGTATCCCTGCTATCCATCTATGGGACCTCCATGATGCAGATGTTGTATCTACAATGTCCAACCATCTTGGGAGATAATTTTATGGCTTGGGAAGAAGAATAAGACAGATCTAATGATCAGGTGGACTACACTGCAGAAAATAGTGGAGATTGAACGTCCACCGTTGAAACATTCTTTTTTTTGGGGGTCACAGGGGTTTTGGATCAATATGATATTTGTTTTTCCCTTAATTCAGGTCTTTGTGACCTTCTGATCAGATTGGATGGGGAATAAACTTTATGGTAGGCCCTGTGATTAGTTTAATAGTGCGAACCATTATCTCCACAGTTATTTGTGGTGTGGCCCAGATGACCTCCTGCTACGATTCATTTGGACAACACACTAAAATGATCTCTAAAAATAGATGTATGGTGTAAGTTGCTCACCTAGAATGGTAGGCCCGATTTGACGATAATGAGGCCCACCTCGATGTATTCTATGGCTCATCATGTTGTATGTTTGAGACCCATGTGATAGGGCCCACCTACCTTGTATTTAAGGTCCATATGATGGGACCCATTGTGATGTATATTAGGCCATTATGTGAGGCCACGAGCCCACGGTATGTTCGGCCCTATGTGGGCCACTCCTTAGGAGCAATGTTGGTTAAATGTCCACATTGATGGGCAATGATGGTTGGATGTTTGCATTGTGACCTTCCCTTAGGCCTTGTTAGGTTCATTCTCATCATTCCCTCAGTGGGTTGACCCAAATAAGTGGGCCTCATTCACCGTAGGCGGATGGCTCCGTGTTATCGGATTTGATATAACTACGGCCGAGTGCTGATCTTTATACTATAATTGATCGACTGATCATCTATGGACCTTGTTTTGTTTATCTATTGATTTTCGATGCGATTAACGTGACCGATTGTCAATACCGATTGTCGAGGCCGATTATCATGACCGATTACCGATCGTGGCTGATTATCGATTAACGTGGCCGATTGCTGATTCTGTTTATCGTGGTCGATTGATCGATTACCAATCGAGGCCGATTATCGTGACCGATTACCGATCGTGGCCGATTATTGATTGACATGGCCGAATGCCGACTCTGCCTGTCATGGACGATTGACCGATTACCGATCGTGGCCTATTGTCGATTGACGTGGCCGATTGTCGATTTTACTTGTCATGGCCGATTAACCGATTCTAATTATCGAGGCCGATTATCGATCGAGGCCAATTATCGTGGCCGATTGTCGATTCCGATTGTCGTGGCTGATCGTCGATTCTGATTGTCGAGGCCCAATGTGATGTATATGCGAGCCGTATTTGAGGCCCGTTGTGATGTGTATTCAGCCCGTGTTTAAGGCCCAACGTGATGTATATGAGGCTTATGTGATGAGGCCCACTGTGATGTATTTGAGGTCTAGGCGATGGAACCCATTATAATGTGTGTTAGGCCCATGTGAAAGGCCCATCGTGATGTATATTAAACTCTTGAGTGAGGCCCATAGTGTTGTATATTTGGCCCTTGTGTGTGGCTATGAGTCCACTATATGTTAGGTTTTACGTGGGTCATTCCTTGGGAGATAATGTTGGTTAAATGTCCACGTTGTCGATGTCGATTGTCAATGCTTGTTATTGATACCGATTATGAGTATGTGACTGCATAGCATCATGATATATGCCTATACGCATCATCTGCATGTCTGTCATGAGATATAATTGACCATTGCATATGTCATAGTGCTGGTTGTTATGAGACTCCCTGATAGGTGGAGATTGTCTCACATGAGGGCACGATATGCACAGGATTGATGCATGATTGAATTGTATGACTCATGCATCTTTTATTATGTGTTATGATTACTATATGCCCTAGCGACATCAGGGCTGTAGCCTCCACAGACATATCGTGGATGGCCAGATGGGATACTAGAAATATGTTCTACATGGGGTGCTATAGATATCCTTGGGTGAAAGTCTCAGAACCCTCTTGGTTCCAGAGGTTGCTCCAACGTCTAGACTGAATGGGTAGATGAGCGCCGAGTGTCAATTACCAGATGGCTACGCTCTCCACTGTGTCGTGGTCGGTTGGAAGGGGGTGCGTCCTTACCTGCCCAAGAGGAGGGGGTAATGCTAGGCTGAGTCTGACTAGCTTGAGGAATGGGTCCGCTATTGATGAGCCGGGCCCGATATTGGCAGGCAGATAGTGAGGTCTCTTCCACTCACCTTGTTGCGCGCGATGGGGCGACAATCTGGTTTGGAGTGTAATAGACCCCGGTGATTTCCTAGATAGGAACCGTACTGATATGTGGACTTATTGAGTAGGAGTTGCATGCTCATTCATTCATTTACTATCCACTCAGGCTGGTGGTGCATAACTAATTATTGTGTACCTTCGTTATGGCAAGGATTTCGGTTGGGCGCGCAACCAACCTGAGATCAGGAGTTTACCACGTTGAGTCTGACTATCCAAATTTAGGTATGAGACTGGTTTGGATAGAAGTCCATTATGGCGGACCCCGTAGCCTGCGATATTACGTGCTATCATCCCGACTTTACACTCCAAGTATGGTCATTTCATTCGCATCGCTTATTGCATTACATCCGCAGGCATATGACATTTTGGGTTGCTATGTTTCTGCACTTATATGGCCTAGATAGGCTTAGCAGGATTTATATATTACATTGCATCCTCGACATCTGATATTTAGCTCTTTATGATTCTTTATTGAATAACTGTTCTATATTGCGTATTCTGATATTTATTGACTTATGGACTTGTCAGTATTTCTACTTATTCCGATGATGTACGAATTATGAATTACCAGTATTTTTGGTATTGTATGATTATGACATTGTATTGAATACTTGACACTTACCTTGTGCACACACTTACACCACTCTCTAAGCTTTTTATAAGCTTATGCACGATAGATGCGTGCAGGTGATGTTAGGTTGCAGCCGTGTTGAGCTTGGAGCGTGCAGTGGTCTTCTGGAGCTTGATTCTCTATTTATGTATTTTTCCATTCAGTATTGTATTCCAATGATTATATTATGGATATGTGATGATGATGTTTTCTTTGTGAATTGGGTAATCTTGTGGTTATGCTTATTACTAGTTAAATGCACATTTTAAAAAAAAAATCTCTAGTAGGATCTCAGGATCGGAATCTGACATATGAACGCTAAGAGCCGAAAATGGGGTACTACGGAGGCTGTCGGCACCGGATTCGGCGATCGGTATTCTTGTGAATCCGATTTTCGGGTTTGGGGCGTGACAATTACCAAATACCTTTCAATGGACCTACCTCCAATACATACAATCCCAGTTGGAGAAATCATTCAAATTTCAGTTGGAGGAATGGACAAACTACTACCCTTTAAGGTTTCTTTAATAAAATTCCAAATCGAGTGAAACCTTAAGAAGATTTGGTTCTAAAACGCATTCAAGACCAAGAGTTACTTAATCAGAATACATCACAATCAATCCAGAAAATCAAATTAATAATTGGAATGCTTGCGTTATCTATCCAAAGGATGGAGTCACAATTAGTAACTGTGGGAAAGCGGATGCTTCTTGCTCAACCACTCCCCAATCCCAAACCACAATATGAGATAAGTGACCCCAGCTCTTCAAATTAGATAGAGTAAGCTAAATCTATCACCACTCTTAGGAGTGGGAAGACCATTGACAAAACCATTCTAGTTAGGGCTGAAAATCCTAAGGACCCGGAAGAGGACAACAATGATAGACCTAACATTGCTCCATAAGAGTTGGAACCGGAATTTCAGGGCAAGCCGATTGCTCCATTCCCCCAATGGTTGGTTGCACCAAAACCTCTCTCTAACTCTCAGGACATTCTAGAGGTGTTGAAACAAGTAAAGGTCAATATTCCCCTACTTGATGCCATAAAATAAATACCTTCATATGCCAAATTTCTAAAAGACTTGCGTACGACTAAAAGAAGAGAAAACATTCAAAAAAAATTATTTTAATTGAAAAAGTGAGTGTCATCCTAAAGCAAGATGTGCCGTAGAAATTAAAAGATCCCGGTAGCCCAACCATCACTTATGTAATTGGAAATTAACTCATTGAGCATGCACTTCTTGATTTAGGAGCGAGCATAAATCTGATTCCCTACTCGGTGTACAAACAATTATGTTTGGGTGAATTAAAACCCACCCTAACCACATTATAACTTGTTAATCGCTCAGTTCATGTACCGAGAGGGATAATTGAGGATGTGTTGGTCCATGTTGATAGATTTTACTACCCAGTAGATTTTATCATCCTGGATACGGAACCCACATGAGCACTCAAATTCTTGTCATCCTTGGTCGCCCATTCCTTACCACTTCATACACAATCATTAATTACGAAAATGGAGTTATGAGTATTTCTTTTGAAAATATGACATTGGAGTTAAAGATATTTTTTAATATGGACAGAAGGTTAGAGGATGATGATGATTTCCACAACATTAACATGATTGACTCTTTTGTGGAAGATAGGATACCTTTGACCTTATCCTCTGACCCTCTAGAGATGTGCCTGGCCTACTCTCTTGATTTTGATGATGACATGATTAGGGAAACATGTGCCATGCTTAATGCTGTGCCGGTACTTGAAGTTAACCGATAGAGGCCACAAATTGAAGAGTTGCCCAAAATTGATGAAGTGCTTCTACCATCTAACCTTAAGCCACCGAAGCTTGACCTAAAACCTTTGCCCTCTAATTTGAAATATATTTATTTAGGTCAAGATGAGACATACCTGGTGGTGATTTCTTCTCACCTTGATCAAGAGATGTGGGTATCTTTCAAATATAATGATACTGACATACTTCACTCACATGACACCCCTGGTTCCAATGATGAGGAAGAGGTTAGTTTATTCAAACCTCAACCCAATCTAGAAAAAGAATGTGAGGAAAGCGATCCTATTCCATGTGTGTATTATACTGAAATGGATGATGATAAGTATTGGGATGAGATTCATTAGAGCACAACCCAAGATTCACTAGAATCAACTTCAATTATAGTCCAGGAAGGTGATCATGAGGCACAGGAAGCTCTACTCTACTCATATGACATGTTTGATTTAAATGTGGAGGAAGAGTCTCTTCCAGGGCAAGAGCAAGAGAGCATGCATCCATCCAATTTCAGAGACGATGGACTCTTTGGGGAGATTATCACAAGTTTCAATGAGGAAAAGGAGTCACTCTCAATTGAATTTTTTAACTTTTTTGATGATTGCTTGGCACATTGTGCAAATTCAAATGATATTATGATAAAAGAAATAGTGGATGCCCCACAAGACAATACCTCGGTAGTTGTCACTAACCGAGAGAACCCCTATTCTGAAGCCCCTCCTTCCCCAGATCTTAAATGTTTATCATTAAAGGAGGAAGAGCTGAAATTGAACCAGAGTCTGAAATTCAGAATGTGTCGAGACTACATCACTCTCTGAGATTTTTTCTGAATTCTATCTACTTGTAGTCTCTGATTTACCATGGGATACTAACTTTAAAACATTTTCTGTCATAGGTGAATTATATATACTTTGGATACCTCAAGTGATTGAATGACAATTTTTTGTTGAGGTTCATCAATTTCTCTGAAAATTCATGCTCCAGGGCATCCAAGCCTATTGCAAAAAGAGCTTTTGAATGATCTTGTTGAGAAACCTACTGAAAAATTTATCATGATATTGGCAGGAGGAGGAACCTTATTGCATGCCTGAGTAGCTTTTCCCTTGATCTCTTAGTCTGATGGAGGTATATGTAGGTTTACTGCTTTCATAGGACTAGGGTAGTTTGCTTTTTGTCATTCTAGGATAGTCGAATTTATGCTGTTAGGATAGTTGCTTTCCATTTGTTTTAGGATTGTTTCTTCTTATGGTTTAACTCTTGTGCTAACCCACTTTCACACTGAGATCTCTTTGGAAAAGCCTCTTAACTCATCCATCAAGTACTATCTTTCTATCACTTCTCCTTCAATTTTGTTGTCTCACATGCATTGCATGCTTATATATTTACAATGAGGACAATGTAGATTTTGGGTTGGGGATGAGAGATTAGGTTACCTAATCAGTATTTTCTTAGTCTTGAGAAAAAATTGTGATTTTTTTTTAAAAATTTTTTCTAAAAAATCTTGTGAATTTGAAGTAATTTTGATGGCCGTCTTTGATTTAGAAGTATAAGATATGTAATATTGGTAATTTATGACTCTTGGATTCAACTACCTGTTAGATTTCACAGTTAAGTTCGAATTATTAATCCATGATTAGAAGCTTTAAACATTGATTGAGTCATGATTTCACATGTCACATCTATCTTACACATTATAGGTTTAGTTCGATATTGAATTATTAACCGGGTAATCACTAGGCATGGAAGGACCCAACCTGGGGAATTTTCCCATCATGTTCATTGAAAAAAAAATGAATACCCAGCTAAAAAACAGTTGTATTAAAAAATGGCTACCTATTAAAGATCTTTTAAAAGGTTGACACCGTGTGAAGCCATCGATGGAAAAATCAAAAGCTGGAAGAATAAAAAAGTTAAATTGTAAGAAAATTTTTTATTTCGGTACGGTTATCTGGAATATTCCTTTTTGTTATCAATGTTATCATGCAAATTGACAATTGGACCTTTAATTGTATAAGTCAAGGTTGCACTATATACTCATGGAACTCAATGTTTAGAATTTATTTATTTTTCTAATAGATGGAGTAATACTTTGAACTTGACTATGAGGTTTACCATGCGCTTGAGTCTAGGAGAAGGTAATGCCCAACATTCATGAATCTTACAATTCTATTTACAGGATTGTTATTCCAAATTCACTCAGTTTTATAGGAATTGTCTCGTAATTTTTAAATTAATTTTCACATATTTTGCTTGAGACTAGCAAAATGCTGGATGGGGATTGTGTTGAGGGTCAAATATTACACATTAGACCCTAGTTATTATCTAATTTTATGAACATGATACTGTTTAACACCCTATTTTAATCATGTTTGTACTGCAAGGTGAATTTAGGAGCCTGGACTGAAAAAGGGTACTAAATGCATAAATTTAATGCTCAGAAATCACCAGGGCAAAGGACAAACCCCAGGGGACCGAGATTGAAGAATGTACACACTAGAGATCTGAGAAAATCAAGCAATCATGCTAAAGAGGCTTAAAAATTGTCCAGAATGCAAGATCACAGGGTTCTCACCATCCGTTCGGCTCGAAACTTTATATCTGGCCTGAGGACCATAAATTAACCATACACGTCAAATTTCAGTCATTGGATCCTAGTGGAAGTCACCCAATGGACAAATCAACCTATAAATCTTCAATTTGGGGCTCACTTGATATCTAGATATGTTTCGATTTTGGTCTCAACCCCTTAAATTAGATGAGAAAATGGATAGACGGAGCGGATTTCCCATAAAACATCACAGTGGACCCCACATGAAGGGTTGCGTGTGCATGGACGACGCACACCTACGCCACATCGGATCTCCAGTCTTGGTCAAAGACGGTTGACCTCTTTCTAAAATAAAAATTGAAATCGCCAGCGTCCGCACGTCCGGATGCTAGGACATGTAGTGGGCTATCCAGATCGATCCAGATGGGTGATCTGGACCATTCATTGTGCTCAGGGGGTGGCCACGACCATAGCCATGCTCTCCTTCTGCTCCCATGCACGTGTACACACGAAGATCACCGTCAAACGCCGGATGAACGATGGGATGATTTGATATATTGGGCCGCACCAAACTCAACCAAAATCACCCCTTCTCGACTGGTTTTTTGCCAGGAATTCAATGGATGAGGTGGATTTCATCGAAAACATCACTGTGAGGCCCACCGAACATCTTAGCGCAAGAAACGTGTGCAGGGCCCGCATCTGGGAAAAGCGGACGTTTCGAGATGTTGTGGGCCACTGTTCGTGATCGGATCAGTGATCTGAACCATCTAGAAGTTCAGAAAGGGGGCCATGACCCTAGCCATGAAGGCCAAACAGAGGTTAGGATGATCGACTGTCCCAAAATCTCCACCAAAAGTAACTCAGTTTGCATTTTTCCTATGCACGGTGTTGCAGTTTCGCATAGTTGCGTAAAAGCTCTCCACTGACTTCTCCAGCCTCTCCACCTCCCTTTGCTCTCTATAAAAGGGAGAGAGAAAGAGAGAGAAACCATGCGAGGAAGCCGTGGATGTGAACGTGAGTAAGAGGGAGAGAGAGCAAGCATGGAGGTGATGGTTTCAGTTTTTCTTCTTTCTTTCTTTTATGTTTTCTAAGATTTTTATCCTCATCATGTCTATGATAGGCTAAACCTCTTAGCTAAGGCTAAGAGGTGAAGCTTGTAGCATGATGGGAGACTTTTTATTTATGCATTTTGATTCATATTTAAATTGAACTAATTTTGATTCTAGTTTGATTATAAGGAATGCCTTTAGGTTTTAATGGTTTGTTGTGACTTAAATTACAATGGATCTATAATATCTTTAGGTATGTTCTTTACATTAGCGAGATTATGAAGATGAGAAGCCCTATTGTTCAGCATCGTCTCACGGGCATGTTAGATGACTGAAGCCTTCCTAATGTTCATAACTCTCTTAAATTGGATGTAGATTGGTTAAATTCTATTATTTGCTTTGTCTCAGGGGCATGGCCTTGTGATGAAATCAATTTTAATTTTCATCCTTCTCATATTTTGAAAACAGGATCAAAGGAAGTTCATAGTTAATTTTTAATATTATATCTTCCAACTGGATGAAGATAGGACTCTGATTCTAGTTGTGTTCTTGAATCAAGCATAGATCTCCCTGATATCTACAAGTGGATCCTTGGCACCCTAGTTTCCTACCTTGAATTTTATAAGTTTTAGTTAAAGTTATTCATCATTATTCTCTTAAAATTCCTTGATTTAGATTACATCTTCGCCCAGTTCTAGTTTGAGTTACTTTTAAATTGCATACAAGGTTTAGTCCTTATGGATTTGATCTCGGTCTTATTGAGATTATTATTACATCACAACCCTATACTTGGGGTGTGAACACCTAGATCCACCTTTGTGTGCTTCCGTGGTCCCCCAGCAACTTGGATTATCATTTCATATCCACAAGTAAGGATGAGCATTAAGTCTCTTACTGAGCACTAGTAATGGGAAATTTGCTCAAAGCTTGTAGTTGAATTTCGTTTTGGGTCTATAATTTCAATGCATTAATTGAAAATTGGAGTTAGAACCATGGGTGTAACTCAGGCGGGTTGGGTAGGGTTTGTTGAGTCATGGATGTTATAGATGTTTCAATGTTAGAAACTGACTCTCCCCTCTTGGGTATGTATGAAGCCTATTTTCTTATGTTCTAAGAAAGCTCCCTTCATGAGTAGGTTGTCTTATAATATGAGGAGATCATATGTAGAGATATATCTTCATAAAGGGTGATTCCTTGATGAGAGATTATATAAGAGTAGGTGTGAGACCCGTATCCTAGTTCGTATCGTTCTGTAGACTTTCGCGATCCTCCCGGTCGAATTCTGGTGACCCACGACGCATAGATAGCATTTGCGCATGACCTTGAGTCACACCCTGTAATTTTGAGTTGGCTCGAATCGAGGTTTGTACCCTTACGACCGCACTGTCGTCGTGGTTCCAACGCCGTTTCTCGCGCACTGATGCGATAACTGGGCCAGGAGTTGTGGGCCCGCGTTCATTTTGAGGAAAACGCCGCACGTTACGAATTCTGAGGGAATCTCTACAACCCATCATATCAATCCATCAATCAAATAAGTTAAGTACATATCCCATCACACTCATCCCTCTCTCACCCAAAGTCAACAATACGCTTACCTAGACATTCCTTTCTTACCAACAAGTCAATGGGACCCATACCTCCCATGTCAAACACATCACTTCTCTCTCTCTCTCTCTCATTTCACACTCCATTTTGTAAGCAACTCCCAAGGGTGGATGTCCAAGCTTTCCAAGAGGAGAGCAAGTGTGGCCCACTTCTTACCCCAAAATCCTCACCATCTAACCCTTCAATTCTCATCACCCACCATTAAAGGGAAAGATAAAGAGATAAGGAGTCCATGGAGCCTAGAAGAAGCTGAATTGGTGGGTGATCCACCGTTGATTTTTATTTTAACGGCCCACTTGTTATGGGACCCACTTGATGTATGCATTGTATAAGGGAGGGCCCAATAGTGGCGGGGTCCCTCCCCTTCACGTTTCTCTCTCTTTCCCTCTCTCGTGATGGGTATGGCCCACTTGATCCACGCCTTACAAGCCGTGGGCCCCACTATGACGTACGGATTTGATCTCCGTCGTTTAGATCATGGAACCACCATGATGTGTGTTTTATCCAGACCATGCAGATGATGTGGGGTCGACCATGATGTGTGTGTTTTATCTACACCTTCCATCCAAAGGGGGCCAACGTGATATATGTGTTTTATCCCTGCCGTCCAAGGGCCCCACACGATGTATCTGTTTTATCCCTCACCATTTAAGACAGTGGGCCTGCTGTGATGTAGGTGTGATATCCACCATCCATCCAGGCCTCTCAGGCTTGGAGAATGAGGGAAATTCAAATATCAGGTGTAGTACACCGTCCACTGTCCAGACAAGTTGGACGTGGACGCTTACCATGATGTAAGTGCTTTCATCCCCACCGTCCAGATAGTCTGGACGTGGGGCCACCTTGATATACATCCTTTATCCGGGCCATCCACGTGGTACGTGGACCTCACCAGGCCGTCCATCTGGACAGTGGGCCAGCAGGCTCCATTCGATGTATGTAATCCAGACTATCCATTAACGAACGTCCAGGGATCTGGCTGTTTAAAATAATAAAATAAAATAAAATAAAAATAAAAATAATATATATATATATGGAGAGAGAAGTGGGGTGGCCCACCTCCACCACGTGGGGTCCACTGATGTATGGGTCGTGTCCCACCGTCCAGTATGTGGACAATGGGGACCACCGTGATGTATAAGTTTCATTTTCACTGTCCATCTGGACGGTGGATTCCACCGTGTTGTATGTGTTTTATCTGCACCGTCCAAGATGAGACGGTGGGCTCTCACATGATGTACTTGTTCGATTCATACCATCCATTTGTTTTGGCAGTGGATGGGGCCCACCTTACATGTGTGATGTATATCCAGTCCATTGATTTCATCGGGACATGCGACTCCCACTACATGATGTATGTATTTTATATTCACACCATCCATTCACGTGGCCCCCACCTGATGTACATGTTTTATCCAAGTTATCCATTTGATGGGCCCATTTAGTATGAATAGGGCCCAGCTCGTTGAGATGTATTTGAGGCCTAGGTAAGAGGCCCACTGTTGTATAGGAGGCCTAATATGTATGTGTGGCCCACTAATGTGTGTGAGGCCCAGCTGTCGTATAGGCCCGTGTTTAAGTTCCGATGAGATTTACACATGGCCCAAGTGATGAGGCTCATGGTGGTGTATTTGAGACCCAGATATCAGGCTCGATGTGATGTTTATATAGCCCATGTGGTGAGGCCCAATGTGATGCATATGTGGCTCTTGAGTGAGGCCCTTTGTGATGTATATTAGGCCCTTGTGTGAGGTCATGGGCCCACTATACATTTGGCTCTATGTGGGCCACTCCTTGGGAGCAATGTTGGTTATATGTCTACATTGATGGGCAATGATGGTTAAATGTCAATATTGTAACCTTCCCTTAGGCCCTTTATTAGGCCGATTACCAATTCCGATTGTCGAGGATGATTCCGATTATCGAGGCTGATTCTGAATGTCGAGGCCGATTTCGATTGTTGAGGCCGATTGTCGAGGTCGATTCCGATTGTCGAGGCTAATTATCGAGATCGATTTCGATTGTTGAGGTCGATTCTGATTGTTGAGGTCAATTTCGATTATCGAGGTCGATTGTCAAGGCTGATTTTGATTGTAGAGGCCAATTGTCGGGGTCGATTCTGAATGTTGAGGTCGATTCTGATTGTTGACACCGATTCTGATTATCGAAGCCAATTATCGAGGCCGATTCTGATTATCGAGGCTGATTGTCAAGGCCGATTCCGATTGTCAAGGTCGATTATCTAGGCCGATTCCGAAGGTCGAGGCCAATTATCGAGGCCTATTCTAAATGTCAAGGCTGATTTTGATTGTCGAGGCTGTTTATCGAGGTTGATTCCAATTGTTGAGGCCGATTATCGGTTGTCAAGGCCTATTCCAATTGTCGATGCCGGTTTCGATTATCGCGGCCGATTTTGATTGTTGAGGTTGATTCTAATTATCACGGCCGATTTCGATTGTCAAGGCTGATTCTAATTATCGCAGCCGGTTCCGATTATTAAGGCTGATTGTAGAGGCTAATTCTGATTGTCGAGGTCGATTCTGATTGTCAAGGCTGATTATCAAGGCCGATTCTGATTGTCGAGGCCAATTCCAAATGTCGAGGCTGGTTTCGATTGTCGAGGTCGATTCCAATTGTCGACGTCTATTCCAATTCTCAAGGCCGATTCTAATTATCGAGGCTGATTCCGATTATCGAGGCCGATTCTGATTATCGAGGGAAATTGTCGAGACCGATTTCGATTGTCATGGCTGATTATAGAGGTCGATTCTGATTGTCGAGGCCGTTTCAATTGTCGAGGCTGATTCCGATTGTCAAGGTTGATTATCGAGGCTATTATTGAAGTTGATTCCGATTATCGAGGCCGATTACTGAGGTCAATTGTCGAGGTCAATTATCGAGGCTGATTGTATAGGCCGATTATCGAGGTCAGTTATCGGTGCCGGTTGTCGATACCGATTATGAGTATGTGACAACATAACATTGTGATACATGCCCAGACGCATCACTTGCATATTTGTTATGAGATATGATTGACCATTACATATGTCATAGGGCGGGTTGTTTATGGGACTCCCTGAGAGATGGAGTTGTCCCACATCAACGCACGGTATGCGTAGGATTGATGCATGATTGGACTGTGAGATTTATACATTTTGTGATATGACCACCATACAGCCTAGTGACATCAGGGTCATGGCCTCCACAGGCATGTCGTGGATGGATAGATGGGACACCAAAAATGTTTGGTCTAGCATATGCGGGTCATAGACGTCTCTGGGTGAAAATCTCTAAAACCTCCGTGGCAAGTAGACGCCATAACGTTTAGACCGAGTGGATATATATATGAACGCATGAGGGTTGTATACCAGTAGGTTGTATATCCTACTATGTCGTGGTTGGTTGGGAGGGAGCATGACCTTACCCGCCTAAGTAAGGGGGTAATATCTAGGTTGAGTTTGACCAGCTTGAGGAATGGGTCCATTATCGACGAGTCGGGTCCAATATTGACAGGCGGATAGTGAGGTCTCTTTTACTTACCCAGTTGTGTGCTCGGATAGGGGCGACAACCTGACGTAGAGTGTAATAGACTCTGGTGATTATCCTAGAGATTTACGGTAATGATACGTGGACTTATTGAGCAGGAGTTGCATACTCATTCATTCATTCATTCACTATTCACTCGGGCTGGTGGTGTGTAACTATTTATTACGTGTACCTTCACAATGGTTAGGATTTTGGTTGGGGCGCGCGACTAATGTGAGATTAGGAGTCTACCACATTGAGTTTGACTATCCAAATTTAGGTATAGGACTAGTTTGGATAGAAGTCCCTTGTGATGGACCCTGTAGTTTGTGATACTACGTATTATCATCCTGACTTCACACTCCAGCTTGGTCATTTCATTCGCATCGCATATTGCATTGCTTCCTCAGCACATAGCATTTGGTTTATTGTGCTTCTATATTGCATAACCTAATTAAGGTTGACGATTTTCGTGGACTCGGTATCTGATATTTGGCTTACTATATTTCTGCATTGCATAGCTGATTTACATTACTTCCTCAGTATATGATATTAGCTTATTATGTTTTTGCATCGCATAGTCTGGAGAAGGCTGATGGTATTTATTAACTTGCCAGCAAGTTTTCGCATTACTCTGATATTGTACGATTTATGGATTGCCAGTATTTCTGATTACTTTAATATCTATATGCTTGGCACGTACATCACACACACTTACACCACCCTCTAAGCTTGTTATAAGCTTATGCACGATAGATGTGTGCAGGTAGCGTTAGGTCACAACAGCGTTGAGCTCGGAGCTTGCAATCATCTTCTGGAGCTTTGATTTTTGATATGTGTATTACCCTTTCAGCACTGTATTCAATTGTTTATATTAGTGGATATGTGATGATGATGTTGCCTTTGTGATTTGGGTAAACTTGTAGTTATGCTTGTTATGAAACAAATGTACATTGAAAATCCTCCTTGCAGGATCCCAGGATCGGAATCTGGTACATAGGCATCGGGAGCTGAGAATGGGGTACTACGGAGGCTGTCGGCAACAGATTCAGCGATTGAGAATTCTTTGAGCCTGACTTCCAAGTTTGGGGCGTGACAGTGGGAGAAGGGTAATCCTTGTATTTTGTGTTTTACTTGTTGTGCAAGATGCCTTTATTCTGCCAATCTGTTATACCGAGAGGTCTTGCTTCGGTTCAATTAAAGTCATTTTCGGTTCCACAGAAAACAAGTGGATTCTTAGGTTGCTCACTATGATGTTTCGGTCATTTTTGGTTTTACTGTAAATTTAGTCAAGTCAATTCAGTTTGACTGAAGGTTTAGTTCTGTCCAACTGGACTTGTTACGTAGAGTTACACAAATCTAGCCACTTAACCCTAATCAACAATTAAGGCATGTACCACTATGAATGTTTTCTCTCTAAGGGCAAGGGTTTACAAGGTAAGAGAGTTTCTAACATTTGTGAAGGCTTGTGAAGTGTTATTCTCAAGGGGGCTAAGGTTTCCTATGTTGTGCATCACAAGGAGAGACTGGATACATCTGTAATCGAATAAAGCGAGTTGGTGTAAACTCTAAAGTTTTGATTATAGTGGATTTCTGACGCTTTGTGATGTGGTTTTTTTATCGTAAATGTTTTCCACATAAATATCTGTGTTTTATGTGTGATTTCTTTATTTCTTATTCTGTGTAACACCCCGAAAATGGCACCTAAGTACATAGACTCTGATTCCGAGTTCCCAGGTATTAACCTAATAAAATGCACATGTGTCCTCATTTAATTTGCATTCATTCCATACACGAATGATCAGAGTTGCGCAATTCAACTTAGCGGAACCAAAACGAGATAAAGATAACAAAAATCCATAAATATAAGGCTAAGAGTTAAAAATACAATTCCAATAGTGATGGTCGTCCGAAATGGAGATTGTACAAGCCACAATATACGTACCCAAGATAATTAAAGTGTAAACTTTTCAAGTTTTTCCCTATCCTCTAAAACATAATGATGGTGGCAAAAGCCGATCTATGCCTACCCGTTTAAGGTATTGCTAGTACCTACATCAATAATATTGTCTGGTTGGTATTTTAAAACACCGTCTCAGGTGAGAGTGAGTAACTAACTCAGTGGTTCTATTAGTTCTATGTTACACATGTTATCAACCCAATTAGTAGAGGTAATGATAAAATAAGGAAACAAATAATTCCAAATACTTTTATTAAATACACAAATAAGATTATGAAACAATGCATGTACATTACAATCAAATACTCCCTCATTAAGTGAATCCAACGTCAAATCGTAACATCATATTCTAGTGTAATGCAATTGATGTGCATTATTAGTCAAATGATTATTAATTCCAATTCATACAACAAATTAATGAAGCTATGTATCACGCCCCAGACTCAGAAACCGGGCTCACAAAATTTTCGATCAATGAATCCGGTGCCGACAGCCTCCGTAGTACCTCATTCTCGGCTCCCAACTCCGATACACCAGATTTCGATCCTAGGATCTTATGAGGAGAATTTTTCAACGTACATTTATCTCGTAAGAAGCATAACCACAAGTTTACCTAAATCACAAAGGCAGCATCATCATCACATATCTACTAATATAAAAGTTGAATACAGTGCTAAAAGGGATATATATATATATATATATAAATTAAAGCACCAGAAGACAACTGCACGCTCCAAGCTCAACACTACTGCAACCTAACACCATCGGTACGCTTCTATCATGCATAAGATTATAGAAAGCTTAGAGGGTTGTGTAAGTGTGTGTGTAAGGTAAGTGTCAAGTATACAATATCAGAGCAATGCAGAAACATAGTAATCTAAATATCATATACTGAGGATGCAATACAATATGCAAATCCTGACGAGTCCACGAATACTGTTAGCCGTATCTAGGCCATATAAATGTAGAGACATAGCAACCCAAAATGTTATATGCCGCGGATGTAATGCAATATGCAGATCCTGACAAGTCCATAATACCATCAAACTTATTCAGGCCATGCAATACAAAAGTATAGTAAACCAAAGGCTATGTGTTGAGGATGCAATGTAATATGTGGTGTGAATGAAATGACCAAGATGGAGTGTAAAGTTGGGATGATAGTATGTAGTATCGTAGGCTATGGGGTCCATCACAAGGGACTTTTATCCAAACCAATCCCATACCTAAATTTGGATAACCAAACTCAACGAGGTAAACTCCTAATCTCAGGTTAGTCGCGTGCCCCAACCGAAATTGTAACGCCCCGAATTTTGAGGGTCGGTAAAGCTCAACTTCTGAGATCCAACACATCACTTATGCAACATAGATTATAATGTTTGAATGTTGTCCATATTAGTGCATTAATCATGAGAAGAATTATACTAAATCAGCATATCATACTCCACGTGCAATTAAATTAAGCAAGTGGAAGACTTAAGTATGTGTATTAATACATGAAAGTGTTTCATAAACCGGAGTATGAATATGTATCGGGCTGAATATATATACAACTATTGTTTTAAAATATACAAAATGTCAAAATATAAATGTTCGACTAATCCATATATCCCTGTAATCCCATCGAAGCAGCACGAGGTCTACATAGACCTACCAGAGATCTGAACACAAGAGAACTCTTCCTCCTCGTATATGAAGTCCAACTCTACTGCATATACATCCTCATCACCTGCATCTATGATAGAGTCTGGTTGGTGTTTTAAAATATCATCCCAGAGTGAGAGTGAGTGATCAACTCAGTGGTATTATAAGACAAATGTTAACATGTTATCAATTCAATCAAGCAGTAATGATATAGCAATATAATAAGCACTTCCTGAATACTCTGGTTAATGCAAGAATGGAGTGCAATAATGATGCATGCACTCGAAGAAAGCTCCCTCACAAGTGACAACATCATCCATTCGCGCATGACAAATGCCCAAATCATGCCTTTCATCTACAAAGGCATATGCAATGCGGTGTATGGTCGTGTTAGCCGGTTTCTTAATTAGGCTTATTGATATAGCAGATTTGAAAAGCTAAGGTACCTCTCTTTAAATCATTTATCCAAATAAAGGATCTATCTAGGGTTGTCAATCCTATTTAACCACATACGATAAGCAAGTTATAGGGCATCACCCTAATGAAAACAGTGGACGTGCAAATTCAAGAGTTTATACTCGAGGTCACTATAGGGAGGCTCGTCACCTCAGCGTAGGCCGATAGCTCGAAGACGGTGTCCCATACCACCATGCCCAGCTCACGAGTTTGGGTTGCTCACTGGTCACTACGGGGAGGCTCGTCACCCCAACGTAAGCCGACAGCTCAACCACGGTGTCTCATACCACTATACTCGACTCATGAGTCTTAGTGAATTAAGGCACCATGGTTGAAACGGGCATTTACATTGGTAAGTGGTACCTTAGATTCAAGCAGTGATGTCCATACATGGTAAACATACAATCGGCTAATCGGTTTTATTGGATAAGTTTGATTAGTAGGAGTGCACGCTGAATTAATCGACATGAAGCACATAATCACTCCACATGGCTTAACCACTGTCGACAATTGTCGTACCACTCAGATTCACCGAACGTATCAAAAGTGGGGAGACTAATTCCGTCCTTAAATGGGAATTGTTACCGATTGCCTGAGCCAGGGTATGGCTCCAATCTTACTCAAGTGCAATAGGCAGAACACATATGATAGTCGTAACAGCATTTAACAAACAATCCAAATACAACACTCATTTAAGCATTTTGTCAACACATTGAACATGTTACCAAATATTTGCATTTCATCCATAAATTGCGTAATCGAAATTATGACTATATGAAGGAAGCTATACATATAAATAAGGTAATTGAGAGTCCCAACTCAATACTCTATTAAATACAAACCATTAACAAATTCTCATTTAGACATTTTATTAAACACTTAGACTACGCATTACTAAGTACATAGACTAGACTAGTTACGACATAAACTATAACGATTTATTACACAAGGAGACCGTGATACATACGACAAGCATGAATCCTAAATTTATAGTCAAGTCAAGCACAAATCAGAACTTCATACACATGTATAATTTATCGAAAATGTCATAACTAAGATTGTATGGCAACAATCAAGTCAGATATAAATCATTGCTGACATTGAAAGCCTTGAAATCCATAACCTAAACGTTTATAGTCCGCACCTCTCACTGGAAAGCTCAATTTGAACTTAGTCCAACTGCATGTTTTCAAAAATGAGACGTTAAACACCTACACGACGTAATAGGTTAGCTAGCTCAACAAACTACCAACTTGGATCTCTACAACGAGATTAGGGTTAGGGTTTCTTACCTAAATCTGTAGCCAAAACAGGTCGGAGAGCATGAGGACACGATGATCTTGCACGTAGAGTTGTGTGGGAAGATTCCTACAACAATCTCCCTGAATCCCTTTCTTCCTTCCTCTTTTCTCTTCTTTTCTCTCTCTCTCCCTTAGGGTTTTTTAGAAAATTTGTATGAGGGAGAGATGGGGTGGTATGAGGCCTTTAAATAGGCCGAGAATTGGTGTCAATGGCCACAGGGCTATGGTATACTTAAGTTATAGCCAAATGCCATCTGTTTCGGGCAAACGAGGCTCACCCGGAGGTCCATTACTTACATATGTCACAGAGTAAGTTTCCTGACAATGGATCTAGGCCAGGATGTGATTTCGGTTCGATCGGATTAGCGGATCGACCGTGGAGAACCAGTATTAGATCGATGGTCGTTCTTACTCGATCAGGGCCGCAAGTATATGGATATGTGTAGGGAAATTTTCCTGATCCACAGGTGAAGTTCGATCAGATTCTGAAGGTCCAAAGTCTCCAATTTCGCCTGTAAATGAATGACCAAATTTATTTAAGTTTCATTACATTTTCTAAAGATATTCGCATTTCTTACACACTTTGCTCAGGGCTCAAGTTGTACATTTCTATATACTATTTGGGCTTAATTCCTGCGATGGTTGTCAAACCCAATAAGACGATCGTAACCCTATAGTTTCACAGTCATTAGACTTTCGACGTGCGATTCAGGTCCGATACAGAGTTTCAATGTGCTCCCGAGAGCAACCAGATTTTAGGATTTCTTCTAGGTTTTCAAGTAGTGTTGAGTTAGTGATTCTAACAGTTTTGGGTCTTGCCATTTGTATAGATAGAGGTTCGAGACAAATCCATCAATTATTTAGTTTAGTACTTAATTAAATTTTTGTCTAACTTCTACATAATACAATCCTTAAGGATTTCTGCCTGAGGTGGTACTCAAGCTTTTGTACGAATTTTTTCGGGACGTTACAATCTACCCCCCTTAAAGAAAAAATTCATCTACGAAATTAGTACCTTCTCATACTCCTCGAGGATCTGGGGGTAGTTCTTAAGGACTTCGGCTTCCATTTTCCAAGTAGCCTCTTCCTCACTGTGATGTGTCCATAATACTTTCACAAGTGGGATAACTTTACTGCGTAGCATTTGTTCCTTCCTATCCAGGACCCGTATTGGTTGCAACACATAGGTAACATCTTCACTTAGCTGCACTTACTCCCTTTTGATAATATGAGTAGGGTCAGGAACATATTTCTTCAACATTAATATGTCAAAATACATTGTGCACGCTTGTGACTGGTGTGGGCAAAGTAAGGCGGTATGCTACCACACTCACTCGGTTTAGAATCTGGAACGGGCTAATGAATCTCGACGTAAGCTTCCCTTTCATGCCAAAATGAAGGACTCCCTTCATTGAGGAAACCTTTATGAATACATGGTTTCCAACTTCGAATTTCAGTTATCTTCGTCTTATATCGGTATAACTCTTCTGTCTGCTCCGGGCTATAAGAAGTCGATACCTGATAATGTCGATCTTCTCTGAGGTTGCCTGTACTAGATCTGGGCCAACTAAACTCTTCTCGCCAACTTCTGCCCAACAATGTGGTGCTCGACATGGGCACCATACAGGGCTTCATAAGGAGTCATGCCAATGCTCCCTTGGAAGCTGTTATTATAAGCAGACTCGGTATAGGGGAGACAGTCATCCCAACTGTCCTTGAAGTTAAGCACATACGCTTACAACATATCTTCTAATATCTGATTTACCCATTCTGTTTGTCCATTGGTCTGTAGGTAGAATGCAGTACTGAACTTCAGTTGTACTCACATCGCCTCTTAGATTTGAGTCCAGAATATTGACGTGAATCGCGTGTCTCGATCCGACACAATATCCATAGGAACTCCATGTAGTCATACAATCTCCTTTATATACAGCTTGGCTAAATCATCTGCTGAGTTCGAAACTCTAACCAAGAGGAAATGAGCCAATTTCGTCAATCGGTCCACAATCATCCAAATGGATCATACCCGTTTCTTATTTTTGGTAACCCAAAAATGAAATCCATAGATATGAAATTTTGTTTCCGTTTAACTATGGGCATGGGCTGAAGTAAACCACGAGGTCAATGATGTTCAGCCTTGACCTGCTGGCACGTGAGACAATGAGACACGAAGTCTGCTATCTGGGCCTTCATATTGTCCCACCAGTATGAACGCTTCATGTCTTTATACATCTTCGTACTACCTAGATGCATTGCCAACTTTGAATTATGAGCAACTTTTAGAATTTCCCTTCTCAAGTTATGATGGTTTGGGATGCATAGGCGGCCACGGTATCGCAATCCTCCGTACGAGCCGACTCTTCATTCAGATCCTTCACTTTCACTTGCTCGTTCTCTCACCTTCATTAACAATTCATCTTCTTTCTGGGCCACAATGATTCGGTCATCATTAAGCGGCTGTACATATATGTGAGCGACACTCTCGAACGGCTCCTTTACTGTAAGCTTATGTTTGAAGTCTTGCACAAACTCTACCATATTCCATTCTTCTATCATTAGCGGAGCTATAAATTCTATTATCTTCTTGCGGCTCAATGCATCAGCCACAAGGTTAGCCTTGCCAGGATGGTAGAAGATGTCAAACTTGAAGCCTTTCAAGGTTTTCATCCAATGTCGTTATCTCATATTCAAGTCCCTCTGAGTAAAAATGTACTTAAGGCACTTATGGTCGCAAAAGAGCTCGAACTCCTCTCTATAGAGGTAATGTATCCAGAGCTTTAATGTGAAAATGACCGCCGCTAATTTCAGGTAGTGCGTGGGGCAATTTTTCTCGTGTTTCCTAAACTATCGCGAGGTATAGGTGATCACTCTATCCCTTTGCATAAGAACACATCCCAAACCAATGTGAGATGCGTCAGTGTATATAGTATATTTAACCCCTTACTCTAGCAATACTAGTATGGATGTGGTCGTCAACTTGTCCTTTAATTCCTGAAAGGCTGCTTCTACTTTCCCGTTCCAAGCAAACTCTTGATCTTTTTGAGTGAGTTGCGATAACGGTCTGGGTATCTTGGAAAAATATTTAATGAAGCAGCGATAGTAGCCAACAAGTCCGAGGAAACTCTTCACTTTTGTTACTGAACTAGGTTGTTCTCAGTCTTGCACCGCGGTCACCTTGACCAGGTCCATGGTAATTCCTTCCTTGGAAACCACGTGTCCCAGAAACTTAACTTCCTCTTTCCAGAAGTCGCATTTCTGGTATTGTGCAAACAACTGATTATTCCTGAGAGTATCGAAGACTGCTCGTAGGTGTTCTTTGTTATCTTTCTGACTCTTGGAGTATATCAAGATGTCATCTATAAATACGATGATGAATTAGTACAGATACGGCTGAAATACCCGGTTCATGAGGTCTATAAACATGGTCGGTGCATTCGTAAGTCCGAATGACATCACGAGGAACTCATAGTGCCCAAAACTAGTTCTGAATGTTGTTTTCTTCACGTCTTTGTCCCTGACATGCAACTGATGGTACCCGGACTGCAGGTCGGTCTTAGAGAAATATTGTGCCCCTTTCAACTGGTCAAACAGGTCATCTATCCTGAGCAGATGATACTTGTTCTTGACCTTGACGTGATTCAGCCTGTGATAATCAATATACAACCTCAACGATCCATCTTTTTTCTTTACAAACAATACATGTGCTCCCCAAGGAGATACGCTAGGCCGTATAAAACTTGATTCCAGCAGATTATCTATCTGTCTCCTTAATTCCTCCATTTCATATGGAGGCATGCGATATGTTGGCAAGGAAATGAGCATTGCACTAGGCATAAGGTCAATAGTAAAGTTAATCTCACATCGAGGAGGTAGTCCAGGTATCGTTCTGAACACGTCCATGAAATCTTGGACTGCAGGTGTGTCCCTAAGTGTCAGACCATCAACATTTTCCAATAAGAAAACATAACAACTTATGCAATAGGGCCAACTAACCTAAACTGGGAAAGTAAAGGCCGCGCCCTCAGGTTTATGGGCTGTCACCAATTTGGTATCGCAGTTGATCTCTGCCTTCATTTTGGTGAGCTAATTTATGCCGAGGATGATGTCGTAATGATACAGCGGGGTGACGATTAGGTCAATGCACACCATTTTGCTTCCTAAGTCTATCAGACAACTTTTATAAAGCTTAGTAGAGTCGGAGAAGGTCCCTGTTGTGTGTAAGGACTCTCACCCCAACCATAAGGATAGTGTTCAACCCTAAGCACTTGACTATAGAGTACGATATTATCAAAATTGTGGACCCAGTGTCCACCAATAGAAATAAGGTGTATCTTGAATGTGGGCAGTGACTTCAAAAGCTAAAATCCCTGCAGTTATTAGCTCAGATGCTTCAGTTGCAAGTGCATGTACATGTGCTTGTTGAGAACGATTGGGTTGCACTGCCATAGGTCATTGAGGTGGCCTATTTTGAGGTACAGGTGGTCTGTAGAATGGCTGTGCTGGTGGGGCGGATCATAGAGGTGGAGCTGAAATAGCTTGTGGCAGCTGGCGGTTGATCTTCTAAGGTGGCATAAAGCTATTATCCCTCATCTTAGTAAAATAATGAGTATCTGTATGACCCATCTTATAGTAGGTGCACCGAGTATTCGATCGCCTCGGTTGGGTCGTTGAAGCCATTAGCCTGGGAGGCGAATTTGCATGTGGCCTCTTGCTGAGGAATGGTGGATTCAGTAAATCAGGCCTAGGCCTTGGGCCCATAGGTATACGTTCCCGTGATAGTCTGTCTCCATCCTACTCAGCTCGCAGGGACATGTTTACTAGCTCAGCGTAGTTGGGAATGCTAGCGTAACACATCTTCGTGCGGATATCAGGCCGTAGCCCCTTTGAAAATTGTTGCATCCTCATCGACTCATCTGATAGGATCAAGAGAGCATATCTGGGTAGCTCCATGAAGCAACTTTCGGACTCAGCCACTATCATCCCTCCCTGTCGTAGGTAAAGAAATTCAACCTCCTTCTCATTAAGGTAAGTGAGAGGGGAAATATTTTCCATGGAAGTGAGTTTCAAACGTGTCCCATGTCCACATGTATCATGTGGGGACTGTCCGTAGGATGCTGTCCCACCAAAGACTAGCCTTCTTCTCAAACATATAAGTGACTAGCTCTACTTACTCTACCTTAGTACAGTGTAATGGCTTTAACATCTTAGAAATACAGTCGAACCAATACTTAGCCTCCTCGAGTCAGTGAGTTCCTGTGAAAGTAGGAGGATGGAAGCATTGAAAGCAAAAAAATAAACCGCTCGTATTCATAATTTTAGTGAGTTGCACTGGTGGTACAGGCGGGACCACGTTCATGTTTCGGGCAATGGCCCCCGTAATAATGGCCTAAACTTGTTGCTGTTGTTGTATTAGGAGCATCATCTGCTCCAACCTATCAGGGGGAGAAGCCGCCTGAGGCATGTGTGGCGTTGACGAAGACGCAAGGTTCTGTTCCGGAACTGGTGGTGTACAAGGTGTTGGCCCATTGGTAGGGCTAGTGGCCGGCTATGAATCCGACATAGTCTCAATATTTGAGCCCAAACTGGGGTCTGATGGCTACCGCTTAGGGGAGGTGCCCCATCAGTCGATCCACAAAGTGCAAGATGTGTAAGATTCGGATAACATCATCCTCATTTCCAAACATTCTACACATCTCAATTCAAAAGAAGCTTCATGCATTTCATTTAACTAAAAATTGTCACAATACATGAGGTGTAGTATTACATGAATCATGATAGAAGATGTATGTGAGCTATACTTAACAAAATTTTTTAATACTGACTATCCTAACACCAAACTAAACCAACTAGGGCTATTACATAGAAAAGTAAGAAACAGAAAAAAACAAACAAAGACAACTGCAGCATACGCCTAGTCCTCTGATTCTGGCGAAGGTGAAGGAGCACCCTTATCCTGCATACAACACAGGAGGGTCTTCAAGGTGTTAGACATCTTCTTGAAGTTTTGTTTTAGATAAGCCTGATTCTCTTCAATTTTTTACTTCAATTCAGCCTGGTTTTCTTCTATCTTGGCCATACAGGCTTCTAAGGTGGCCCGATCATGGCGATCTTCACATGTAGCAGGCGGTCCCTCATATAAATCTTGGGACTCCTCTTCTTCCTGTTCTTCTTTCTCACTGCTTTCCTCTTCACTGCCTTTCTCATCATTACTTTCCTCATCCTCACTACCTTTTTCCTCTTCACTCTCTTCCTTTATTTCATCCCCGAACTCATCCAACCTTGCTTGTCGTTGCGTGGGGCCTATGGCCATGTTGTTAAGTGTCGTGTCACTAATGATATGGATCGGGGTGACGTTATCCATGTGAAGTCTAAAGCCAAACTTTTGGGTGATCTTACAAATAAGTCGACCGAAAGGAAGTGAGGCATCTCCCCGCATTGATCGTGCAGTACTGATAATTTGAGACAAGATGAGAGTAGGCAGTCACAACTTATCTTCTTGACCAGTTCTATACAAGAAATCCACCATGAATCGAGTACATTCCGTGCGGTTACTCCACCTGGGATATATATTATACGTACATATATGGTGGAGCAGACGAAAATTATTTTTTAATTTAGTTGATGCAAGGCTATTTTCTTGCCTCCACCGCTCAAGCTGGCTGCAAAGGAAATGTGTGCGACGATTTCTTTCTCGTTCATTAGTAAGGTTTTTCTTGCTGGCATGTACAAGTTCACGTTCCACTCCCATGATACCAGCTATAACATCCATATGGACTACGACTTCTTGCCTCCCCAAAGGGATAGTAAACTGAAGAGGCTCCAATAGTGAGTTCTGTATAAAAGAATAGAAAGATCGTATGGTGCCTTCACTAGCATGAGTATTGCCCTCAAACATGGGACCCCAGCCATTTTCCAGGAGCATATCAATTACAGGATACAACCTGAAGAGCTTTTCATCAACATGAGCCTTAAATATAACCTTGCAGTTACGGAACTTACCAAGTTTGGCACCTAGGGGTAGGGATCTTTTGATGGGGATCTGAGGTGTCACGCCCCAAACCCGAAAATCGGATTCACATGAATTCCGATTGCCGAATCCGGTGTCGACAGCCTCCGTAGTGCCCCATTCTCGGTTTCTGATAATCTAATGCCAGATTCCGATCCTGGGATCCTACAAGGAGGATTTTCAGAATAAATTTTTTTTTGTAAAGGAGCATAACCACAGACATAACCAAGTCACAAAACAACATCACCACATATCCACTATAACAATAATTTTAAGTACAATGCAGAAAGGGAAATACAAGGTGATCAAAAAGCTCCAAAAGGTCCTGATGTGCACTCCTGTCTCAGCGCTGTTGTCATCCAACACTACCTGCATGCAACTATCATGCATAAGCTTACAAAAGCTTAGAGGGTGGTGTAAGTGTGTGCGTAAGGCAAACGCCAAGTGTACAGTATCAGAACAATGCGGAAGTATGCGGTAAGTCCATAGAATCAACCATGCCAAAGCTATGCGATGAGATATGAATGTCATCGGCCATACCGATACAATGCAAGGCCTATGTAGTCGAATGTCATATGCGAAATGCAATCCAAGCAAGTCGGTACTCCTCAAGTACGTATATCAGTACAGTTTCTCTCTGGATATCACCGGGGTCCAATACACATGCAGAGACTGCCACCTCCCTAGCTGCACAGTCAAGCAAGCGGATAAGACCTCACTATTCGCCTGACCAGTAGTATGCCAATACCTACCCGGCTCGTCGATAGCGGACTCATTTGCGAGCTAGTCAAACTCAGCCTAGCTTATAGCCCTCTCACTCAGGCGGATAAGGCCACACTCCCTTCCAACCGACCACGACACAGTGGGAGACGCGGCCTACTGGTATTCGGCACTCGGGCGCTCATGCATCCACTCGGTCTAGACGTTGGAGCATCTCCTGGTACCAAAAAGGTTCTGGGACTTTCACCCAAGGACATCCTAAGTGCCCACAGTGCTAGAATAAGTATTTTCGGTATCCAATACGGCCATCTACGATGTACCTGTGGAGCCACGACCCTGATGTCGCTAGGGCGTGCAGTGATCAAGTCATACATATGCGAGATGCATGAATTACGCTGTCAAAACATGCAGTAATCCAGCGCGTACTGCGCGATCATGTGGGGCACTCAGTCACATAACGAACCCCTTAAATGGTCTGCCCAATGGCGTATGTTATGATCAGTCATTACTCATATCAAGCATACATATGATGCGTATGGGCATGAGTCATGAGATTATTCTAAGAATGTTATAAGGCAATGAATAGCAACGGGTATGGACCTATTAATGGGCCCTAAAGAGAGTTACAATGCGGACATTTAACCAACATTGTACATACAATGTGGACGTCGAACCAACATTGCTTCCTAGGCACGGCTCGCCATAAATATCATTTCACGAACCATGATAAACGTACATTGCAATGGACCCTAAGGACATCCGTTAGGCCTCGATCCCTGGGCCTTAGATATATCAAATGGGTCGTATTACATGGGCCTCACATTCACCAAATGGGTTACATTGATGGGCCTCACCAATGAGTCTTATGTACATTGCAATGGTCCATGATTCATGGGCCTTGAAATACATCAAAGTGGCTTCACAACTTGAGCCTTAAATATGTCAGATGGGCCCATACACATGATCTTTAAATATATCAACTAGGCCACTCCATTTGTGCCCCATGCACACCAAATGGCTTAATCTCATGGGCTTTAATATGTATCAAATGGGCTTGAATCCCGTGGGCCTTATATAAAATAAGTGGGCCGGATTCTATGGGCATTGCATATGCCAAATGGGCCGAAACCCATGGGCATTACATATGCCAAATGGGCTTAATCCCGTGGCCCTTATATGTATTAAATGGGCCTGATCATTTGGGTCTCAGATATATACCAAGGTAGGCCTCAATGAATGACCAAAGGTAAATCAATAAAGGGCCCTATACACATACCATGGTGGCCCATTTGAACCATAGATCTGGCTCATTTTGACTCATACCATAAAATAATTTTTACAAAAACAAATAAATGAACGGTTTAGATGCAACATATGCATCGTGGCGGGGGTCACATGAAGGCCCACCATCATAATCATATTATGTTTAATATATAATTTATATACAGTATATGTATATATATATATATATACAATATTATATGTGACATAATATTATATATACATATATATATATATATATACATACATATATATATAAATATATATATATATATATATATATATATATATATATATATATATATATATATCTACACATGCACACACACACACACGCATACACACACACACACACACATATGCACTCACACATGCATACACACACACACACACACACGAGCACTCACACACACGTGTACACACCCACGCACATCCACACACATATATTACAGTGGGCTCCACCGTCCGTACGGACGGTGGATTTCAGGCACCACATCACTGTGGGTCCCATGTGGGGCCCACTATAATGTTTTCATGTCATCCAACCCGTTGATAAGGTCACGCAGACCTGGTTGAAGGGAAGGTACAGATTCCATCTTGATTCAAAACTTCTATGGGCCCTAAAAATGGTTTCAATGGTAGGTTCTAAGTCACCACTGTTTCCTTTGATGTGGGCCGCCTGAGCCTTGGATGGGCCTAAAATTTTGGTGGGGCCTGCTTCGGGTAGGGGTCCACCATGTGGACAGTCTAGATGGCAGGTAAACATCAAGGTGGGGCCCATGCTCAAGGCCGTGGGACCCTGCCCACGTCCGCCCGTCTGCTGGCGCGCGGCCAGGCTGCTGTGTAAAATTTTTTTTAAAAAATATGAAAACCCATTTTTTGGGGGTTTTTCAGGTGTGGGGCCCATATCTGGTAGATCCACTCCATCCACCGTATTCTACGCCTCGAAACAGTTAGAATGAGACCCATATTCGCCATTTTATTGGTGTATAAAATGACCAAGGCGTCTTTCAATGGTAATAGTACTATTTTTGATGATATGGCCCACTGGATGCTCTGATCATCCTCATTTTTCGGCTCAACGCCTAAAATGAGTCGGGAAAGGGAATGGACGGCTTGGATTAGAAGCATACATCAGAGTGAGGCCTAAACAAGTGGCCCATTTCCAAAGGCTTTAGAGCAAGCCAATGCTCATGTTTTCCTTCCAGTGACGTCCAGCGCCTGGACGTGTGTTTTTTTCTTTTTTTTTGTGTCAAATGCAATCAAGGTGGGCCCTATTTAAGTGGGCTGCCACAAGTGATACATTTAAGATGGGCCCCACTCATGGAGAGCTTGGATAAAATACATATCTCATGGTGGAGCTCATTTAAGTGGGCCATATGGCCATTTCATCACACACAAAGAATAAAATAAATGGAAAAAGAGGGAGAGAGAGATAGGGTGGGACACGCGTGATGGAGGGACCTCGGCACTATGGGCCCTCCGTCTCAATCATCCAATCATACATCAAAGGTCCTCTTGCATATGGACTATCAATAAAAGATCAACGGTGGAGATCCCACTCCACTAGAAATGGACGGTCTAGATGACCTCCTCAATATAAGGAAAGTAAACATCATGATGGGGTCCATGGAGAATGGCCCCATCATGGAATGATCTTGATGATCAAGATGAGCCATTGGCCACATCTTAGGGTCCCAAGTGAGATCCAAACCATTGATCGGTTGGCCTCACTTGGCCCACCTTAAAAACATGAAAACTACTCCATCAAAACACCTACCTCTTGATCTTCTTGGTCCGTTGGATAGCCGGTCTCCTAAAGCTTCACTTTGATGGTGGAGATGGGAAATGGATGGCTAGGATGATGGGATTTGGAGATGGGAAGTGGGCCTCACATATGCACTTCTCTCCATGGGAAGGCTTGGACATTGGATGCTCTCCCTTGCTTGGGTTTGGAGTGTTGAGAAATGAGAGAGAGAGAGAGAGGTGATTAATGAGAGATGGAGTGATGTGAAGGGGTGATGGTTGATGGATGTGAGTGATGGGTGAGGTGATGTGTTAGTTGACTTGGGTGGTTGCTTGACTTGTGGAGAAAGGAAGTATGGGTGCTTGTACTTGACATGAGAGGTGATTGATGGGATTGATTGATGTGATTGATGAGACACTTTGTAGAGATTCCTTGGGATTTGCAACGCGCGGTGTTTTTACTCGAACTGAACATGGGTTCGTATCTCATCGTCTGGGTATCGGATCGGTGCGTGAGTTGCGGCGTTGGAACCGCGGCGACGGTGCGGTCGCAATGATACAAGTCTCGGATTAAGCCGGCTCAAATGAATAGGATACGACTTACGGTCGTGCGCAACGTCAACCATAAGTCGCGGATTGCCGGAATTTGACGAGAAGGGTCGCGGGGATCAACGGAACAGTGCGAATTAGGATACGGGTCTTACAGCTCTCCCCACCTAATAAAAATTTCATCCTCAAAATTTACGTTACCATCGCAACTAACCATAACTCAAAAAGGAAATAGGGAACATACATCATATATAATCAAGCATCGAAAAGATGAGGATAACGCTCGCGGATCTTTGCCTCGCTCTCCCAAGACGCCTCATCCACACTATGGTGGCCCCACTGCACTTTCACCAAGGGAATGACCTTGGTTCTGAGGACCTGCTCCTTTCGATCGAGGATACGAACTGGCTGCTCAATATAAGAAGCGTCCTCATGAACTTCCAACGGCTGCCAATCGATAACAGGAACGACGTCTGACCCACACTTCCTCAACATAGAGACATGGAAGACGTTGTGGACGCCAGACAACTACGATGGCAAGGCAAGTTGGTAGGCCACAGCGCCAATGCGTCCAGTGATCTCGAAAGGTCCTATGAATCTCGGGACAAGCTTGCCCTTCGTCCCAAAATGAACTACACCCTTCATGGGTGAGACCTTGAGATACACATAGTCCCCGACGACAAACTCCAAGGGACGACGCCGCCGATCAGCAAAGCTCTTCTGCCGGCTCTGAGCTGTGCGCATCCTCTGTCTGATGATGTCGATAGCCTCAGACGTCTGCAGCACAAGCTCGGTACCTAGGAGACGCCGCTCTCCAACCTCGGTCCAACAACTCGGAGATCTGCACGGTCTGCCATATAATGCCTCAAAAGGAGCCATGCCAATGGTCGCCTGATAGCTGTTGTTGTACGCGAACTCAGCCAATCGCAGGTGCTCGTCCCAACTACCCGCGAAATCAATCGCGCAAGCCCGAAGCATATCCTCAAGGATCTGGTTGACCCTCTCGGTCTGACCATCGGTCTGCGGATGATACGCGGTGTTGAGTTGCAAATTAGTGCCCATCGCTCTCTGGAAGCTCCTCCAAAACTGAGACGTGAACCTCAGATCTCGGTCTGAAACAATCGAGACGGGAACACCATGCAATCTCACGATCTCATCAATGAACATCCTGACGAGCCGATCTGTATGCCAAGTCTCACGAATCGTAAGAAAATGTGACGACTTCGTCAGACGGTCCACAACAACCCAGATGGCGTCATGACCGCGCTGAGTCCTCGGTAAACCCAAGACAAAATCGGTAGATATATGCTCCCACTTCCACATCGGGACGCTCAGCGGCTGCAATAGACCAGGGGGTCTCTGATGATCGGCCTTGACACGCTAGCAGGTGTCACATTCGGCTACAAAACTGGCTATCTGGCGTTTCATCCCTGACCAAAAATACTGGCGTCTCATATCGCGATACATCTTCGTCGAGCCAGGATGGATAGAGAAACGCGATCGATGTGCCTCGGTCATAAGGTCTCGGCGTAAATCAGGAATATCCGGGACACACAATCGGCCTCTGAAGCGAAGTCCACCGTCAGAACTAATCTGCCAATCCGTCTGACTCTCAGATGCTGCCTCCGCTCGGTAATCTTGTAACGACTCGTCTGTCTGCTGAGCCTCGATCACCCTTGCGACAAGAGAGGGTTGAATCGACAAGCTCGATAGCTGAACGATAGATGACTGCAGACCAAACTCAAAGTCATACTTTGCTATATCCTCGAGCATCCTCCACTCCTGAATCATCATATGCGCCACCAGGCCTCGTGGCTGACGGCTGAGGGCATCCGCCACCACATTCGCCTTGCCCGGGTGGTACTGAAGATCAAAATCGTAGTCCTTCAGGAGTTCCATCCAACGCCTCTGCCTCATGTTCAGCTCGGACTGAGAGAACAAATACTTCAAGCTCTTGTGATCGGAAAAGAGCTCGAATCTCACCCCATAAAGATAGTGTCTCCACACTTTCAGTGCAAAGACAACCGCTGCCAGCTCTAGATCGTGCGTAGGGTAGTTCAGCTCATGGACCTTGAGCTGTCGGGACGCATAAGCCACCGGCTTTCTGTGCTGCATCAGGACAGCACCCAAGCCAACTCGTGAGGCATCAGTAAATACAACAAATCCATCACTCCCGGAGGGAAGAGTGAGGACAGGAGCGGACGTGAGGCGGTCCTTCAACTCCATAAACGCCTACTCACAAGCGTCGCTCCAAATGAACTCGGCCCCCTTCCGGGTCAATCTGGTCAACGGGGCTGCAATGCGAGAGAATCCCTCAATAAAACGTCGGTAGTAGCCCACCAAACTAAGAAAACTGCGGATCTTGGATGCATTCATGGGCTGATCCCACTGACGCACGGTATCTATCTTCGAGGGGTCTACAGCGACACCCTGCCTCGTCACTACATGGCCGAGGAACTTCACCTCCTCCTGCCAGAACTCGCACTTCTCCAGCTTCGCGTAAAGCTGGTGTGCACGGAGGGTCTGCAATGTAATCTCAAGATGTCGCTCATGCTCCTCACGAGTCCTCGAATATATCAGGATGTCGTCAATAAACACCACGACAAACTGATCAAGATACGGACGGAAGACCTCGTTCATTAACTGCATGAATACTGCGGGCGCATTAGTCAGTCCGAAGGACATGACCTGGAACTCAAAATGACCGTATCGCGTCCTAAAGGCTGTCTTCGAGATATCCTCATCTCGAACCCGAACCTGATGATAACCGGACCGCAAGTCTATCTTTGAAAAGAACTGCGCCTCCTGCAGCTGATTAAACAAGTCATCGATCCTCGGAAGCGGGTACTTGTTCTTGATCGTGACCTTGTTGAGCTCGCAGTAGTCTACGCAAAGCCTCAACGAGCCATCCTTCTTCTTTACGAAGAGTACCGGTGCTCCCCACGGCGAACTGCTCGGACGAATAAAGCCTAACTCACGCAACTCGTCCAACTGCTTCTGCAGTTCCCGTAACTCCAATGATGCCATACAATATGGGGCCTTCGAAATAGGCGCAGTACCAGGCACAAGGTCAATCTGAAACTCAGTATGCCGATGAGGTGGTAATCCCAGAATCTCCTGAAATACATCAGGAAAACCACAAACAACCGGCAGCTGGTCGATACTCAAAACAGCTAGCTCCTCAACGGCACACGCTAACAGGCAAGAAAGCTGCCCTCCTCTAGGCTCGGCAACAAACTGAAACTCTGGCACGCCGGGTATGCAGAACGTGACTATCTTCGCAGAGCAGTTTAATATGGCGTAGTACTCGGCAAGCCAGTCCATGCCCAGGATAACATCAAAACCGGACATCGACAATACAAATAAATCCGCAGGCAAGAAAATATCCCCAATCAAAATAGGGCAAGACGCGCAAAATCGGCCCAACACTGCGGTCTTCCCTAATGGCGTCGATACTACCAAATCCTCACGGGCAGACTCCAACGGCAAACCGGTCGATCGGCAGAAATCATCGGCGACAAATGAATGCGATGCACCAGAATCAAATAGTACACGTGCAATACATGCAGAAACAGGAAGAGTACCCTCGACGACCCCTCCTGATAACTGAGGGTCCTGCTGGGCGGCATAGAATCTGCCCTGAGCCTGCTGGGGAGGTGCAGGTCCCCTCTGAAGTCTCTACTGCTGCTGTGGTCGCTGTGGGGGCCTAACCTGCTGCCTCTGCTGCTATGGGGGATGTACAAGAGGCTGGTACTGTGGTCGCTGCTGCTGTGGTGGCTGTCGTGGAGGTGGATGTGGTGCCCTCGGCTGCCGCTGCTGCTGCGGATGGGGACACTCGTGCCTACGATGCCCTGTACGACCGAACCCAAAGCAAGTACCTGTAAACGATCCCGAAGATGGTGCTGGGGGTACTGCTGGTGCTCGGAATGCTGGACGGGTCGTGCGCCGCTGCTGTGAACGATGCTGCTGATAGGAACTACTAGAGGGTGTCTTCCTCTTCTGATCTCCCTTCTGATCGCGGGCTCTCTGCACACTGGCCCAATCTGTCTCATATATCAGGGCTCTCTCTACTATCTCCTCAAATGTCGGAAGCATGTGTCCGACCACACGGCTCCTGAGGGCAGGACGTAAGCCGTTCTCAAAACGGCGGGCCTTCTGCCCCTCATCATCAATAAGATACGTCGCGAATCTAGATAGTGCGACGAACCGAGCCTCATACTGGGACACAGACATGTCCCCCTGGACCAACGTCTCAAACTCAAGTGCGGGCTGCTGTCGCACATGCTCGGGAAAGAACTTCCGGTCAAACCGGTCTATAAAGTCCTCCCAGGTCCACTCAAAATCGGTAGCTACCGATCGGGCCACAGATGCCCACCAATACTAAGCCTCGCCCTGCAGAAGGAATACAGCTAATGGAACTCGCTGCTGGGTCGTACATCTCATGGTGTCGAATATCTTCTCCACCTCGGAGCACCACAACTCTGCAGCAGTAGGGTCTGGCTCACCCCGAAAACGTGGGGGATCGTGCCATCAGAAATCCTTGAGAAGAGCGCTCGCACGCTCCTGCTCAGCCTCGGCCGGTGACACTGTGGGACGCCTGCTCTGCCCCTGAAGAATGGCGGTCATCGCCTGCAACATCTGCTGCAGCTGAGTAGCACTCACAGGTACGGTCGGATCCGCACCGGTCTTAGGAAAATGAGTGGCATCCTTAGGCTCAAAGGCAGGACTATCTGGTGGTGGAGTAGGAGTGGCAGGTGGTAAAGCAGGAGCTGCGGATGGTGGTGCGGGAGTCGCAGGTGGTGGAGCGGGATTCGCTCGGGTCGTTCTTCTAGCCATAACGTCTCCTACAGGAATGAACAATGGCCTATCAGTCTTGAGAATCCTCGAAGGCACATACATTAAGAGCCTATGTCGAAAAATCATTAAACCAGCCAGACTCGGAACCCATTTATAGTAGATATGTGATGCGATCCTCAGGTATTCCCAAGTTATGCTCTGATACCAACTTCTGTCACGCCCCAAACCCAAAAATCGGATTCACATGAATCCCGATTGCCGAATCCGGTGTCGACAGCCTCCGTAGTGCCCCATTCTCGGCTTCTGATAATCTAATGTCAGATTCCGATCCTGGGATCCTACAAGGAGGATTTTCAGAATGATTTTTTTTTTGTAAAGGAGCATAACCATAGACATAACCAAGTCACAAAACAACATCACCATATATCCACTATAACAATAATTTTAAGTACAATGCAGAAAGGGAAATACAAGGTGATCAAAAAGCTCCAAAAGGTCCTAATGTGCACTCCTGTCTCAGCGCTGCTGTCGTCCAATACTACCTGCACGCAACTATCGTGCATAAGCTTACAAAAGCTTAGAGGGTGGTGTAAGTGTGTGCATAAGGCAAACGCCAAGTGTACAGTATCAGAACAATGCGGAAGTATGCGGTAAGTCCATAGAATCAACCATGCCAAAGCTATGTGATGAGATATGAATGTCATCGGCCATACCGATACAATGCAAGGCCTATGTAGCCGAATGTCATATGCGAAATGCAATCCAAGTAAGTCGGTACTCCTCAAGTACGTATATCAGTACAGTTTCTCTCTGGATATCACCGGGGTCCAATACACATGCAGAGACTGCCACCTCCCTAGCTGCACAGTCAAGCAAGCGGATAAGACCTCACTATTCGCCTGACCAGTAGTATGCCAATACCTACCCGGCTCGTCGATAGCGGACTCATTTGCGAGCTAGTCAAACTCAGCCTAGCTTATAGCCCTCTCACTCAGGCGGATAAGGCCACACCCCCTTCCAACCGACCACGACACAGTGGGAGACGTGGCCTACTGGTATTCAGCACTCGGGCGCTCATGCATCCACTCGGTCTAGACGTTGGAGCATCTCCTGGTACCAAAAAGGTTCTGGGACTTTCATCCAAGGATATCCTAAGTGCCCACAGTGCTAAAATAAGTATTTTCGGTATCCAATACGGCCATCCACGATGTACCTGTGGAGCCACGGCCCTGATGTCGCTAGGGCGTGCAGTGATCAAGTCATACATATGCGAGATGCATGAATCACGCTGTCAAAACATGCAGTAATCCAGCGCGTACTGCGCGATCATGTGGGGCACTCAGTCACATAACGAGCCCCGTAAATGGTCTGCCCAATGGCGTATGTTATGATCAGTCATTACTCATATCAAGAATACATATGATGCGTATGGGCATGAGTCATGAGATTATTCTAAGCATGTTATAAGGCAATGAATAGCAACGGTTATGGACCTATTAATGGGCCCTAAAGAGAGTTATAATGGGGACATTTAACCAATATTGTACATACATGGTGGACGTCGAACCAACATTGCTTCCTAGGCACGGCTCGCCATAAATATCATTTCACGAACCATGATAAACGTACATTGCAATGAACCCTAAGGACATCCGTTAGGCCTCGATCCCTGGGCCTTAGATATATCAAATGGGTCGTATTACATGGGCCTCACATTCACCAAATGGGTTACATTGATGGGCCTCACCAATGAGCCTTATGTACATTGCAATGGTCCATGATTCATGGGCCTTGAAATACATCAAAGTGGCCTCACAACTTGAGCCTTAAATATGTTAGATGGGCCAATACACATGATCTTTAAATATATCAACTAGGCCACTCCATTTGTGCCCCATGCACACCAAATGGCTTAATCTCATGGGCTTTAATATGTATCAAATGGGCTTGAATCCCGTGGGCCTTATATAAAATAAGTGGGCCGGATTCTATGGGCATTGCATATGCCAAATGGGCCGAAACCCATGGGCATTACATATGCCAAATGGGCTTAATCCCGTGGCCCTTATATGTATCAAATGGGCCTGATCATTTGGGTCTCAGATATATACCAAGGTAGGCCTCAATGAATGACCAAAGCTAAATCAATAAAGGGCCCTATACACATACCATGGTGGCCCATTTGAACCATAGATCTGGCTCATTTTGACTCATACCATAAAATAATTTTTACAAAAATAAATAAATGAACGGTTTAGATGCAACATATGCATCGTGGCGGGGGTCACATGAAGGCCCACCATCATAATCATATTATGTTTAATATATAATTTATATACAGTATATGTATATATATATATATACAATATTATATGTGACATAATATTATATATACATATATATATATATATATATATATATATATATATATATATATATATAAATATATATATATATATCTACACACGCATACACACACGCACACACACATATGCACTCACACATGCATACACACACACACACACACGAGCACTCACACACACGCGTACACACCCACGCACATCCACACACATATATTACAGTGGGCTCCACCGTCCGTACGGACGGTGGATTTCAGGCACCACATCATTGTGGGTCCCATGTGGGGCCCACTATAATGTTCTCACGTCATCCAACCCGTTGATAAGGTCACGCAGACCTGGTTGAAGGGAAGGTACAGATTCCAGCTTGATTCAAAACTTCTGTGGGCCCTAAAAACGGTTTCAATGGTAGGTTCTAAGTCACCACTGTTTCCTTTGATGTGGGCCGCCTGAGCCTTAGATGGGCCTAAAATTTTGGTGGGGCCTGCTTCGGGTAGGGGTCCACCATGTGGACGGTCTAGATGGCAGGTAAACATCAAGGTGGGGCCCATGCTCAAGGCCGTGGGACCCTGCCCACGTCCGCCCGTCCGCTGGCGCGCGGCCAGCGTCCTGACACAGCAGCCTTGCTGCTGTGTAAAATTTTTTTAAAAAAATATGGAAACCCATTTTTTGGGGGTTTTTCAGGTGTGGGGCCCATATCTGGTAGATCCACTCCATCCACCGTATTCTACGCCTCGAAACAGTTAGAATGAGACCCATATCCGCCATTTTATTGGTGTATAAAATGACCAAGGCGTCTTTCAATGGTAATAGTACTATTTTTGACGATATGGCCCACTGGATGCTCTGATCATCCTCATTTTTCGGCTCAACGCCTAAAATGAGTCGGGAAAGGGAATGGACGGCTTGGATTAGAAGCATACATCAGAGTGAGGCCTAAACAAGTGGCCCATTTTCAAAGGCTTTAGAGCAAGCCAATGCTCATGTTTTCCTTCCAGTGACGTCCAGCGCCTGGACGTGTGTTTTTTTCTTCTTTTTTTTTTGTGTCAAATGCAATCAAGGTGGGCCCTATTTAAGTGGGCTGCCACAAGTGATACATTTAAGATGGGCCCCACTCATGGAGAGCTTGGATAAAATACATATCTCATGGTGGAGCTCATTTAAGTGGGCCATATGGCCATTTCATCACACACAAAGAATAAAATAAATGGAAAAAGAGGGAGAGAGAGATAGGGTGGGACACGCGTGATGGAGGGACCCCGGCACTATGGGCCCTCCGTCTCAATCATCCAATCATACATCAAAGGTCCTCTTGCATATGGACTATCAATAAAAGATCAACGGTGGAGATCCCACTCCACTAGAAATGGACGGTCTAGATGACCTCCTCAATATAAGGAAAGTAAACATCATGATGGGGTCCATGGAGAATGGCCCCATCATGGAATGATCTTGATGATCAAGATGAGCCATTGGCCACATCTTAGGGTCCCAAGTGAGATCCAAACCATTGATCGGTTGGCCTCACTTGGCCCACCTTAAAAACATGAAAACTACTCCATCAAAGCACCCACCTCTTGATCTTCTTGGTCCGTTGGATAGCCGGTCTCCTAAAGCTTCACTTTGATGGTGGAGATGGGAAATGGATGGCTAGGATGATGGGATTTGGAGATGGGAAGTGGGCCTCACATATGCACTTCTCTCCATGGGAAGGCTTGGACGTTGGATGCTCTCCCTTGCTTGGGTTTGGAGTGTTGAGAAATGAGAGAGAGAGAGAGAGAGGTGATTAATGAGAGATGGAGTGATGTGAAGGGGTGATGGTTGATGGATGTGAGTGATGGGTGAGGTGATGTGTTAGTTGACTTGGGTGGTTGCTTGACTTGTGGAGAAAGGAAGTATGGGTGCTTGTACTTGACATAAGAGGTGATTGATGGGATTGATTGAGGTGATTGATGGGATTGATTGATGTGATTGATGGGACACTTTGTAGAGATTCCTTGGGATTTGCAACGCGCGGTGTTTTTACTCGAACTGAACGTGGGTCCGTATCTCATCGTCTGGGTATCAGATCGGTGCATGAGTTGCGGCGTTGGAACCGCGGCGACGGTGCGGTCGCAATGATACAAGTCTCGGATTAAGCCGGCTCAAATGAATAGGATACGACTTACGGTCGTGCGCAACGTCAACCATAAGTCGTGGATTGCCGAAATTTGACGAGAAGGGTCGCGGGGATCAACGGAACAGTGCGAATTAGGATACGGGTCTTACATGAGGGTCGAGATTCCTTTTTGATCTTCTCTCTCGCTCGATACTTGTGCTAGCCTTGGTGCTCGTCTTCTTCCTTGAATGGGTTGGACGGCTAGCCCAGCTTCATCCGAGGCCGCTCTTCTCTTTTCCATAAGGGAAAGGAGCATCGAGATGAAGAAAATAGTAGTGACTAGTTCAAAGAGAGTCATGGAAGTGGAAAGGATTAGAAAATGATATGGATTGGAGGATTTGAAGGTTATGAGGCATAAAGAGTTGGGTTTTGTGTTCAAATGGATGTGAAATGGGAAGATTAAGAGAAGTAAGAGATGGGTTTAGAGGAATAATGGTGGAGGGGTGTAAGATATGAAAGATTTGAGAGGTTTGTATGCATGGAAGTGAGGATTTGAGAGAGGAAGGAAGAGTTTGGAAGGTTTGGAGTGAAAATAGAGTTGGAGGGGGTGTGAAATGGGTTTAAACAACCCAAAAGGGGGTTTAAAGGGGTGGTGGGGTGGTCCCACACGTGAGCCACGACCCACATGGCTAGGTAGTGGGTGGTGCACCGCCGTCGCTGCGGTGGCACTGCGATCTGCTGAGGAGGCCGACGATGCACTGTCGTGCCCCCCTGGGGTCGCCGGCGATTGCCCCACCCTGGGTCGGTGGCCACCCCCTCACGGGGTGCCGTACATGTGCGGGGGACCCCCTGGGCTCCACCGAAAAATGTGATTTAGGCCCCCATGCCTGTGTGATGTGTTTTCTTGGTCCAATAAGTGTGTATGCACGCCTTTTGGATTATTACAGGTGTGGAATTTGCCAAAATGTCATTCAAACCCATCGATCGATGGCCTAGAGGTGATTTGGATCATTGCAAATGATCCAAGTCGCTTAGGTATTTGCTAGAAACTATCCTACTGTATTTATTTCGCTCGTCGGTAAGACTTAGGATCCTACGATCATTTCTAAATTCTATCGCCTCCTTCCTAAGTCAAAGTGCGTCAGAGTGCATCGTGTTACCATAACTCAGGTCCAGTTTAATCCAAATCATGCTTTGATACTAACTTGTAACATCCTGAATTTCAAGGGTCGAGTAAAGCTCAACTCTCGAGATCTAACGCATTACTTATACAACATAGATAATGATGTTTGAATGTTGTCCATATTAGTACATTAATCATGAGAGGAATTATACTAAATCAGCATATCATACTCCACGTGTAATTAAATTAAGCAAGCGGAAGACTTAAGTACGTGTATTAACACATGAAAGTGTTTCACAAACCGGAGTATGAATATGTACCAGGCTGAATACATATACAAGAATTGTTTCAAAATATGTAAAATATCAAAATGTAAATGTCCGACTAATCCATGTATCCCTGTAATCCCATCGAAGCAGCACGAGGTCTACATAGACCTGCTAGAGAGTTGAACATAGGAGAACTCTTCCTCCTCGTCTACAAAGTCCAACTCTGCTGCATATACATCCTCATCATTTGTATTTATAACAGAGTCTAGTTGGTGTTTTAAAACACCGTCTCAGAGTGGGAGTGAGTGATTAACTCAGTGGTACTACAAGGCAAAGGTTAACATGTCATCAATTCAATCAAGCAGTAATGATAAAGTAATACAACAATCACTTCCTAAATACTCTAGTTAATGCAAGAATGGAGTGCAGTAATGATGCATGTACTCACATAAAGCTCCCTCACATGTGACAACATCAGCCATTGCGCATGAAAAACTCCCAAATCGTACTCTTCATCTACAAAGGCACATGCAATGTGGTGTATGGTTGTGTTAGCCGGGTTCTTAATTAGGCTTATTCATACAGTAGATTTGGAAAGCTAAGGTACCTCCTTTTAAATCATTTACCCAAATAAATGATCCATTTAGGGTTGTGAATCATAGTTAACCACATACGTTAAGCAAGTTGTAAGGCATCACCCTAATGAAAACAGTAGATGTGTAAATTCAACAGTTTATACTCGAGGTCACTATGGGGAGGCTCATTACTTCCACATAGGCTGAGAGCTCGAACACTATGTCCCATACCACCATGCTCGACTTACGAGTTTAGGTTGTTCATTGGTTAGTACGGGGAGGCTCGTCACCCCAGCATATTCTCACAACTCTACCATGGTGTCCCATACCATCATGCCTGACTCATGAGTCTTAGCGGATCAAGGTACCATGGTTGAAACGGGCATTTACAATGGTAAGTGGTACCTTAGATTTAATCAATGATGTCTATACATGGTAAACATACAATAGGCAAATCAATTTTGTTGGATAAGTTTTATTGGTACGAGTGCATGTAAAACTAATCGACATGGAGCGCATAAGCACTCTACATATCCTAACTACTGTCGACAATGGTCGTACGACTCGGATTCACCGAACGTATCAGATGTGGCGAGACTAATTTCACCCTCAAACAGGAATTGTTACCAAAGGCCTGGGCCAGGGTATGGCCCCAATCTTACTCAAGTGCAATAGGTAGAACACATGTGATAATCATAACAACATTTAACAAATAATCCAAATACAATGCTCATTTGAGCAGTTTGTCAACACATTGAACATGCTACCAAATATTTACGTTTCATCCATAAATTACGTAATCAAAATTATGACTACATGACAGAAGCTATACATATAAATAAGGTAATTGAGAGTCCCAACTTAATACTCTTATTAAATACAAACCATCAACAAATTCTCATTTAGACATTTTATTAAACACTTCAACTACGGATTACTGGACTAGACTAGTTATGACATGAACTATAGCGATTTATCACATAAGGAGACCGTGATACATACGACAAGCATGAATTCTAAATTTATAGTCAAGTCAAGCACAAATCAGAATTTCGTACCCATTTAAAAATTTCAGCAAACACATGGAATGCATTTTATATTCAACATAAATCAACTTGGCTAACATTTACATTACATTACATTGGTTACTTTGACGATTTGGCAGTCGTGGTCATACTGAGGGAGTGTTGGTCATTCGTGATCGTTAGATGTTGTCGCTCGAGAGAGTGTTGGTTATTCGCGATCGTTAGATGTTGTTGCTCGAGGGAGTGTTATGGTGAGAAGCATGCATCATATCATTGAATCATGCAGCTGCATTAACTAGAGTATTTAGGATTATATGAATGCATGCCTTTTACTAAATTTATTCCTAATATGATAATCTTTGTAACTTATTGTTAATGGTACCAGTAAGTTGATCACTCACTCCCACTTTGGGACGATGTTTCAAAACACCAACCAGAATCTATCATAGATGCATGGGTGATGGAGCTGGATGCACGTGGACGACAAGGAGCGGATGTATTATTAGACCTTCAGCGGCTCCTTCTAGCTTATGTATGGACGATCGCAGCGTATGGGCCAAGGCTCTAGTCGTTTTGGGACACTTGTATGGGTGGGACTAGTTCCCTATCCTAGATTTTCTTGGGATTGTATTTTGGATATTCTACATATTTAGCGACACTTGTTATTGTTTTATGAGTCACCTATGCTTCATGGTTTGCTAAACTCCCCATGGCTTATGAGATAACCCAAATGTAATTGAAATCTAAAGCCCATTAGGGCATACGTGGCACCCGAGAACTCGGGAACCAAGTTCCTACTCGACCACTGAAATTCAGGGCATTACAACAACTCAAAATACCGGATTCAATGTGGGCTGAGTTCAATGTTTTGATTCCACCATCTAGGCACAAGTTCAAACACAAGCACACACAAACATATATGGCACAAAAATTTTCATTTCATTTTTATTTTTCGTATATAATCTCATCCCTTTGAAAAAAGATTACAAAAAAAAATAAGTTTTCCCTTTTTGGGCCATTCCTGAATAAAAGACAAAGGTATATTTCCAAACCTCTCTGGATCGCTTCCTATGGGCGACTATCTTCCGATCATCATCAATCAAAAAGTAAATATCTCTCCCGATACTCTAACTCCTCAATTTCTCAGTTGATGCTCTCATTTTGTATCGCAGGTACAAGGGTTCTTCTCAGAAATCACAAACCATGAGGCAAAAGGGCCTAACTTTTCCAATGGTTAGATGGATTTAATCTTCAAGAAAGATAAGTGGGGGGGACCACCCATCATAGCCATCCCATCACCTAAATTCATACAACCAATCATAACAGTCCCACCACCATCACTACCAACCATCATGGCCGACCCATCACCATAATCCGCACCACCCATCATAGCCATCCCATCACCTAAATTTGTACAACCAATCATAATAGTCCCGCCACCATCACTACCAACCATCATAGCCGACCCATCACCATAATCCGCACCACCTATCATGGCCAACCCACTCCCATCACCATGATCCACACAAGGCATCATGGTCAAATAATCCATACCAGCCATTGTAGCTAACATACTCCCACCATCTAAATCTGTACCACCCATCATCATCATCTCCATATCCATACCGCCTAATGTCTCACTCATGCTAAAGCTCCCCAAAGGTCGGCCCACCAAATTCTCAAAGATCATTCCTAATAAAAACTAGCCTTGGCCATCTCCACTAGCCCTAGTAGAGGAGGGTCAAACTGTAATGCCCCAATTTTTGGAACCTGAGTATATGAATCTTTCTCCAAAAACTCAAGTGTTAGCCTATAAAATTCAATGTAAATTTGAACTGCTTATCATTAATTAGACTTAGCAGCAAACATAGCTAGAGTAAACCATGCATTGTATAAAAACATCGTAACCATAATAAAAATCCAAATGTAGTGCCCATATAGGACTTATACAACCCTCAAATAGCAAAGTTCATTAAATAAAAAATAGAGATCTATCATCTAACGGTGGAGCTCAATATGGGCCACAGGGACCCCGTCTAGCTCCGTGACTACCCGATCTACCCCATTAGCCCAGTGAACAACATCGATTTGCTCTACACCTGCTTCAACTGTTACGGTTTGATAGCGTCAATGACTATCACAGTGAGGAGAACCCTCTAAGATGCACACTCATCATTCATAATCCAAGATAGATCGCAATTCATAAGAATAGATATGTTAAACGGCGCAACGTTTAATTATGATTATATACTCAAAATTAAGCCAGTAAACACAATCTCATCATTAGAAAAATATAATAGCAATCGAAATGCAAGTATATGTGTCCATATAGTCAAATAATCAATCTTGCAAATTCCATAAAATGACTAGAAAATAAGCTTCAAACCTCTACTTCACCCGAAAATCATATTGTACGTGAATATCGCAAGATGGCTAGGAAATAGCTAAGCGAACACTCGCTCCACCTGAAAATCACCACATGACTAAACACTGTAAGATGAAGAGATAAGAAACATACAAACTCTAGACCACACATAAATCATATCGTACGTGAACACCGCAAGATGGCTAGGAAATCGCTAAGCGAACACCCGCTCCACCCAAAAAACACAGTATGACCGAACACCGCAAGATGGCTAGAAAACTAACATACAAAACTCTACTCCACCTAGAAATCATATCGTACGTGAACACCATAAGATGGCTAGAAAATCGCTAAGCGAACACCCGCTCCACCCGAAAATCACAGCATGACCGAACACCGCAATATGGCTAGAAAACTAACATACAAAACTCTACTCCACCTAGAAATCATATCGTACGTGAACACCATAAGATGGCTAGAAAATTGCTAAGCGAACACCTGCTCCACCCAAAAATTACCTTACGATTGAACACCGCAAGATGAAGAGAGAATCAACTAGCCACAAAAGGGCACCAATGCTCCATCAAGGCCACAAAGGGAAACTAAACAATCCAAGCCATGTAAGGCAGATATGTGATCTAAGCCATGTAAGGCAATGTGTGATCCAAGCCATATAAGGTAGATGTGCGAACTAAACCGTGTAAGTCAAATATGGATCGCAAGATAGTAAGTCCATAACAAGTTCTATTCAATCCATCAAATTATTGCAAACGATAATCATACAATTAATTAACATGTGTATAACCAAAGATAGCATATTATCATCAATCATTTATACTTACCCAAAATTAAAGAGATATGTTCATTATCTAACATAGGAATCAGGTGTGCAAACATATTAATATGTTCACATAATAAGCTAAGTAACTCAATCAAGTAACTAAATAGAAGGGATTAAAGCATCATCTATGATTAGATTAATGAATTTAAGTGCAAAGCTCAAAGGGTAAGTCCTCACCTTGGTCCAACTTAGGGATGATTTGATTTCACTTGATCAAGTAGGCAAGTCTTGACGTGGAAATTTTGGAGCTTGAGCTAGTTGGCCAGATAGACCTCATACCTGCCCTTAAGGCAAGGCCTCTTATAGTGGTGGAACCTTAATGAAGCTCAATCGATCAGATCTCCTTAAGACCCCGCGAAGTGCACTGAGTTGGCAAGATTGTTAGTTGGTGCAATACGAGTGTGACTTAGCTCAACCCAATCCCAAAACTTAGGTCCGATTCATAAACCAATTATCCATACCATCTACATTGAGAAACCATACCTAAAGGACATCCCAGAGTTGAGTTAAGCTCTACTTTAAATAAGCCCAAGTGCATTGGGTCGATGATCCAGTGACAAGATAGAGCTCTAGGTGAAAAATGGCTCATAAACTCAGTTTTAAAAGGAGTTTGCTGAACTGATGGCTGATCGCACACGATCTAATTAACTCATCATAACCAAAGGTCATCTAAAGCCCATGCCCCATCTGACTCGGATGGACTCAATTTTCGGTATTACCTAACTAGCTATGACCGTATAAGGGGTGGATCATGCTCAAGTTTGGGTTGGAGACAGTCGAACAGTGAAAATGCAGTCCCAACAGCCCTAGTTGTTGTGAAACCTGTGTGTGCTAATTCAAACTGTTAGAGCCATTGCGACATCTATTGAATTACTCCAAAACTGAGTCAACTCGACAGGTTTAAATCGATACCTGATGGTAATGAGATCCAACCTCCATTCTGTTGGGAGCCTTGCACAAAACCTTAGGATCTAGCCCTCCAGAAAAAATCAGAATTATAGGATAATAAAATTAATGAAATAAATCAAAGCATCAATCACACAACACCAGGGATTTTAACGTGGAAACCCTCAAAGAGGTAAAAACCACGGGACCTCGTTCAGATCAACAACCCACTATAAAGCAGAACGTTATAACCAATCACAACTACACACCGCTTGGATCAAACCTTCTTCACTCACGCAGAAGTGGATAAATAATAAGAGAAACAAAAAAAATTGAGAGATCTCACCGATTACAAGGATGTGGAAGCGCTGAGATATCATAGATCACCTCTACGAGCATAACCTCCCTTCCATAAGCTTCCTCTCTTTCTTTCTTTTTTCTCTCTCTCACCCCTTTAATAGCCCTAAACCCTTTACCAAACCCTTACAAAGCTTTAGAAAACCTTAGAATACCCTAAAATTCACCCCAATCCTAAATACACCCATTTATATAAGAATAGAAAGAGGTAGAACCCAAATAGAAAATAAAATCTGTAAAATCTGCATTTCCACAGTCGTTTCTATCAAAATCTTTAATGAAATCAAAGCTCTCTTGATAACAGTGTCGATATCATCTGAAGGTCTCTAGATGATATCAACAGAACAAAAAAACTATCCAGTAACTTGGGGTGAAAATTTCAATAATTATCAATGTCATCGAAGATCTATTGATAATAGCGTCGATATCATCTAGACTCCTATCGATGATATCGATAGGACAAAAAGACTGTCAAGCAACCGGTAGAAAAAATCCTGCCAATTGTCAATGATATTGAAACTGGTTCGATTCCACTAATTAGGAGAAAATTCCCATCAAAGCTCTCCCTTTTCGACTCAGGATGAATACACATTCTTCAAGCCAGCCTGGTTTCTACAAACCTCAAACTTTTCCTTGAGCAAAGTCTTGGTCATCATGTCTGACCCATTATCGTCCGTGTGGACCTTCTCAAGCTGTAACACCTTCTATTCTAAAGTATCTCTGATCCAGTGATACCGAATCTCTATGTGCTTCGACTTGAAGTGCTGACTTGGATTCTTGCTCAAGTGTATAGTACTTTAGCTATCGCAATAGGCCACGTGCTGCTCCTACTTCCGGCTAAGTTCCTGTACACCCCGAAAATTGGAGGTCAGGTAGAAACCCAACTCCCGAGTTCTAGAACGTCACTTATGCAATATAGATAATGATAAATGCATGTTGTCTGTAGAATGGCATTAAACAAGATTGAGACTAAGCCAAAACAACATATCATACTCCAGAAACAGTTAAATTAGCAAGCGAAAGACTGTGATAAATATATAAAATATATATAATTGATTATAAGTCTCCAGAGTGTGAACATGTTACCAGGTTAATTAAATACATGTATACTTCAAAAATAAACAAAAAGAATATACATGAGTGCTCTAAAAACATAAAATGACAAGTGTCAAGGCATCTAATCAACCTCCCTGTAATCCCATCGATCAAAACACGGAGGAGAAGTACTCCCCATCATCATACAAGTCCAACTCCGCTTCTCAAGCAGCGCCATCATCTGCAACTAAAATAGGGACTGGTGGGTGTACGGAAACACTATCCCGTAACGTGGGAGTGAGTGATCAACTCAGTGGAATAATAGAGCAAAGATTAGCATGTTATCAAATCAATCATGCGTTAATAGTAAAGCAGAGAATCAAACATTCCTAGATACTGTTTTTAATGCAAGCATGAGATGACATGATGGATGCCCTCATCGACATACTCCCTCATACGGCACCATCTTACGCCCGCGGCATGCTTTCTTCCTACAGTGCTCCACATCTTCCAGGCACATGCAATGCGATATAGATAATGATTACCAAGTTGTTATTAGTCCTTTTCATACAGCAGGATTGGAAAACTAGGGTACCTTTCTTATATCAATCCCAACACAGATCCTGTCTAGGGTCGTCACTCCTAGTAATCTCATACGATGTTATATTTGTAGGTCGCTGCAAGGGCTGTTAAGGCTGTTGCTCGCACTCGTTGCACTGCTCTCCCATCACTTATCAATACAAGCCTAATGTACTCTTGTCGCTACGGAAGGTCGTCGCCTCTCGTAGACTCAGAATATGCTCGCAGTCACTACAAAGGGCTCGTCACCTGATCAGTGTAGGCCGGCAACAAGAATATAGTGTCCCATACCACCATAATCTGCTCACGAGTCATAGGTGCTCACTGGTCACTATGGGGAGGTTTGTGGCCCCAGCGTAGGCCGACAGCTCGACTACAGTATCCCATACCACCATGCCCGGCTCATGAGTCTTTATGGATCAAGATACCATGGTTGACAGGATTTTCAATGGTAAGTTCAGTACCCTAGGTTCAAGCAGTTATGACTCATACATGGTGAACATACAATGGCCAGTCGGGTTACTTGACGGGCTCGACTAGTATGAGCGCATCTCAAGCTGAACGACATGAAGTGCATGAAACACTTCGTGTGGCCTAACCACTGCCGCCAAACCAAAACACAACTCACGTTCATCGACGCGTCCTTTGTGGTACATAGAAACCAACCACGAATTCAATCCATTACCGACTGCCTAGACTAGGTCATAGCCCCAAGCATTTGTAAACCAACGTCAGTAAACACATGAGAGTAATGAAAATGAAATACAACAATATAAGCATGTTGAAACATGTTATAACATACAACTTAAGTAAATCATCCAACACATGCATTTCATATATATAATGAAATCAATACATATAGCCAACATGATAGAAATCATTTACATCAGCATATTACTTGAGAATTCAATCTCAACGCTCATTCACAACTCCATTTACTCAATACATACTAGTACAAACATTTATACAAACACTTAGTCTACACACTTTAGTCTACATAGCGTATGTCGACCCAAAGTGCGTATTCGGGCGAATCTCTTTGCCAAACCGATCATGCATGCATTCCTAATATCTTAACACGACAAAAAGCCATGACAAATATTTCAGCAAAATATGGATGTAAACAGTATTTCCTACAAATGACTAAAATGCCCTAAATCTCATATTTCCCGTATGTTTACAAAACAGAAAACGGACAGCATGTTCTACATGTCAAAAGGCGTTGCCGTCGATAATCTACTATTAAATGACATTGAAAGCTTTGAAATCAGTCAATCAAAGTGTCTAAAATCCGTACCTTTTGCCCTAGACGTGTAACGTTTCGATTTGAACGAATACGCTTCGTCAACGGTGTAGTTGCGACCTAATACACAAGTACATAAGCTACTTTACTATTTGAATCAAAGAAATCTCCAAATCAGCAAGTGGTTAGGGTTTTCCTTACCTAGAAGTGCGTTGGAATCACCGGGAAAGTGATTTGAACGCCTTGCTTTAGCACGTACAAGAACTAGTACAAGCGGCAGGAAGATCTCTCCCACACTCACTCACAATCTCTCACTTTCTCTCTCTCTCTCTAGCTAGGGTTTCTAGCAAATTTGGATGGGTGAGATATGTGAGGGTTTAAAGCCCTTATATAGGGTAAAAACTTCCCAAATTAGGCTTGGGAACAAGGTACACTTAAGTTATAACCAAAACGTGGCTGTTCTGATCCAAAGGAGTGTTTCGGGAGGTCCCCTGGTTGAACGCGGTCGGACTTAAGCTCATGGTTACTGGATCTAGCACACATCAAGTTTTCAGATCGGCAAAGTTTCTAGATTACACATGGCGGTCCAGTTTCAGTTCAGCGGTCATCGTACCTAAATCAGGTCTACAAGTCTCATGATATGAAAGAGAAATTTTTCCTGATCCGAGGGTGTAATTTGATTGAATTCTGACGGTCAGAACGCTTAATAATAACGCGCCAAGTCACGTGCCAGATTTGGATTTAAATTTTTCAATCCAATCCTTTTCTCACTCTCTTCACTCCAGGCTCAATGAAATAGCCTCTGAACATCGGTTGGGCTTGATTTTCGAAATGATTGTCAAGTCTAGCTAAGTGGTCATAACGGTCTAAGATTGTAGGTATTGAACTTTCGACGCGCGGTCTAGATCCAATACAAAGTTTCAAAGGGTTCCTGAGAGCAAACGGGCTTAGAGTTTGATCCAAGGTTTTAGGATATTATAGCGTCATTGATTCTTCAAGTTTTGGGTCTTTTAGAACGTATTTAAAGCGATCAGGGGTGATTTCTTTGGCTTTGAAATTGGGTTATGAGAGGTTATGAAGGTATTATGGTTGACTCATTGCCTAAGGACGTCTAACCCCAGGTTGGCAAAAAATTCGGGGTGTTACAGTTCCTGTAGGAATCTCTTCATCCAAAGCATCTCTTTACATGCATCTGTGACTACAATGTACTTAGCCTCTGTCGTCGACAATACTACAATCTTCTATAGCTTGCTCTGTCAAGAAATCGCTCCCCCTGCAAATGTGAACATGAACTCTAATGTAGACTTCCTGGAGTCTATGTCACCTGCCATATCTGCATCTATGTAGACCTCTAACATAGGTTTTCTATCACCATAGCATCGACTCAGCCTAGATGAGCCTCTTAGATACCGCAGTATCCATTTCACCGTTGCCCAATGCTCTTTTTCAGGATTGGCAAGATATCAACTGATAATACCAATTGCATATGCTATGTCTGGGCATGTACACACCATAGCATATATCAAACTTCCTACGACTAACACGTAGGATATTTTCTGCATCTCTTCCACCTCTGCCTTCATCTTAGGACACTGTCTGTCGTTCAATCCGAAGTGACTATCCAGTGGAGTACTGACCGGCTTCGTTGTATTCATATTGAACTACTCTAGGACTTTCTCAATATACCACTCTTATGACAACCAAAGCTTCCTGCTGCTTCTGTCACGGGTTATATCTATTCCTAGGATCTGTTTAACCGGGCCTAAGTCTTTCATCGCAAACGACTTGCCCAACTCATGTTTCAGCCTGTCGATCTTTTTGATGTCTTTTTCCATGATGAGCATGTCATCAACGTATAACAGCAGAACTAAGAAATCACCATTTGAGAACTTGTGCGTGAATACACAGTGGTCCGACTACGTTCTGTCATACCCATGCTGTAACATGAACGAATTGAACTTCTTATACCATTTCCATGGAGTTTGTTTCAGCCCATACAAGCTCTTCCTCAGCCTACACACCATATGTTCCTTGCCCTTGAATTTAAACTCTTCTAGTTGGTGCATGTAGATCTCTTCTTCCAGGTCACTATGGAGGAAGGCAGTTTTAACATCTAACTACTCTATCTCTAGATCCATGCTAGCCGCCAACCCAAGCAACACCCGTATGGATGTCATCTTCACCACTGGTGAGAATATCTCCTCGAAGTCTATGCATTTCCTCTAACTGAACCCTTTTACCACAAGTCTGGCCTTGAACCTCGTCTGTGAATTCTTCTACTCAACCATCTTTCTGAACACCCACTTATTGTTCAAAGCCCCACTTGTTGCTCAAAGCTTTCTTGCCCTTAGGCAGTTTCATTATATCATAAGTGTGGTTCTTATGCAAGGATTTCATCTCCTCTTGCATAACTTATAACCACTCCTTATGCTCGTCGGCTAGGGCTTCAGAATAATCTTCTGGCTCTCTCCCATCAGTCAGTATAATGTACTCATGCGGCGAGTACCTCTTGAACGACTATCTGTCCCTAGATGACTTTCTCACATGTGGCTCAACAGGTGGATCAAGTGGGGGCTGTTCCTCCGGTCCATCTTTTGAAGGAACTCTCTCGTCATCTGCATCTTGTTGTACTCCCTCGTCATCAGGCACCATGGGAGGAATAACCGGATCCATATCCTCTAGGTCACCTGAACTAGGCTGGTTCTTCTTTAGGTTACTAATGTCTTCTATACACTGATCTTCAAAGAATACCACATCTCTACTCCTGACGAGCTTCTTCTCAGTCGGATCCCACAATCTATAATCGAATTTTTCATCACCGTATCCCAAGAAAACACATTTTCTAATCTTCGTATCGAGCTTAGACCTCTCGTCCTTTGGTATGTGAACGGATGCCCTGCATCCAAATACCCTGAGATGATTGTACGTTGGATCATGTCTAGTCCACACCTTCTCAGGTACTTCTCCATTCAATGGGGCTGAAGGTGACCTGTTTATCAGATACACCGTTGTGTGCATTGCTTCTCCCTAGAACGTCTTAGGCAACTTCGCATGAGATAACATGTATCTGATTCTCTCAACAATGGTGTGATTCATTTGCTCAACTACACCATTATGCTGGGGGGTCTTGGGAACTGTCTGTTCATGCCGTATACCTAAAGACTTGCAGTACTCATGAAAGTCACCAATGTATTCACCACCATTGTCAGTGCGGATGCACTTCAATAATCTACCTGTCTCTCTCTCGACCATAGCATGAAATAATTTAAACACACCAAAGACATCATCCTTGAATTTCAATGCATAAATCCAAACCCTCCTAGATGCATCATCTATAAAAGTAACAAAATACAATGCCTCACCTAAGGTTTTTATCCTCATAGAACCACAAACATCAGAATAAACCAAATCTAATGCATGCACTTTATTAACATGAGAAGCAGTTTTAACGAATAAGAATTTATATTGTTTTCCTGATAAATAATCAAGACAGGTTTTGAGAGGTGTACCTGTCGTGTTTGGAAGGAGTCGCTTCCTCGCTAGTAGCTGAAGCCCTTTTTCACTCATGTGGCTTAGACGCTTGTACCACATGTCATTAGCTGAATCTTCCGCTGCGTTCAACCTACCCTTATACACACTGACACTTGCCTTGTAAAGGGTACAACGCTTCTTTCCTCTAGCTACGATCAATGAATCCTTGATGAGCTTCCAGCACCCACCAATAAACTGGCTTTCATAGTCATCATCATCCAGCCTTCCCATCGACATCAAGTTGAGGCGAAGGTCTGGAATATGCCTCACATCCCTGAGAACTAATGTGCAGCCCACATCGGTCTTCACACAAATATCACCGACTCCTACGATCTTCGATACGCCAGAATTTTTCATCTTCACCGTCCCATAGTCACCTAACTTGTAGCTTGTGAAGAAGTCCCTGTGTGGAGTCGCATAAAAAGAGGCTCCCGAGTCAATCACCCAGTCGGTGTCCTGACTCGTAGCCATGAGACAAATATCATGATCTGCTAAAAGAATAATAACGATGTCGCCATCTGAAGCTACCGCAGTGGAATCTGATTCATCATCCTTTTCCTTTTCTTTTCCTTTCTTATCATGCTTATTCTTACGACATTCATGCTTATAGTGGCCCTTCTTACCATAATTCCAGCATTCAACATCCTTTCTGGTACTCGACTTGCCTCTTGATTTATCTCGGGCCTTCTTGCCCTTCCTGTTCTTTTTTCTCCCCCGTTCATGTGTCACAAGGGCCTCTTACTGAGTAGACCTCTGAGACTTTCTCCTTATCTCCTCATTGAAGAGACAGTTAGTAACCTGTTCCATAGATACCTTTTCGTTTGGCACGGAGTTACTTAGAGACACCACTAATTCTCTTAATTGTTAGGCAATGAACTAAGCAATAGTAAAGCCTGTAATTCATCATCCAAGACTATCTTCATAGCGGAGAGCTAGTTCACTATGTTGCTGACCTCATTCATGTGCTCGGCCACAGAACCAGATCCTTGAACTTAAGATTCACAAGTCGCCTTATCAGAAAGATTTTATTACCGGCTGTCTTCCTCTCATATACCCCTTCCAATTTCGGCCATAGGCTAGCGGTTGAGGTCTCCGTAGACACATGGTGGAACACAGAATCATCCAACCATTGTCTAATAAACCTTACCACCTTCCGGTCCAACTTCTTCCAATCATCATCAGACATATCCTTGGATTTTGCTGATATGCTTAAAATTAGAGAATATAGGTCCTTGCAATAAAGTAAGTCCTCCATCTTAGCCTTCCATATGGTCCAGTTAGAACCATTGAGGCTGATCATCCTTGATGAGTACCTTCCATAATTCTAAAATCGATCCTACCCGTTCAATGAACTTAGCTCTGATACCACTTTGTTGTGGGCCTTGCACAAAACCTTAGGATCTAGCCCTCCAGAACAAACTAGAATTATGAGATAATAAAAGTAATGAAATAAATCAAAGCATCAATCACACAACACCAGGAATTTTAATGTAAAAAACTCTCAAAGAGGTAAAAACCACAGGACCTCGTCCAGATACTATAAAGTAGAACGTTACAACCGATCACAAGCACCCACCGCTTGGATCAAACCTTTTTCACTCACGCAGGAGTGGATAAATAATAAGAGAAAAAAAAGAAAACTGAGAGATCTCATCGATTACGAGGACGTGAAAGCGCTTAGATATGGTAGATCACCACTATGAGCATAGCCTCCCTTCCACAAGCTTCCTCTCTCTCTCTCTCTTTCTCTCTTTCTCTCTCTCTCACACACCTTTGATAGCCCTAAACTCTTTAGCAAACCCTTGCAAAGCTTTAGAAAACCCTAGAATATCTTGAAATGCACCCCAATCCCGGATACACCCATTTATATAAGAATAAAAAGAGATAGAACCCAAATAGGAAATAAAATCTGTAAAATCTACATTTTCGCAGTCACATCTGTGGAACTCTTCGATGATATCGAAGCTCTCTCGATAACAGCATCGATATTATCTGAAGGTCTCTCAATGATATCAACAGAACCAAAAAACAGTCCAGCAACTAGGGGTGAAAATTCCAACAATTATCGATGTCATCGAAGGTCTATTGATAACAGCGTTGATATCATCTAGACTCCTATCGATGATATCGATAGGACAAAAAGACTGTCTAGTAACCTGTAAAAAAAATCCTTCCAATTATCGATGATATCTAAACTGGTTCGATTTCATCGATTTCACCAATGAGGTGAAAATCCCCATCACATTCAGTGCCTGGTTTTGGGTTGATGACGATTGCAAGATGATCTGCCGCAGCAAGGCTTCGGCGAGTGGCTGATTCGTTTGATGTCGAGAATGGAGTTGAGTTAACTCTACATTGCAGGGTGACCCTTTTCGCTCTCATTTTCTCTGCTTCTTTTCACCTCCTCGACTCGATAGGATATGGACTCGGACAGTCTAGCCACTCATGAAGATTATAATAGCTGGTCAGTCAACGAGTTGACTCAAACTCGACTCGACAACAAGCCTGACACACCACCCGGTTTCATCTACTAACTAGAACTCGAAAATGGGATTGTTTTAGGGCAACCATTGATAATAGATATGGCCTACCTGGTGAAAGAGCAGCTCACAAATCAACGCCTACAGATGATGGTGCGCGGGGTAGTTTCTGATGAGGAAGATGACCGACTCTAATGGTGGTCTCCCAACGAAGGCTCTTTTCTTCGAAACGATGGTGCTGGAGCATCTAGTTCTTCCACGTGATGCTTGTGGGAGGGAAAAAATGAAGCTCCAGCAGCATTTTCACAGTGGGTTTGAGCTTTGAAGGAAATGGGCGAGTTTAGGAAGTGCGGCTGCAAGGGATGGAGCGACAAACACTCTTGCCTTATACGCCCTTTTTTTGAAGCCCTAAACTCTCTCTAAGCCGTCAGATAGAGGATCGATGGCCTGGATTGCACACGGTTGCAACAGCTTTCAAAACCGGCCGATAAAATCAAAACCGGCCGTGGTTTTCATCCTAGTAAGGAAGCCCTAAACCAGAGGAAAATGGTTGGTTGGGATGCAATTGTTCCAACAACTGAGATGCATGGATCTTGCCTCACGCTGATCGCCAGCATGGAAGAAAATCGGACTTTCTGTTTTTGGAAAGAAAAGAAGCACGAACAGAGCTCTTACATTGGCGTTTGTGATCACGCGTGTGGGATCCAACGGCTGAAAATAATGGGGATTGGTAGGACCAATGTCTTGGAAATTATGAACAGTTTGGATTAGTTAAGTGCCTGATGACGGTGGGCTACAATGGTTGCAAATGGACATTGTCTGTTTAAATATCACTGGGCGGGAGAACAAAAGAGAGAGAAATCCTCTCTTTTTTTAGGAAATGTCGGGTCAAACACAGTTTGACCATGTGACCATTTCGGTGCACCTCGGTTGTGCATGATACGTGCATGCACATCGCCTCAAGTGGGGTCCATCATGATGAATCCAGTAAATCCACTCCGTTCATCTGTTTTGTCAGCCCCTATTAGGGCCCAACCCAAAGAATAAGGCAGATCCAAGTCTTAGGTGGGTCGTGTCATCAAGAGTATGGCCATTAAGCGCTAGTTATCATTGACTTGAGGTGGTATGTAGCCCACACCCGTGATCAAAACCATTCATCTAGCTAGTGAGCCACCCAGGGCCGCTATTTATTTTAAATTGATATTATTTTAACTGGATGGGTCACACAACATTTATTTCTGTGTTCAAACTATGATTTCCATCCAAACGACGATCTGATCAATTCCAAACCTGACCATTAGTGATCCTTGGAGTTTGATTTTGACAGTGGATGGTTTAATCTGTCCATTAAGGTGATTTATGGGATGGATCACCCAATTATTGATTGTAAGCCTAAGGAATGGTGAATCTTGTGACTTAAGTCTTGAAATTGATTTTCTACGCTCAATCAACTTAACAGGATGTTGTCTGACATTTTATCCCAATTAGTTCCTAGAATTAAGCCTCATGAGGTTCAATGCAGTTCTCTAGGTGATGTAATGATCCATCTTGAAAGACGACGACTGTATGACTCAATCTACGGGTGAAGATTACCATTAACGGTAACATTCAAGTTCGAGTAAGGGTAAGTGTTTAGTTAAATCAAGTTTGCATTCATCATAAATTAGGTCCTTATGGTAACACCCGAGTACCAAAAAGTACGGGGTGTTACACAGACTTATTCAAAATTCTAAAAAGAAAAATTGAAGGTTAAAATAAAAACCAAACGATGACGCCCTCCCACAAGATTGGACGAATCTTTTCAAAAGGCCTTGGAAAAATCTTCAAAAATTGTAATAAAATCCCTACAGAGTGTAGCTCCTCATGTGGGATAGTTTTCAAAATAAATTTTTTTAAATAGTGCTCAGTATCCAAGGCACTAGGAGGTCTTCTATACCTCTTAGTGGCATCCAATGCAAATAACAAAATAAGATTCGACCACTTTCGGTTTCCCTAGGAGTTTTCAAATCTATATGTGATACAAGCACAGTTGGATTAGATCTCAATGTCAGGATGGTTGTGCAATGATAAAGTTAAATGTAAGTGATGGTGAGCACGATTCAACTCCGATTAGAGTGATCATTTTAAAAGAATTAAAAAGATCGATTGTAACCAACATATCAAAATCAGAAGACTACATGGAAAAAAGGTCACTCGCACATACCTAGTCTGGGATGCTTAGAAAGTCTAATCAATTCCAAGTCAGCATAGTGAGTTCCCCGTAAAGCTGCAGAACATGCAGGGTAACAACTACTTTGACGATCAAATGGAATAAATACTCTTAGGGTGATCATGTAACAAATGAACATCACACATCCAAACAGTAGGGGGATTCCCGTAAGGTCGCAAAGCACTGGGACACTACTTTTCAGATTTATCCTCCGATACTATTATCGATCTGATGCGAAAGGATCATGATTCGTGGTCCATAATGCCGCAGAAAGTGCAGGGACAATCACAACATTTTCCTCAAACGCTCGTGATATGTGCAAGTTATCTTTTTTCCAGACAATAAGCCCATAATAATACCATTACAAGTAACATGTCCAGACCATAATCTTTTCTGACTAGAGGGGTGGGGTGCCCACTCACTTTGGCATTCAGTTGCATGTAACCTCTGTCAAAGAGGGGTATCAGTAAACACCCTACACAGGCTAACAACTTGATAAAGTATGAATGATCCTTAGGAACTGAACCTAAACCCTACACTCTAGCTAAAACCGTATCCACTTCCCAAACCTGATCTAAACTCTAACCGAACCTGAGATATTCTATTACCCTAAACCCTAACTTAACTCGATCCATCACCCAGGTCAAAGTATGCCCAAACCTTTACCCAAAATTAACCCATTTTTCAAGCCATCTTTGGGTCATAGTCGAGCCAGTTTCAAGCCATTTTCGAGCAAAATATCCAAAACAGGCTTTGGGCTGATCTCAGGGCCTGAAATAAGCCCACTAGCTAAACCTTGAAGGCAACTCTCGAAAAATGTACGCATAGCCAGCCAGCTGAGTTTCGGACGAGAACTGTTAAAGGAGGTAATCCGACTACCGCCTCCTCTCGATAGATATGCCCAAAGTTGCAACTGTTTCTCTCCTCGAAAGTAAACTTTGCCTGTACCTCTTTGACCCCAAAATTCTTACTATTTACCATTTTACCAATCCCTTCAACTTATAAGAAAGTGTCACACGGCATCTCCCTTTCCTCCACTAATCCTATGCTGCCACATCAGCATTTACCCTCCATAATCCCTATAATTACCTAAAGACCACCCCAAAAGGCTATAAATACCCCCCTTATCTCTTCAGTTCAAAAAACCAAAAACCAACAACAACCACCAATAAAACCAAGAGTGAGAGAGAGAAAGTGAGTGAGAGTGCCCCCCCCCCTCCCTTCATCCATTTCTTAGCCTCACAATCCTACTTAGGTCAATCATTCCTAAGCATGGTGCACCTAAACATCCAATTCATTTCAAGCACAAGCTAAATCTCATGCAATCATCACTAGAATTTATATTTTATCAATCACATTATTACTTCGCTTCTCAACCCCGCCCTCCCTTGCTTCTCTAGGTTTTCATTGAATGTATACTCTTTGACTTGCAGAACTATGGATCATGTCACATCAGAAACCCATGGTAGTTTGGTCCTCTTACATGTCATTCTAACATCATCCTATCTCTTCTTAAATTCCATTTCTAAACATTCTCTGAACATATGCTCTGTGGCTTGCCGAAATTTCAGACCTTGCCACATCAGAAATCTAAATTTTTCTAGTCTCATTTTAATTCTTTTCATCCTATTATCTTATCCTCTAAGATCATCTTACCACACGAAGTAGAGACCGTACACCCGTACGGGCAGAGAGGCTACCTAATACCTTCTCTCTCTGTAACTAAGGTCTCTTACTCAGAATCTCAGGACGCAAATAAGGAATCAACTTGAAGCAAGAGAGTCTTCATATTCTTTGACTTTTACAGATTCTGCAGGTTCTAGCCAACTATGGGATTTTAAGCTAATTGGCTAGTGGCGACTCCAAGTTTATTACATCATCAATCCAAATTAGCCCACACATACAGCCCCAAAATAAGCATAAATCAACATGGGCACCAATTTCAGCATTCACAATAGTAGAATGAGGTCATAGAGAGGATGAATAAAACTCTATTAGAGAGGGAGAAAAGTATATGATTGCATGCGGGGCTGCCTAAAAGCTTTTGGGCATAAGCTGTGAACATAGCATACTATATAGTGAATTGGTCACCATCTACAGCGTTGGACTCTAAGGTTACAGAAGAAGTTTGAATAGGCAAGGATGTCGGTTACTTAGGATTAAGGATCTTTGGGTGTCTAACATACGTTCATGTGTAGAGTGGACAAATCTCGAAGTTGGATTATAAATCTAAGAAGCGCATCTTTATTGAGTATGAGAAATGTGTTAAGGGCTACAAGCTTTAGGATTTAGTTTCACAAAAGGTGGTCATTAGCAGTGATGTTATCTTCGATAAGGCATCAATGTTGAAGCCAACAAGGAAGCTGTAAAGAAGTTAAAGAAACATGGTGAGACAGAAATTTTTGGTGCAGGTGGAGCTAGTTGAGCCGGTTACTAAAGGTGAAATTCAACAAGTGTAAGAAACTGAAAAAATACTCATAAGGATACCCACGAATGTATAACCAGGAATAGGGAGAAAAGAATCATTAAATCTCCTATTTGTGTAACGCTCCAAATTTTCGCCAACCTGGAATCTAAAAATCCTGAGCGTTACTGTTGAGACCTTAAATAAATATGAATAAATATGCGTGCCCACACTTGAAAATTCTAAAACTTACGCATGAAAACTTGATTCTACGTATCAGACCTTGACAAAATTTCGAACAAAGCCTGTAAAGATAAATCGAACTGTAAAAATTTGATTACATACCCTTAGGAAGCTATCAAATCTACCCAATCACTTAAACCTCGAGTCCAGCCTTGTGATCTATTCATCTAGGGCCCAAATCTAGTCGGCCCACCACCAATTAATCAAGATAACCACAACTTTATGAAGGTTTACCTAAAGCTATGATAACTAACAGATTAACTCTGGATCATCCCATGCACATAAGCTAAATTGACCAAAGTATCATAGGACCTTCAAATCACCGATTTAGGGTAATTAGGACCGAATTACTATTTTTTCTTATTACGAATAGCTCGCTTCACAAACTTAGGTAATCGAATCCTAGCTAATCACACACGATAAATTTTGTTAATTATTTTATTTTTAAAATGCTCAAACTAACCAAACAAGCTCGAGACCACTCATTAGTGGGCAGCTAAACACGAAGCTATAGAAAGACGTTCGTCTTAGCGAGCTTATCATCTATCAAGGACATTAAATCGATATCACGTCTAGAATTATTTAACTTTGGCTCAGGAGCCAAGCTCATGGGATGCACAAATTCATTAAGAAATAGCATGAACTTAAGTTAAAAAAAATTCTTCACTCTTTGCCTAAGTTATGGCCTTCAAACAGTTACATCATGACTAAATTTAAGACACCAATCTAAGTTAATACATTACAGATATTCCTATAGTTGCAGCCTTGATTGATGATCAGCAACCATCGAACTGACTTTGAATTATACTCGTCGATCAACGCATCTAATTGGTGGACCGATCGTATTCACGAATAGATCATCACTAGGGCCAACTTCCTTACGTCATAGATCGATCCATACATCCCCCGATAGATCTTAAAAGTTAAAAATAACCTCTCATAGGATTATAATAGTAAGTACCTAACTCATTGGATCATTTGCACCCTTTCTAGCACTATAAATAGTCCACAATTTCACACCTCCTCTCTCTATATGAATTTGTGCCCTAAAATTGAAAAAGAAAGAGAGAAAATAGGGAGAAGAAGAAGAAGAGAGTGAGAGAGAGAGAGAGAGCAATTGAAAATGTGAGGGTTGTGCACTTCGCCCTTTCATCCCTTCTATTGTAACCATATTTGCTCCCAAATCCTTCGTTAGATCTCTTTCATTAACAATCGGAGGTAAGAAATGGATTTTACTTCCCATTATAGGTCTTCTTAAGTTGAGTTTCAAGAAACTTTCAATAGCTTGTGTGTTGATTAGGCTTCAATAATCTTCTCTAAAACCTTAACTCTAGAAGTGCGAATAGGTTGGGTGCAATCCTCTAAGGTGCAGACCATTCTTTTACATTTTCTTTTTATCAACCATTGATAGTGTTTGATAATGATTTTTTTTGTTATTATTAGGATTTCATATGTTATTTTTGTTTAAATTGCTTTATTATTACATCCCTAATGTTATTTGAAGTTAGTAGCTAACATGTTTGATGAAATATTTGAACAAGATGAAATTCCTACTGTTAGAACTCTTGTATACAAATTGATAAGTGATGTTGATCTATGTTAGATTGTATTAATATACACTGAATTATATTAATTTGTACATATATTTTGTTGATGCACCATATTGTAGCATTAAGTTGCTTCATAATTATGTTTATATATTTGATAATCTGATTTGTAGTCATGTGGATCGAGCCGTACAAAATGTTAAGTAAGAGGATGACCCACTTAGGGTTGGCTATCCTAGACTTACACGTGAAATTGTTGTAATACCACTACTATTGAAATACGGATGTATGTCTAATTTTCCTAAAGGGGGGTGAGTAGGACTTTTAAAACTTTAATCCTACTAAACAATAAATTCTACCAATTTAACCAAGTTAAGTAAGATTATCAAGAAACTATTCATACTTAAATCTAATGTAGTGACAAATATCAGTGCTGCATTTTATCAAATATGTATTGTGCATAAAGTAAACATTTCAACAGCCAATACATATGAGCAAGAACAATCATCATAAACACAACGATATATAGTGGTTCGGTTACATTCCTACTCCACTCCTGGCTGACTCACTCCGCCGTAGAGTGTATCAGATTTCACTATCCAATGGTTTTAAATTAGGTCAACCATAAACCTTCACAAGAAAAATACACATGCCTACACAAGACAATATGTCCTACACAATGACACTATATATATTCTACCATCAGAGGCTTATGAAATGTCTTAATGAGTTTGAGAACCAAACTCCAAATCCTAATCCTACACAAGGAAAAGGGTTCAAACTCAATGTACTCTAAGAACTTACTTGTAAGTGAGTGAGCCCCGTTTCAACACATGTTGTTAAAGATCTTCCTTGTGATAAAGTGTATTTAGCTCCCTTAAACCGCAACCGCTAGCAGATGTTCCAATCGAGGGTACGAGGTTGTTAGGTTAAGATTTGGTTCAATCTACTCTAGATAATGATAGATGTGTAAGGTTTAGAGAAGATCCCTAAGGCTTAGCCTTCAAGGTTCTCAGCACAATAATTTTCCATTAAAAGTGGTAACTGGAACATTCATAAATGCAGGAGTTCATTATTCAATCCAAGTAATAACTTTCAGGATGATTACATTTAAGAATGGATTGAATGATGAACTCCCACGAGGAAAGAAAGTGTAAGAGGGTGGACAATAACTCTTGCAATAACTCACTCAAAACTCTCTCATTTTCTCACTCAAGAACCCTAGAAACAAGATTCCAGATATAAAGACAAAAATTCTAACCATTAAAAAATGGGTAAAAAATAGTCAAGATTTCGATGTCATCGAAGGGCTTCAATGTCATCGAACCTCCTCCGATGTCATAGAATCCTAGCACTGAGGTTTTTAAATAAGTGTTGGACTAAACTGCTCGATGTCATCGAGTGGCCTTCGATGTCATCGAAGAGGACCTTCGATGTCATCAAGTGCTAGATCGATGTCATCGGAATTTTCGTAAAAAATGCAAGGACTGGAGAAAGGGTTCACATTTTTATGACATCAAATGTTTGTTCAATGTCATCGAAATTTGAAATTCAATGTCATCGAAGGTGTTCGATGTCATCGAGAATTTCAAGAGATTATATGCAAAAACTTCCTGGGAAAAAATGTTCCTTTTTCGATGTCATCGAGCTTGTGAGTCGATGTCATCGGAATTTCAAGAGATTATACGCAAAAACTCCCTGGGCAAAAATGTTCCTTTTTTGATGTAATCGAGCTTGTGAGTCAATGTCATCGAAATTTCAAGAGATTATATGCAAAAACTCCCTGGGCAAAAATGTTCCTTTTTCGATGTCATCGAGATAGGTTCAATGTCATCGATCTTGTGAGTTCGATGTCATCAAACCCTATTTGATGTCATTGAGATTTTCTCAGAAATATGGCTCAGGTTGCTGGACTAAGGAAACATTTTTCCGATGTCATCAAACATAGATTCGATGTCATCGATCATTGTTCAATGTCGTCAAAACTTAATATTAATGTCATCGAACCATGTTCGATGTCATCGACAACAATGAATTTTTTATGTATTTGTTTAAGACCACCTGCTGCTGAGATTTTTGTAAGACAAGTTTGCTAAGGAGTTTACCAAGATGGTTTTTGGGCAAGATAGACCATTTTTAAGGGTTTTATTACCTAATAGAGTTGGTTAGGGGTGAGAGGCTTCATATACCTGTGTTGTGCTTTCTTCAACTTGGTGAATCTTTAGTCCTGTAGTCTTCATATGGGGTTCACTTGACTCTAGTCTTATCTAACATGTATATTGATAAACAGGGGTACTTTCAATATGGTAGACTAAGGTTGAACATGGACGACTGATAGTAGTTGGAGCTACATAGTATTCGCATCTAATGCTAGCTTTGTTCTGGTTCCCCCTTTGTCAATTAGATCAGTCCAATGCATGGCTCGATCATTCTTATATTTGGTGGTTGTATAACATTCAAAGAAATCTAGGATACTACTGTTACCACTGAATTAAGTCCATTCATAACTGTTAGTATGTTACGATCGTACAAGGACTCATGAGCCGAGCATGATGGTATGACACACCGTGTCCAAGCTTTTATCCTATGCTAGGGGATGTTCCTTGCATATTAGAAAAAAATAGGGTGACAAGCCCACCATATTAGTACAAAATTAGGTGACGAGCCTCTCAATAGTGACCGTTAAACACTAGTGAAGGCCATGAGCATATTAGTACCAAATTACTATTGTTAATGGTATTGATGTTTTGACTTCACTACATTTGTAAGACCCGTATCCTAATCCATACTGTTCCGTCGCTTCCCGCGATCTTTCTCATCAAATTTCAGCAATCCACGACCTGTAGTCGACGTTGCCCACGACCGTGAGTCTTATCCTATACATTTGAGTCAGCTTAATCCAAGACTTGTATCATTGCGGCGGCCCCGACGCCGCGGTTCCAACGCCATGACTCATGTACCGATCCGATACCCTGACTAAGGGATATGGGTCGGCGTTTATTTTGAGAAAACGCCGCGCGTTTATATTCCTAAGAGAATCTCTACAAAGTGTCAAATCAATCCCATCAATCAATCACCCATCAATCACTTTATGTCAAGTACATTCACCTTTCACCCCATCCCCAAGCAACCACCAAAGTCAACTCCTTTCACCCTCTCTCTTACACCACTTTACATGTCAGGTAACACATCCATCACTCACCTCACCCTTTCACCCATCACACCCATCCCTCATCTCTCTTACAACTCTCTGTCTCCCTCATTTCTCAACACCACTTCCAAGCAAGGGAGAGCATCCCACATCCATGCATTCTCATGAGAGAAGAGGTGATTTTGGTGGCCCACTTCCCATCTCAAAAGCTCTAATCCTAGCCATCCATTTCCCATCTCCACCATCAAAGTGAAGCTCTAGGAGATAGGCTATCAAGCGGACCAAGAAGATCATGTGGTGGGTGCCTCCATAGCCTAATTTTTTCATATTTTTAAGATGGGCCAAGTGAGGCCAACCGATCAATGGTTTGGATCTCACTTGGGACCCTAAGATATGGCCAATGGCCCATCTTGATCATCAAAATCATTCCATGATGGGGCCATTCTCCATGGATCCCATCATGATGTTTACTTTTCTTGCATTAAGAAATCATATAGACCGTTCATTTTGGATGGAGAGAGATCTCCACCGTTGATCTTTTATTTGGATGGCCCACATGCAATGAGACCCATTGATGTATGATTGGATGGTTGAAACGGAGGGCCCATAGTGCCGGGGTCCCTCCATCATGCGTGTCCCACTCTTTTACTCTCTCTCTCCCTCTCTTCTTTATTTATTTTTCTTGTATGTTAATGTGGCTATGTGGCCCACTTGAATGAGCCCCACCATGAAATATGTATTTTATCCAAGTCGTCCATGGGTGGGGCCCATCTCAAATGTATCATCCATTTGTGGTGGCCCACCTAAACAGGGCCCACCTTAAATATATTTGATAAGCCCCAAAAAAAAAAAAGAAAGAAAACGTCCAGCGTCGCTGGACGTCGCTGGAAAGAAAACACAAATATGGGCTTGATTTCGATGGGCCACTTGTTTAGGACCCACCTTGATGTAAGTATTCAATCCATGTTGTCCATCCCTTTCCTCATATTATTTTAGGCGTTGAGCCAAAATATGAAGCTGATCCAACTTTCTAGTAGGCCATAGTGTTGAAAATAGCATTAATACCATTGAAATCTTTCTAGATTTCTTTTTATACGATGAAAGAGGCCCGATATTGGAATCGTTGGATTCATTGTGAGCAGTGGAATCCAATGACTGGAGTGGATTTACTTGGAGCGGACCACACATACCAAAAACCTCAGAAATACAGGTTTTTCAAAATAAAAATAAAAATAAAAGAGGCAGCAGACGCTGCTGCTGCTGCCAGGCGCAGGCAGCGCCTGCCACGACGGGCGGGCGTACGAGCAGGGCCCCACGGCTCCAGCCGTGGGCCCCACCTTGATATTTATGTGCCATCTAAACCGTTCATATTGTGGGCCACCCTCTGAAGTAAGTCTCAACCAAAAATCGGATCGATCTAGATCTCAAGTGGCCCACACCATAAGAAACAGCGGTGATTGTGCTCTACCATTGAAACCCTTTTTGGGCCCACAGAAGTTTTGGATCAAGCTGAAATTTGTTCTTCCTCCTCACCCAGGTCTCTGTGACCTTATCAACAGGTTGGATGGTGAGTAAACATTATAGTGGGCCCCCCACGTGGGACCCACGATGATGTATGTGCCTTACATCCACCGTCCGCCCGAACGGTGGAGACCCCTGTGGTGTATGTATTACCCATACCGTCCAGCCATTTTTGGGGCTGCTGGACGGTCAGTGGGCCCCATCCTTAATGCATGTGTTGCATCCCAACTATCCAACCTTTAGGTGGACCCCCCACCATGGTGCATGTGATGCATCCAAACCGTCCATTTACTCTGTAAAATCATTGTATGATTTGAGCTAAAAATGAGTTAGATCTATGGTTCAAGTGGGCCCACCTTGGTATGTGTATAGGACCCATATTGATTTAATTGTTGCCATTCATTGAGACCTACCTTGGTGTCCATATAAATTCTCATGGGATTAAGCCCATTTGGTATGAATAAGGCCTATGGGATTAAGCCCATTTGGCATATATAAGGCCCATGGGATTAGGCCCATTTAATAAGGCCATAAGATTAAGCCCATCTGATATATTTAAGGCCCAAGTTGTGAGGCCCACTTTAATGTATTTTAAGGCCCATGGATCATGGACCATTGCAATGTACATAAGGCTCATTGGTGAGGCCCATTAACGCAGCCCATTTATGAATGTAAGGCCCATGTGATTCGACCCATTTGATGTATCTAAGGCCCATGGGTCGAGGCCCAACGGGATGACTTTAGGGTCCATTGCAATGTGTGATTTCCCATGGTTCATGTAATGATATTTATGACGGGTCATGCTTAGGAACAATGATGGTTTGACATCCACATTGTATGTACAATGTTGGTTAAATGTCCACATTGTAACTCTCCTTAGGGCCCATTGATAGGCCCATACTCGTTAATATTCATCGCTTCATAACATGCTTAGTATAATCCCATGACTTATGCCCATATGCAACATATATATGTTTGATATGAGTAGTGACTGATCATAGCATACGCCATTGGACAGACCATTTTCAGAACTCGTTATGAGACAGAGTGCCCCACATGATCGCACAGCACGCGCTGGATTTCTGCATGATTTGACAGTGTGATTCATGCATCTCGCATATGTGTGACTTGACCACTGCACGCCCTAGCGACATCAAGGCCGTGGCTCTACAGGTACGTCGTGGATGGCTGTATCGAATACTGAAAATATTTAGTTCTAGCACTGTGGGCACTTAGGATGTCCTTGGGTGAAAGTCCCAGAACCTTTTTGGTACTAGGAGATGCTTCAACGTCTAGACCGAGTGGATACACGAGCGTCTGAGTGCCGAATACCAGTAGGCCGCATCTCCCACTATGTCGTGGTCGGTCGGAAGGGGGTGTGGCCTTATCCTCCTAAGTGAGGGGGCTATAAGCTAGGCTGAGTTTGACCAGCTCGCAAATGAGTCTGTTATTGACGAGCCGAGTAGGTATTGGCAGACTACTGGTCAGGTGGATAGTGAGGTCTATTCCGCTTGCTTGACTGTGTAGCTAGGGAGGTGGCAGTCACTGCGAAGTGTATTAGACCCCGGTGATATCTAGAGGAGAACTGTACTGATATGTGTACATGATGAGTACCGACTTGCTTGGATTGCATTTCGTATATGACCTTTGGCTATGTAGGCCTTGCGTTGCATCGGTGTGGCTAATGACACTCATATCTTGCATTGCATGGCCTTGGTATGGCCGATAGCATTCATGCCTTGCATTACATAGCCTTAGTATGGTTGATTGTGTTCATGGACTTACTGCATACTTTCACACTACTCTGATATTGTGCACTCGGCGTTTGCCTTACGCACCCACTTACACCACCCTCTAAGCTTTTGTAAGATTATGCATGATAGTTGTGTGCAAGTAGCGTTGGACAGCAGCAGCGCTGAGGCAGGAGTGCGTATCAGACTATTTTAAAACTTTTTAATCACCTTGTATTTCCCCTTTCGCATTGTACTTAAAGTTTTTGATATAGTGGATATGTGGTGATGTTGTTTTGTGACTTGGTTATGCTTGTGGTTATGCTTCATTACAAAAAAAAAATCATTCTGAAAATCCTCCTTGTAGGATCCCAGGATCAGAATCTGACATTTGATTATCAAGAGCCGAGAATGGGGCACTACGGAGGCTGTCGGTACCGGATTAGGCAATCGGGATTCATGTGAATCTGATTTTCGGGTTTGGGGTGTGACAACATTTATGTTTGGGTGATGACCCTTACATTATTTGTGGTCATCCTTGGGTGATCAACCATAAAATGGATAAATGAACGCATGCGAGAAGCCGTTACGGCAGCATCAGCCTCGTGATCCAGGTAGAGAATCGTGATAGAATGGCAGTATCCAGGCTTTGCCAAATTACTACTTGAACTTGGATTAATACTTATTCGGCTAATCATGTATATCATGACACTTTATAAGATTGATAGTTTATGAAAGGTGTCAAAGTTACGTAATGAAGGAATGTTGGCATTCTGCAAAATAGGCATTGAAGTTGCTTATTGAGAGAGTGTTGGATTATAAGGATCATGAATCATCATATCATAGCATTCATGCACCTAAAAAGACTAGATAGGCAATTGTTTGTTTTGTTATGCTATCATTACCTGTGTTTAATTGTGTTGATAATATGTGTAACTTAGATGATGATACCACTAAGTTAGATACTCACTCCCACCTATGACGGTATTTTAAAACACTAACCAAATGATATTATTGATGCAAGTACCATCGGGATCTCATATGGACATGCTTAGACTGGCTTGCACCATTGTCGTGATGTTTTGGAGTGTTGGATGAAAATAAAATACTTTAAATTTATATTTTATCTTGGACATAAGTATTGTGGCTTGTGTAGTCCCCATTTGGGCGAACACAACTTTTGAAATTTTATATTTTGAATATTAGCCATAATTTCAGGGTTTAGTTTTTTCTGCTTAACTTTTGATGCTGCTGATTTAAAGCTACTCTGATAATTGATCATGGGTGAATGTTAATTGGATTGCACGGCCACATGGAAACTTACACGTGTATTTTTTCTAGGTTCATACCCAAGAACTCGAGATCAGAGTCTCCTAAGTTGGGTGCTGAATATGGGGCGTGATAGTTTGATACGGGTTTGAGGACATTGTGTCTTTTACATTTTTTACAGGGATTGGAGATCCATCCACCTTTCAAAAGGAGAAATTCGAAAAGGATAACGATAAGCAGATGTCGGCCATGGCGGAGGAGATGGAATCTTTACATAAAAATCAAACATGAGAGTTAGTGGATCTTTCAAAAGGTCAGTGGCTAGATGGTGTAAATAGGCCTATAGGAACATTAAAGCATTAATAGAAAAAAAAATGATAAAAAGTACAAGGCAAGGCTTGTAGCAAAAGGGTTCTCATAGAGGGAAGGAGTACACTATAATAAGGTTTTCTCTCCAGTCGTAAAACGTACCTCAATCAGGGTGTTACTTGCAATGATAATGGAATCCAATTTGAAATTGGGGCAACCTGATGTGAAGATGGCATCCTTTATGGGAACTTAGAGACAGTCATTTAGATGAGGCAACATGAAGGATTCGAACAGCTAAATAGTCTCTGAGGCAGTGGTACAAGCAGTTATATTCCTAAATGGTGGAAATTGGATATAACAGGTGTGAGTACGATTATTACGTATATTATAGGGTACATGAGGATGAGTCCTACTGTAGACACCCCACCTAAAACGAAGGTAAGCAACTTTTTAAGCTTCAACTTGACTTCAATAAAATTATCTATTATTGACTTAAAAATTATTGAAAATTCAAATGGGTCAAACAAGCAGCATCCTCGGTAGGTCTCGAAAATAACCAATGGACCTAATCCGCTAGCGCCAAATCCAATAAAGATCTGGTCACAACCATGCATCCAAACTCTAAGAACTTTCTATACGTAGCAACCGATGTGCAAGAAAAGGATAAATTGAACTCTCTCTACCCAAGGATTAGTATCTTTATTAATTAGTCATCTTGGATAATGTTGTGGTCAGGCATGAAAAATCACATCTTTAAGATTAAGGAAAGTACAGTAATTCTTGTACACAAAATGACATGATATTACTGAAAGCAAATTTTAACTGATCAAGGTGATTTATGGTTCATTGGAAAGGTGGTCAAATGACATTCCTAACAAACTTAAGTTTTCTCCAATTTGGATTATGATGAGGAAGATCCAACCCGTTTACTAAAACTGCACATTGCTGAGCAGACAGAACCTTAAAAACTCTGGTTACACTTTTGACTAGTCAAACAAGATCTACATGAAGTGATTTTAGTCCTGTTAAAAAGCTTATCAGATGACCTTTCCAATGAGCCTAAGATCACCAAAAATGAATAATCGATCAAATTTGTAAACAACCGATTTTATACACTGAACGATTGTACTTTTGGCAAGTCAAATAAGGTCCAATCGAGGTGATTCTAGTCTTGTTATAAAACTTATCTAATTATCTTTCCAACAAGGCTACGATTATTGAAAGCAGATGGATAACAAACAAGATACAAACATTTGAGCGATTTATAAAATAAAATAAAAAGTAATATCTTAAAGTAATCACGACATTTCATATTATAAACAATATATGTATGTATTGTTAGTGCACTAATTTGTGCATCTTATTTGTCAATCACGTAAGTCCTTGTGCATATAGTCCGCTGATCCTTTGAAAGTTGAAGACTAAAGACACAAGAGTACATGAGTATCAAGGAGCAAAGAACATGTAAATGAGGTACCTTGGTGAACCTAACCCTTGACCCAAAAAAATCTTTGAACATCTACGTGATATTGACTTAATATGTAAACCTTGTTGATCATCCATTATCCTTAAAAACCTAATTGGAACATCATAAGTAGGGCTAGAAGAGGCATGAAGATGCCATGAAAACATATGCCCAAAATAACAGTTTTTAGTGGTGCTCGATCCCATCGAGCAGACCTTGAGGGGTATTTAATGGCATTGAAGAACCCCTCAATAGCGTCGAACATGGAGTTAAATATGTCTAGCAAAAATTGATCATTTTATTTGATTTTCTTGATGGCATTGAGGTCTCATTCGATGACATCGAATTCACCATTTCTTTTCTTTTCGAGCTTGTATTCCTTAGAGTGATGTCCAGGTTTTCCACAGTTGCAACAATTTCATTTCTTTTTGCCATTTGTTCTTGATTTATTTCTACTAGGTTAGCTTTTGAAACTAACCCATTTGCATTTTCAATTTGATCTTTGTTTTTGTTAGCCTACTTTATTGTTATGTGTACGATTATATTTTCTAAAGGAATACCATTTTTCTTATATTTCATTTTATTTTTATATTCTTTGCAAGAAGAAGGTAGCTTTTCAATCAACAATTATGACAAGAATACTTTGTCAATTTCCATTCCCTCAATCATCAATTCATGTACCAGATTCTGATAATCATGAATCTGGCTCATGACAGGTTTATCGTATGTCACTTCATGATGAAGGAAGTTTGCGATAGCATGTTTCTTAGATCATGCATTTTCAATAACATATTTCTTTTCTAGTGCGGTCCAAGTGTCCTTAACAGATTCATAAAAAACATAGATATCATATAATTCATTGAACAAAGTATTAATAATATAATGTTTACAATTATTAGCATATTTAAATTCATTTTCGTTGGCTTGGATTAACTATAAATGAATTCAAAAGAATGTAAAAGACATTTAGAGTTTTCAACACGAAACTAATTTTTTGTTTCTATCGTTTGAAATTTTGTCCAGTGAAAAATTTGATTTTGGCCAATTCAATCATAGGGTTGACTGTGATGGTGGCCATAGTTTACAGTTTTCAATAATCTAGTTCTAGTTGCAATATAGTTCAAGATGTAGTTTGAATACTTGTTACAAAAAAGGTTAAGAGAAAAAGAAGAAAACAATTTTTTTTCTTTTTTTCGAATAGATAAAGAATCAGTAGTCTACTGATTCTAACAAATCAATAATTTTGGTTTCAAGATTGTTGGAAATAATGTGATAAAAATATTAGATAATATTCAAAAAAATAAAACTTGAAACCAAATCTACCCCTCCTTGGACCGTGTCCCAAGTGTAATAGGAATCTTAGACAATTGGCCTTCGGGATACAATGACTATGACTTGATCCCAACAGTGCACTCGTTATACACAGGCTCAAACTAATGTTCAGAACTTAAAATGAAGTGAGTTGACTCAACAGTGAACTCATTTGGCAAAACAACACTTAATCAGAGACAAATTTTGAAGAAACATGGAGAGAAATCATTGATTTTTGAGTTAATGAAAATATATTAGAGTTGATTTATTTATAAATCATGATTAGGTGCTTAAAGCACCATTTCAAATGAGTTAGGTCTATTGGGTTTGAACCAATTGATGCGACCACTAGAACAGACACGTCTCTTGTTTGAAATTCACGCGAAACCAAACGGTGCGAGTATATTTGTGGAATGCAGAACAAACTTGTTAGTGCAAGTGTAGTCTCAGTCCTCGCATAAACTCATATCCAACATGGCCCACAATGGTCCAGTGCAAGCGTGTGTGGTCAGTGGCATAAGTTTGGGCTAATAGCATAGCCCCTATTAGACCAAATTCACATGCCCCTTGATAATGGGCTTAAGTCTCATGCAAAACTTATTTCTCATACACTTAAGTTTTTCTTTAGTCCTTTTCTACATGGGACAAAAGAGCTACACAAAAAACAATACACTTTCGAAAGGGGAAATTCAAAATTCGAAAAACTTTATTTTTTAAAAATAATTAAATTTATAAAGTCAGCTTACCCACTCAATTGATAAGATTATATGTGTCTCTAATTTGAAATTTATGCACAACTCAGTTTGCCTGGCCCATGCATGTTGGTCAATGGCATAGGTTTGGACTAATGACATAGCCACCAATCAAACTTAATTTACATGCCCTTAAGAAAGGGCCCAAGCCCCGTGCGAACCTTCTCTCTTATACACTCAAGTTTTTCTTTGGTCATTTTCGATTCCCAACAAAAAGCCTACACCACTGACAAAACACCTTTTAAAAGAGAAACAATGAGAAATTCAAATTTTGAAACACTTTATTTTTATATTAAAAAAAACTTTTAAAATATAGCACTCACCAGATTTGGTTATACTTGGCAAGATTCGTGAAGTCAGCTCACCCACTCAGTTGATTGGATGAATTACTCGAATCGATTTACTCCCTAGCACTTTTTGTTTACCTTAAGCTGAAAACCAGTGTAAACTACCAACTCTTTCAGCTTATTTTGGCTATTTTTATACTCATATAGTATTTTAAGTATCTTTTATTACTCTAATATCTGTATTAATTTATTATTAAATATCGAGTTGACTCACATGGAGTAAAAACTTGGTCAAGAAGTCAACCAGACCGGCAGGCCAGATATCAAGTCGATTTTTCAGATCTTTGAACTACGGTGTGAACAAAATCAATGTACAGATCACAACTAAGAAAATGGTCAGATGCTACAAAGACACCAAAATCATGTATGTGTACCAACTAGGGAGCGACATGGGTGTTGTCGAAATCAAGAATGTTTAAAGATGGCCCAGTAGCACCTGGCATCAGATGGATGATTCAATGGCTGCATCTGAACCAAATGCACAAAGGTTTATTTGAGTATTAAGATTCATGTAAGGGGTCATCTGGATGCATGGAAAACTCACTTAGGATAGAGATTTTCATGTCTAAAATTTAAATCCTATATATATATATATATATATTGGAATGATGTCTTTAGGTGTATGGTAAATGTGTCAATGGACACTGATTTTATATTTGGATGGCAATGTACAATGATTCATTTTTCCTTAGGCCATATTTCAAGAGGATACATAGAAGATGTTAGAATGATTTGTGTATGATAAATAGTCCGTCTTAAGGGCCCGTTTGGATACAACTAAATAAGTTACTTTTTTTTTTTTTTACTTAAAGCAGTAGATAAGTAACTTGTTTTAAATAAGTTTGGTTTGTGATTAGTTATAAGTGAATTTTTTATTTGTAAGTACTTGACCACTTCAGTTATATTTTTAAAAAAATATATTTCTACTTTCATAAGTTACTGAAAAGATACGAGTGAACTTAAGGATTTCATTTTGCCCAATCAAATAGCGTGGTTGATGGTCTCGCTCGCATGGGAATCAAATCCCAGGTACATCAGATCTACCTCTACCCCTCCAATCCTCTCCAATCATTCCAGGGACTTCTTTTCTTAGATAGAGCCCCTCCAATCCTCTCCAATCATTCCAGGGACTTCTTTTCTTAGATAGAGCGGGCCTTGAGAGTATTAGGGAGGGATAAATATTTTTATTTATCTATGATATATGATAGGCTGCTCCCGGTCTTTTAATGTTGGGGGCCACCTGACGTGTGTTGATCGTATCGTTGTATGGTTTTCCTTTTCTTTCAATAAAGAAATCATTTTGTTTTAAATGCTGAAAATAGGTACAGGAGAGATGAAAGAAACAAAAAGCTCTTAATAAATCAAAACTAAGATAAGTTACTTGTGGCATAAGTAACTTATATTAAGCAACTTACAAGCCAAACGGGCTCAAAATGTGAACATATTTCAACTTCTTCATTAAACAACAATACATTTAAATTTGTGGACAGTCCCATCCAAAAGGAGGCCCTTGTCCATAAATAACAATGACGTGGCCTATCGCTAATTATTTTGTTTGGACATGGATGTCCATGTCCTAAGTGAGCCTTTCCAGCTAAATCCTAAGATGATAAGATTAAAATAGATGGCTAGATTACGTTGAAGAGTAAAAGTCCCAACTTTTATAGACTAAGAAACGGTGTACTTGATGCGTGGACATGTGAAGACAAGGAGAGGACGATGAATACCAAGGAAAGGAGAGGGGACCCAGTCAAATCATCATCCTTTCAACCTGTACTGGTTATCATAGCCGTCATTCATGACCAAACATGCACAATGGAAATCACGTGTTATCCAAAATCACATTGGCCAAACAATCATTGCCGTTCACTTGATGGCTAGCAAATGGACGGTTAAAAATAGTTAAGACCAAAATCAGACGGTTACTATCATCATCTTTTCAGTGAAATTTTGGGTATGCTTCATCAACATTGATGAGTGATTTGGACGGTTTGGATTACAATTACGCCACGTGTATGGGTGAAGATCACCACTGTCTAGCTCTTGATAACGTTGGGAATTTTCCCATGAGGGGTCTGGGCGGAGATAACTAGAAGTGGATATAGGAGACGTAAGCTGATCTGTTATCAAGTCTTCCTGACAAGAAGCTCCAATGTGAGTTTGCTACAAAGTACAAAATTTGGCAACTGGTCCACAATAGTCACAGATACATGCACGATAATCTAGACCGTCCAAATCATGGTTTGTCTCCAATGTGGTGTGTATAGCCAGAAAATCAGACTAAACAAATGATCCTAACCATCCAACTGGTGGCCTCGAGATGAACGTTGGAAACGTAAGTAGTCAACCATCTAGATTCATCAAGCAGGGCAATCAGTGTGACTTTCAACCAAACTTATCTAGACAGTGGCGCCCATGGTTTCAGGGTTCATTTGTAACGTGTATAACATGGAATCAGATTAGAGCCCGCAAAATCAGTACTTTATGAAAAACGCACATTGAAGTGTACCATGTATGTACTGATGTGGTTGGCTAATCAACAACACGCAATGCTTATGTATGATGCATGTCATCTGAGTAGAAATCTTCCGTTGCAAAGTAAAGATAGGTGCGAAATAAAAAATTAAAAAATAATAATAATAAATTTTATAAGGAATCCACAGCCACCAAAGGAGAGATGTAGGTTTTGGGACTCTCTTAAATAAAAGGAAAACATGAAGAGGTGTCCACCCAACAAACCATTTTCCACCGTCCACATGTGGCAAACATGGACCATCTTTTATCAGGAGATGATATGGTAGAGAGAGCCATCATTCAACAGTACACGTGGTCGGAGAACATCGATCCGGCTGTACATTTCGTGTAGTCCATCATGGATGACTTATGTTTAAATCACCCCAATTGGACAATTTTATTTCAAGTATCGAACGTTAGACTGTTAATCAAATTCAAGTCGTTGCTTTGGAAATCCATTGATCAAATGGCTAGGATCATATGAGATATAGGATTTTTGAATGATCATTCATACACAGTAGAGGTAACTTGATGGACCGTTCTAGATGATAGGGTACCCTGCCACGTGTGATGAGGATGGAGGGTTTACCAAATTCGGTTCTCCGCAGCCGTATCATACACCTTTTTACCCCAGGCCAAAAGCTGGGATGTTTGATGGAAACCAAAGAAAGGTGAATTAAAAAAAGAGATTTTTCACCGTTAAGTCTCACCTCTTACCTACCGGAATTTCATAACCATCCAAACTTTACATTCTCATACTAAATCACTGCAGTAAAAACGTCTTGCTAATAAGAAACTACCCTGCCGACTCCGCGCATCCAACACAGTCGACCTCATCGTTCTGCCCGTCTAAACCGGTCGCCCCGGCATTCTTTTCAACTCAAACTTGGCTGAGTACTTCGTGAAATTGAACGAGCACTTCGTATGCAATGAACTTGAAGTGACGAACCTAGTCGGATCAAAGGACACAGGCATGGGGTCGCTGCAACCAGTTCCAGCCTTAGTGATTCCAATAAGACTAATGACTGCAATGGAGGTACTCCTGCTTCATGAAATTGTCCGAGCATCACATGAAATTGACCGAGCTTTGTATGAAATTGACTAAGCATTACATGAAATTGACCAAGCATTACATGAAATTGACCTAACATTACATGAAATTGACCTAACATCACATTAAATTGACCGAGCTTTACATGAAATTGACCGAGCATCACATGAAATTGATCGAGCATTACATGAAATTGATTGAACATCACATGAAATTGACCGAGCACTTCATGAAAGTGACCAAGCACTACATGAAATTAACCAAGCATTGCATGAAATTGAAGTTCTCGTTTAATTTCACAAAGTTCTCGGTCAATTTCATGAAGTTCTTAGTCAAGTTCTCATTCAACATAAATTTTATACAAGCTATTATTCACAACAAAATACAATATTTCACAAAATTTCCTTCTTCTTTCCATGCATGGCTTCTTCGATGGATTCATCATTTTCTTCTTTCCTTAAAAAAAGAAAATGAAGAAAAAGAAGTAACGGTTTATGATAGCAAGGGTATTTCCGTTCGAAAAAATATGTAATAAGGAAGAGAAGAAGAGATTTGGAAGAGAAGAGAAGATTTTAGAAAATAATTTTTTAATAAAAGGATAATTTTTTAATAAAAGGATACTCTTATAGAGTTTTTTGTGGTAGGGTATTCTCGTATGAAGAGGAGAAGGTTTTAGAAAATGAGTTTTTGGTGATAGGATATTCCCATATGAAGGGAAGAAAAGATTTGAGAAAATGAGTTTTTGGTGGTGGGGTATTGTTGTATGAAGGGAGGGGAGTAGGGGTGTACACGAACGAATTAGCTCGGTTAGCTCGCTCAACTCGACTCGAAAAAGCTCAATTCAACTCGGTTCGAAGTTGAGTTTGAGCTGATTTTTTTGAGCTTAAAAAATTTCTAAACTGAGCTCGAACTTGCCCGAGCTCGACTCAACTCGGATCGAACTCGGATAAAACTAGTTCGGTGACTCGGTTACTTTGATACTGATGTTGCTCACCAAGTGTTTGATGAAATGACTCAACGAAGTGTCAGCTAGTTGCAAGGAAGGTATGTATATGAAACAAATATTATTTTTTCTTAATTTTGATATTGCTTAGAAGGCCTTTAATGAAAATTCTTGTAAATAGCTGTTGCTATTTTATACACAGTGAGAAATTGAAAGTGCACAGCATGTGTTTGTGAAAATGCTGCAGAGGCTCAATTTTGACTCGAATTGGCTCGAGCTGCTGATTGAGCCGAGCCGAGCCGACCAGTCAGTCTCAAAGACCGAGCCAAGCCGAGTTCGAGTTGGGGTCAACTAGTGGCCGAGCCGAGTCCAGCTGAGGCCAACTCAACTCCGCGTATACCTCTTGTCATGCCCCAAACTCGGAAACCGGGCTCACAAAATTTCTGATCGCCGAATCCGGGGCCGACAGCCTCCTTAGAACCCCATTCTCGGCTCCTAGCGCCCATTCGCCAGGTTCCGATCCTGGGATGCTACGGGGAGGATTTTCAACGTCAGTTTGATTCGTAATTAGCATAACCAAAGGCATAACCCACAAACAACAACCAAGAACTCCATTACATTTTTACTATGATCAAAAACTTTTACAAGTACAATGAGTATAAGGGGAAATACAATAATGAAGGACAAAAATTCCAAAACGATCTGCAACGTGCTCCTTCCTCAGTGCTGCTGTGCCCCAACGTCACCTACACGCAATGGTCGTGCATAAGCTTATAGAAAGCTTAAAGGGTGGTGAAAGTGTGTGCGCAAGGTAGTAGTATGATCATGCAATATCAGAGTAATGTGAAATATGCAGATGGATCCATAATATCATGAGCCATACCAAGGCTATGCGATGCAAGACATGAATGATATCGACCATCCCAAGGCCATGCGATGTGAAATGTAACTCAAGCATACAAATCCTCATCTATGTCCATACATCAATACAGCACAAATCTGGGATATCATCGGGGTCTAGTACACTCTAAACCAGATCACCGTCACATCGCACGTAATAAGATAAGTGGAAGAGACCTCACTATCCGTCTGTCAATATCGGGCTCGACTCGTTGATAGCGGACTCATTCCTCGAGCTGGTCAAATTCAGCCTAGCATTGCCCCCTACACTCGGGCGGGTAAGGCCGCACCCCCTTCCAACCGACTACGACACAGTGGAGAGCGTAATCATCTGGTATTCGGCACTCAACGCACATCTACCCACTCGGTCTAGACGTTGGAGCAACCTCTTAATACCATAAGGGTTTAGGAACTTTCACCCAGGGATATCTATAGCACCCCATGTAGAACGAAATTTTCGGTATCCAATCCTGTCAACCACGATACGTCTGTGGAGGTTACAACCCTGATGTCGCTAGGGCGTACAACAACCATATCACACAATGCGAAATGCATGAATCACACTATCCAATCATGCAGCAAATCCTGCGCGTATTGTGCGCTCATGTAGGGCAACACAGTTCAACCGGGAGCCCATAAATAACCTGCCCGAAGGCATATGCTATGATCAGTCACCTCTCATATCAAGCATACACATGATGCGTATGATCATGATTCATGGAGCTATAGTAAACATGTTATAAAATAATGCACTATCCTTTCAAGGCAGATGGGCCTAGACAGCCTATACACAACAAGTACAGGCCTATTAATGGGCCCTAGGGAGAGTCGTAATGTGGACATCCAACCAGCATTACACTCGCAATGTGGACGTCCAACCAACATTGCACCCAAGGAACGATCGTCGTAAACATTGTTACATAATCCGTGTTGGCATAACACATTGCAATGGACCTTATGTACATCTCATTGGGCTTTAAATATATCGAATGGGTCATATCATATGGGCGTTTTATTCGTCAAATGGGCCACACCAATGGGCCTTAGGTATATTGCAATGGGTCACAACCCATGGCCTCAGAGTACATCATAATGGGTCTAATCACATGGGCCTTGTGTGTCATAAATGGACCTAATCTCATGGGTTTCATACATATCAAATGGGCCTAATCCTATAGGCCTTATAGAAATCAAATGGGCCTCAACCCCTAGGTCTTATATCAATTAAATGGGCCTAAACCCCTAGGCCTTATATAAATCAAATGGTCCCTATAATATGTTAAGGTGGGGTCCACTCGAACTATGGATCTGGCCCATTCTTTAGCTCAAACCATAAAATGAGTGGGGGCCCACATGAAGGTCCACCATCATATATATTATAAATAGTATAATATATATATATATATACACACACACACACACACACACGTTGCACCCAGCGTGCCACAGGAGGGTGGGCCCCACCATCCAGTGAGGACGGTGGGATAAAATACATAAATCACGGTGGGGTGCCACTGTCCACGGTCCATGGACGGTATGAATACAATACATACATCACTGTGGGTCCCATGTGGGGCCCACCACAGTGTATATTTTCCATCCCAACCGTTCAAAAGGTCACACGGACCTGGGTGAAGGAAAACCACAAATTTCATCTTGATCTAAAACTTTCGTGGCCCCTAAACCAAATTTCAATGGCAGAGGTTCGATCCACTGTTTCCTATGGTGTGGGCCACCCGAGCGTCGGATCGGCCTCATTTTTGGAGGGGGCCCACCTCAGGGGGTGGCCCACCATATGAACGGCGTGGATATAACATATACATCATGGTGGGGCCCACGGCAGCAGCCGTGGGTGGCTGCACGGCCGCTCGTCAACCTGCTGCAGCTGCTGCTGCAGCGTCAGAGGCTCTGCCTCTTACAATTTTTTTTTTTTTAAAAATATTAAAACCCTTATTTTTGGGGTTTTTCACATTTGGGGCCCACATCTAGCAGATTCATCCCGTCCATTGTGTTCAGTGGCTCAAAACAAGCTCAATGAGTCCAAGGTTGGACATTTTTTTCAGCGTGTAGAACAATTATGGGGAACTTTAGATGGTGGAGGTTGCTATTTACTGATTTATGGCCCACCAGATGCTCCGTTCAATCCCATTTTCTGTCTCAACGCCTAAAATGAGTTGGTGAAAGGGATGGACGGCTTGGATTAAAACTATACATCAAGGTGGGGCCTAAGCAAGTAGCTCACTCCATAAAGCTCCTTTTTTTTTTCTTTCCTTTTGATTTCCAGCCAGCATCCAGGGGACGTCAAGCGTCCCTGGACCATACTAGGTACATTGAGGTGGGTCCCACCTATAGATGTTGGCCACCAAAAGGGGTTGGAGGGCATGGGGAAAATACATACCTCAAGTGGGGTCCATCCAAGTGGGTCATTTAAGCTACATCATCACAAAAGAAGGAAAAAGGAAAGATTAGAGAGAGAGATAGAGAGTGGGACACGCTTGTGATGGAGGGCTCCACCACTATGAGCCCTCCCTTATAAAATAAATCATACATCAAATGAATCCCTTAATCACATGGGACCATCAAAATTGAAAATCAACGGTGAGGATCCTTTCCCCACCAATATGGACGGTCTAGATGACCTTCATAATGTCATGAAATAAACATCATGATGGGGTCCATGGAGAATGGCCCCATCATGGAATGATCATGATGATCCTAGTGGGCCATCGGCCACATCTTAGGGTCCCAAGTGAAATTCAAACCATTGATCGGTTGGTCTCGCTTGGCCCATCTCAAAAATATGAAAAATTAATATTAACAAGCACCCACCGTCCGATCTTCTTGCTCCTATGAGCTCCTTAGCACCTTAGCTTCAACTTCAATGGATGAGATGAGGAATGGATGGCTAGGATGGGAGATGATAGGGTAGGAAAGTGGGCCACCTTGGAGTTTTTTTTTTTTTGAAAGGGAGGGAGAGCTCATACGTATGGAATTTTTCTTAGAGAGAATGAGATAAGAAATGAGAAAGAGAGAGAGTGTTGTAGAGAGAGATGGGTGGATGAATGATGGGTGTGTAAGAAAATCTTGACTTTTGTGGCCATTTGTGTAAGAGAGGTATGAGAGGTGTAAGAGATTCTTGACTTTTGAGGCTTTTTATGTAAGGGAGGTATGGGCTTTGTAAGAAATCCTTGACTTTTGTGGTTGCTTGGGGATGGGTGAAAGGTGATGTGTACTTGACATGTATTTGACATGTGATGGATTGATTGATTGATGGATTGATGGGATTGATGGGAAACCTCATAAAGATTCTCTTGGGTTTCACAACTCGCGGCGTTTCCTCGCACCGAACGTCGGCGTACAACTCTTGACCAGGGTATCGCCTCGGCACGCAAGTCATGGCATCGGAACCGCAGCGACGGCGCGGTCGCTAGGGTACAGGTCTTGGGTTGAGTCGACTCGGGTTGACGACGTATAAATCAGGGTCGCGCGTGACTATCGGTTAAGGGTCAAAGGTTGCCGGAATTCGACCGGTAAGACCACGGAGGTCTATGGAACGGTATAGACTAAGATACGGGTCTTACACCTCTAGAGGGGAGAAGATTTCACAAAAATGAGTTGATATTGTACACACCCCGATTCATAGCTTAAGTGGTAGATTGAGTGAAAGATACCTCGTTTCAACACTGAGGTCCTGGTATCAATTCCCTATAGGGGGTGGCTAACAGTGAAGTGTGAACTGATAGTGGGTGTACTAACAAGCTAACAAAAAAAAAAGAGTTTGTATTGTATGAGTATTTTTGCCTGAGTATTGTCAAGTTGAGGCCAGCTCAACTCCGTGTATACCTCTAGAGGGGAGAGAAAATTTCACAAAAATGAGTTTGTATTGTACACACCCAGATCCATAGCTCAAGTGGTAGACTGAGTGAAAGATGCCTCTTTTCAATACTAAGGTCTTGGTATCAATTCCCTACAGGGGGGGAGGGGCGACTAACACTGAAGTGTCAAGATAACAAAACAAACATTAAAATAAAATAAAATAAAAAAGTTTGTATTATACGAGTATTTTTGCCCTAGAAAAAGGCAAATGTTTAGTTAAGAAAAGTAAAGATTGGGTGATTTAATAAAGCCCGGGAAAAAGGGGAGATTACCGTGGGAAAGATCTCTTAAAAAATATTAAAAGACGGTATGTACAGTATTTGTAGGACCATCTTAATTGGTATCTGGCAGGAATCTCCACCCTACACGTGCCATGTGTCTTGTCTAGAACCATGCAAAAAGTCCTGGTTGATTCACCTTGGATGTCCATGTGCCTAAAATCATCACTTAGTGGACGTCGCTTCATAGCCAATGTGTTGCAAACACGCCGTAAAAAGGCCTATGGTCCACATTTTACATAACTCCATCAGTCCCAAAATTTAAGATTTATATCATCCTAACCATTTCATCTGTATATTTATGAATTAGCCACCTCTTGAACAGTTTTGATTACTATAAATGAAGGCGGTTTGTGATAAAGATTTTTAGGGCACACCAATTTATATAGTCTCTAAATGCACCATTGTTTTTTGGCTATATGATATGGTTTATAGGCCGACCGAAATCGTGCACGTAAAACGCCCAAGTTATGTGGGACCCACCATGTTTATATGTATATCCACTCCATCTAGGGGTGCACACGGGCCGGTTTGGTCCGATTCTAGGGTGAAATCGGCACTGAACCGTTCCTAACGGTTCTAGGATATTCGGAATTGAAACCAAACCGTTGACACCCTAGAACCGAACCGTTAAAACTGGTTCGGTTCCAGATCGGTTCTACGGTTCTGGGCTTGTTTTTTATAATTCAGCCCAATTGGACGTTTAATTTTATTATCTAGTCTATGTCCATTTATGTTGTGATTCATTTGATGAATGGTTTATATATCATATAAGGTGTGCAAAAATACATTTATGAAAATAATTAAATGGTGCATTATGAACCATAAATCATGAGTCAAATATGAAAACAATCAAAGGATTTTTGGTTCGATTCCACAGTTTGATTCTACAGATCGGATTCACGATTTGGTTTTACGGATCGGTTCACGGTTCGGTTTACTTTTACGTACCCCCAAACTAAGAATCAAACCGATGTAACCGGTTCTTTAAGTTTTGGAACCGAAACCGGTGCACCGTAGAACCGGACCAAACCGGACCGTTTAGTCGGATCCGGTCTGGTTCCACAATTCTACCGGTTCAATGTGCACCCGTAACTCCTGATAATTGAACCGTAAATAATAAAACATATTAGCACAATATAATGAAAACATTGCAAAATTGTTACTAAAACCTATAAGCTCACGTGGAGTAGCTGAACTGGCTTTTATTTCATCATAATTTCTGTATCTTCATTTATCTTGATAACATACACCTGATAATTAATGACTTTGATGAAAGATACACATCAGGGTGACCCCACACACAAACATATGGTCCACATCCCATCCCAATTGTTCCCTATGGTTTGACCTACCTTAGCTTTTGATCCTTCCAATTCTTTTACGCAGCACCTAAAACTAAAGTTATAACCTGATGGACGGAGTGGATTTTACATACTCAACACGATGGGCCCCACGGATCTTGCGTGTTTTACGCTCTGCGTACAACTGGCGTTGTAGAGGTTTCAACGTGGTAGGCAAACTGCACGATTTTTACTTTCTACAAACTTGGAAGGAAAACTACCTGACGGGAGCGGATTAGGTATGACCCCGCGTAACACGTTAGTGGGTATTGCCCTGATTATACGGCCCACCTTGACTTATATATTGTATATCCACGCCGTTCATCCATTTTCCCAGCTCATTTTAGTTGATGTTACAAAAAATAAATCAGATCCAAACCTCAAGTCGACCCCACCACAGCAAACAGTGGTCATTGAACCCTCACCGTTAAATACTTCTTAGGTCCTACCGTAATGTTTATTTACCATTCAATCTGTTGATAAGGTCACATATACTTGGATGAAAGGAAAACACAAATATCATCTTGATCCATAGCTTTCGTGGTGGCCGAGAGGTTTTTAACGGTGGATATTCAATCCCTATTGTGTGGTCCACTTTATATTTAGACCTGCTTATTTTTTATACCATGCGCTAAAATGAGCTGTCAAAACTGATGGACAGGGGCCCCACTGTCAGGGAAACACCCACTGACGTCCGTGTTACCTGGCCACACCTAATCCGCTACCCCTATTTAATACTCTGACGTCGTATGATGCTTGATACGCAGGCACTAACAATCTGTATACGTGGAATACATTAACTCAAGTGAAACTGTATAAATTGTGGATCCCACTGTAACTACGTCACGGTCCCAAAATTGGATTGGTTGAACAATCCCAACCTTCGATTCATGGACACTTGTTTGCTTAAATAGGACCGTTGGATACTTTTCATTTCAACCGCCCAATAAATGTCCTCAATCCGAAAGTTACATGCAAATAAGTGTAATTTTCGTTTGCCATACATTTAAACTGGGATATATAAATTTTCTGGTTCAGTTTGAATTATTTATATGCCAGGTGTACAGTTTCCCGGCGCCTGCGTATCGTCCATCACACTCTGTCGGAGTATCAAAGCTACTCCGGTGGGAAATCATCCTAAAAAGGAAGAAAATAATTTGTTGATTTAGTCAACAACCTTTCAGGGGCTTTTTCATCCATGTGGAAAATGTGACATATGATCTAAACCGATCACCAGGTAGGCCCTACCTTGGATGGGCCATATCACATATTTCACACGGATTTGAGGGTCATAGGCCTTTGATTGGGGGATTTTGGGGAATTAAAATTGGATGGTCGAAGGAAGTTTGATTAACTTGTATTAGCAGCATCAGTTTTTTATCGTTAAAAGTCTTTCAATTAAATGGTGTGGATCTTCAGATACATTTGATTTTTGGGATATGGCCCATCTGAAGTATGGCCTGCCTGATGGTCGGTTCGGATCTCGTACACGATTGTAAGTTAGTTAATGAGAAGCCAAAGAAAGTGGCCACCTCCATAGCGTAGCCCTAACATAGTAAATGATCCAGTGCGGGACACCAATAGCGTAAATTCGTTGACTCTGAGAAGGGAGCACGGCTTCGATGGATGCCTGACTGTGGGGTCACCTTGATTTATTTACCTTAAATCCATGCCGTCCATCCATTTTGAAAGATCATTTTAGGCCACGATGCAAAAAATGAAGCAGATTCAAGTCTCAGGTGAACCACACTACAAGAAATAGTGGTGATTGACCATTAACAACTTCTTGTGGGCCACAAAAGTTTATTAAGATGATATTCGTGTTGTCATTTCATCTAGGTCTTTATCACCTTATCAATGAATTGGATGGTAAATAAACATCCCGATGACCCCAAGAAGTTTTTAATGGTAGGTACTCAATCACCATTTTTCCTGTGGTGGGGTCCACTAAGATTTGGATCTCCTTCGTATTTGGGATCATTCCATAAAATGAGCTGTAAAAACGGATGGACAGCATGGATGTAAGGTACATACATCACGGTGGGGCCCATAGTTAGGGATCCACTGAAGCCGCAACCAACTAATTCACCCAACTTGCATTGTGAGATTCATTTCTTTATCCTCCGTGGATGGTAATGGATGATGACTATAGTTGGACATGTGACGAGTTTGAGTTGAGTTAGGCTAAGCTCAACGGGCTCGACTCTACCATGACTCAAGCTCAAGCTCAAGCTCAAGCCCAAGTTCAGCTCGAGCTCACCTCTCAAGCTCGCCTCGGCTCAATTCGAGCCAAGTTAAGGTGTGAGATTGAGTTGGGTCGAGGGAGTTATTTGAGACAGGTTGAGTTGAGTTAAATGATTTTTTTTAAATATTTTTTTAAAAATTATAGTAAAATTATTAAAATGATAAAATCAATATTCTTAGAACTGAAGTAGGTGCAGTGTCAATGTATAATAAGTTATTACAATTTGTTACTACAAAACCTTAAATATCCACTTAACATTCATCAACTTGTTAATATGGTCCATATGAGAAACGTCTTCTTGACCGACAGATAAGAGAGTTATCACCTTCATTTGAATTGGATCCATCAACATTGATTTCGTTGTCTTATTTATTGGATACATTTCTAGTATCATCAATAACAGGAGATATGTTTACAGATCCGGAGGTTCTATCTTCTCAGAGATAATTATTTACTTCTTCTAGATCATAAGGTGGTGAAACTTTACCATCATGTTCATGTATAAATTTAGCCAACTTTTTAAAATATTTTTTATGAGCCGATTTACAAGGAGTTCCCAACATCTTAAAGGATGAGGAGAGACTATAGAAAAACTTTGATGTTGCATGTATGACACTTCTTACTTCGTATGCTCAGTCCTGCCCCGGCGTCATGTTGCTTAGAAGACATGGACATGTATATGCTTTTGTCTCCTTCCTACTTATCTTTAATGCAAGTTTCAAATGTTCTTCTTATAGAGCTTTTAATCCGGCATTCTCCTCTTCTTCTTCCTTATTAATTCATCACACACTCTATTTCTGAATTTCCATATATTATAATAAGCTTATTATTATATTGTTTGTGGCTAGTTAAATTTGATATGGAGTGAATGAACTTTTCCTTGTTTAAGTCCAAGAGATCCTGAAACGAAATTTATACTGCCTACGAGGCATTGGGGACATGGTTTTGCATCTCCTACTCGACTAGATAAATGTATTCTAAGCCAGTTTGTTTTGTTTATGAATTTGCCTCTACACGAACGTCATTTAATCTTCATTCTTCCAGATGTTGGGTTGTAGACTTGAGTATCGTAATCCCAAATGTCGGCAGATGGGTCATTCAATGACATTTCTTTACAAAGCCTTTTGTTAATAAATTAGAGAATTATTTTTTTAGGCGAAGTCATGAAGCCAATATAATTTATAAGAAATAAATTATAGTAAATTCAAAATTCAAATGTCAATGTCAAGTCTGACCTAACCCAACCTAATACAACCCAAGCAGCCCCCTAACCATCTTAGCCTAACCTTGACTCAATCCAACACAACTCATCTCTAACACAACCCAACACAACCCAAGCAACCCCTTAACCATCCCAGCCCAACCCTGACCCAACTTGATGCAACCCAACCCTGACACAACCTAAGCAATCCCTGACCATCCCAACCTAACCTAGACCCAACCCGACACAACCCAAGCAACCCTTAACCATCCCAACCCAACCTTGATCCAAGCCGATGCAAATCAATTCTAATCTAACTTGGCGCAACGCAATAGATAGGCATGCAAATGGATTCATACATACCTCTTTGATTCTTGAAGAGAATGACTGAATGAGAAAGAAGGAAAGAGGGAGGTGGAGTTGCCGTCGCTCGCCAGGTGTTGGGGTCACTGCTAGCTTGCTCAAGTAGTTAATTTGAACTTGACCCAACTTAAAATCAACTTGATTTTTTTCGAGTTACAGGTTTAGGCGCTCGAATTTATCTGAACCATTCTGCAAGTCGAGTTAGTTCAAGTGAATTTTTTGAGCTAGCTCGACTTGTGTTTAACTCTAATGTTGACTGCGTGCGAAGCCATTCCTATAGTAAAAACTAGGGGTGGGCATCGAGCCGAGTCGAGTCGAGGTGGGCCAAGCTCGGCTCGACTTGTCCATGCTGTACTCGAGTTCGAGTTCGAGCTTGGCCTCGAGCTCAACATTGAAGCTTGGCTTGTTTGTCAAAGTTGTCGAGTCGAGTTCAAGTCAAGCTAGTGGTTTGAATCAAGTCGAGCTCAAGCTTGTTGGGTGAGAGAGTAATGAATTTTGTTCTTGATCCTCCTCCATTGATTTTGAAAGGAAGCTAAATAAAAAAAAAAAATTAAAGAGGCATTTTACATGACACTCCACCAACCGAAATTCATTTTTAGTTTGGCCCGGCAATCAAAACAGGGTGTAGTCCATCTTTCAGCAGTCCAGAAAATTCATCTGTGTGGGCCTTATAATAGAAGAACCATGGGCCAAAAGCATCCAAAATTGTATGTTCTGAATTACCCATCATCAAGGCCATACTTTCTAATGGATAGGATTTTGAACAGACCTGAGACCACAGAAAAGTGGGACCCATCTATATTGTTGCTACTCAGACAAAAGTGTAATTTTTGTTACTTTACAGATGATCTGAGAACTTATAGCTCACAACATATTCAAGAAGGATATGTCTATTCATGTGAGTGTTTCATATAATATACCATTTTGGATTCAAGAGATCGTCAACACCAACATCAAACTCTTCGTTGCTAGGGTGAAAGCAAAGAGATCTCACTTCAATTTTCTTTGCATTCCCCACAACTTTAATATATTTATTAATCGAGCCGAGTCGAGCTCGAATTCGAGCTTCGAGTTGAGTCGAGTCAAGTTGAGTTCGAGTCGAGTTGAAATGTCCGCTGGTCAAACTTGGCTTGAACTCAACTCGAGCTTCAAATAATTAGCTTGACTCGGCCTAAATCGGCCATTCAAGTTGAGTCAATCCGAGCTGACTTGAGCCGAGTCGAGTGAGTTTCGTGAATAGCCCTTGTAAAAAGGCAGGTGGGTCCACCCTGATGTTTTCAAGGCCACGCAATGAGAAAATGAGGCGGGGAGGGAAATGTCTACCTTTGAAACCTTCTAGGGGTCCACCTTGATGTTTATATGCCATCCAAACTGCTCATAAGTTCATTCCCGCTGGGATGAAATATATATTAAAGTGATACAGAACTTCCATGGCCCACAAATGTTTCAACAATGGGCGTTCAATATGCATTGTTTCCTATTGTGTGGACCATTTATGTCTTTGGGTCCACCACATTTTTCGTCTCATGAACATACAATAATAACATCATTGAAATGGAACTTAAATTATCTAGAAAACCCTGCAGAAGCTATGTGGGGCTAATAAGAAATTCACCTTATTCATCCGATTTTGCAAGATCATGTAAGCATATGAGACTTAAAAATAAGTCAGGTCCAAAACTCAAGTGAATCACATGGCACGGAAATGGTGAGGATTGAATGTTCATTGTTGAAACATTTAAACGGAAACAAAAGTTTTGAATTAGGCTAATACTTTTGTACTTTCAGCTCATCTTAAGTAATAAAAACCTTATGAGCAATTTGGATGGCATATAAACATCACGACGAGCTTAAAGAGATTTCCACTCTTAAGTATTTTCTTACTTACTTTTGCCTGCCACGTGGCAACTTGAGTTTTGTATCTGCTTCATTTTTGAGCTCCTGTGATGATATAAGTAAAACAGATGGACAAGTTGAATTTCTTACAAAACATCACAATGGACCCCACATAACTTTTGATCATGTGAACCTTTCCTGTGATGGATTAAAATTGGAAGTGATTGCGTATCGGTGTACTGTGTAACTTGTATGAGGCCCACCATGATGTATGTGTCTTATTGATACAGTCATCAATTTTTTAAATTTCAGGGCATGACTCGGAAATTGAAGCATATCCAAAGTTTAAAATGCACCGCAAGGAAGCAATGGGGATAATGGCATCCACTGGCTACTGTTGAAACCTTCTCAGGGCCCACATTGATGTTGATTTCTTATCCAATCCGTTTATAAGGTCCCAAAAATATGGAAAATGGGAAAACACGAGTTTCAGCTTCATCCAAAACTTTTGTGGCCCTAAAAAATTTCAATGGTAGGCATTCAATTCACACGTTTTCCTGTAGTGTGGTCCAGTTGAGCTTTGGATATACTTCAATTTTGGGCTCATGGATGAACAGCATGGATAAGAGAGATACATCACAGTGGACCCCACAGAGTTTACATAGGACAATTCAGTCGGGTCTGGACGTAGCCCAGTTTGGTCAGGCTGTTACCATGGGGCACATCTTGATGTATGTGTTGTATATCCATACCATTCATCCATTTTTTTTTTTCAGCCCGTTTTACAACGTGGGCCTAAAAATGAGGCAGATCCAAATCTTAGGTGGACCAGATCACAGGAAAATATGTTGATTGACCATTAAAAACTTGTCTTGTATTTTCCCTTCATCCATCCAGGTCTGTTTGACCCTATCAACGGGTTGGAAGGAAAATAAACATTGCAGGGCCTAGAAAAATCACCACTATTTCCTATGGTGTGGATCACCTGAGATTTGGATGTTTTGGAATGTGGGACCACGTCCTGAAACGAGGAGAAAAACGAACCGACGTCATGGATGTACAACACATACGTCAAGGTACGCCCCACAGTCGCGACTTTGGCCGAACTCGGTCAGGTCCCGACCTAACTGAATCGCGCACTTGGTTCTCGTACCGCAATGTGGGGCCCATCATGATGTAAGTGTTTTATCCACGCCGTCCATCCATTTTGAAAGATCATTAAAAGGAATTTTTCCCAAAGGAGGGAGATCCAAAGCTCAATTGGACCACACACTGGGGATTGAATTCCCACCATTGAAAGCTTCCTTGAATATTTGTGTTTTACCTCATGTTTGGATCTTTTGACAGGTTGGATGGCAAATAAACATCATGGTGGGCCCTAAGAAGATTTCAAAGGTGGATGTCATTATCACCACTGCTTCCAGTGGTGTGGTCCACTTTAGCCATGGATCTGCCTCCTTTCCAGATTCAAATCCTGAAATGATATTTCAAAATGGGCGGACGGCGTGGATAAAACGTATACGTCACTGTGGACCCCACAGAGCACCTGCCAGAACAGAGTCCGTCCAGCGGGGCAGGACGCCATCCACCAACGTTGAAATGTAAATGAGACCAGCACAGCAAATCTTCGCTATGGTTCTTTCATTGTACAGTCTCATTTGAATGATCCCCTCCGTTGAGGGCATGCATGGCATTGAACGGCTTTGAATTTGTATAGATTGGACCCACAGATCGGTAATCCAGATCATTGATTTGATGGGCCCCACTGCGGATGGACCTATCCCTGCAAAATTTCCCAACAGGGACAATTCCAGTCCTCTGGTAAGTAGCTTCGAAATAGACAACTAAATACATGAGAAAATTACAGAAGAAATGCCTATAATTTCAGTAAATTGTAATTACCCACCTCGTATTCATGTAATCACAATTAGACCATAAAAATATATAAGACTTTATGCACTTAGCATAGCGGAATGCATTTAAATGATCTAATTACCCTTTTCAAACATGCTAAAAATGCTTACATCACCTCACGTCATAAGGAAGGTGACTACTCACTGATGTGGATGTATGACTTCAGCAGATACAATCGCATTTCAGTATTAAGTTCATGCGTTCAAGTGCCCGCTTATGGTTACGTGAAAATCAAGGGTTAGAGCTTACATTACATTTAAAATCCTTATGGGAGTTGCATGTGTAACATTTGTGTCCCTATACTATTATTTTATTTGGCACATGTTTCATTAATAATATTTTAAAATAATTAGATTATTAATTGCATCATTATAATTACTTTAATATGATGATCAACACCATCCAAACACTGTTCATGTAAATCAGCAGTTCAAAATCGTTGATTAGTTACTTAGACATGATCTTGTGCTTGTGACCCATCCGAGAACTGAAATTTTAAAACTTTCGAGCAAAGCATATATTTCAATGGGCTTATTACAACTATTATGTCAAACATTATATATGTTACTAATTATAGATATTAAAGTTGATTTAGTAATTAAATTCAAACCTATGTAAATATATCATGCATAGCTACATTTGGATTAAAGTTGATTCCCAATTTAGAGTGTCAAACACAACATGAGAATTTCAAATCCAGGGGTTCCAAATCCACACTCCCAAATGAGCCCTAAGACTCACTTTGTCAAGAGTCCCAATGTTTCAAAATGCAGGCTCCCAAATGGGCCCTATGATGCACTTTGTCAAGAGCCTCAGTGTTTTAATGTTAAAGTCATGAATTTGTGTGCCTATATGGATTATATAAAATTAAGGTAATTATTCATGTAAAAAATCAAAAGAACAAGAATCTTTGTCATATAAATTGCTTGGAATATACGAAGATGACATAGATTTAAAGGCTAAAGTTCAACAAATAGACTATGATTCGTGAAGTGTAAGGAAAATGAGATTCACCTTTTTCATTAAGTGCGCCACCATTAAAATAATCCAAATTGCATGTGTGGTCCACAATCGTATGTATATGCCATCCAATACATTCATCTGATGCTCCTCAATGAGAAAATGAATGGAACAGAACACAGCAACAATCAAGTGGCTACACAACATGATTTTAGGCATGATTTTATATCCTTAAAAGTGTAGATTGGACTGAATTTTAGGGTCCACGTGGAAATATGGTGGCCCACTTGATGGATAAGGTGGATATTATTCATATTGTCCCCAACATGCGGCTCAAATAGTAATTAATAGTCACGCCCCTTGTGCCTGCGCGTGAAGAATTATTGGATTAACATAGAAAGTTGAATTTATTAAAAGTGTATTTTCGTCCATTAAATAAACTATTTTGATGGCCCTCTGACCAGGTATATAAAAATATCTTATAGTATTTTTATATATTTAGACGGTTCATAAGTTTAATTATACTAAAATTACAGCTCTTTGATAAGATATTTTTATATATTTAGACGGTTCATAAGTTTAATTATACTAAAATTACAGGTCTTTGACTGTCATTTTCTCGAAATTAAATACCCCAACTGCCGTAAATTAAATACCACAAAAGCTCTAGACTGGATGAATAGAACCTTACAATTTGGGATATCGTCCATCCATGGTGGGGCCCATTGGATCAACGGTGTATATAGTTGATAGATAAATGGACAATAAATAGACGGCTAAGAAAAGTACAACAACGTAATTGAAAGAAGTGGCCAATGTTTTGACAGCTAGGGTCATCCACTTTTGGAGATTTTTGGGCATTTGTAATCAGCAGCAGGTCCCATCAAACCAACGTTCTGGATCACGTAATGATTATCCCACCATTGATCTTGTTTAATTAGGCACTGACTCTACTATGTTAGTTTTGCACCATTTAAAAATGATGGTCGCTGTTTAACCGTGCACATGGTATGGTTTAAGGCAATCCAGACCGTTCAAATCGCTGGCCTGACTAGGTTGGTCTTTTAAGTTAATATTAACCATCTCGTTTTTATTCCCTTTGATTTTGGGCTACTTACTATTTACTCTTAATCATTCATTTGATAGCCATTAATTGGATGGTTAGGATTTTCTGATTGGTGTGACTTTAAAGATGTGCTCCATCCACAGGGGACCCACAATTTCGATGGCCTGATGGGCTTAACGTATGTGATTAGGATGATTTACCACCATTTTAGAAATGGTGCTGAGCTAACACAAGAACCTGGATATTTCCTTGTATTCCGGGTGGTTGAAATTGGATGGTTAGGATCGCGTGATTAGTGTGGTTTTAGAGGCATGCTCCAAAAAATAAAAATAACAATTGGGACCCACAAATTGGATAGGTCTGAACCGTTGGATATCACTGCCAAAGAAAGGATGATGGTCCACCACTAATTTCAAAAGTTCCGTGTATTGTTTTTAGAATTGTTGAAAAGATCAAAGATGGGGCGGTGGGGGCGTCATGATTACGTTAGGCTGACATCATCACATCATGAGATGTACGGCCCACTGACAGCTGGGCACACCCCATCTTTCCAATCCAATCCAACACTTGGTTTTACTTGTGAGAGAAGGCCAACCCCACTTTTTTCCTCGTATTCATCTCTCTCTCTCTCTCCGGCCTTTTTTAACGAACGACTGACTAGGAATGTTGAAGAGAGAGAGAGATGCTGAGGTCTATAAATTCCAACCTCCTATTTCATGTTTCCCAGACAACAAAAAAACAGCAATCCAACATTAGAAAGAAGATGTCTAGAGCAGATCACAGCCCTTGTTTTGAAAGGCCCAGGAATGTGGTGAAGAGGATCTTAGCCAAGCCTCAGCATGAAGGAGAAGGAGCTGTTGTTAGAAGAAGCATTGGAAGGTACCATTTTTTTTTTCACTTCATTTCATTGGGAATTGACCTTTCCACCCTACTTTTTGATGGATACCACCCTCTCTTCTACTTTTGGTAATGAAATGGTATCAAGTTGTACTACTGCATGAATTAGAAAAGAAAGGGTGATCTTCTCTTTCCGTTCATTGACTGGTTTGTTTTTGTTTTTGTTTTTTGGTTTTTTTTGTTTTTTTTTTTTTTTTGGGGGTATTGATTTGAAATCGGCTGTTTTTACTTTTGCAGGATGGAATTGAAGCAATTGGATCCTTTTCTCATGTTGGATGAATTCTCAGGTGTGTGGGGGTGTGATTCCTGGCTTTTTTAAATGGTTTTTATTTTTATTTTTATTTTTATTTTGGGTTTTCTTCTATTTAAAGAAATGATTGTTGGATTGCTGGTTTTTTTTTTTTAAATGCAGTGTCTGCTCCTGCTGGATTTCCTGACCACCCACACAGAGGTTTGAGAATTACCTATCTCTCCTTTCTTCTTCCTCTAGATACTTTTGCCTTGTTTTCTTTTTCTTTTTCTCTTGTTTTAATATGATGAGAAATCTAATCTCTAAGCTAGAATTTAGTTATCCATTTCGACGCTCTGTCCCACCTTAGATGGACTACTGTTACTGTCCATGAATTGCGTAGTTTTGGCAGTCCTCCCCGTTTGATTGATTTCCTCGATGCTGATCATCAACAATATTCACTGATTGGGTGGTTAGGAATAGTGTTCAAAACAATTGAATTTGATGATTTGCTTTGCTAAGCTAATCTTTGTTTTGTGTTTTATCAAATTGAATTAAAAAAGAAAGAAATATATGGAAAGGTTAGCTTAATACTAAGATTGTTTTCTTCAATAAAACAGATTTTCAATGGGTGACATAGGTTTGAATGTAGTGTTGAATGGGGAATTTGGATGTCCTGATACATTCAGTACATGTTGGATGCAATCGAGGGGGGAATTTACCAGACTAAATACCCAATATGATGGGATAAGTTCCAATGCTGATTCGATTGTGTGGTCCACCCAAAGAGTGGTCTGGATCATGGATAATTGTGACATGTGTCCAAATTGAGTTTTGTGCGTTTGTTTGAGTTTGGTTATTCCTTTTGATTCATTTGATCTTTTTCCCCCCTTCTAATATCAGGATCTGGTTACAGGTTTCGAGACGGTTACATACATGTTGCAGGGAGCTTTCACTCATCAAGACTTCGCTGGCCACAAAGGCACCATCAGGACTGGTGATTTGCAGGTATGGATTTGGAAATCAGAACTTCCAAATAATCTTGACAACCAACGGCGGATGAATTATCAATCTTTATGTTGATTTTTAATGTTTTGGGTGTCTTTGGTTTCTGTGTTTTGATGCAGTGGATGACTGCTGGTAGAGGGATAATTCACTCAGAGATGCCTGCAGGAGAAGGAATTCAAAGGGGTTTGCAGCTGTGGATCAATCTCTCTTCCAGGGACAAAATGTAAGCAAAACCCAAAAGAACATTTCAATCTCTGTAGTAGTCGAATTCATCCGAAACTGAAAAACTTCTCTCAATTCAAAATGGCAGGATCGAGCCTCGATATCAAGAATTGCAGAGTGAGGACATAACTCGGGTGGAGAAGGACGGTGTAGATGTCCGAATTATAGCAGGAGAGGCGATGGGAGCTCGGTCTCCTGTCTATACCAGGACACCGACAATGTTCCTGGACTTCACACTGAAACCAGGAGCCCAATTGCACCAACACATCCCTGATGCGTGGAACTCATTTGTGTATGTAATTGAAGGGGAGGCCATTTTCGGCAACTCAAGCTCATCACCCGCTGCAGCCCACTACGTCCTGGTCTTAAGCCTGGGAGATGGGCTCAGTGTGTGGAACAAATCAGGCAGGCCTGTGAGATTCGTTCTCATCGGCGGGCAGCCTCTCAACGAACCAGTCGTTCAGTATGGCCCGTTCGTGATGAACACGCAGGCAGAGATCGACCAGACAATCGAGGACTATCAGTTCAGTAGGAATGGATTTGAAAAGGCCAAGCACTGGAAATCTCATCCTTGAAAAAGGATGCTCAAATGGATGTGAATCTAACAATCCAATTTGGGAAGAAGAGCATAAGAAAGCAAGAAATAAAGACACCATCATATATCAGGTGGAAGAAAAGAGAGCCCAAGAATCATGGGATTTGAAATATGCTTCTAGAAGGTTGAGATGAAGATTATAATGGTGAGGTAGTAGGTGGGCCACTAAAGTTAGTAGTCAAGATCAAAAAGGGGTTTCCTTCCTTTCAACTAGAAGTCATCTTCTTTTCACATTCCATCATTTGGGGGCTGATTTTTTCATTTTTTTTTCAAAAAGTTTTTTTTGGGTCTTGGTGGGAGTGGTGGAGTGGATCTTTTGAGAGTTGGGTGTTGAGTATCATTTAGATATCTGCAGCTGCCAATGAAAGAGTGGTGGAATAGAGCTGTGACCATTGAGTGGGATGGTTGGGTGAGCAGACTTTCATTGGATCTTCTCACCGAGGGAAGGATCTTGTGGGATTTGGCAAAGGATGATGTATGATTGCTTCATCAATGCATTGAGCCAAGGTCAAAAGTTGTGAAAATGAAGTTTTAATGGAGGAGGATTATCATTATTATACCTTCAATGTGAAAACTCAACTTTTCCTTTTATAGTAAAAGAAGATTTTCTATCTGCATTTTCATAACCCCATTGTTTGGGTTGCATTTGGGGTAGCTCTATAACTGAATTCAACGTACCTGATCGTAATAGGGAAATTCAAATGTTTGGAAATATGTGGAAGGCAATGAGCAATTGCAAAATGCAAATTTCCCAGAAAAAATGAACAGAATGGAATTCTCATGTGCTTGATCGTTTGAATGGAATTGCAACAATTCAAATTAATACGAAGGAAATTGCCAAACAGTAGAGGATGTTTTAAGGCCTGTTTGGATTAGTGGAATTTCGATTTCTTCTTTTAAAAGAAATTATTTTCCTCAAACATGACTTCTCTTGCTATTTGCAAAAACAAAATCACCAGTGGAACTCTCCATTTCAACCGTTATCCTCAAAAATTGGTGATTTCCGTTTGTTGCAAAAAAAAAAAAAAAAACAGAACTGAAGATATGGATTTTTAAATTTTTTTCGAGATGGGGCTCTCACTTATCGATCATTGACCTATAAACATTAGCGTGAAAAATATGAATGCTAAAATAAATAGGTTATTTAGAATTCTTTTTTGTAAAATTCTTTTTCCACACAAATTCTCTCTGATATGACGATTTCCTTTTCAAATATAAAGAAATGAGTTGGAATAGGCCCACATAAGTCATTTCCACTCTATCGTTCAATTGGGTTTCCAAACGGCAATGAGTCACTGACTACTTGCAAAATTCTGTTTCTTTTTAACAAATTCAAGTAATTTCATGGACATGTAACAATTGCTATAGGAGGAATGAAGCATACCCACAACTCCCACTTGCTATGCCTCAATTCTTACAGTCGCTCATGCCATGGCCAATGCAAGCTCTTGTACTTTTATCATGATTAAATTCGTCGAAAAATTCAACATTAGGTGACCTTGAAAACGGCCTTTGAATGGCTGGGCCCACCATCACCATCGATGCCGACGTGGACTCGTTGTAATGGATATTTTTAGGTATGATGCACATTGCTTCTAGAGAGGCTGATGTGGATGAGTAGTTCTGTTAAGCTGGGATTTTACAACCATCAAGTGGTATAAAAGAAGGCCACTTAGTTTCCAGCTCATTACCAGGAGATACCCCCACAAACTTCCCTGGCCAGATGATCCTAACCGTCCGATTAGCGCCCATTGAACTCATGACCATTGAAGAAGCAACCATTTTCCTCGGATTGCAAGAATCATGTGGTAGGGAAGTATTAGGACATGCCTCAGACCATCAAATAATGGAGGTGAAACAGGCTTAATATTGAGGTTACTTGAAGGTGGGCCCTAGCTGAGTCAGATAAGAGAAAGGTGACGTTCGTTTGTTACGCATTAAGGTTGATTTATCTGCTCTTTTCCATGCTTTCTGATTCATAAATATTTTAAATTTTACTAACAAAAACATACGCCCAAATGACGAAAACACTAATCCACGCAATCATGAAGTAGAAGAAAAAGCAATGGCTGATATTAGAGATAGTACCAGGTGGGGCCCAGCAAAGGCTCCATAAACAACTACTAGAATTTAAAGCTAATACAGCAACAATCATGGCAAATTTAGTTAAATGTAGCAATCAAAATTTTATAACTTAGGATATTCCCCAGAAGATTTAAAACAAACAAGCAAAAACGACCTGCAAACAACCTCGAAAGTCGATTGTGGGCCGTCCCAAAAGGTGGGCCTCAGCCAAAACCTGTGAGCTGCAGGTTGAACATCTCCATCAGTTGAAATATAACGTGGAACAACAAATGATATCCAAGATCATTAAAAGTATCCTAATTTTTTATAAACCTTCAATCAAATACATGCCATCCATCGTGTACCATGTGATCGACATCCAAGCCGTCCAATGGACGGATCTCAGATCAGGTAGGTCTACTGATCAGGTCAGCTGCAAGTTGCCGTGCACAACATGAAAAGAACCGGAATTATTCCTAGATAACGGCATTTTTAGTTATGGCCCATCTAATACATAGCTTGTGATGTAGAGCGGATCCGTTTTCAGACAGATGCCTGGGTCTGCTCGACCGGTCGAGGGAGTTGCACGACCAGTCGTGGCCCGCTCGACTCAAAGTCCAGCGAGCTCAATTTTTGGTGTCTGGGATGCACGACCGGTCGAGGGGATTGCACGACCGGTCGAGGGGATTGCACGACCGGTCGAGGCCATCCTTCGACCAGTCGACGTTACGCAAATTCGAGTCCAGATCTTGTGCGGACTGCAGAAATCTGATGCAATTTTTAGTTTTTTCCAGATGTTCCTAAACTATAAATAAGGGTCCTTAGGGCTATTCTAAGGTATTCTAAAGCTTTCTAAAAAGTTTTTCAAGAGTTTTTAAAGGGTTTTTTTGAGTTATGGAAGGTTAAGATGATTAGTCTGTTGACCAAGCAAGGCGAGATTCAAGCTCTCAAGGAGCAAAAATCTACCATGAAAGATGATGAATGGGAAAACCTTGATAGTAATGCTTTAGCCTCTATCCGTTTGTCTCATGGATGAGGTTCTTTATAATATTTTGAGAGAGAAAACCGTGGCTAGTTCGTGGGCGAAGTTAGAGAACATTTATACAAAGAAGTCCTCTGAAAATCGCCTACACTTGAAGCTACAGTGTTATACTTTCAAAGATGACAGAGGATGGAGATCTAGAAGCCCATATCAATAACTTTAATAAATTGATATACAAATTGCTGGATATGGAAAAAGTGGTTAAAGATGAGGAACAGACATATATATTGTTGAATTCTCTTCTTGCATCATATGAATCTTTTAGAGATACAATATGTACCGCAAATAAAACCCTAAGTGTTGACAGCATTATCTCATCCATTCAAGAGAAGGTTATAAGAAAGTTAAACGGTAACATGAGGGCATCTTCCGACTCACTGATTACGAGGGGCAGAGATTCTGAGCAAGGTAAAGGATCCTCAAGTTTGAGATCCAAATCCAAGGACAAGGGCAAAGGAAAAAGTGTTAGAATTGTGGGTTTTCTGGACACATAAAGAAGAATTGTACAAATCATAAAGCGAGGAAAAAAAATTTAGTAGATTTTTCTAAGGAAGCCAATGTTGTCACATCTGATGAAGAGACAAGTGGTGGTGAAGTTCTGTCTGTGTCCATAATCGGATATGTTCACGACAATCATACAAATGAGTGAATCCTAGACACAGGGTTGTCATATCACATGACTCCTCATCAAAGTTGGTTCGCCAGTTACAAGGAATGCGATGGTGGACAGGTTTTTATGGGCAATGACAATGCCTGTAATGTTGTGGCTATTGGCACGGTGAGCATCAAGATGTTGATGGGATGGAGCGTACCTTGACTGACGTCAAGCACGTTCCTGATATGAAGAAAAGTCTGATTTCTCTCGGTGCACTCGAGGCTACAGGGTGCAAGTTCACTGTTATTGATGGTGTCCTTAAAGTTTTAAAAGGGGCAAGCGTAGTTATAAAAACGCAGAGGCACGAAAACCTTTACAAGTTGATTGGGAGCAATTCGGTATGTGTAGTGGTAGCAGCTATTGCAGACTCCACGTCTCTACATATGTGGCATGTTCGTCTGGCCACATGAGCGAACGAGGCATGAAGGTACTTTCTGACCAATGTTTGATTCTAACTTTTAAAAATTCTAATTTAGACGTATGTGAGCATTGTATATATGGTAAACAATCTAGACTGTCTTTTAAATCTGAAAAACACGTTTGTAAGGAGGTGCTTGATTATATGCACTTTGACGTATGACGGCTATCACTAGAAGTTTCCATTGGAGGGTCATCATGGTTTATTTCATTCATTAATGACTACTCCAGGAAAATTTAGGTTTACTTCATGAAACGAAAATTCGAAGTTTTCACCATATTCAAGCAATGGAAGGTAATGGTGAAAAAACAGTCAGGGTGAAAAATAAAGGTTTTAAGGACTGACAATGGTGGAGAATTTACTTCCACTGAATTTAATGATCATTACAAGGATGAAAGGATCATCAGGCACAACATAGTGCGCCACACACCTGAGAAAAATGGTGTGGTTGAGCGAATGAATCGAACTCTCCTGAAGAGAGCAAGATGTATGTTAAGTAATGCTGCGTTGGACAAGGACCTATGTAATGAGGCCATTAACACGGCTTATTATTTGGTGAACCAGTCTCCTTCAACGACAATTGAATGTAAAATCCTATAAGAAGTATGGAGTGGTCAGAAAATCAACTACTTAGATTTATGCATATTTGGTTGTGAGGCTTACTCTCATGTACCGTCAGTTAAGAAAGATAAACTAGGTCATAGGGTCAAAAACCATATCTTTATTGGGTATGACATTGGTGTGAAATGTTACAGGTTATTCAACAAGGTCACACGCAAGGTCATCACTATCTGTGATGTCAGATTCGATGAAAGCTCTTTATTTCGCAAGAATGATCAAAATGAGTAAGAGGAACCAGAAATGGTGATCGCAAACGTCCAGATTGACACAGATAATAGTTAGGTAGAGACAGATGCGAAGATACAGGGACGATTCTAATATTGCATATGCCCTCATTACAGATGTGGGGGACCCGTCTACTATTCAGGAGGCGCTTGATGAGCCTAATGTAGAAAAGTGAAAAGCGGCTATAGACGATGAGATGGACTCGCTGCACAAAAATCACACATGAGAGCTAATGGAGCTTCTTGTGGGCCGAAAAGCGATCAGATGCAAGTTATTATTTTTTTAAAAAAAACAAGATAGATACAAAGAAAGGTTGGTTCGAAAGGTTATGCTCAGAGAGAAGGAATCGACTTCACAGAGATATTCGTGTCGGTGGTTAAGCAGATATATATCAGATTCGTATTGGTGCTGGTTGCCCAATACGATCTCAAGCTAGAAAAGATAGATGTGAAGACTGCATTCCTGCACGAGGAATTGAAAGAGCAGATTTACATGGAGCAACCAAAAGTCTAATAAGTTAAAGAGGTAGAGAAAAAGGTTTGTAGGTTAATGAGATCGTTGTATGGCTTAAAACAGTCGACTAGGTAGTGGTATAAAAAATTTGATTCTTTCATGGTGAGTCAGAAATTTACTCGGAGTGAGTACGATCACTGTGTCTATTACAAGACACTGAGTGATGGAAAATTCATCATCCTAATACTTTATGTTGATGATATGTTGATCGCCTGTTATGATATGTCTGAAATCAACATACTAAAGACTCAGTTATCAAGGACATTCGAGATGAAAGATCTGGGGGCTACAAAGAGGGTTCTCGGCATAGATATTCATAGAGATAAGAAGAGGAACAGACTTTGATTATCACAAGTAGAATACCTTGGAAATGTATTGATCAAGTATGGGATGGATCAGGCAAAGCCGGTAAGCATTCCCTACGCGGCTCACTTCAAGCTTTCCTTAGAACAATGTCCTAAATCCAATGAGAAAAAACAGGTTATGTCTTATGTACCCTATTCGAATGCGATTGACAGTTTAATGTATATCATGGTCTGTACGAGACCGGATATTTCACAGGAAGTCGATGTTGTGAACAGATACATGTCAAACTCTGGTAAGCAACATTAGGAAGCAATGAAATGGTTACTTCGATATATTCGAGGTACAAAAGACCACGTCATAACTTTTGAAAAGATAGGGAAAAAGTGGTAGGGTATGTGGATTTTGACTACGTAAGCAGTATAAATTTCAAGAAGTCTACTTTAAGACACTCGTTTGTATTAGTAGATGGACCAATTAGTTGGATGTCGAAGCTTCAGTCCGTGGTGGCTTTTTCCACAACCGAAGCAGAATATATGGCAGTGACGGAAGCGTTTAAAGAAGGTGTTTGGCTCAGAGGTATGATAAATTAGTTGGGACTTCAGCAGGAGGCCATGCTGGTTAACTGTGATAATGAGAGCGCTATCAATTTGGCTAAAAATTCATTTATTACTCACGTACTAAACACATTGATGTTCGTCACTACTTTATCCAACAGGTGCTTGAGGAAGGAGGCGTAACATTGGAGAAAATTCATACCAGCATAAATTCAGCAGACATGCTCACCACGGTTGTTCCTACAAAGACCAAGGTTGTTCCTACAGAGAAGTTCAAGTTCTATGCAACTTCTCTGGGCTTGGCGATGGCGTAAAAGGATAGAGTGTACATGAGAAGCATTGATTGAAGCTATAATGAAATACAGAAATAAGAAAAGAAGTCAAGAAGCTACATAGTTGAAGATTGAAGGCATGGTAGAGATTGTTGTCAAACAGATGCCTTAAATCTGAATTTGGGCTTCCTCGACCGGTCGAGGGAGCTGCACGACCGGTCGTGACCCGCTTGACTCAAAGTCCAGCGAGCTCAGTTTTTGGTGTTTGGGATGCTTGACCGGTCGAGGGGATTGCACAATCGGTCGAGCGGGTTGCTCGATCAGTCGTGGTCATCCTCTACCGGTCGAGGTTATGTAGATTCGAGTCCGGATCTTGTGCGGACTGCAAAAATCTGAGGCGGTTTCCGATTTTTTCCAGACTAGGTGCATAAGTGAAGTTTCCTAAACTATAAATAAGGGTCTTTACGGTTATTATAAGGTATTTTAAAGCTTTCTAAAAAGTTTTCCAAGGGTTCCTAAAGGGTTCTAGGGTTATCAAAGGGTGTAACAAGGGTGAGATTCGAGGTTGTTCGAATTGGTAAGTCCTCTCTCTTGTAATTTCTATTTCATAGTGAATTTCTGTCGCTTTGTGCCGCAGTTTTTTTTCGAAAGGATTTTCCACGTTAAAACTTTGTACTTTTCTGTGATTGCTTGTTACTATTGAATTGCTATCCTAGATATACATCTATGTGATTCCGCAGCACAAATCCCCAATAAGGTTATGTACAATTTCATGGCTAAGATGGACCAACAAAGGCCCCATCAGAGGCAGAAGTGATCCGGACTGTCATAAACTTAAACGGGCGTATCACGTAAACTAGAATGAGTTATCCGTGCCATATATGATTTTGGGGCAGGACGAGCTACTTTAGCCACCCAACCTACTACGATGGGTTGAGCCAAATAGGACACTATTTTTGGCTGAAAACCATGAGGTCTAGTGGAAATCATGACTGTCTATAAATAGTAAGTTTTCTATTTATAGTAAGTTTACTATTTATAGTAAGTCACGATTTCTTTGGAGTATTAGTTATAGTTTGATTCTAAAACTTCTCCCTATGGTTCATAACATTCTTTAAAGGGTTGTAAATTCATTTTATTTTTTATTTTTAAAAAAGCATTAATCAATTTATTTCGAATTTTATTATAATTATTTTCTCTCCTCATGGATTCAAGGCATATCTGTGGGGAGTTCAGAGAAGCTCCTTAGATTCAGAGTAGTTATCCCCCAAAGGAAGACAATGCTCGACCTCAACACGTCCTTCCCTGCGTCAGCTCGGATCCATACAAGGGATCGGTGGCCACAAATCCAACGTGGTCGCCATCTTGTTTGATCATGATGGTTTCAAGCAACGGGACCACCGCTCAGGACCTCCTAAATGGTCATAGATGCTTTATTGTGTGGGAAGCTTTATGTCACTCTCTTGAGTTGGGAGCCTCTGACCCTTTTCAGAGGTAGTGATTGTTGGTTTTCAAGAGGAGAAAACTGTGGTCCTCAAAATTGACGACCTCCCTGTAGTGTAGCCATACATCTGTTGGTACATGTTTGTCCAGATTTATCAGATAGTGGGTCCCACTACATGACCATTGCATCCTATTCAATTGGCAGAAGGAAAATGGACAATTAAGAACATTCAACTGTCCCATTTCAACAAATAAATCCCCATTAATAGTAGGCTAGGAAAATGACCAAATGGAATTTGGATTTGTGGTACATGTGGTCATGCTCACCTTGGATGGCACAAATGGGTGGACCTAGACCTAGTAGGATCTAACAGTATTTTCATGATCTTAGAGACATTCGCACAAGGCCAAAGATGGGCAGTCTCTTTTCCTAACCACTACAAGAGTGGAGAGAATATGATTACGATAAAGTGGTTTAGAGTGGTTAACTGTTGATTGATGTCTTATATCTGTAAATCAACAAGTCTGTCGATGCCAGGCTCCATGCCATCGAAGGCATGTTCAATGCCATTGGAAAAATTCAAAAAATACATATTCAAAGGTTGTTTAATGCCATCGAAGTCTCATCAAATGCGCCATCAAACTATCGTGCATATTTACATAGATTTGTGAATTTGCTAAAAATTTGCAAAATTTCTTTCTGATTCTTTTTAGAATTCTTCTTAAGGCTATATATAAGGGTGTGGTGTAAACGGGATTAGGGTGTATCACAATGCTTTCTAATTCATTCCTAGGGTTTTTAGGAGCTTGTAAGGGGAGATTCGATACTTGTTCAAATTGGGCTCTCTCTCTCTCTCTCGAGCTTGTAAGGGGAGATTCGATGCTTGTTCAAATTGGGCTCTCTCTCTCTCTCTCTCTCTCTCTCTCTCTCGTAATTTATGCTTTCATAATGAAAAGAATCCTTCTAAAGGCTCTATATAAAGGTGTGGTGTAAACGAGATTAAGGGGTATCACATTGCATCTAATTCATTCCTAGGATTTTTAAGAGCTTGTAAGGAGAGATTCAATGCTTGTTCAAATCGGGCACTCTCTCTCTCTCTCTCTCTCTCTCTCTCTCTCTCTCTCTCTCTCTTGTAATTTATGCTTTCATAATGAAATCTATCGCTTTGTGCCATGTTTTCTTTTTCTCAAAAGAGTTTTTCCATGTTAAATTCGGAGTCTTTGTGCCCGGGCTTGATTGTTGCTATTAGATTACTTTGTTTGGTTCATCTTTATGTGCTTCTATAATTTCCCCACATTTACATTGTCTCAAGGTGGGCCCGATGGACAAATGGGCATAAATCCTCCTCCCTATTTTCCTTTAAAAAACTCTCTTAATTGGATTGGAATGTCTTTTATGGGGAAATACCACCCCTTTCCATAAAGGGAAGGATAAGAGAAGATGATCCCAATCCTTTATAGAAGGATCAGAGAGGGTAATTCCAATCATTTTTTAATTTTAAATACAAATTTAAATTCCAGGAGAATTGAAAGAGGAATATCGAAGGGAAAAATAAGTGCGACCCACCCTCAGTGGTTGCCAACAAGTGGGCCCTGTGGGCCATATCCAACCGCCCCAGCATGTGAATGATCATCTGAACCAGGTACCAACTACCAGCAGTCTTTGGGCACTTCAAAAAAAAGCAGTATCAGTGCTCCACACCTGCAACAAGAAAGGGAAACACATTGAAAATTCTTCATTCTTTACAAGCACATGTTGCAACATGCCCATCTATGTACTCATTCATTCTCGTGCACCTTGCCAAGCCACTCAATGCACACAGCCCACTTGATCCATTCAGCTTGTGTGGAAGGATTGTGAAATGTCAATGCACACAGCCCACTTGATCCATTCCGCTGGTGTGGAAGGATCGTGAAATGCATACATATGCAATATCATCAAAACCGAAAAGCCACAAACGGATATTGGAACCAAGCACATACCTTTGAGTTGTGATGATCCAAAGAATCCACGACACTAGTCTTGATGCTAGGGTGTGATGGTGCGTGGGTCCATGCCACCGTGGTGAGATGCCCTTGGCTCACCTTCTACCAGTTCTCTCCCACGTGTGCGCTAAAGAGCACCCCACATACTTTTGAGCTTGTTTCTTTGCTTCTCTCCAGTCGTTGAAACATAATTCTACTTCTACTCTCTTTCCTTTCTCACAAGTCATATCACAGACCCTTAGATGTAGGGTTTCCTAATGCAATTGATTCCCCAAGTTTTTCTAATCAATTTCCCATGCAAGCGTGCGCCACCACTTTAATGTGATCACTTCTAACAGAACATAGTACACACAAGGATTTTAAGCGCAATTGGAACCGTGAAGCAATTTTAACAGATGGTGGCAGACATGGGAAACCAACCATCTCAATCAGATACAGCAACCACATTCATTAAGACGTTCTGAAAGGGTAAACCACAATGGCAATGACATGCTACAGGGTTTTTGAGGAATTCTCTTGTAATAGGCAATTGTTATCCAACACGGCAGATAACTAGCCCTTTTCCCTAACAATATTCTAGTATATCATGACATGCCACTCTAATACCCAAAATGGTGAAAGATGAATCACATACTTCTACAAATTTGTTCTGCCCAATAATATTCATTACATGTATTTGTACCAGGGCAGAATTTAAAAAAAAATAATAAAAAAAATCAACTTCAGTGACAGCACTATCTTATTAGTTATAAATAAAGAACCCAGAAAGACAAACCCAAAATGATAATAAGGGAGAGCAAACCCAAAACAAAAACCCAATCCTAAGTACTTGGAATTAATCAACCAACCCTCAAAAGTAAGCCCTTTACCTGTAAAAATTATGGAAAAAAGGAGGAAAAAACGGCAACCGATCCTCTAGCAGCAAGAATACTTGTTCAAAGCTTTCTTTGATCCATCGGCCCCATCGTCGACCAGGCTTACCCTGTTGACGGACAGTTCGGCTTTGTAGGAATCAGAATTCAAGACCTTCCTGCTGACGTTGTTGTATATCTCCTTGATAACAATCTCAAAAGCTGTCTTGACATTTGTGGCATCGAGGGCTGAGGTCTCCATGAAAAACAACCCTTCTGCCTCTGCAAGGGCCTTACCTTCCTCCACGCTCACGTCCCTAATATTCTCCAAATCACACTTGTTTCCTACCAGCATCCTTGCAACGGTTGTATCGGAGTGTGCTGCAACATTGTTTCATATATACCAAAGTTTGAGATCTCTAACACCAACAGCATATCCAAATAAGAGGAGAATCCAAGACCCATGAAGAAAATAGGAGCATCGTGAATGAGCACCGGTGCCTTTTGAAGCAAATCACAACCCTAAACCTTTTCATTTCTTTTTTTCTTTTTTTTTATTATTATTTTATTTTAAATTTCTTGATAATTTTGCTAAGCTTTGCTAAGCCCACAAGTGTGTGAGATAAATCTCATGTACACACCACACATGTGCCACAATGGCACAATAGGTCCGAGATCCAATCCATTCATTAGAATGGAACCACTATATTAATGCCCTAGCCCAAGAATAAGGTTTGATCCACAGGTCAGGTGGGCTACAGTTTGCAAAACAAATTTTTACAGCTCTCAGAAACTTGGCTGAAGTTTTCTAAACCATCCACTGTTTTCCAATATTGGGCCCACATGATGATTGGGTCAGGTTTTATCATTGGGAAAACACATAAGCCCGGACCAACCTTATGGAGGGATTAGATCTTGCACCTGCGCCCTGTTGGCACATGTGTGGCATGCACATGAGCTTTATTGCACGCGCATGTGTGCTTAGCAAAGCTCTTTTTCCTGGTAAACAACTACAATTTCTACAATTTGGAGCAAATCACATGATCTAGGCAAGCACTCATGAACAGCCCAGAAAAGATATAATTCTATTCTATTCGGACTAATTGCAACCCTTAACACTTTACAAGTGATCAAGCCTAAATATTGCATATTTATCCTCTCAACTGTACTAGTTTTGGCTGCATTCAAGTGCTAAATTGATCTATAACATATGCTTTCTGCTTGCGACGTAATTCTAGAACCAAGGATGAATAGATGCTCAAGGTTGTAGAATTAAGACTTAGAGAAGTTCAAGTTAAAGACATGAAGATTTGGAGCTTAAAAGGAAAGGTTTGACGTGCCAAAGATCCAAGGAAACCGAGTACTAAAGATGGAGAAAAGACTGGAAAATCAAGCGCTTAAATAACAGAATTAACAGACTATTAGGTGCGACCGAGTGATGTCCAGTGCCACTGAAGGGAGATTCAGTGTGACCGAAAGGAGATAGTTTAGACATGTTTTGTTGAAATTCAGCTGCAACCGAAAGTTATTCAGCTTGACTTCGGTGCGACCGAAGAGTAACAAAAGTGTGAAATTTTAAGTCGGTTCAAAGTCAATGCGGATTTTTCCTGTTTGAATGGGTATTTTAGACCATTCTAAGTATGAATTAGGGCTTGGGAGAGAGATCATGTAGAGGCAGAGCTTCCAAGGAACCATTCTTCTTCTTTAATCCTTTGATTCTAGTTGGTTTTTCATGTTTTTCTTTTATTTTTGTTAAGATCATTGTTGTCAAATGCGATCACATATGCACATACTATTGATCAAATCGCATATGTCATCGATACTGGCAAGTATGTCATGGCATACTTTTATAGGAGACCAATATGTGATCGCATATTTCCCAATAGCCAAGAGCGGAAGAATTTTTTTAAAAAATTATTTTTTCAATTTAGAGAACTTTTCCCTATAAATAGGCACTCATATCCCCTCCATTTTCACTATTCTTTACTCCAAAGCTCTAAATCTCTTACTCTTTCTCTCTTACACCTCTTCCTCTCTTACTCTAATCTCTCTACAATTATTTCAATTATGTTTATTTTTTGTATTTTATAAGTTGTACTTACTCTTTGTAAATTAAGTTATAAGTTATACCTTGTAAGTTGTTTCAAGTTATCCATTTATCAGTAAAATTTCTTTCTTCGAAGTTTATAATAATTAGTTATCTTTTAATGTAGCTTGTTGATTGTTTTGTTAAAATTTATATAATATAATATAAGTAATTAAATATATCACTTAATGAAACACTCATACTATAATGAAATAAGTAAAATAACCCAATCAATCATGTGTACTAATTAGACAAGTTTTTCCTTCTTTTTTCTTTTTTTTTTTCTTTTTTTAGAATTTTTTCAAATTTTTTAGTTTTTCCTCTTTTTTTTTCAAATTTTTTTTATTACAAAAAAAATGTGCCATGGCATATGCGATTTGACAACATTGGTTAAGATGTTAGTCATATGCTTGGCTAATCTCTTAGCCAAGGCTAAGGGATGGACCTTTTGATAGCTTATTGATATTTAATTCATTTTTTTTATGAATGTTATTTATTTTTTTATGTTGAATTGTGATTGTGTTTGGTTGAATTCCTATATTGGGGAAGGAATCAATCTATAAAGTTGATAGATTCACCGTGGCTTCCGAGTACAGTAAATGTTTTCGATTCCCTATGATTGATTACCTAGATCTTCATGAGAGATCAAGCCTATCGTGTTTCTAATCTATGTCGGATGTTTGTGATTGATATTACTGCGTTATCTTCCAATTAGAACGGATTGGAATCTAGTTCTAGTTGAGTTATCGACTTGAGAAAACAAATTAAGTTCAAGTTCTATTGATTGGGGAATCCCAGATCCTCAGTTGCTTTTATCAATTGTTTTACACCTCTTCTACTTTGCTAGATTAAAAACTCAGACAACCCGATTAGTTTTAATTGTGTTCTCACTAATTTCCCTGTGGATCGACCTCGGTCTCACTGAGATTATTAATACATCACAGCCCTGCATTTGGAGTTGTTAAACCTTGGGTTCGATCGACAAGCAATAGAAATTTTCATGGTAATTATAGATGGGGACCCAAGGAATGCAATATAATGGGTGTCTCAATTAGATGAGCCATAGAAATTGTCTTTTGTAATTCACGAAGTTTGGGACTTAGCCACTACTACGCGAGTATCACTCAATCTTATTTCCTAGAGAGGCTAATCAATTGGGAGATTAGCTTGCACAAGTTCCCCATGCTAGTTTCCATATGGGATTTTCTTATCCATTGCCTTAATGGATGTTTTGTATCTTTTTAGCTCTTTTGAAACTTTTTAGAAAATTGTTGTCATCTATAAGCAGGTTTCATGATTGAGTTTGTTTCTCGGCCCACATGGAATAGTGCAACTACTTCTCCAGCAAAATTAGTTTAATTGTTTCAGGAAGCAAAGATATTCCAATACAAGTAAGATCACTTGTAGCTTTCCCTCCACAAGCATTACCCAATTTTAGCAACCATGTTGATGGACAGTGCTCCTGAGTTCTGTTTGTAGCTTGCTACAAGCAGCATTCAATCTTAGCCACCGCATTGATCTGAATGTTGTGTTTTGTAACCAGACAGCGCTCCTGAGTTCTGTTTGTTAGTCTCTCACAGAGGACAGCTACAAGGCATTACTTTCCCCTATATAAGATACTGGTCTGACTCCCATTAGTGATTTCTTGGGGAGTTGGCTGTTGTTTCAAATGTTCATTTACCAATAACTGCTTATGCTTGGAAAGTCATAAAGAATGAGAATTATCTTCTTCTTTTTTACTGGCAAAGGATGAGAATCATCTTGTTGCTTAAACAAACCGAATTATATGGAGCTTTCAAGTTTCAAAAGGCACATATAACCAACATATATTGCATGGCTGCTGCCTTGATGAATTGCAGTGCACAGTGTCTCAACCACGCAACTGTGTTGAACACCTAATAGTTGTAGTGCAAATGATCTTACAGTTACCTGACAGTGTGTTTTCAAGTGGTTGTATGATACACTTATCATGTGCATACAAACAGACTTTAACCTTCTCTGAGTTCCATCAGTTTTTTGTTTTTTTATTTTTTACTTTTAAAAGGTAATCTGGGGTCAAACTCGAGACCTCAACGTTGAAACACACCCTGTCCACCAGTTGATTTTTTTAACCATCTTTGTAGAAGAATAACAATACAGGGCTAAGGGTAGTTTACGTATGATAAAACATGAGATTTTAGAGTCAGAATTGGGATTTGAATAGAAGTCCAAAGTAAATTAGGGAAGAGCTGGGATTTGGATAAAGTACAAAGTATATCAGGAAAGTTGTTTTGAGTCAAATTCAGTGTTTAAAAACTCAGAAACTTGACTCTTGGCAAGTCGAGTGGATCAGCAATCAGCTGAGTCAACTTGCAAGTCAGTAAGATAGGCCCGCCCCATGTGCAATGGGTATAGGATGGACCCTTCATCAATGAGGAAGTACACACTGCCCGTAGGGAGAGTTTGGACCCTAAACTCGGGTTTTCAGTTCATTGGAGCGTTGCATGTGCCACCTCAAGTAACCTAGTAAAGCAGCACCTGGTAATGGGGAGCAGTCACTCTTTCTGAAAATGCAGCAACTGTGAAAGGGGAGCAATCACTCTCTTTCTGAAAGAGCTGTGCGGCATGTAGGGAAGGGGAGTGGTTTAGCTCTTTCTAAAAATGTGGCCACTGGTGAGCAACCCTACCTTAGTTGGACAATTAAGCCGCACATAAGATGGACCTGACAATTAAGCCCACCTTGTAGATGATCTGGCACAATAATCAGCTTCATCTACTCAGCATGTGGGCAGCCCTTCCACCAAAACAGATCATCGGTTTAAAGATAACCTGATAACAGATTGACCTGAATTCTCACTGCATTATCATCTTCAGGGAAAGGTCCACAGTATCCACCCGCTCAGATGCCTAAAACCATGTCATTGCAGCACACATCGTAAAGGATCATGTGAAGAGATTTGTGGCAAGGCAACCAGCCCTTAATTGGGGAAAAAGAAAAGAACAAGCCAATCATTAACATGTGTCAGTGGTTGGCCCCGGCAAGGAAGTGTGACCATCTGCTCCAATATCCCTGAGTTGAATTGCTGAGTATTAAACTATGGAGAAATTACGAAACTTAGCTTTCGAAAGTTGGTTGATTGGGGCTCAAGGAGCTCTAGGAAAAGTTACTTTATTCAGTTGTTAAAAAAATCGGCAGGCTGTCCCGAAAGAGGGAAAATCCAAGTCGAGAGGCATCATCAAACCGACAGAATAGAGTGGCCATGGATAGATTAGAATAGAAGTAAAAATAAGGTATTATAGTTAATCGGTTGGACATCAGGAATATTCAAATAAGTAAATAAAAATAAAAATGTGAACATGCTCTAGATTGCTCTTTAAGGCCAGAAATTTCCAAAGATCAAAATAGCTGCAATATTCCAGTTTGTTGAATCCATTCCAGAAGCATAACGTGACCTTAAGACAGTAGCAAAAGCAATGCATGGCATGAAAATAAAAAATATATATACTCTGGTTTTCTACAAACTAGCAAGGGGAGAGATTTTATTAGTTATAGCTAATCAGATAATACCAGGGAACATCATTTGGATGTCCCACAAATGTGTGATATGTAAAGGCTACATGTGGTAGTTACAAACCTCAGAGAGGTATCTTTCTCTCACTCAAGACACCCTAGAAAAAGGTACGAGGCCAACCCCCAAGAATCTAATTTCATCCCACAAAATTTCCCATGTTTGGAAAACCATACACCCAATACCATTTGTTCACTCCCATTTCATTTGTTTCAGAATTTTCTTCTCCAAGTATGCCATTGATACTTCATGAAACTAGAAAAGATGAGGGTTTGTAGCCCCACATGCAGTATGCCTGCTGACATGTCCCATGTTGGAAATTTGACCTGTGCTCTCTGAAGATGGAAGCACAATAATCAGACTAGTGCCCTCCATGCCCATTGAATGTGACATTGGCAATTTTTAAAACTCCATTCTTTTCATAAAGAGGCGGCCAAGCTGATGAGCGGACCAGCTTGACTTTTCTGCCAGGCCATTTTCATGGTGTGACCAACTTTATGCAATGCTCGGATGTTCCACAAATGTACCAGATTGGCATGCATCATATGCAAAGGTGCACGAGGAGAAGCTACACTTGGCACGTGCAAACCTCAGAAAGGTCTCTCTGTCTTACTTTAGACCATATAAGCATCTATGTTTGCTGCAATTTATTAAACTCATCCCCAGGGAGACTCATTCATTATTTGGCAAATAAGATGTCCATCAGATTGCCCATATCATAGGCTCCATTATTGACCGAGCATAGCCTGAAAATCACATTGATTGTACAATCTCAACCATCTAATCTTGACCACTGAATTTGAAGTACTGAATATTTTCTTTTAGCATCCCATTGCCTTCAACCTATTCCATAGTCAGTATAATCTTATCAGTTTCTTTTTTTTTAGGCCCTATGCTGCTTACATAACAGGGACCACTATCTGAATGGTCTGGATCAATGTACATGTCAGTCACGCTTGAAGGGATGATTCCCCCCTGTTTAATAAACTAAACAATGTCAGACCCACGTCATAGTCAGCCCCCTCTCATTGACATCATATCCATCTCTTTGTAAATGATTTCATAGTTGCTAATGACTTTGGGAGTATGGACAAAAGCCATTGAGAAGCTCCATCTCTTCCCTGCCCTGCCCAATGGAATATTCAGGTCTGGAATCTCTCACAAGATTGTCTTGGAATTGATCTCCCTTCCCTTCCACCTAAAGGAGTGTGTATTCAATGGATTTCGAAGTTGGAATTACTTGTGGACATTGGAGCCTTTCAGATTATCTAATTATGAGATTTCAATTTTCAACCAAGAAATTCAGATCAGCCATGGAAAAACAAAATCAGAGTACTCAGATTCTGACAGAAAGTTTGGAACCCAAAACTCTGGAGAAAACTCGGAAGGATTCTTCTGGTTTTCATCAGAAATGGGACAATAATGCACTAGGGTGCACTGCTGGTTGAGTTTGGGATCAATAAGAGCCCTATTTCCAATAAGGTAATTGCATTAAAATAGAAGAAAGATTGTCGTACTTGGCATTTTAGAACTATTCAGGGCATATTTGTTAAAATAGATGACAGGGGTTGTGGACAAGCGTCAGGGTTTTTTAAGATGGATTTGAAAACGTAGTAGGTCTTATGGGGTAAAACCAAACTTTTTTATTTTATTATTTTGGGTTTGTGGGGGAGGGGGATTTGGTCCTAATCCTTCTTCTTGGGGGGATTTGGTTATTTTCAAAAAAAAAAAAAAAAGAAAAAAAGAAAAAAAGAAAAAAGGAAACAGGAAACAGGCGCAAAACAAAAGGTGGTCTCCCTGGTTCCTTGCAATGAGTTCATCTTGGTTCACTGTGACTCATTACCACATGTGGCTTTAAGATGGTGAGTCCACATCCTCCATTTGGTGGTTTCTACTATGAATGGCCCACAGCAGAAAAACTAAACAAATGTAGCAATCCTAGCTCTTAGATTTATGGCGTTCAAATGAAAGGTGAAAAGTACAAAAAGGTCAATAACCTGTCTTCAATGGGGAAAAGGTTCATTAATCAGATGGCTAGGCGCATCAAGTTACTGTGATTGGTTTTCAACTTTTCATACCCTTGGCCATCCATGGTAGGGCCAACCAGATAGATGACCAGATTCACCAACAATATAGCCATACGTATGGATGTACAGTGGTGAATCTGGATAAACCAAGACCATTTCACCAGGACGAACTCCAAACTCCTAAGAAAAGGAAACGTCAGAATCACAAATAAGTCAATCTACCATTCAATCAATAGAAACTCCAACAAACTATACAATATGTCAGGAATCTGTTTGTTTCTACGGAAACTTCCTATAATAAAAACTACTTCCAAAAAAAAAAAAAAACACTTTGTGGATAGAGAAATGATCACCTACAACTGGTATCTTTCCATGCCTTCTGAATTTTTGTTTCTACTTCTGCCCATCAAAATATTGAATATTCTAAAGGGAGAGATGCTTCTAAAAATGGTATGTGGTGTTAAGTTACCCTACAACCAGTTGTTGACTCCTTAGTAAAATCCTTTACAAAAAGACGGCATGGATGCCTTTCTTTTTTCTTCCTTCACCTTTTGTTTTTTGTTCACAAACAGTAAAAAAGCACCACAATGCCTCAAAAGCAATACTGCTGCCCCAATCAGAAATTCTCCATGAACAAACAACACCGTGCCTGTACCTTACCCACATTCCGCATCCAACAACACAGACACCGCCATTCCCATTTCAAAAGGAAAAAAGCAACCAAAAAAAATTCTTCCCATCCCTTTATCCGGTTCACGTAATGCAGCAAAAACCCATCACCTCAAACGCAGCATTGGATTTGCGGTCTATTGTAATAAAGTGGTCATCCAAACAATATCTAAATTTTTACAGTATACCAAAAATCAGAACTTGTCCATGATCGAACAACGCCACGGCCGTGCCTTGTCCACATTCCACATCCAACAACACAGATACCGCCTTTCTCATTGCAAAAGGAGAAAGCAGCCCACAAGAATTCACCTTTCCCATACCTTTATCAGGTCCAAAGAATACAGCAAAAACCCAACATCTCGAGCGCGGCATTGAGTTTGCAGTCAATTGCAATAAACCGGTCATCCAAACAGCATCTAATTTTTTACAGTATACCAAAAATCCCGACACTCAAAGACACAAGATTGGTTTCACAACTTCGCAGTTATATTGCAATAAAGTGGCGATCCACACAATGGGTAAAGAAATCAAAATTCTCAATTTACTCACTGATAATCCTATAAAAACTAAATAAATCAGACTGCTCAGATCTAGTAACCCCATCACATAAATAATATCATCATCCAATCAAGATCTGACGAAAAATCACAAAAGAAAAGAAAATTTCGAATTACAGCACCAAATCCTACTATCCTACAATTAGGAAATCAAAAGGCAAGTAAACAAAAGAAAATGTCTAATTTTTCCAATCTAGGGTTTCTACAACTGAAGAAAAAATCTCAAATTCAGCAACACTACAACAAATACGCATTCAACAGAATCCAACAAAATCTACAAAATATGAAGCTGAAGATGAAGAGAATCTAGAGTTAGGGTTTTGGAGGAGCAGAGAACGTACTGTTAAGCTCGTCGAGCCATCGCTGGACGCTGTCGAAGGTGGTCCGACGGCTGATATCGTAGACGACGAGAGCGCCGACAGCGCCACGATAGTAAGCGGAAGTGACGGCACGGAAACGCTCCTGGCCGGCAGTGTCCCAGATCTGGGCCTTCACTTCCTTGCCGTTGATCTCCATGCTCTGGGTCTGGAATTCGACGCCGATCGTCGCCTTTGAATTCATGTTGAACTCATTCCGGGCGTACCGAGAGAGCAGATTCGATTTTCCCACAGCGGAATCGCCGATGATGACGATCTTGAAGAGGTACTCCTCTCCTTCTTCTTCCTCCATTGCAGCAGACAACCACAACGAAGCGCTGCTGTTGTTGCTCTCTTTTTTTGGGATTTGTATGTTAGAAGAGCAGAGCAGAGGGGATGAGAAAAATAGAGTATGGTACGTGACCCGATCCTCTCCTGATGGAATGCACGAGTTTTCAGTTCCGATTGGTGGGGCACATGGATTTTTTTAATCCAGACCGTTGGTCTTTTGTTTCCTACTGTGAATGGACTAATGAATGGCTAATATACTTTCTAGGATCGTTTCTAATTTTTGGTTTTGTAGCATAGAATTAGACGGTTAAAGAGAAGATTATGACAATGGTGATATTCAACGGTTGGATGCTTAAAGATGAGAGGATTTTTATTTTATGGTCTATTTACATATGAAGTATAAGATCAATGGTCTGGATTATCGTAAAATGGCCTCATTTCTAAGATTCAAAACCCGCGCGTATCGTAATAAATAATGCGATTATGTACTGTATCATCCCACGGGAAAGAAAGGCTGTGGACTGCTGACAGAGAGGATAGCAACGTGAGAAGCGGACGGGATCGATTTTCAGACACAAGGGATTGGGGGCCCACACAAACCCCATCTACACTCACCTCTCCGTGCATTGCGCTTGCCAACCTGTAAACATCTGACACGCTAGTAACATGGGGCGTACATCGATAGAGGTGGACCGTTTAACCTGTGGGCCATCCATGCTATTAAACAATGGATGGAGTTTCCAGTGGTTGAAATTCAACGCATGCGTGTGGATTTCTAGATTGGTTGACCTGTCTAACATTTCAATATTAGGTCATTTCCGTGGTGGGGTTCATCTTGTGAACGGATTAGATGTCAGTCATGCGCGTGGAGAGACGCGTATGGCGCGTGTGAATTTATGGGTGGAGAGGATGCGTGTGGGACCGCTAACAACTTTTGGACATTAGTCAATGCGTTTGCTAGCTTTTTCGCCTTTTGCTTTTTCGCGGACAGGTGTGATTGAGTTTTTTCTTTAAAGACTAACATACCCTTGATAATTATTAATATGACTAACATATCCTCTTTCTTTTTCACTCTGGAATTCGGGAGCACTGAAGCAGATCTAAATCCCGGGTAACACCAGTGGGCGTTTCCCTGACCGTGGGGTCCACCATGATGTATGTGTTTTATATCCACTCCGTCCATCAGTTTTACATATATTTTATGGCCTGTTCGTATGGATAATCCAGATCCAAATCTAAAGTGGACCACACTACAAGAAACCATGGTAATTAATCGTTAAAAACTTCTTGTGGGCCACAAAACGTTTGGATCAAGATGATATTTATATTTTTCCTTCATCCAGGTCTGTGTGATCTTATCAACAGGTTGGATGAAAAATAAACAGTACGGTGGATACTAAAAGTTTTTAGATAGTTTTTAAATAGTGATGATTCAGTGATTACTGTTTCCTGTGCTAGGGTCGACTTTAAATTTGGATCTTCTTTATCTTTGAGCCAAAATGATCGTAAAAAAATGATGAACGGCGTGTCTATACAACACATATGTCAAGGTGGGGTCCACTCACGGCAAAACACCGGAATCGGATTCTCTACTTCCCCTGCCACCAGCCCTGTGGCTGATGTTTGATGATCTTTGGCCTCACCATGATGTATGTATTTCATCCATACTGTTCATCCATTTTTATAGATCATTTCAATGGCTGATACAAAATATTAGAGGGATAAAAACTCAGGTGGACCACACCATAGGAAAACAATAGTGATTGAATATCCTCCATTAAAATCCTCTTAAGGCCCATTATACTGTTTGCTCAACATCCAATCTGTTGATTAGGTCATACAGGCCCAGATGAAGGGAAAAACAAAGATGATATTGATCCAAAACTTTTATGACACCCAGAAGGTTTTTAATGGTCAGCGTTAATTCAACACTATTTCTTGTAACGTGTGGTCCACTTGAGATTGCTATATATTTCATTTTTGGTCTAATACAATAAAATGATTTATAAAAATATTTGAACGGCATGGATGAAACAAATAAATCATGGTGGACCCATAGAGCACCGACTACCAGCCATTGGCTGATGGCAGGGGGAGTAGCCTATCCGATTCCAAACACCCAGCAAAGTGACACCAGGGTAAGTGGGTAACTCCAAATCCGCTCATCTGGCCGCACCGCGCACCGACCTGAATCATTCACGACACGTGATTTACGCAGTGCGTAAAACATACTCTTCTCCACCGCCCATCATATCATATATGTAAAATCCACTCCATACACTCAGGTTTTTTTTGCAAAAATAAAAAATAAAAAAATCATCAGATCCAAAACTTAGGTGGGCCACACCAGGGTAAACAAAGCATAGGTTGGTGTGTGGGGCCAACCCTTAATCAAGTATAACTCACCATCGTGAAAAAGAAGATACATATACGCTTTGTCTCATCTCGCTGGGGTTCACCGAAATCAGTGGAAACGGATTGTGTAGTGGGCCGCACACCACTGACCTCAGTGATGTCTTGACTTCGGTGGGTTACGTGAGCCCACCGATGCATGCGCGGCTATTTTTGGATTAGAGAGGATTCTAATCCAAGGTGCCAAACACGAGGAAGATTTCAGTTAAGGAATTTCAGAACCTATAAAATATTATATGCATTGCTTCTTTTAGAGTGACAATCATGAAAGGAGAATTTCAAATCTAGGTGTTTATATATCTTGGGTTCCAAATTCAAGCTCTCAACCAGGCTTATGAACCCAAAAATGAGACTATATGAAACTTATATGGACCACACACAGAAAGGAGTGGGGACAATTATTCCCATAGTTGAAACCTTGGTAGGGCTCATTTGAGCTTCAGATTTGCCTAAGGTTTTGCCAAATGCCCTAAAATGATCTTGTAAAATAGATGGGCAGTGTTGATATAACATATATATTATAGTGGGGCCCACAGAACTTAGTAACGTCAATACACTTGGGAGGCCGCCGCACAATTTGTTTCCAAAATCAGCATGCGCTTGGCAAAGACCTAGTTTGGTCCCACTCACCAGCAAACACATTGATGATTTGAACATATGGGACCATTCACCAACAAACATGTTGGTGATTTGAACATGTGGGACCATGTTCAAAGATTAAGATAATTGTTGATCTGATGGACCCGACCTTGTGTGATTTCCTGAAAATTAGCAAGATTAATTAGAAATGAATGTGAACATTTTTTTTTTAATGTATTTTGGTCATTAAATTGCAGACCATTGATGCATGTACTATGGTCTTCTGATACAAAAAATATATATATTTTTTGAGGTGTACCTCATACGAAGTAGAATCACCTGTGAACAGCTTCAATCATGAAACTATAAGTCCCATGTACATAAATTTTGGGTCAATAAATTTTAAGAAATAAATTATCCACATTGATAATACTACAAAAGGTCCAATCTTTGATGCAAAGCTTCCATGTTAGGCCACTTTTCATGCCATATCCCTTGCAAATTACTTTGATTGCATGATATTAACCATTCTATCAATGGATCTAGAAATAAATGATATATGGTGATGATATGAGAAAATGTCATATCATTTACATAGACTATCCAATGTAAAGATCCCATACTTTATGGCCGCCTATTCTAAAATCACATTGATTAGATAATCCTAGTTATATGATCAATGGTCGTAGAAATGACTACCATATCAATTATATTAGAAATTAACCATTCATTATGTAAGGCCCATCTTTCTTAATTCATTTTGGTTAAATAATTCTAACTATCCGATCATTGGATGACAATGAATGATCTGTATTGATTATATTGCAAAAGATTTTATCATTGTTATTGATCGTCCATCATGTGGACCCCACTTTTGATGGTTCATCATTCTCAAATCATTTTGATTTCTAAAAATTCAATTCATGTGTGTCATAGACTCACTTATCATCTTCTTGGCACATACTAATCACATTTATGTATTAATTCATAGGATCCACAGGTTAAATGTATTGTTTAACTAGGGACTTTTGGAATTTTTAGTCAAACATATTATTTCTTTACAAAAGTAGTTTCTTTAAGAAATTGTTTATCTTATGCACATTAAGGCCATATGGTTGTTCACTATAACAGTAATTGACTGAAAATGCATAATTATTACTTATCCTTGTGTGATGACATCATTTACGTTTTACTACAATGATTACATTATATCATTATTTGTTTTACAAGGCATCATTATAAAACTAGCCTTTTGGTATGTAAAAATGTAGTGATTATAACTTCCGTGGCGAGATTACTTTAAATGCATATTTAATTTTCTTTTTTTTGTCATAAGTTGTTCCTAACCAAACACCTTACAAAGATAATGATAACTCATTTACTTTAAATTACGTAGGAAATTAAAAATCAAATAATCCCTTATTTACATAAGTGTGGAGCATATAACCAAAGTGCAGCGAAAGGAGCATGTGATAGGAGGAGATGAAAAACATTTGGTAGAGTTACCACTAGCCAAAATCTCAAAATCTATAGCAATGTAAAAACCATATAACCATGGTGGCTCAGGGGTTAAAATGAATAATTTGGATTTGAATGACTCCACAATCTACATCCTCATATTCTGAGTACGGGCTTGTAAACACCCCATCCAACGCTGACAAGCTGATCTGAGCACTATGGGACCCCAAACCTAATCTAAACCCAAGTCCAAATCTAGTTTGATGCCTAGTCCAAGCCCAAGCCTAGGCCAATTCACCTTTAGAATCCAAATGTAGCAAATGAATTAAACTAATGGCATGCTTGGATTCATGGAATAGAGAATAATAGGACGTGTTGTAATGAAAATTATAATGATTAGAATATATTTGTTATAATGTTGGAATAAATTTCCTTCATATCTAACCTTTTTGTTGTTTGTATTGGAGTTTAAGCAGCCATTGTCTCACATGATGACATACATCACCCATTTGAATTGGTGAATAAATCCGAGTAATGAATGTTGAAATACATATGGTGCACCAAAAATAAAAATGAATTATGTAAATTATATGATTTGTATATTGAGTGGCTGACTTTGTCAATATTTTGTCTTGAGACTAAATGTGTAAGATTTTGGCAGTGTTCTCCGTTGGGAGCCTACTTACAAACAAGCGAAAAATGCAGGGAGTATGTTTGCCCAATGTGACGTACTTGCAATGTCCATGTTATCCATCCATTTAGAAATATAAGAATTAAACAATTGCCTAAAAAGATTTAGAAATATCACAATTAAACAATTGCCTAAAAAGGAGGCAGATCGTATGCTCAACTTCAAGGTCAAATGTAACAGCTCCACCGACACTGTACGATATTGCCCACTTTGGGCACGCATGCGCGCCCGCATGGTTTTGTTCTTGGGGTTTTCCCACAAAAGGCAGGTGGGAGCTCCACATATAGCCCAGGGTCAGGGCGTCCTTCCATCCAATGTGGGACTAACCTTACCTAGCACCCTACCAACTGGAGCGTTATTTTCCAAGCTCGACTGATCCCAACGGGACCCGAATGACAACCCATTCTTAGACCATAGCCATAGAATCCCCCACCCTCAGGGCAGAGCCGCCCTAGTCTCTAATACCATTTGTAACAGCCCCACCGACACTGTACGATATTGTCCGCTTTGAGCACGCATGCGTGCCCGCATGGTTTTGTTCTTAGGGTTTTCCCACAAAAAGCCTCACACAGGAAAGGTGGGAGCTCCACATATAGCCCAGGGTTAGGGCGCTCATCCATCCGATGTGAGACTAACCTTAACCATCACCCTACCAACTGGAGCGTTATTTTCGAAGCCCAACCGATCCCAACGGGACCTGGATGATAACTCATGCTCGGACCACAGCCAGACTGCACCGAGGTGTTAGAATACTGTAACGCCCCGGATTTTCAGGGGCCGAGTAGGAACTTGGCTCCTGATTTCTTGGATGCCACGTGTGCCATAATGGGTTTCAGACTTTAATTACATTTGGATGATTTCAAAAGCAATAGAGAGTTTAATAGGGCATGAAGCATAAATAAGTCATAAAGCATAATCAAGTGTCACTAAATGTAAAAATATATAAACCACAAATCTAAAAATATCCAAACAGGGAACTAGTCTCACCCATACATATGTCCTCCAAAGTGACTAGGGCCCTGACCCAATCCCCACGGTCACCAAGCTTAGTTTAGCAAGATCTACTATAAGTCTGGTAGTGTGCTTGCTCCTCCTTGTCGTCCATGCCGACATCCTCCAGCGCATCCAGCTCCATCAACCCTACATTTATAATATGTTCTGGTTGGTGTTTTAAAATACCGTCCCAGGTGGGAGTGAGTAGCTAACTCAGTGGTTCCATTAGTTCTAAGTTACACATGCTATCGACACAATCAGCATAGGTAATGATAAAATAAGATATCAAACATTTCCTAAATACTCTTGTTAAATGTGCATATGAAATATGAGATAATACATGCCATTTTCAAACAACACTCCCTCACACGCGACTCCGACCACCTGTTTCGCAAATGACAACACTTCCTCATCACGCAACAATCACGCCTGTTCGTCACATTCTAAGCTAACGCAATGCGGTGAATGATAATATTAGCCGAGTAATTATTAAGTTCGTTCATCCAGTATATTAGCGAAGCTAAGATACTGACGTTATATCACGAGTTCTTATCCAGATCACGTGGCTCGTTACTGCACGTAGTGGCTCCTTACCTGTGTCCCTTGATCCAAATTTAGGTATCACTTGTTTATATCATAAATCATATATTTTAAAGACATTATATGATACCTAAATGTATGAGGATCAACTCGATATGGATCGCCACCCAAACCGAGTATGATCACTCAGTTTTGAGGTTGTAACAGCCCACAATATGTCGCCTCGACCAATTAGAGTGTTATTTTAGAAGCCCAACCGATCCCACATCAAGGATTTGGATGACAACCCATGCTTAGACCATAATCTGGATTAACAATGGCTGGGGTGTTAAAGAGGTGCGGGCTTATCACATAAAACTAAAACACACATAAAGAAAAGGGCTCGTAACCCAATTTTATTCACGCCCGCGTCATTCGAATGGTACTCTAGCACGACCGACGGGGGCCTTTCAAACAATGGTCTATCACCTTCATAAGTGCTCACTGGTCACTATTGGGAGGCTCATCACTCCCAACATAAGCTGACAACTCGAACACGATGTCCCATACCACCATGCCTGGCCATGAGTCTTAGTGGGATTGTATCGCACTAACAGTTATGACTACGGGGAGACTCGTTACTCCAGCGTAGGCCGACAGCTCGGACAGAGTGTCTCATACCACCATGTCCAGCTCATAAGTCTTAGTGGGATCGTATCGCGCTAACGGTTATAAATGGACACGTCCATTGAGAACGTGGTATCCTAGTTTTCATTTAGTCGTGTCATACAATATGAACATACATGATCAATCAACTAGTGGACTAATTTGATTGACCTGTGAGAAATACGACACAACCGGCATTGGGTGGAAGTAACCCATGTAATCCAACTACTACTGGTCTTCCGCGTTCAACCCGGGTCAATCGAACAAGCCTAGGGTGGCCATCCTAAGTCGAGTCACCAGTTGATTTGGGCGATTTACTGACTAACCCAATGTTGTAGGCAACCTAAGCATCATTATAAACTTAGCAATTCGTCATGCCGTCAACATAGATTCAACGACACAACCACATAGGCATTTCATCAAACATGTAAGCATACATAAGATACTACGTTCATTAAGGTATTCAATTAAACATGTGAGCATGCATAAAGTAGTACAATCACTTAAGTATTAAATTAAGCACATGAACATCGAAAAAGTAATATATTCCACCATTCAAGCATTTCATTGAATATGTGAGCATCAACGGAACAACACATCTACTTAGGCATTTTATCAAACATGTGAGCGTCAACAAAATAACACATTTAGTTGAGCATTCAATCAAGCATATGAGCATCCATGAAACAACACATTCAATCACCTAGATATTTTATCAAACACGTAAACAACCATATGTAACCAATAACATATATTATAGAAAAAAATAAAATGTCAACATATTAGCATGCACAAATTCATCTACAAACATTTTATCATTAACTGAGACCCTTAAGGGTCGATAAATGGAAACCTAAAAATAATGGTCCGCACCTTAAGAAGGAATATCTGATTTTTGAGCTCCTATGGTTAGGGATTTAGAGAAAATCACAAATTCCTATATAAACACCAAGAACTATATCAGATTCATGCAATTCATTTTAGAAAGAACCTATGTTAGAAAGTAGGTTTGTTTTTTACCTCTAAATCGTAAATGGGGTGAATTCGACGGATGAAAACGATCGATGTTAGGGCTTTGATTGGAGGAAACCGATGAAGGGAAGCATTAAAGTTTCCCCACTCCTACTCTTACTATTCTTCTCTTCTTCTTTCTCATTCTCTTTCTCTCTTTCTATCCCCTAGAGGATGTAAATTCGTATGGAGAGATGGGGTGCCCAAATGAGGCCCTTATATAGTGCTAGATTTAGTGTAAATGGCTCCAATGGTTGAGTTTTTACTATATTAGCCCTATGGGAGGGTTTTTCTAACCTTTAGGGCCCATTATGGGGTGTACATGTTGATATACACCGTATGATAATTAGCCCTAATGATGATCTACGTATGCATATAATCGGCCCACCATTTAGATGTGTCAATCAACGGATATAATTAGAAGTCTATTTAACGGTCACCGATGGTCGATTGGGGCCGTGACTATACGGATATGAGCAGAGAAATATTATTAATCAGTACTCTAATTTTAGTTATGGATTGACGGTCCGAAAGTCACAACTTCACGAAAGAGCGGAATGTCTATTTTACTTAAGTTTCAGATTTCGGCCTAGGGAATTCGCACGTTGCAAGCACTTAGCTTTCGACCCAAGTTGAGTTGTTTTAGGCACTTTCTTAGTTCGCCACTTACGATGGATGTCAAGCCCAGTGAGACAAATATTATTATATAATTTCAGAAGCAGTGACCCACTAACGAGCGATATAGAGCTTGTTCAGAAAATCAGAGCATTTCTAGAATGAATTAGGTATCAAGATTTCTTGTGCACAATTATTAGGGTTTGAATTAGCTGAGTTCATAGTGTGACCTATTCACAACCAGTGGAAATGAAGATTCGATTATAATCACTTTAAACCGTCGGTTCTTAGGCTAAAAGGATTTTGACTTAATTTGGTTTATTAAATAAGATCCGACCCTTAGTTGTCACAAATTTTGGCATGTCTTTATTTAGTTACAGTCATCTCAATTAGTTAGTGATAGGTCGGATAGAATTGGACCCTACGTAAATAAATCTCGAGGCTAAGCTCGATGTTTAATTGATCGGGTAGATTCGTTGGTCTTCTACTGTCAATCAATCCTATTTGTACGGTTCTTTATCGGTACCAGCCACGTATAAGCCCATGTCGAGTGTTGAGGGTCAGTAAGTAATGGCATGGCTAGTTATAAAAAAAAAAATTTTAAGGATTTTTGAAAATTTCAAAATAGTGAAAATTCAGGGTGTTACACAAACCACACGAAATTGTGGGGCTTTAATACATACCATTCAGAATGACTAAGATGTTGATGAAGCTTTTGATCCACTTGACATGCATATCTACTCTGTCGTCCAGGTATATTTTATGTTACAAAAATATTGAATGGGAAATAAACACCACAATGGGCCTTAGTGAGGTGTCAATTGTAAGTGCCTAATAGTCATTACATGTCACGGTGTGATGTATATGAGCCTCAACTTTATCTCCTTTTTTGGATGGTGCTCTATAATTATCTCACAATATGTAAGTTTGATGGTGGATACAATACGTACACCATGGTGGGGCCTACAAAGTTGGGATAATAAGGGTCGTCAATTACTAGGGTAGACTACTAGCTAATCTGCAATCAGTAAGGAAGAGTTTGGGTAGTGACTTCAAGACTTGTTGGGTATCGAAAATGTGGCACCTATGGGCCCCATCATGGTAAATATGTTATATACATGCCATTGAAAATGATATGCACACAATATTTACTAAAATATATACACATAGTAGAAAATATAAGTATGTATTTTTATAGAAGCAAAATAGGCGATTTATACGTGCACATATATTTGGCACGTTCAATCACTAGAGAGTAAACATATCAAAAAACAGTCAAGGAACATAAATGTCATAGTTAGTCCCCTTCGGTAGAGGGGTTTAAAAAAAGTTTGTATATACATATACACACTACTAAAAATGAAAATATCATGTGAATGACAAACAAGCAAACAATCACGATAATCACAAAATAAAGGAAGTGCTCCATCTCCCCTATTTTCACAACTGCAGGGCTACTTGCCGATCCTCAACATCAATAAAAGAAGAGTGTGCATTTCCCACAAACGAATGGACCATACATCGTATAGAAGAGCAGTTGGGCAAATGTGGAATCACCTTCGCTATTGGAGTGTAAAAGGACGTGCATGGATCTTCGAGGGAAGGGCAATGGAATGACATGAAAATATCTCAACTATTGGACTAGTGGAATGTTAAGCATACATTTCAAATAAAGAGATAGTGCACTATCATGGATAAAGATCGACAATTGATGTTGTGTTGCGGCAAGATATCAGATGTCTCTTTTAAGGAGGGTCGAAATTGAGTCTCTCCACGCGAGTCTTCATAATTTTTACAAAACTTTTGTCATGCTCTGTTCGCATCAAATAATGAAGTGAATGAGCAGTAATTGTTTTTGTTAAATTAGTCCACCTACGCTTGACACTCCTCTTAATCGTCAAAGATATTAATTTCTCATCGAACAAATACCATGTAGAACTTTTTCATGTATATATATAGGCACCAAATTTATAAAGTCAAATACAAGTGTGTAGTGTCTTCTCCATGAATTGCAAATTTGAATATGAGCACAGGTATCTACTTACAATAAAGACAGAGTTGGGAAAAACATAGAGTAATGATCATCAGTCACTAATGGCATATACGTGTAGACAATGTATGATACATAGATATTGGAGATACTAATAGCAGCTGACACATTACATGGCAGAAAATAAGACAATATGTATGATTAAAGATAAATATATATACTTCCATATTTATATATCACATGTTAATTAACATTGTCATATTCTTTAATTGGTAGAGGCTAAATAAAAAGTATTCATATTATATTCCAGAAGATAATATAAGAGTGTGTTAGCCTACTTATTCGGGTGTTATCCACACATAATGCATACAACTCGTAGAGTCTACAGAGAGTTATATGAGATATAGTATATAGTACATTCTAAAATGATAACCAAGCATTTAAAAAAAATATAAGATGTCTAAGTGACATCATGTTAAAGGCATAAGTGATCCGCCACTATTTATATGTTATTACATAGTAAAGACTAGGTGTAATTGAACAGTCCAACTGACTTAGGTCAATCACCTTTCATGTGTCAAGTTTAAAAAAGTATACCAATGCTCCATTATATCTAGATAATATCAACATTACAGTCATAAACTCTTTGGATAATCTCTCCATTTTATTTAGTGTATTGTTGACTCTGACCATATGACTCATTTTGTCACGCCCTAAACTCGAAAATCGGGCTCACAAAATTTTCGATCGCCGAATCCGACGCCAACAGCCTCCGTAGTACCCCATTCTCGACTCCTGACACCCATTTACCAGGTTCCGATCCTGAGATCCTACAATGAGGATTTTCAACATTAGTTTGATTCGTAATGAGCATAATCAAAGGCATAACCTACAACCAACAACCAAAAATTTCATCACATTTCTACTATGATAAAAAACTTATAAGTACAATGCGCATAAAGAAAAATACAATGATGATAAATAAAATGCTCCAAGATGATTTGCTACGCGCTCCTGCCTCAGTGCTGCTACGATCCAACGTCACCTACACGCAACAGTCATGCATAAGCTTACAAAAAGCTTAGAGGCCGGTGAAAGTGTGCACGTAATGTAGTAATACAATAATACAAATTCAGAGTAATGCGGAATATGCTGATGAATCCATGAATACTATTGGTTGTACCGAGGCCATGCGATGCAAGGCATGAATAATGTCGGCCATACCAAGGTCATGCAATATAAGGCATGAATGATATTGGTCATACCAAGGTCATGCGATGCGAGATGCAATTCAAGCATACCAATCCTCATTTGAGTCCACATACCAATACAACTCAACTCTGGAATATCACCGGGGTCTAGTACACTTCAAACCAAATTGCAGCCCCATCATGTGCAATAAGGTGAGTGAAAAAGACCTCACTATCCACCTGTCAATATCGGACCTGGCTCGTTGATAGCAGACTTATTCCTCGAGCTGGTCAAACTTAGCTTAGCTTTGCCCCCTCCTCTCTAGCGGGTAAGGTCGCACCCCCTTCCAACCGACTACGACACAATGGAGAACGCGACCTCTTGGTATTCGGCACTCTGCACTCATGCATCAACTCGGTCTAGATGTTGGAGCAATCTCCTGGTACCATAAGGGTTTAGAGAATTTCACCCAGGGACATCTATAGCATCCCATGCAGAACAAGATTTTCAGTATCCAATCCTACCAACCACGATACGCCTGTGGAGGCTACGACCTTAATGTCACTAGGGCATACAGTAGTCATATCACATAATGAGAGATGCATGAATCATGCTATCCAGTCATACGGCAATCATGCGCGTACCGCGTGCTCATGTGGACAACTCTCCTTATCAGGGAGTCCCATAACAATCTACCTAATGACATGTGCCATGATCAATCATTCCTCATATCAAGCATACATATGATGTGTATGAGCATGAATCATGGAGCTATACTAAGCATGTTACATGATGACGATGCGCCCCCCTCTTATATCAAGGTTAGTCTAAGTGGCCTACCCAAAGCCTAAGGATTCGGAAAGGGTTCCTTCGCCATACTATTGCATGATCCACTAGATGCCCTAGGGGGCCCAAATGAGTCCTAGATGGACTCCGAAATAAAAGAAATAATCCCCCTAACAACCAATGGGGGCCCAACATCTTGGGGTAACTTAATGAGAATAGACGGATCGTGTAAATGGAGCCTAATGACTAGGGTCAATCCACTTAGAGAATGATGCAAATGGACTTAATAAGGCCTAAGGGGAGGTCATAATGAAGACTTTCACCCATCATTGTCCATCAATGTGGTCATTTAACTAACATTGCTCCCAAGGAGTGGTCCACATAGAGTCATACGTATAGTGGGCCCATGGCCTCACACAAGGGCCTAATATACATCGCCATGGCCTCACTCATGGGCCACATATACATCACATTAGGCCTCACTCATGGGCCTTAGATGTATCACAATGGGCCACGCCCATGGGCCTTGAATACATCGTAATGAGCCTCGCCCATGGGCCTTGAATACATCACAATGGGCCTCACCCATGGGCCTCATCATTGGGCCTCTTGTGTCAAGTGGGCTACATCACATGGGTTGCATTATACGGGCTGCACCAATAGGCCTAATACACATCACAAAAGGGGGCCTAACATACATCAAGCGGGTTGCACCATCTACACCATTCATCTATTCTTAGGGATCATTTTAGAACATTTCAAATAAATCATATCGAAAGATTATCTGGACCGCATGCCAAAAAAAGTAGTGATAATGATTTCCACCATTAAAACTCCAGTGAGCCCACCATAGCATTTATTTCCCATCCAGTCTGTTCATAAGGTCACAAAGACCTGAACCAAGGGAAAGAAAAATAAATTTTTTTTTATATTGGTCTAAAACTTCTGTGACCCAAAAGGGGTTTCAATGCTGGACGTTCAATCCCTACTGTTTATGGTAGTGTGGTCCACTTGATAACTAGATCTGTCTTGTTTTTAATGCCAAGCCTTAAAATGAGCTTACCAAAAAGGATGGACGGTTTGGATGGAACACATCAATCAAGGGTGGGGTCCATGTACGTGGCCCACCAGACATTTGGATTTGCCCTATTTTTATCTCAAGCCTTAGAACAAGTTCACCAAATGAATGGACGCTTTGGATGGAACACGTCCATCAGGGTGGGACTATTAGCCGTCCAAGAGATGGATGGCCTAGGTAATAGAAAAATGGGTGGACGGCATTGATACAACACATGCATCATGGTTGGGACCCACCGTCCATGGGCTGGACGGTGGATGCAGCGCATCATCAAGGTGGTCCCACCATCAGGACAGATGGACGATGTGAGTGCAACATGCACCATGGTGGGGCCATACATGGCACTGTCCAAATGGACGATGCAGATGAAACACATACATCTATGGTGGGTCCCACTAGGTAGACAGATGGACGGTGTGGGTGTGACCTGCACGTCAGGTGGGTCCCCATCGTCCAGCCATCTGGATGTTGCGTGGACACCAGCCAATCCGTTATCAAGCAGGTGGGTCCCATGTGGGGTCCACCACATGTAATGTTATTATTATTATATGCATATTATATATATATATATATATATTTGAAGCATACAGTAACGTCTAGTGTCTAGATGGATGGTTGGACAAAATACATACATCCAGTGGCCTACTCTACTGGACGGACGACTGGATATAAGGCACGTACATCTGGTGGGCCCCACCCTCACACGTGTCACATGTGTGGGGTGGGTCCCATGCAAATGGATGGATGGTTTAATAAAACACATATATTTCATGGTAGGGCCCATAGCTTGGATGGTGATAATACAACAGCCACCTTACTGCTGTAAGATGGATGGACGGCGCGGATGATATCATGCATCAAGGTGGGCCACAAGCCATCACACACAAGAGAGAGAGGAAAGGGAATGTGTAGGGGAGGGACCCAGCCAATATTGGGCCCTCCCTTGAACTATACATCCATCAAGTGGGTCCCACAACAAGTGGGCCCTTAAATCATAAAAAAAGTAAAAATGTGAGTCCAAGATCCCCCACCGTCTTCTTCTTCTTAGCTCCTAGGAAAGGTAGTCTCTTTGGCTTCGATCTTAACGGAAGATAATGAAGTTTTGATGGTTGAGATGAGAGATGAGAGGGTAGGAAATGGGTCACACTAGAGCTTCTCATGAGAGCTTGGGAAGTTCATACGTTGGAGCTTGAGTTTCTTGGAAGAGATGGGAGAAATAAGAGAGAGAGGAGATGTGATGGAGTGATGGATGGGAGAGAGGGATGGGTTGTGTAAGAAATTTGTTGACTTTTAGGGTTGCTTGTGTAAGAGAAGTATGGGTTGTGATGGGTTGAGTGATGTGTTAGGTGATATGTGTACTTGACATGGACTTGACCCTTAATGGGATTGATTGAGGTGACGTTTGGGTAAAGATTCTCTTGGGTTTTGTAACGCGTGATGTTTTCCTCGAACTGAACGTGGACCCACATCTCTTAGCCTAGGTATCGCCTCGGCGTGTAAGACGCAGCATTGGAATTGCGGCAACGGCGCAATCGTTAGGGTACAAGTCTCAGGTTGAGTCAACTCAGGTTGACAGGGTGCAACTCGGGATCGCATGCAAATGACGATTACAGGTCATGGGCCACCAGAATTTGACTGGGAGGATCTCGGGAATCTACGGAATGGTACAGACTAAGATCGAGTCCTATACATTTCTTTCCCATCAATGACAACAGAGGTGAGACAGTTTGATCGTGTCCAAGATGCTAAAAAGTATTATCCGAATGGCTTTTGATTTCGAACTAGGCTTCACTTACTTCATTGAGTCCATCATGCTCCTCATATAGTTAGACGCTGAAGTATTGCGTGCGTTAGATCTATGGGACACATTACTATTGATCATACTGTCAAACGACCATTGTATTTCTGGCCTACTATCGGTATAATTGTTAAATGACAGTCGCATAGTCTTTTCAAAATCTCTTTCCATATCATAGTTTTCTTCAAACTCATCTCATGGTCTTCTATTACTTGAGATTCAAGTAGAGTACCTCGTAATAGATTTCTCATTATAAGGTTAGTCAATGCCTGTATCAAAGTTAGGTCATCACATTAACATATCAGCTTCTTATGAATTTTTTTGGTGTACTTACGTGACTAGACCAAATAAAGAATTAAGGATTAGGTTATAAGTAGCTTAATATATTTCTATGATAAACAATTAATAAGTAAATAGAAGAACAAATTTTAGAGCTTATTTTCACATACTTATACTAAATCTCATTTGGGACAATAACAATTTTCATATAAGGATCCTATTTGAACTTACGGGCCGTAAGCATATCTTTCAGAGCATAGTAAATATTTTTAAAGTCCGCATATAATTTAAAATATTTTTATTTATCATGAAAAGTTTAATATGTTTCTTTGTTTTATTAATTATAGTCTAAGACACGTCTTGGTGAAATCCATTATTCCTTTTACATCCCAACATGATGTGCTCCAACAGTATCTCAATTACAATATTATAGATGGGTTTGGTCTACTATATCTTCATTACCTTACTACTAGTGACCCCATTGTTGGTCACGGATTTTCCAAGTTTTTTTTTATAGAGACACTTGCATTAGTTAGGAGGGACACTTACCAAAATCCTTGGTAAGGGTGGAGAGAGCACTTTTGTGAGGCATACTCATTTTTGTTTAATTCATGTTAAATATTACATAATACATATATTATCATACTAACATATGCAATATCCTCCACATATTAGTTGAAGGTTATGTGCGACATATTCTGCTTGATACTGCTTTGAAGATAGCAAAATTACATATTTTGTTTCTTAGAATGAAATAAATATAAAAGGTTAATGTGAAAAACTGCATAAATATGTAGGACAAAAGAGTATAAAAATAATAAGTGAATTTATTATAGTCCATTAAAAAAGAAACACTTTGTCCATGGGGTAAAGGATAGCTGTCCTACCACCTTCATTTCACAATTTAATCACGTTTTCTTCTATATGCATCATTCTCAGTTTGAGTCACATTTTATTGCAAATTACCTTCATCCACTTCATTCAATTTAACGGGCAATGGGGTTATATCATTATTTGTCCATCCATAATCACTATCATTTTCATCTAAATTCATCTCACCAACGGCTTTAATGAAGTTGTGCAATACACAATAAGTGAGAACAATCTTCACTTGGGCTTAAACCTAAAATTACGAAGTAATTCGCATAATTAAGAATCTACCATTTAATATTCCAAAGAGACATTTGATCATATTATACACTTGAGCATGTCTATAGTTGAATAACTCTTTTCAATTTGATGGATTTCGACCTATACAATACTCATGCAGATAGTATTGTACACCTCAGTATGGTGCCATAAACCCGGGGGTTTGGACATATCCAACATTAGTATTTTCCTATAAATCATGAAATTTTAAATTAATTAGAAGTATGTATAAGGTAGTATTAAATTATGATAAATTATTATACTAAGGGAGCTTGTACCATTGGGAACTAAAAGATTATAAGGTCTACCGGTTAATGCATTATGTAAAATCCTGGCATCGGATGTCGATCTTTTCAAACTACCCAGTATGTAAATGAATCACATATCCAATGAATATACCGCCATAACATTCTATGATAATATTTTTATTTATTTTGAAAGCTTGCGGCCTGATGTTTACGCCAGTAGATGAGAATGTGAGTGACATCAATGACACCTATATACTCATTTGTGGGGAAAAAAAATATTTCATAGTTATAATTAATGAAATGATTACATCGATAAACTACATGAGAAGGGAAGAGAAGTTAGGAATAAATATTGTTACCTGAAAAGAATAACTCCAATTGGGATTTGAGAAGATTTTCATTGGTATTGTCAATCTTAGAAATTTCATAAATTCTGGGTATAGTGATATAATTGCATCTAGCACTCTATTAAAATACTTATTAGAGTTTCTTCATAATATACGAATTTGTGCCCAATGACATGATTGCACACATTTAGACTACCATGTGTAAGAAAATGACAATCTGTTCCACTAATGTAATTTGTTTTGTGTCATGAAGCACATCATTCTCTCTCAATGTCTCGCACAAGCGGAAGAACATCTCTTGGTATCATGAGTTGTAAGATACAATTTGTATCACTCTTCCTTATGATACCGCTAATAGATTTATTTATAGCATGATTTTTTTTTTTTATATCATCGATTGTGCTTTACACATATACGACAGTAGTAACCATAGTCATTGCAATCACTGTCAACTTCACTTCTTCATTATCAAAGGTGGTCACCCTAACTAAGCTTAGTGAACAAAAAATTGGGGACCCCATCTCATAGTAAATAGAAGCACCGTTTTTATATAAACCCCAACTCAATTTTGTATTATAAATTTTCTTAATTATATCTTAAATACATTTGCCACGAAAAAGTATTTTATTAAATTCACATTTGGGTGGTGGACAAATTGATCCAACTATGAAACTACATATTTTAACCATCAAATAAAATAATATACAAGTGTGAGATACCTATTAGGTGGGTCATATACGATTATCGATTTAAATATGACCGTTGGATTATTCAAATTGAGCGATTTAGTCAGCCCACTATAATTATGATCGATACAAATATGTCTAGGGTGGGATGCTTAAACCGTGATCCCTATATGCGGTTATTAAGATGGATATGGAAACCTACGATATGAAGACTTTAGAGGGGAGAAGTGTGATAGGTAAGTTTCTCTGGTCTTCTACTCTACAAATATATGTCTTGGTCGCCTCACCTACATACAAAGAAAACTTTAGTTCAATTGAGATATTTTCCAATGGTGTAAGGTGTGAAAGATCAAAATCTTCTCTCAGCAAGGTGACATCATGCATCAGAAATGTCTTCCCTATAAGGTACACGTTTAAGATTACAGTTGGGAATCTCTATTATAGATGCATAGGCAATCCATTTATTCTGCTATTTAGATTACTACATGTATATAACATACTTGTTATAAGCAAAGTGAATTAGAAGAAAATTCTTATTTTGAGTAGAAACTAGTATATCAAGAACATTATTAAATAATTTCAAGAATATATTTGATTTTGAGTAGAAACTAGTATATCGTAGAACATTAAATAATTTGAAGAATATATTTGATTTAGACTAAAATCCAGTATATCAATAAATAGAAGAATATTTATGATATATGATAGAATCTATTACATGAGGAGCATCGCCAGTTATGAAGATGCATGTAGCTCCACGGTTATTTAGTACTACTACCAATAGATATGAATATAATTGCATATGAATGATAGTATATTATATATGTAATAACAAGTAAACCATAAGAGTTGAGGGTAAAAAGATCACTAACCTTATTATACCGACATAGAGATTTAACGCTGCGAGCTATTTAAAAAACTAGAGTAAAATTAATAAGTAATTAAAATTGAAACAATTCTAACTTTAAAATATTGAACTAACTAAAAAAATATTAAAAGAAATAAATAAAATATTTTATAATGATAATTTATCTTAATTAAATAAGAAGATGTTCTATTGGAAAGGTAAAACACATGAACGGTGTTTCACAAGAAGTTAAATATGTTAATGTATCTATAACCAAATAACTATTTACTAGGAATAACATGTTAATGACATTTCTCATTACTTCCATAAATCGATGGGACTTTATTAAAAAATTTAAATGTATATGACTCTAATCATTGTAACAAATATAAATTTACAAATTACAGCTGACAATTATACGGATAGGATCTTCAGCTTCTTCTTATTTTCACTTCGAAAACATCATAAGGGTTCATCAAAATTAACACATATTTCACATTCAACATGTAACATGATAAAGGAAAAGTAGAAACAATTATACGCCTTATCTATTCTTCCTATTATCAATATTTTATACAGTCAAAAAAATTGAGGAAGCTATCCATGCATGCAGGTGAAGAGGGTTAACCCCAAGCCTCTTTATAGGATAGTGAAATTATAAATTCTATGGCTACCCCAATCAACAAATGCATTAACAAAACTTATTCCAAAAAAATACACTATATGCAAGCATTTCGAGTTGGATTGGTCTTTTGACGCATGAACATGAGATAATGTTGGTAATAATATGCTTACGACTGAAATTATTTGTGAGACTTGACTCGAGTTCGCATGTGTGCAAGTGTGTGTATGAGTATGCATCTCGTTCATTTTGGTCCTACGGTCCTATCGATCAAATTTCGGCAACCCGCGACCCTTGGGTAGTGTTTGCGGTCATCCTTGAGTTCGGTCATATAAACCCGACCCAGATTGACCCAAGACCTATGCTATTGCGACTACCGCGGTTCCAACATTGCATCTCGTGCATAAATCCGATGTGTACATCAAAAGTTGTAGGCCGCACATTATTTGGGCCATTGATCACGGTGTGGGACCCACCTGATGCTTGTACATATTTTCCTAGGTAGACCCACCTTAGTTCCATCATTTCCTATGAGAGCTATCATTAATTATAGCCATCTAATCAACTCTCTTACAAGCCATCATGGATTTTCTTCCCAAAAAGGTCATCATGAGCTTTCTTTCCAAAAAACAATGATTTCCTTACATTGCAATGATGAGTTCTCTACAATACTCCATCTTCTTCTCATATCCTTCATTTTCTCTCCTCTAGCAACCCAATAGAAGCTCTTAGACGTCCTCCATATTTCAGCAACTCCAGCTCATTTTCTCTTAAAAATCTCTCAATCTAACCTTTGAAAAGTAATCTCAACCATAAATCTATAACCCTTAGAGCTTAAGGAGCGTGGAGATAGGAGAATCTTAAAGATCCATTAAGGTGGGTGCACTTAGCTTAACATTTTCTGATTTTCTTGTGATAGATTCTCTTTCATCTCATCCTTAGAAATTTTTGGGGCCCATCAAATGATGATGGAGGTCCCCCGTGTTTCCATGATTGAGGCCAATGGCCCATTCCTTTGCATGCAAGTTCCATGGATAGAGTCATTCTCCATGGACACCATCATGGCATTTTTCTTTTGATGCATGTCTTTTAGGAGTCATCTAGACCATAAATTTTGATGAGAAAGGCATCCCCATCATATGATTAATTCTTAACCCATGTATGTGCTAGATCTAGATTATATATGATCTAATGGATGACATGAATGTGTTGTGATGAAGGGAGGACCTCAATAGTGGTAAAGATCCTCTCTTGTGGCTGGACTTTTATTTTTTCCTTATTCTATCTTTCGTTTCGGATGTGTGTGGCCCACTTAGGGGCCTTGGAATATCCAGACCGTCCATGCAAGGTGGACGCCCATGGCAGTCCATTCCTTAGACGTTGTCACCCTAATTGCTCTATATCGGATGCATGTAATGGGTTTTATGAAGGAAAATTGGTCTGGATGTTTGTGGGGCCCACTGAGGTGGACCACAACACTTATTTCATGGGTGATTCTCCTTATTTTTATTCTCATGCTCAGTTCATTTCATATATATGTTACTATCTAAAAAATTTCTGGATAGTTGCTGGATAGTTTTTGGGTCAGGATTATGGACTAATAAGAGGGATGTTTTACCCCCATTGATAGATGATTCTTGGAGGTGTGAACCCTACCTTGATGTGTGTTAAATCTCACCTTCATCTGCCCTTGATTGATCACCCAAAAAGGTGGGCCAAGAAGGTTGGTCACTCCAGATTTTCTGGACTGTCCAGCCACTCTGCATGTTGTAAAAACATAAATATCAGCTTGTTTATGAAACGGTGGGCCATCTTTGTGGATCCCACCTTGTTGTATACTTGTACAGGGATATTGACCCTATATTTTCTCAAATTTTGGCAGACCTGGGCCCACTCTAATGGGGTGCACAAGGAAGGGGCAATAACATTGTTTCAGCAGGAATTATTTCTGGACCTTGCTGTTCATAATTTGTATGAATTAAATAAAATATTTATACTATCTCAAAAATTATAAACTTTTGTAGAGAGGAGGTCCACCCATGGTAGGACCCACTTATAAAATTTTAGGGCCAATGGACACTTTTACACACCATGGTGGTGGCTGGACCAGCCCACTATAATATGGTGTCCAGATCAGTCAGAATTTTAGGACAAATTGATTTCTTTAAATAAATTAAAATATTTTTAGTTATCCAAAAATCTTAAAATTTTTTAGAGGAGTATTCCACCTATGGTAGGACCTACCTACCAATTCTTGGGGCTAACGGACTCCTGTCCACACTGTGGCAAGGGCTGGACCGACCCACCACGTTGGGGCATCCAGGTCAGTCCAATTTTCTGTACAGATTATTTTTTTTAAAATTAATTAAAATATTTTCAGATGTCTAAAAATCTTAAAATTTTTTAAGGATATGGGTTATGCATGGACGTATCACCGTGTAAAATTTCAGAGCCCTCAGGCCTTTGTACTGCTCGCGGTACGACCTAAAGTGGCCCACCAGGGAGGGACGCCCAATCTGCGGCGTCCAGCCTAGTTTGTGGGCCCACCTACACGTATTGTATATCTTATCATCCATTCATGTGGGGTCCTTAAGGGATTTCATCATCTTTCCTTTCTAAGGATTCCAATTGGGGCCCATTTGGATGAGATTCTAGGCTAAATACTTGGGCCCATAGGGCTCCCTACACATGAGGCATCCCTGTCTTGGGCTACTTTTGGGCCTGCACTCCAACGACACGACCCAATTGATATATGAGTTGTATGGTTCCCCCTCTCATCTGGTGGGACCCATAGTGATGTATGTGGGCCATCAGAAAATAAATATACTATAATTTAATTAAATTGCTAAACTCCAATAACCTAAAAAATGGGTGGGCTAGCAATGAGCCCAATAATTGTTACTTATAAATGTTTGTTTTGGGGCAATATGACCCACTAGATTTGAGGACGATTTAACTCAGTTATCTTACCATTTTAATTTTTATTTTGGGCTTAATTAGTGCATAATTAAAGGCCCATTCCAACTGGAGTCTTATTGGGCTAAGTCTTCTAGTTAATTGATGGGCCTTATAACCTTGGTTAAGCTAGAATTTTTGATAGGCCCATTGGACCCTTGGGTCCTATATTTATCATGCCATTATGACGGGTCTTATGAGCCAAATACTCAAGTAGTTGGGCCCTTGGTTGCCCCTATAACAAATCTATACTTGGGTCGAGATGTGAGGCCCAACTTACTTGTATTAAATATAAGGATTTTCTATATGTTGGGAATTGGGTTGACCATTAGGACCACCACAATGAGCGAACCTATGAACTTTATGGTTGGGCCCTAACCTTACTTAAGGGCCTACCAGGTTACCTATTGTAGACACCCCACCTAGGCTAATACTCTGAGAAGGCTAAGACTGTCCACGAACTATGATCATACCGTAAACCAAATCCCTAATCCCAACCTAAATCAAACCCCAACCCAAAGTCCCCATCCGCAACCTGAAACCCCGATCCAAACCAATCAGCATGCACACAACCCCGCTTATACCCTATACCATGACCCAGATCCCCCTTTACCAAGCTAAAACCCACTTTTCTGAGCCGAAAAACCCAAAAGGAGACTTTCGAGCGAACCTACACAGTTACAAGGCTCGCACACGCGAAACCGGCCCGAACTGAGCCCTAGCGGTAGTCTGACTACTGCGGGCGATAGTCTGACTACAGCCTGCTGTACTTCAAGTGCTTCCGCTCGCGAGCCGAGTGCGGACAGCTGTCCCAGTGTCCAAAAGTCAACTTTTCTTCAAAATTACCCTCATAGATTTCACTATTTACCTTTTTACTGCCCCCCATAGCAAATGAAAGTGTGTCATGTGGCATTCCTCTCCCTTCAACTAATCAGAAGCCTCCATGTAATCCTTTTAACCCTTACCTACCTCCTATTTACAGCTATGCCATTGGAGAAGGCTATAAATAGTCCTTTCCTCTTCTCATTTTCACACACCACACATATCAAGAGCCACTCTTCACTTACAAGCTCAAGTGAGAAGGAGAGTGAGAGGGAGAGAGGGAGGAAGAGAGTGAGGGTGAGGAGGAGCTCCAAAGCCCTTAAGTTCAGATTTTTCAGCTATCCCCTTAGCCCACTCCTTACCTTCCTAGCCATCCTGACCTCCCAGCCTAGTCTTGTTGATCATGGTTTAACCCACATCTTAGCCTACTCAAGAGATCAAGCCAAAGATCCATTCATAGTACAAGCATCCATCATGAAATTTACTCCCTTCTCAACCCCCCTGCTTCTCTAGATCTCTAGTGAACGCATGCTCTATGGTTTACCGTACATCGGATCCTGTCACATTAGAAATTTCTAGCGATCTAGTCCATTTTTTTTTACCTCTTTGCATGAACATCATCACATCTGCCCTCTAAACACGCCGTTGGACGTATGCTTTGTGGCTTGCAGAAGTCTCAAATCTTGTCACATCAGAAATCTATGTGTGTGCCTAGTCCCATCACAGCCACAACATCCATCATCCCTTGAGATTGTTTTACCATACTGAGTAAAGACCGTACATTTGTACGGGCAGAGAGGGTGCCTAACACCTTCCCTCTTTGTAACCGAGGTCCCTTACCTAGAATCCCAGATCACAGACCAGGAGTCAATCTAAGGTAGGGAAGTCTCTGGATTTCCCTTAACTTGCGTATTTCGTGGTTCTAGCCGACCGTGGGATTCGAGATTTTTCGGCTAGTGGCGACTCCAACATCCATAATCAGCCTATCACCCCCAATCAACCATACAAATAGCAAATCAAGCGTAAACCCTGATTTTTCAGTGTCTACAGAATGAGGACTCCACTGGGGACTTTTTTGCTAGAGCACACTAGCTGAGACCTAATTTGAAAACGTGTGGTACTCTAATCTTAAGAGAAATTATCATTCGCATTCATACAAACTCAAAAAAAATCTTTTGGCTTACTCTTGCGTAGCTATATATCAGAACTATGACCACCCGATCCCGGGCAGCCATAACCTCCTAAGTTACTCATGAAGAAGAGCCAACAGCTCAGCTAGCTCTCGAAACATTAGCACCTGCGCCCACATCGGCACCGGCGTAACCACTACCAGCAGCTCCGGTAGACCCACAAGCCAACACCACAATGCAAGAAATGGCTTAGAGTCTACGGACAGTACAAGAGTTGTTACATCGCCTAGTGTCAAATGCTACACCAAACACACAGGCAACCCAGCCTAGTATACAAAACAGCTCACTCCCTCAGACTCCTTTTACCTTCTCCCTGATTCCTCCAGCAAATCCCATGCTCCCTCTCCTGGAAGAGTCGGCACAAGAACAACAGCAACCAGCAAACGGGAGCAACCCTCCCGCACATCCTTACTCAACACACCACAACAATTAGGTTACAACACAGGCTCCCCCTAACGGAAACCACCGACAAGAACTGACGGATGCCTATGAAGGGGGCTAGTTTTGAATCCAATTCACTCCCCCTAACAGGAGTAACATTCCGGAGTTGGCAGATACTCCAGGCAGGAGCCACTTTCGAACTTCACACCCTCCTCCGAAAGGGAGCGGTGTTCAATTTCAGTCACCTCCCGTCACCATGAGTCTGTCTTCTTTCCAACAACATCCCATCATCGATCCATATGAAGAAGAAGCAGCGCAAGCCCTACAGCAAGGGACAAGATATCCGCAATAAAGCAAATCAGAGATTGAGGAACTACGAGAGCAGTTACAGATGGTACAAAACCATCTTTAGAGACAACAAGGAGTGGATCACCCATCCACCAAGTTCAGGGATCTCTGTCCCTTCCCAGACGCCTGAGTACCTCTAAATTTTGAGGTACCAAAATTCAAAAGGTATGACGGTAGCGGTTGCCCCACGACACATCTAAAGGCATTTTGTGGGGAACTCAATGCGATAGTAGGGAATGATGGAGCCTTGATACGGCTCTTCCAGAAATCCCTCAAGGGTGATGCTTTGGATTGGTATACCTATTTGGACAACCATCAAATCAGAACCTGGGAAAAGCTTTCTTAGGTATTCATTGACAGGTTCTCATACAACCTGAATATGGCTCCAAGAAGGTCCGACTTGGCTGTCTTGAGACAAAAAAGTGATGAATCCTTATCAGCATACATAGGACGATGGCGAGCCATGACAGCTTAGATGAGAAACCCCATCGATGATGAACAGATATCCATGATCGTACACTCTGTAAATCCTAGTATTTTAGGATATCTAATCTCGTATCCATACGTAAACTTTTCTCAACTCATCCGAGCTAGAGAACAGGTGAAAGCCGGGATCAGAGCTGGAACCGTTTTCCCATGGCCACATCAAATCCCTTCAATCAAAAGAAACAAAACCGAAGGGAAACCTGTAGCATATGGGAATGGGAACGGCACTGCTCTCGCGCAGCGTGCCACAGAGGTTAACAATATCATTGCTAACACTCAGGGCAACCAATACGCTCCACAACCAGAAATACAGCATGACAGGCAATACCAATCGCAACCAAACAGGCAGTACCAATCTCAGTAAGCCCAACAGGGATATCAGGGGCAGTCGCCTCAACAACAGCAACAACAGCTTAGGAAAAATGCGTCAGGCCCATACAAACAAGCAATGTTAGGGAGAAAGTTTACTCCTTTAGCAAAAACATACAGTCAGGTTCTGACAATGTTAATGCAAAAAGTAACTCCTGACACCTCTCCAACCTCGACTTCCTCCTAACCCCTTACTACCTAGTTACAATGAAAATCAATACTGTGCATATCACTAGGCTCTTGGTCATCTGACGGACCGCTGCTTCACCTTGAAACATGCGGTCCAAGGTTTGATCGAAAGCCAGAAGATTGCAATCACCCCATAGGCTAACAATTCAGATCAGGCCAACATTCTCCAAAATCCCCTGCCGTCGCATCAAATAGGACCCAGCACATCTGGCGCCTCTACTGTCAACCACATTGAAGGAGGGCAACCCAGGTATTCCTTCCCACATCATTCCATACAAGAAATCATGCCAGACACAACGAACCGGGCATGGGGATGCCAACAAGTGTCATCGCCTGGGCCACAGATATTCCTCGAAGCAGCACCAGTCATCCAACCCCTTGTCTTTCTATAAGTAGCACCATCAACACCGCCTCTCGTGACTCTTGAAGTCGCTCCTAATAGGTCTCCCCGATCTATCTTCGCTTACTTTGCAAGGGGCACCCCCGGTTCAAGGCCCCAAATTTCTGATGCCCCACCAACTGGTCCATGGCCAGAGAACCTCTCCTGTACATCAAAAAGTGGAAGAAGACAAAACCTATTAAACTCCGATGGCACCTCAGGAGAAACCATCAAGCCTTCCACAAACTGTCATAACCACAACCCCTCAGCCTCGGGAACCCCTAATATATTTGAAAAGAAGGGCAGTTCCATCCTACAACCCAAAAGCAGTCCCATGGCATTATCCAGAATGCGCCGAAGTAGGTAACAATGGGAGGTACTTTAGGAGGGATAACCAGAATCCAAAGGAAACCCGGGGAGCTTTTTCGTGAACCACCTGCAAAACTGACGCTGCTTATGACATAACAGCCCAGCTCAAAACCATTCCCGCACAGATATCCATCTAGGAACTCCTATACACATCAAGATCGCATCGAGAAATCTTTGCGAAGACTCTGAATGATGCACATATCTCTCCTGACATACCTCTCGAAATGGTGACAAGTATGATTGGATAACTCCTCGCACCACGAGCCATCACTTTCTCTGATGATGAATTACCACCCGAGGGACGCAAGTAAGAGCGCTCACTGAACATAGTGGCCCGCCACAAAAATTTTAAAGTCTCACTTGTGCTCTCTAAGGACTGCTGAACAGTTAGGGATAGAATCATCCTCTTTCAGGCCCAGCACTATGCGTGTCAGAGCCTTCGATAATTCTCGAAGGCAGGTCGAGGCAGAGATTGACATTGAGCTACAAATTGAACCAGACTTGACCCTTGTCACATTCCAGGTTATTGACATGCCTTCCTCATTTAATCTCCTGTTGGGGCGACCATGGCTCCATGCTGTTAGAGCCATTCCCTCAACCCTCCACTAAAGAGTCAAATTCCCTTCAGGGAATCGAATCATCTCAGTATTGGCCGAGCCAGAAACTGCCCTGCTAGTAGCGGTTAATATCCCAGAAACTGACATCCCTGTGATCGACATCCAACATGCAGAGGACGATGTATTATATTTCAGCTTCAAGTTCGAAGTTGTAAATTCAATCGCTAATCCTCGCCCTCTCACTACTGAACATGTCATTTCCCCCGCTGAATGATTAATCTGGAACTACCGTGCTGAGTTCCATGAAAAAGGTATAGTAGTACAACCAACACGTGCCAACGTGCAGAGACAAGGGCTAGGGTATCAACCAAAACCAGAGGATCAGGCTGAGAGGCCAAAGAAAGGTCAATCCTTCAAGTATACACCCATCCAGTTTATCAAGGCTGGAACAGTTTGTGGAAACCCGATGATTCCCCTTGAGGACCATCTCCAGCAACTCAAATTCTCTGATCATTCCCACCCAGAATCTGTCTGGCCACCCATAAGATGCGAAAAGATTCTCGAGGCATCAAAAACATATTTGACACAAGGGGCAGAACCCCCAGATTCACCACAAAAGGCAAGGGGCACAGAAACAGGTCTACCCATGCGGGATCCAGAACCAGGGATGCCTCTTTAAAAGGATGCAGGCAAATCCAGGGAGACACCCATTCCCATACACAGTCAACGGAACATGTCCCAGACACCAGCCCAGCAACACAAGGGGCAGAAGCAGCTCATCCATTGGATTGACAAAGGGAAGTGGCCTGCCCTTGACTGGACAGACATCAAGGTCCCATCATGGGACCAACTAGAGGAACCAGAAGAATTCCAACTTTTGGGCGGGAAAATCGAATCAGATTCCAACTCTGAGCCTAGCCCAGCAGACATCATGGTCATCAAAGCAGGTGACCCACAGGAACATACAGATCCAGACAGCAAGATTGGAAGGAGGGAAGAATCACCATGGATAGCTGTCCCCTTAACAATTGAGTCAGTCGATGAATCCTCCGTGGATGCTGATCTTAAAAAAAAATGCTGATGTAAATAGCAGTTGGTACCCTAGACTAGGACATGATCAATCTTGGTTTGCAACACCGTCTTGTTCGAGACCTTCAGGTGATATAAAAAAATTAAAAAAATTTTAACACATAAAAACATCATATATTCCCAAAAGTATAAAAAAATCAGATATTTCTCAAAATCACAAAACGTCAGAAAATCTTCAAAATACAAAAACAACAGAAAAGCTTTCAAAAACCACTGTGCCAAACATCCCACACACATCGCAGGAGTTCGAAGTCGACTCGTATGATTTCGATCTCGAGTTGGACTTTGAGCTCATGGGTTTGGATAAAGCCCCGGATGAGGGAAATGATAATACAGCTCTCGAATTCGAGGACTCCCTCGAAAAGTTTGAAACAAAAGCCAATATTGTAGCAGACGATTTTGAAATTGTAAACTTAGGGTTAGCGGAACTCCCCAAGGAGGTGCGCATCGAAAGATCATTGTCTCTAAAGTATAAGCAGAGGATGATGGAGTATCTGAAACCAAGGTTGTTCAACTTTACTTTCTCGTACAAAGACATGCCTGGGCTTGATGAAGATTTGGTGGTGCACCATCTACCAACAAAGCTAGACATGAAGCCAGTCAAACAAAAGCTGGAGAGAATGAAACCAGAATGGGCCCTAAAGGTCCGTGATGAAGTCATCAAGCAATACAATGCGGGATTTCTGGTAGTTTTCAACTGTCCGGAATGGCTTACAAATATCATACCAGTTTCAAAAAAGGATGGAAAAGTCAGAATGTGCATCGATTTTAGAGATCTCAATAAAGCAAGTCCTAAAGATGACTTCCCTCTGCCTCATATCGACACACTGGTAGATAATACTGTCGGACACAAGATCTTCTCCTTCATGGATGGATTCTCCGGATACAACCAGATTAAAATGGCTATCGAGGATCGCGAGAAGACCTCCTTCATCACACCATGGGGAACTTTCTGCTACAGGGTCATGCCCTTCGGATTAAAGAATGCAGGAGCTACATAACAGCGAGCCATGACTGCCTTATTCCATGACATGATAAATAAGGAAATGGAAGTCTATGTGGAAGACATGATCGTCAAGTCTCGCATGATCGAAGGACACTTCGAAGACCTCAAGAAGCTCTTCGACAGGCTAGAAAATTCAAGCTCCGACTCAATCCACAAAAATGTGTCTTCGGGGCAACCGGGGGCAAATTATTGGGCTTCATTGTCAGCGAGGATGGTATTTGAGTAGATGAAACCAAGACCAAAGCAATCATCGAAATGCTGTCACCTAAGACTGAAAAAAAAATTCGAGGCTTCCTCGGGCGGATCCAGTATATCAGCTCGTTCATTGTGCAGCTCACCCCCATCTGTGAGCCCATATTCAAGCTCCTGCGGAAAAACTTTCCAAAGGAATTCAATGATGACTGTCAAGCGGCCTTTGATAAAATCAAAGGGTACCTACTAAACCCTCCAGTGCTGATGCCACCTGTTCCAGGAAGGCCATTACTATTATACGTCTCCGTCGCAGCAGAAGCAATTGGATACATTCTTGGCCAACACGATGACACAGGAAGAAAAGAGCAGGCGATCTACTATCTGAGCAGACGATTCATGATGTATAAAGCCAAATACTCCAGCTTAGAGAAAACATGTCTCGCCCTAGTCTGGGAAACACAGCGACTGCGGCAATACATGATCGCTCACCCAGTCCTTCTGCTCGCTCGCATGGACCCATTGAAGTACTTGTTCGAGAAATTAGCATTAACGGGTAGGATTGTAAAATGGCAATTATTGCTTTCTGAGTTCGACATCACCTATGTCATTCAGAAGGCAATCAAGGGGGAAGCACTGGCCGATCATCTAGCTACACATTCTTTGCCCGACTATCAGCCACTGAAGACCTTCTTCCCTGATGAGGACATCCTCCTAATTGAGGAAGAAGAGGAAAGAAAGGCAGGAGAATGGATACTCTTCTTTGATGGAGCTGCAAACTCGAAAGGAAGTGGAGTAGGCGCCATACTCTACTCTCCTGAAGACATCCTAGTTCCCATATCTAAAAGGCTAGCGTTCCAGTGCACTAATAACGTAGCAGAATATGAAGCATGCATCGCTGGTCTAAGGGAAGCCATAATCCTTAATGTGAAGAAATTACGGGTCTTTGGGGACTCGCAACTCATCATCAATCAGACAAATGGCAACTGGAAGACCAAGGACGAGAAGCTAATACCATATCATGTCTATCTGGAGAACCTAATGGAGGAATTTGAGAAAATCACTTTCTCTTACATTCCTCGGGCCAAGAACCAGTTTGCAGATGCTTTGGCTACCCTCACTTCCATGATGGAGATCCCAAAAGGAGTTGTTGAATGGGAACTCACTGTGGAACTTCAGGAGGAACCTGCATTCTGCCTACAGATCAACGAAGCTGACCTTCCCTCAAATGATCGGCCATGGTATATAGACATCAAGGAATATCTCGAGCACCAGAAGTACCCAGAAGGAGCAACTCTGACAGATCGCTGCACCATACAACGACTGACAGTGCAATTCGTAATTATCGACGGCATCCTCTACAAGCAATCCTTCAATCGAGTTCTTCTTCGCTGCGTGGATGAAACAGAAGCAACACATATCATGTCAGAAATTCATAAAGGACTATGCGGCTCACATATGAATGGACACATGATGGCGAAAAAGATCTTACGACTTGGCTACTATTGGCTCACAATGAAGACAAATTGCTACAAGCATGTCAGGAAATATTTCAAGTGTCAGGAACATGCAAACCAGATCCATGTCCCTACATCCGAACTCTACAACCTGACATCTCCATGACCCTTCTCTGTATGGGGGCTAGACATCATCGGCAAAATTAGCCCTAAAGCTTCAAATGGGCATAAATACATCCTGGTAGCAGTAGACTACTTTACCAAATGGATAGAGGCAGTATCCTACACCACCATCACAACATCTTATGTGGTAAAGTTTATGAAGAATAACATCATTAGCCGCTACGGGGTCCCTCAGGCCATCATTACTAACAACGGAACTCTGTTCGTCAATAAAAGGATGGGCGATTTTCTCAACAAATTCAAGATCTAACATCATCGATCAAGCCCCTATCATCCCCAGATGAATGGTGGGGTTGAAGCAGCAAATAAGACCATCATCCGTGTACTAGAGAAGATGGTGAAAACATATCGCGACTGGTCGGAGGTACTTCCCTATGCACTTTGGGCCTATCGGACGTCTGTACGGTTTACTACAGGCGCAACTCCATATGAGCTTACATACGAAATAGAGGCAGTACTACCAGTTGAGATCGAAATCCCATCACTGCGGATATTGCTAGAAAGCGAAGTCGAGGAAGGCGAGTGACAGCAAGAAAGGTTCGATCAACTGCATCTGACGGATGAAAAGTACATGCAGGCGCTAAGCCACTCCCAATGTTATCAAAGAAGGATCACTCAGGCCTACAATAAAAGGGTCCGCAAAAGAAGTTTTAAAGTCGGCGACATGGTCATGAAGCGTATCTTGCCACCGCACCTACCAGATCCCAGAGAAAAGTTCAAACCCTCGTGGGAAGGACCACTGATCATCCGAGAAGTACTCCTAGAAGGCGCTCTCCGGCTCACCATTCTGAAAGGAGAAGATTTTTCCTAGCCCATCAACGCTGACAACGTGAAAATCTATCATGAGTAATCCTGCCTGACTTTGTCAATGATTACAATCGCAAAGCTGCACCCATCATTTTCCCACAAAAAAAAGAGAAAGGATGAGGTATATCTACCACTTCTCCCATCAGAAAAACACCAATCGTCCATCCCACAAAAAAGAAGAAAGAAGCAAAGCAAAAAAAGAAGAAGAAAGAAGTAAAAAAAAAAAAAGAAGAGAAAATAAGACCCTGAAAAAAAAATAATAAATCCCTCCCTTACCAAAGGCAGCTTTCAATTGTACTCAAGGACAATGATATGATGGAAATCAGTTGGCCAGCAATGAAGGAAGTCTCTCCGCCTCCTCCATCACCCCTAGCGCACTACAGAAAAAAAAAAGAAAAAAAAAATAAAGGACGTGCCTAAGCAAAAGGGGAGAGTTAAAAACCCGAAAGGGCGGCTCGAGTAAAAATAGCGGGCATGTAACAGACTTGGTGAAAACCTGAAAAGGCGCCAAGGGTAAAAACAGCATAGCTGCCAAGGGGCAGGCAAGATCAAAAACCCAGGATGTAGTGAAAATCTGAAAGAACGCTACGGGAAAAAATGACGAAAAAAGCTGGACGTAGTGAAAACCTAAAAGGGCACTACGGGTAAAAACAACAAGAAAAAAAATAAATAAAAATAAATAAAATAAAAGTGCAGGTATAGAAAGAGCAGAAGCAACAAATGCCCCAACAAGGTACAAAGAAAAGACAACTTCGGATCAGCACTCTGTCAAACTCTACCCAAATCCACGGGTTGCGAACTCAGATACCCCTTCAGGGAACCAAGACCCTAAGGATACAATCTAGACTACTGCACACAATGTGGGCTGAGCCCAAGATTCTGATCCCAATCATCTAAAGTATGAATCCAAACACTAGCAACATTAACACTTGGCACAAACAAAATTTTTTTTTCATTCCTTTAAAATTTCCTTACAAGTATTTTATCTTCCTATTTTCAAAAAAGGACAAAAAATATCAAAAAATAAAGGTTTCAGGCATGCAAAATAGTTGGTCAGCATCAAGCGTCACAGGTAAGCTACTATCTCTCATACATCGACAATCTCTGCCTAAGCCTCTCTATTTCTATGCGCAGGTAGAAGGCCTCATCCCTCTCCAGGCGATGCGTCTCAAGCATACTCTCATCATATTGTCCGCTCGCCCACTGACAGCGGCAGCAGCAGCCTGCTTCCTTCCTCATTTTTTTTTGAAAATGGGAAATCCCGTGGTTTTTAGTAGGTGGGGCCCTCCTTAGGAAAATCCAACCCAACCATTGGATTCTACGACCCATGATCGACCAAATGAGACCAATATGCGGTATGTTTTTGGCATAACGTCAGGGTGGATTTGGACAGTAAGGCCACTGTTTTCTACGCTATGGCCCGCCCGATGGTCAGATTGGTCCCAAAATTTGTCTCAACGCCTAAAGTGATCTGGGGAATGAAATAAACGGCGTGAATTAAACTTATATGCCAAGGTGGGGCCTGCATGAGAAGCCCACCCCAAATACTAAATAAAAAAAATATTTTATTTTATTTTTGTTAGCCGCCAATGCACACCTAAGCCAGTACACGCACTCCATATCACACGTCCAGCGTCCCTGGAGGCTGGACGGCGTGGATAATCACAATATCATGGTGGGTCCCACACGTACGTGGCCCACCATATACATATATATTTATATGTGTATATATACATATATAATGTTAATATAATATAATATATTATATATCATCTCGCCTGAAATGTGGTGGGCCACACCGTTTGATGGATGGAGTAGATTTATCATGAATTGGTGGGGCCCACTTCATTTTAGGGGAAGGATAAAACGAGAGAAAGAAAGAGAGAACAAGAGAGAATGGTGATGGAGAGGAGGGACCCCACCACTATGGGCCCTCCATTGATACAACACGTACATTAAAATGGGTCCCACCAACAAGTGGGCCCTCATATCATTAAATCAATGGTAGAAACTCAAAGATCACCCACCTCTTGGCCTTCACCTCGCTCCCTTAGCCTCCTTAGCTCCTTTGCTTGCCTTTTAACAGTGGTTGATGATAGATCAACGGTTGAGATGGGAGATGAGAGAGTAGGGAAAGTGGCCACACTTGGCATTTGGGAGGGAGAAGCTTGGACATGTAGAGCTTTGTTGCTTGGGAGAGAGTTTTTAAGAGAAATGGAGAATTAATGGATGAAAGGGATAGGTGGAATGGTGGATGTAAGGAGAGGTGATGGGAGGTATGGCTTTAGTTGAAAATGGAGTAAAAGAGGGATGGTGAGGGGAGAGAGAGAGTTGACTTATGGAAAAGAGGAATGGGTTGTTGTACTTGAGGTATGCTTGTACTTGACTTGTACTTGACATTGATTGATTGATTGATGGGACATGTCATAGAGATTCTCTCAATATTTGCAACGCACGACGTTTCTTTGGAATGAACGCAGGACGACATCTTCTACCTTGGATATCGGATCAGTGCGCAAGTCACGGCGTTAGCACAGCGACGACGGCGCGTCAGTTATGATATAGGTTTCGATTCGAGCTGACTTCGGTATGCGGGATCCGGCTTAGGATCACGCGTAAACGTCAGCTACGTGTCGAGGATTGCCAAAATTTGACTGTAAGGACCGCAAAAACCAACGGAACGGTACGATCTAGGATATGGGTCTTATAAGGCATGGCTGAGAAGTCACAGAATGAGGGAGAGAGTAGAGTTATTTTTTACTTTTTCTTTTTGTTTATGGAATTTAGCCTTATCATGTTGCTAGGCTAAACCTCTTACTTAGGGCTAAGAGGTGAAGCTTATAGCGTGATGGGAAGACTTTTTGCTTATGTCATTTGTTTATACTGAACTGATGATGATTTTAGTTTAATTAAGAGAATATTTTTAGTTTTTAATGGTCTGTTGTGACTAAAATTACAATGGGTTTGCGATAGCTTTGAGCATGTTCCTTTCCTTTTTTATGTTTTTGACGTTAGGAAGCCCTGTTGTTCACCATCGTCTCCTGAGCATGGTCGGATGACAGTACGCTTCCTAACCTTCATACATTGTTGATTGGTTGGTAATTAGTTTAATTCTGTTGTTTACTTTGTCTCCTGGGCATGGTTTGGTGATGGAATTCATTCTAATTCATATATCTTTCATCTCTTGAAAACTATATCAAAGTAAGTTCAGTTCGATTTTCATAATTACACCCTTCAACTGGATGGAGATGGGACTCTAAGTCCAGTTGAGTTCTTGAAACAGGCATAAGATCTCTTTGATCTCTACAAGTGGATCCTTGGCACCCTAGTTCCCTACCTTTGAATTCTACATATTTTAGTTTACTATTTCACCATTATTCCCTCATATTTAGTTAATTTAGATTTCATCTTTATCTAGTTCTAGTTTTGGTTATTTTCAGATTACGTACAGGTTTCAGTCCCTGTGGATTCGACCTCGGTCTCACCGAGTTTATTACTACATTACAACCCTATACTTGGGGAGTGAACAAGTTTTTGATGCCAAGTTTAAGATCCTACAAAAGAAAACAAAAGAAATTAGTTTCTAAAACTAAAAATTCTAAAGTTATAAGGTAATGTTAGTTTCTAAAATTAAAAGAACTCCTGAAATAAATTCTAAAAAAAATTAAAACCTAATCTAAAAATAGAAAAAGTAGAAAAATTAGACAGATGTTACCAAACTAGAAGGTTTATGTCAGGCTCCTACAAAACAGGAAACAAGTTAGTTTCTAAAATCAAAAAAACTATAACTAAAGTTAGAAAAATCCTAATATTAAACTAATCCTAAAACTAGTTAATTTCAGAAATATATAACTATTAGTCCCCAGCAATGGGGCCAAAAACTTGTTCACTCCCCAAGTATAGGGTTGTGATGTAGTAATGAACTCGGTAAGACCGAGGTCGAATTCACAGGGACTGAAACCTGTACGTAATCTGAAATTAAGTAGAACTAGAACTAGAATAAGATGAAATATAAATCAATTGTAATTTGAGGAATAATTGTGAAGTATTAATTAAACTTAAGAAATTCAGAGGAAGGAAACTAGGGTGCCAAGGATCCACTTGTAAAGATCAGGGAGATCTTATGCCTGTTTCAAGAACTCAACTAGACTTAAAGTCCCTTCTTCATCCAGTTGAAGGGTATAACCATGAAAATCAAACTGAAATTTCTTTGATATAGTTTTCAAGAGATGAAAGGTGTATGAATTAGAATGGATTTCATCACCAAACCATGCCGAGGAGATAAAGTAAATAATAAAATTAAACTAATTACCAACTAATCAATAATGTATGAAGGTTAGGAAGGGTACCATCATCTGACCATGCCCAGGAGACGATGGTGAACAATAGCGTTCCCAAGTTCCCAATCTCATAATGAAAAGAACATACTCAAAGCTATTGTAGATCTAATGTAATGTGAGTCACAATAAACCATTAAAAACTAAAAGTATTCCTTAATAATCAAACTAGAATCCACAAGAGTTTAATAATCATGAATCAAAGCAAGCTACCATCCTAATCATGCTACAAGCTTCACCTCTTAGCCTTAGCTAAGAGGTTTAGCCTAACAACATGATTAGGCTAAAATCCCTTAAACAAATTAAAATAAACAAAAAGAAAAAAAAGGAATCAAAGCAGTAAAACCAATCCCATCACACTACAGGCTTCACCTCTTAGTCCTAGCTAAGAGGTTCAACCCAACATGAATGGGCTGGATCCTTTAAAAAAAAAAAAGAAAAAAAGAAAAAATAACCTTCTATCTTTCTGTCTCTCTCACGTTCCAGGGATTAAATGCCTTCCCTCTCTCTTTCATCCTTTTTTATAGCAATTGAAAGTCGGTTGCAATGGCGGAAGTCGGTCGGTTTCGTTCGCAGCATGAGGCGGTGGAAACTTTCGCAAATCATTACGCACCAGGGCAGTTACAAATCGACTTGCGCTTGGCCATTTTTTTTGGACGGTGCACGAGCTCACTTCGAAATCTAGCTCCATGGCTAGAGTCGGCTTGGGTCTAGGCTCCGTCTAGACAGTGTGCATTGGTCGTTCGCTCAACGATGGAGGACCACTATATCCCAGAAAGTCCAGATTTTGTGGCGTGCGCAATCTTGCTGCGTAACCGTTTTACACTGTTGAAGTCGGTGGGCCCCTGATCAACATCATATGGAAAATCCAGTCCATCCACTAGATTCCTCTTGAAAAATCAGTCGGACATGGATGATTTTGGGTCTGTTTTAGTGCGGCCCACGGAATTTTTATTCAGCCATCAATCCCAAATTTGAACGGTAGAAAACCGATCTCCATTGTCTTCTTCAATTCCGTCACCTAGACGTGGATGAGAGGGACCGTGGGACTCTCATGGACGGTCTGGATCAAATCGTTGACGGATGGTGGTGGCCCATAAAAACTCCTCCACATACTCTGTTTGAGCTTTCTCAGGTGAGAGAAGGATTCAAAATCCTTTTAAAAAGCTTTGTTGACCGAGCTTCTGGTTTGGCGCTTTGCGAGTGCACAATCACTATGCACTCCCATTCACGTAAGGTGGGTCCCACCTTGATGTATATGTGAAATCTTCTCCATCCATCCATTTTTTCACCTCAATTAAAGGGTTGAGACCAAAAGTGAAACATATCTAGATGTTAAGTGGGCCCCAGATTGATAATTCATGGGCTGATCTAGTGATTGGGCCACGTCCACAGGGATTCAAGTACTCAAATTTGATGTATATGGTTAATTTATGGTCCTCAGGCTATATATGAAGTTTTGAGCCGAATGGATGGTTAAAACCCTATGATCTTGCATTCTAGACCAATTTCGGGCCACTAGAGCTTCAGTTTCTCAATTTTCTCGGGTTTCTAGCATGTAAATTTGTTTATCTTGGTCCCCTGGGGTCTGTCCCTTGCCTTGGTGATGTTTGAGCATTAAATTCAGGCTTTTAACATCCTTTTGTAGTCCAAAGTCCTAAATTCACCTTGCAGCACAAACACGATTAAAATAGGGCGTTAACCAGTATCATGTTCATAAATCCAGGTAATAACTGGGGTTTAATATGCAATATTTGACCCTCAACAAATATATATTCTACAGGTAACGTACTTACGTTATTGTGACTCATATGCATCATTTGTGTGAATTGATTGCATTGTATGGTGGTTATAGAGGAACGGAGTTTCTCCCCTTATGCACATTGAGTGCCTGAAGCTAGTGCACGATCTGTATGTATGACTCATGCATTGGCATCGCATTTTATGATGATACCGTCCTTGCTTCATCAGGGCCTTGCCTCCACAGGGGCGTTCGTGGATGGCCGTATGTGTGGACACTGGAAATATTACTTGAGCATATCGAGTACATAGGATGCCCATGAGTGAAATTTTTAAAACTTTCATAGTACCAAGGGACTGTCCCAACGCCATAACTGAGTGAAAACATGAGCGCACGAGGGCCTTATACCATTAGGCCGCGACTCCCACTGTCATGTAGTCGGTTAAGTAGGGATGTAGCCTTACCTAGCTGGTGTGAGGAGGCATTGCTAGGCTAATTCTAACCAGCTCATGAAATAGGTCCTCTGTCGTCGAGCCTTATTGGTGATTGGTTGTCCACAGGCTGGTAGTGAGGTCTCTTACGCTTATTTGACTGTGCGGGTCTGTAGAGCAGCAGTCATTCTGTAGTGTAATGGACCCCGGTGATTTCTTTATGATTGAAAATGTATTTGACATGTGGTTTGTATATGAGCACTGACATTACTTGCATTGCATTAGCACTGGCTGCATAATTCCCTTCATGCATTGCCTTAATATGGTACCCAGTACTCATTACATCGTATTCATGATAAGCCTTGGTAAGGCTAGTGATATCCTCATTGAGCACGTTTCTCTTCTTCTATCTCTCACTATTTTTTTGTGCACCATTGTCACACACTTACACCACCCTCTAAGCTTCTATAAGCTTATGCACAATTGATGCATGCAGGAGATCTTAGGCAGGTATCATATTGGCAAAGCTTGAATTAAAGCTGAGCTTGAGGACCCAATGTTGCAGACTTTCCTTTTCTCTCCTTCTTCTATTATCTTATGTATGTCCTTTTAGACCTTATGGTCATTTGTAAAAGTTTAAATTCTTAGTGAATTTTGTGATGTGAACCTTATTATTCTCAGATATACTTGCAGTGATCTTGGGTATGCTCGTATTGAAAATGATTATATTATTATGAAAATTCTCCTTATAGGATCGCAGGATCAAAACCTGCCTTAGGAGCCGATAATGGGGTACTACAGAGGCTGTTGCGGCCAGAACCGGCCATCGGGTTCCTTATGAGTCCGATTATCGAGTCTGGGGCGTGACTTTAATATACCAAATAAATATCTTATCCATAAAGTGATAATACACATTAAATATTGGGATTCTTATTCTAAAAAATTATAAGAATCTATATTTTCATTAAGTTTTGGATTATACATCCACGCTAGTGAATCAGCAGGACCTTAGATTGTTATGCATAGTAAAGAACACAACCCCCACTGATGATTTCCGGTTGTTCCGATTCAATGCTCGTGCTAACAGAAGTGGTGTATAGTAGATGCATTTAAATTCTGGCACTACCTCCATCATAGAACATGTAATGATGAGAATCGTAGTTAATGGAAGCAAGCATGTGACATATATATACTGTGTGTGTGTGTGTGTGTGTGGCCACGGATCAGATATCGAACAACTTTGAGAATGGCAGATGTCATAACATGTATGTGTGTTTGGACACGGATCAAATATCAAACAACTCCGTGAATGACAGATGTCATGGCATGTATTATACTAAACAGATTCACGGATAGGTTATTTATTTACCGTTAATCTCATATCTACTTACCGCCTATTATTATAAAAATAAAGTACCAGACATGATTTGTCAAGCATGATGAATTCTTTATTGGGGAGAGAGAGAGAGAGAGAGAGAGAGAGAGAGAGAGAGAGAGAGAGGATGACTAAAGCGCCTCTGGGCAGATTTGGTCGATGTTCATCATCTCAGATACAAGGTAGGAAGGCCATCTTTGTTACCCTCAAACGGTAAATAATAGAAAAGGCATCCATTAACGTAGGTAAATATAATATGGAAGAGGAGTATCAAATATATGATGCTCCACAGACCAACGTATCAATTTCAACGATCATTTGCAAATCATCCTGAAAAACACGTATATCTGTAGGGATTTGAGAAGGATTGTATATTATATTCAAAATGACATTACGCCTCACTAGGTGGAGTAGCAGGTGGATTTCAGGGCTCTCTCTTACGACATTATAAAAGTATTCGGAGTCTGTTACATACCATTACACTACATCCCATGAATCTAAACACACTTTAAGGGGATACCCAAACCTCACCAAGGCTCCCAGCCAAAATCGGGACACATCCACATGGTTGATAGCGCATCATGCATCACCTGTCATGTAAAATTTCGTGATCATTCATGTATGGGTTAGGTGAAGGAGAGAGAAGAGATATCCCGCCTTAAGAGTCATGCTCAGGTTGAAATGACCATTTTATCCCTAGTTTTTTTACCAAATTATGCCTCCTATCATCTAATCCAACTAACCAGAATATGTCATGTGGCACATCCATCCCAACCGCCAATCACAACTCTTAGAGCCTTTTTTAGCTCCTAAACTTTTTTAAAAAGTACCACCTTAGACAACTATAAATACCATATTCTCTCTACTTTCACACCATCACCAAGAATCTTAAGATCACCCATCTTAAGGAAGAGAAGAGTGTAAGAATAGGTCTAGCTCATCCATCTACCAAGGAGAGATAAAGTGAAATGAGAGAGCCATTCGGCCTATTTATGCTTTGCGGCTTGTCGGGATATCAGATCTTGTCCATAAAAATCTCAGATCAACTGGATGTCGACCGCTTCTGTGAGTAGGTGAGTCCAAGCAAATTATTTTCCAGTTCATCGCTTAAAGTAGGCATTGTATTGTTATACTACATTACATCATTTATACGTAAGAACTAACCTAATCCCTTATATTTCATTAAGTCCTATGAAGTAGAGATTATGCGTTTGCACGGGCAGAAAAGGTGTCAATACTTTCATTCTTTGTCACTTAGAATTTTTGGTCATAGATAAATAGTCATTTTAAGGTAAGGAATCCTCCAATTTTTTGGTTTAAAGTTTCTACAAGGCCTAGCCAACTATAAAAATTTAAGGTAACTGGCTAGCGACGACTCTAAGTCAAATATATAACATCTTGAGTCATAAACATACTTGAAAGCTTGAACAGCTCCCCCTCCCCTAGTGAGCGCGATCCAACGTCCACAGGGCCTTGTTGATGGAGAAGAAAGGTATTAGGCACTTATCCCCACCAATACAAACTTAGGTATCTACTTTACGAGATTTGGAATTATTTATGATTTTAAGTTGTATTATTGCTTAAAAATATATAAATGAAATAAATTTACTCTACAATAGGGGGTGTATGAGAATAGAGATATAATAAAGCAATAAATGAAAGCAATTAAAAAACCACTTGGAGTAGTTGAGGTCTAAAGATATGAGTGAAGAGGGAAGAACTTTGATACTCCTCCATGAAAAAAGATAATTGAAGCTCTAAGATCTCGGACTCCACTTTGTCACAAAACAACCCACCCTAATTATTTATGTGAGGAAGGATGAACTTTAACTCTCCTTAGTTAAAGAAAAATAACTGGAGCTCTTCTATCCACGCCCTACTTCTACGACATCATTCACAAAACTCATGGAAAAGTAGTCTTAGAGAGTGGAGTATTTTACCTTCTTCAGAACATTTTTGTATATTTTTCAAAGCTTCTCATCGAAACCTTTGAGAGTGTAATCTTAGAGAAATGGGAGCACTTCAACATTTTCTTTAGGGAGTCCTCACCTAGTATTTAAGGCTTGGAGTTGTTTTTGTGGTTTGTTAGAAATGATTATACTTGGAGGTGAAGACATTTTGATTTTTCTTAGTAAAGATTAAAATAACATGTGGTAGCTTAGTAATAAGGTGAAGTTTAAGAATAAAGATGAAAAATTATTTGAATTTAAATATTTTTTCTAATTAGAGCTTAAAATAGCATACGAGGGAATTCAATTTTCGCTTGTGATCTTTGACAAAATCTTGACATGTGATTGATTATGGAAAACCCTTTAGCTTTTGGAGGTGAAAAGGTGCAAGAGAAAATCTAATTTTTCCTACTACCAGATGACCAATTCACCTTATTTTAGAGTCCGAATGATTTGGATCATGCTATAGGCTGGCTTGGATTGGGTAAGGAGTGATTTGGGATCGATTTATATGAACTTGGTCATGGTGTATGGTCCTGAAATTCCATATGAGAAGCGATCCTTTTGATCGGATTTGATCGACTATTCCATTATGAAGTAGGGTGTCTACAACAAACAATTATTAAGAAATTCTAGAATCAATTATGCAATTATTGGAAGCAATGCCAAAGAAGCCATAAATTTGCTAACGAGCAACTGGGTAAGCGGTGTAATCTAAGGGCATAATAGGGACGTGAGTGTTAAACCCCCACCCACTCACTTTTACACATTATAACGCCTAGCAGTTGGCATGTATGTAGGGTTGACAATGGGTCGAGTTAGGCTATGGTTGAGGTCCAAGGCTTGAGAATAGCAGTCATGAGCTCGGGCTTGAGAATTTAGACTAGGCTTTGGACCCAACCTTACCCTCGCTAAAAGTTGATAAATTTTCTATTTTCCGCTTGAATGTTCCTAATCTATCCATTGATTAAGTTGGCCACTCTTAGAGGAGTAAAATTACTAGTCTACATTCAAGATGCATGGATTGTGTAGTTAAATATTAAAATGACATATTCCTACAATGCAAGACGTGTATGTGAAATTAGTTTTGTCTGGACTTAGTTTAGGTTAAAATTACTTAAGCCAAAGCTTAGCCTAAAAAAAATAAAAATTGATTAGGTCATGCCAAGCCTATTCTTGGCCCACAGACCAACCTAATAATTCCAACCCTGTCCAAAGTTGGGTCAGGCTCATTAGGCACCCAATCCACTGCCCCCTTGCGTGTGTTACATACAACTCCTGCATGAGAGGAGCCCCACCATGATGATGACTTGGCACATAGATTTGGCCAATCCACTTATAAAGTAGATCAAATGCCAACGAAAATAAGAACAACTAGGGCTTGTTTGAGACCATGGAATTGAAATCAAATACCAGATTTTCAGTTGTGTTTCCAAATTTTTTTAAAAAATAAAATAAAATCTTGGATTTTAAAATTTATGCCAAGGAGCTTAGAATTTCTAAAATTATTTTGTGGTATATCCCAAGGTCCAATCCCTTGGATTTTATACGGCCCACTATATAATCAATGTGAAATCTACTCCTGTCATAAGATGTGACACCTTAAATTAGGCCAGGGGCTCAAAAATTAGGCCAGGGACCCAAAAATTAGGCTCATCCGTGATTAAAATGGGCCACACCAAGGGAAATAGTTTGAGAGTGAGTGTCACATGCATGTTACTCTCAATATTGTGGTGCACCTAAATTATTAACGGGCTTGATTTTTTGGTCCCTCCTCTAACATTAGATGACCCATCTTGTGGTTGGTGTAGATGTCACACACACCTTAGTTGGAGCATAGCCACACTATTTCTTACAGTGGTACTTTGTACTACTTGAGCAATGAAATCACTTTCAAAATTCTAAGATTTTACAAATCACTTGATGAGGAATCTGTATTTTACCAAATATTGCCTTCAAAAGTAGAAACTACACGAGGGTATTTTTTAAGGTTGATTTTTTTTTTAAAAAAAAAAAAAAAACCCTCATTTAATATTTTCTTTAAAAATAATGAAACTCAAGACTTGTGGTCCACGTGGGATGTGAATAACATCAAACCCATTAAACCTATGCACCACACAAAAAATCTGGTCAAATGGATCAACAAATGGGCTACACCTTAATTGCATATTTTGAATGGTATATGTTATTTTTATGCTTGGCTCGCCTTATGATTGAACTGCCATATTATTGGTATGTTTAATAAAAATGTTGGTATGCATTTGTTGGATGGGTTGGATGTGAGATACATACCATGTGGACCGCACTACTGATTTTCACTTTATTGTCAAGAAAATACAAAAAGAGAACAACAATGTAATTTCTCCTCTTATAAAAGCATTAACTAGGAACGTTAGTCATGATAGGCACTATTTGGTAAAATCCAATTTCTTGAGAGCATGTTTGGAATGTGAGATTAGGGGGATCAAGTGGTATGAAAGTACATATGATCAAATGTAAATTTTATCATGTGTTTGGAATTGATGGGAAGTATTAGATTAATCTAAAAATTATATCATTCGGTCTTGGAAAGATATACAACCGGATTTCTAATCGAATCCGATACATTGATTGCGATTGTGATCTCATTGGCCTGCCATGCCTTCTTATAGCGGATAAGAATATTATATTTCTCATGCATAGCCAATATAATGTCACTCGGCCTTAATTTCATGCACTGATCAATACGACTAACAACCAACTCACTGGCTAACTTACTACTTGCTTGTCAATGATCGCTCTTCATTTATGACATGCCACATGTGTGTTTGGACGTGAAAGTCCTTATCTTGAATATCTTTGCATCAATCACCCTAGATGCATGAACCCTCTATTCACAATTATCTTTGAAACACACCACGGTAAATCTATTAGATGATGAGTACATGACCTTATATTGGAAGTTTTTGTGAATTGCAAATTGACTTAAAATATATTGGCACAGGCTCTTGTCATTAAACATTTGTCCAACAGCTATCTCAATCGGGTCATCCAATGAATCTGAATATTCTGATAGATATACCTTTATGAATGCACCATCCTTGAAAGACACATTAACTTGGCCAGTTATGAAGTTTGATGTTCGAGGCAGCTCGGGCAGTGGAATGTCACTTAGACGTATATATTTGTCACCAGTGGTAGATAATAAAGGCACATGTACTATTGCAGATAAAGATGATGTCATATATTCACATTTGAGGTTAAGGCCAGCTATACAGCTAACGCTACATTCCTGATACAGATTTTCATCCTCAAAAGGCATATTAACTTGATAAGTCATGAAGCTTAATGTTTGAAGCGGCTCGGGTAGTGGAATATCACTTAGATGTTATCTTAAATGTGATGCCATATATTCACATTTCAAGGCCAGTTGACCATTTAACACCACATTCCTCATACAGATTTCCAATTGCAGGGGCATCATGTTCAACACCACTACAATCAATGGGGTCTTTATGTATTGTCTCATTAATGCGTTGCACTGTCTTTATGATTAAAGGCATGCATGTATTCGTCATCTTTAATTTCAGATGGAGGGATTGATTGGTTTGAGCATAGGTATAATACTTTAATGTTAATATCATAATCCTTCGATGTGGTGTTAATAATCCTGTACATTTTATATAGAAGCTCCTCATATGTAGTTCCGACACTCAAACAATATTTTTTAACTTTCCACCCTTATACATATATCTATTATTTTTACATATTAACTCCCCACCATAAGAGCATACGATGATTTTTGCAACCATTAACTGAAAATAAATACGTTAAAATATTCATAGTCAATTTTTACACAATAAGAGCATACCATAAGAGAGAACTTGGTGAATTTTCATCTGTACTCAAGTCAATCACCTGTACTTGGTGAATTTGACTGAGTACTTGGTGAATTTGCACATGCACTCGGTCAATATATTCACTTGTGCTCAGTCAATATTCACCTTGTAACGCCCCGAAAATCGAGGGTCGAGCAAAGTTCAACTCTCGAGATCCATCACATCACTTATGCAACATAGATTATGATGATTATATGTTGTCTGCATTAGTGCATTAGACATGAATGAGATTGCACTAAATCAGCATATCATACTCTATAAATGATTAAATTTAGCAAGCAGAAGACTGTGATAGATACATAAAGTATATAAGTGATCATAAATCCTCAGAGTATGATCATATCACTAGGCTAAATATATATACATGTTTATTCCAAATTATACAAAATGACAAAGTGTAATATTCAATAATTCGTATCCCTGTAATCCCGTCGATCAATACATGGTTTACATAAACCCGCCTGATAACTACATATAGGAGAACTCCTCCTCATCGTTGTAGAAGTCAGGCTCCGCTTCGCAAGCCTCGCCATTATTTACAGATAAAACAGAGTCTAGTTGGTATTTTAAAACACCGTGCTAGAGTGAGAGTGAGTGATCAACTCAGTGGTACTATAAGGTAAAGGTTAACATGTTATCAATTCAGTCAATCAGTAATAATAAAGCAATACAACAATCATGTCCTAAGTACTCTGGTTAATGCAGGAATGGTATGCAGTAATGATGCATGCCCTCGCCTGCACTCCATCAGTGACATCATCTCACGATCACGTATGGAAAACTCCCTAAACGTACGCTTCCTCGCCAAAGCACATGCAATGCGGTGCATAGTCATGTTAGCCAAGTAATTTAGTTAAGCTTATTCATACAGTAGATTCGGGAAGCTAAGGTACCTCCTTTTATATCATTTACCCAAACGATGATCCATCTAAGGTCGTCAATCCTACTTAATCACATACGATAGACAAGTTATAGGGCAACATCACCCCTGATTTAAAAGCAGTGGATAGACAAATTTAGATCGCAACGTGTAACACCCTAAAAATCAGAGGTCGAGCAGGAGCCCAACTCCTAAGTTCCAACACATCACTTATACAACATAGATAATGATGATTAAATATTATCTGTATTAGTGCCTTAAACATGAGTGAGATTATACCAAAACAACATATTATACTCTAGATACAGATAAATTATGCAAGTGGAAGGCTGTGATAGTTATATGAAGCATATAAGTAGTTGTGAGTTTCTAGAGTATGAACATGTCACCAAGTCAAATAATTACATATATAATCCCAAAAATAACAAAATGATAAAATGCAATGTCTGCTAATCTATATCCCTGTAGCCCCGTCGACGCAACTTCAGGTCTATATAGACCCACCAGAGAGTTGCATGTAGGAGAACTCCTCGTCATCATAAAAGTCAAGCTCCACTTCGTAAGCATCGCCACCATCTGCAGCTAAAACAGAGTCTGGTTGGCGGTTTTAAAACACCATCCCAGAACGTGGGAGTGAGTGATCAACTCAGTAGAGCTACAAAGCAAAGGTTAACATGTTATCAATTCAATTAAGCAATAATAATAAAACAATACAATAAGCATTCCTAGGTACTCTGGTTAATGTAAGGATGATATGTTATAATGATGCATGCCCTCGCTTACACTCCCTCTATGACATTATCTCACGATTACGGCATGCACCCTTTCCTCTGTGCTCAACTCTAATGCCAAAGGCACATACAAATGCGGTGCATGTACGTGATTAGCCAAGTTCTTAATTAGACATATTTATACAGCAGGATTGGGAAGCTAAGTTACCTCCCTTTATATCATTGACCTAAACATTAATCCATATAGGGTTGTCAATCCTAATTAATTACATACAAAGAACAGTTTCAGGTCATGACGGAGCGGCTCATCACCTCAGCGTTGGCCGGGTTTATACTCGAGGTCACTGCGGAGAGGTTTGTCACCTTAGCATAGTCCTAGTATATACTTGTGGTCACTACGGGCTCATCACCTAATTGTAGGCCGACAGCTCGAATACAGTGTCTCATACATCACCATATTCGGCTCATGAGTTTGGGTTGCTCACTGGCCTCTACGGGAAAGCCTGTCGCCCCAGCATAGGCCGACAACTCATCCACGGTGTCCCATACACAATCATGTCCAGCTCATGAGTCTTAGCGGATCGAGGTACCAAGGTTAAACGAGATTTTCAATAGTAAGTTGGTACCTTAGATTCAAATAATAGCGTCCATACATGGTGAATATGCATTAAGCTAATCGGGTTGCTTGAAAAGCTTGACTGGTATGAGCGTACGTCGAGCAGATCGACATAGAGCACGTAAGCACTCCACGTGGCCTAACCACTATCGACAAGCAGTGTATGACTCGGATTCATTGGGCGTATCCGTCGTGGCTAAACAGTTCGGCCACCGACCGTAAACCATTACCGATTACCTGGACTACCTCGTAGCCCCAATCACACTCCAAACAATAGTATTGCATGTAATAGCCAAAGATAGCATGTGACAACTAAAACTAAATATAAATCTTACTTAAGCATTTCAACCACACACATACTACACATGTTACCATACATAAGCATTTCATTCATACATCTCACAGTAGTAAGATAGGTTATATAGAGGAATCTGTAACCATAGATAAGGGAATTGAGAATCCTATCTCAACACCCTCATTACATACATTTAAACCAGCATTTTCTCATTCAGGCATTTTAGCAAACACTTAGACTACACATATCCCACACATGTAATAAATTAGTAAAACACATATTATAACAAACCCTTTAACATAGGAGTTGCCACATGCACAACAATCATGTATTTACACTTAATAATCATGGTAAGTACAAATCCAAATTCCATATTCATTCAAACATTTCAACAAACACCTGAAATGCATTATAAATCAACATAGTTCATATATATGCATAATATACGGAACACCTCGTATTTAAGGACATGTGATAGCAATCCAGCCAGTCATAAATCATTACTGACATTGAAAGCCTCAAAAATTATAACCTAAACATTTATAATCTGCACCTTACACCGGTAGACTCATAACAAGCTCAGTTTGAACTCTATACTTTATCTACGGCACAACGACAACCTATAATATGAAATAAGTTAGCTATTTCATCATCGGAATTAGGGTTAGGATTTCTTACCCAAGTATGGAGTTAGAATCATCGGAATAGCGATACGGACAGGCCGATTCAGCACGTGGAGCGATGGGATCGAATCCCAAGAACTCTCTCCAGCTTTCTCTCTCACTTTCTCTCTCTTTCCTTTTCTCTTTACTCTCTTCTCTTTCCTAGGGTTTGTAATTCGTATAGAATGAGAGAGAGGTGGGTTAAGGCCCTTATATAGGCCCAAAACTGATGGAAATGGCCCAGGGCCATGGTAGACTTAGGTTATAGCTAAAGAGGGATCGTTTCAGTCCAATGGAGCACATCTGGAGGCCCTTTTTCTGCATATGGTTGGGAGTAAGTTCCCTGACATTGGATCTATGCCAAGTTAAGATCTCGGTCCGATCGGATCAGTGGATCAGCCGCGGGGGACCAGCTTCAATTCAATGGTCACCAATACTCGATCAGGGCCACAAGTACACTGACATGTGTTAGAAATTTTCCCTCATGTGAGGGTGTAATTGGGTCAGAATCTGACGGTCTGAATTCTTATATTTGGCCAGTAAGCAAACGACTCAATTCACTTAAGTTTCAATTCATTTTCTAAATATATTCGTGTTTCTCACACACTTTGCTCTGGGATCAAGTTGTGCGATTCAGGATATCATTTGGACTTAATTGTTGAGATAGTTGTCAAGTCCAGCAAGGCGATCCTAACTGTATAGTTTCATAGTGATCGAAGTTTCGATGTGCGGTCCAGGTCCGACATAAAGTTTCAATTCACTCCCAAGAGCAACTGGATTTTGAGATGGATCCTAGGTTTCTAAATAATGTAGCGTTAGTGATTCTGCTAGTTTTGAATTTTGTAATTCATATTTAAAGCAGTTAGAGCTAATTTTACAGATGATCTATTTTAGCACTTAGTTAATTCTTATCTAATTTCTAAAGGATTTAATCCTCAATGATTTCTACCTAAGGTGGTACTCGAGTCCTTGTATGGATTTTTCAAGACGTTACAATCTACCCCCCTTAAGAAAAAAATTTCATCCTCAAAATTAGTATATTTTCGTACTCCTCGAGAATCTGAGGGTAGTTTTTTCTGACCTTGGCTTCCATTTCCCAAGTGGATTCTTCCTCAGTGTAGTGTATCCACAGAACCTTCATAAGTGGAATAATCTTACTGCGCAACACCTGCTCCTTCCGGTCTAGAATACGTGTTGGCTACAGTACATAAGTAGCATTCTCGCTCAACTGTACCTGCTCCCATCTGATAACGTGGGAAGGGTGAGGAACGTATTTCTTCAACATCGACACATGAAATACGTTATGCACACCTACAAGTGGTATGGGCAAAGTAAGGCGGTACGCTCCACACCCACTCGGTCTAGTATCTAGAATGGGCTAATGAATTTCAGTGTGAGCTTTTCCTTCTTGCCAAACTGAAGGACTCCCTTCATGGGAAAAATCTTCAGAAACACATGGTCCCTAACCTCAAACTCTAAGGGTCGCCACCTCGTATCGGCGTAACTCTTCTGCCTACTGTGTGCTGAAAAAAGTCAACGCCTGATAATGTCGACCTTCTCTGAAGTCGCCTAAACTAACTCTGGGCTAATCAAGCTCTTCACTCCAACCTCTGCCCAGCAGTGCGGTGCTCGACAAGGACACCCATACAAGGCCTCATAGGGATTCATGCCAATACTCGACTGAAAGCTATTATTATAAGCGAACTCTGCATAAGGAAGACAGTCGTCCTAATCGTCCTTGAAATCAAGTACACAAGCTTGCAACATATCTTTCAACACCTGATTTACCCATTCCATCTGCCCGTCAGTCTATGGGTGGAACGCGATACTGAATTTCAGTTTCACACCCATTGCTTCCTGGATACGAGTCCAGAAGATAGATGCGAATCGCGTGTCTCGGTTCGACATGATCTCCATAGGAACTCCATGCAGATGCACAATCTCCTTGATGTACAACCTGGCCAAATCGTCTGCTAAGTTTGAAACTCTGATAGGGAGAAAATGAGCCGATTTTATCAACCGGTTCACGATCACCCAAATGGAGTCATGTCCCTTCCTCATCTTCGGCAGCCCTGAAATGAAATCTATAGAGATGATCCCATTTCCATTCAGCTATGGGCATGGGCTGAAGCAGTCTAGGAGGTCAGCGATGTTTGGCCTTGACTTGCTGGCACGTGAGACAACGTGATATATGCTCTGCTATGTGGGCCTTCATGTTGTCTCACCAGTATGAACGCTTCATGTCTTGATACATCTTCGTACTGCTAGGATGTATTACCATCCTCAAATTTTGAGCAGCTTCGAGGACTTCCCTCCTTAAGTCATGAAGGCTTGGAATGCATAGGTGGCTCGATAACGTAAACCCCCATCCGAACCAACTCTCCATTCGGAGTCTTCCTCATCACTAGCCCGCTTCCTCATCTTCACTAGCCATTTATCTCCCCTCGAGCCACTATGATTCGGTCATCGATAAGTGGCTACACACGAACATGAGCGCCGCTCTCGAACGGTTCATCTATAGTAAGCTTCTGCTCGAAGTCTCGCACAAATTTCATCATGTTCCACTCGCCTATCATCAGCGGAGCCACAAATGCTATAGCATTGTTGCGGCTCAACACATCTGCCACAAGGTTAGCCTTGCCAGGATGGTAGGACACCTTGAACTTGAAGTCTTTTAAGGTTTTCATCCATCGCCGCTGCCTCATATTCAGGTCCATCTGTGTGAATATGTACCTGAAGCTCTTGTGGTCACAAAAGAGCTCAAACTCTTCTCCATAGAGGTAATGTCTCCAGAGCTTTAATGCAAAGATAACGGCTGTTAACTCCAGGTCGTGCGTAGAGTAATTTTCCTCATGTTTCCTCAACTGTCACGATGCATAGGCAATAACCTTGTCCTTCTGCATCAAAACACAACCCAAATCGACACGATAGCATCAGTGTATATGTATACTTGACCCCTTACTCTGACAATACTAGCATAGGGGCGGATGTCAACTTCTCCTTCAGTTCCTGGAAAGCTGCTTCTGCCTTCTCATTCCAGGCAAACTTGAGATCCTTCCGAGTCAGCTGAGACAACGGTCTGGCTATCTTGGAAAAGTCTCTAATGAATCGAAAGTAGTAACCTATCAGGCCAAGAAAACTCCTTACTTCAGTAACTGAACTAGGCTGCTCCCAGTCCTGAACTGTGGCTACCTTAGCAAGGTCGACAGCTATCCCTTCCTTGGCACCACATGCCCTAGGAACTTGACTTCTTCCTTCCAGAAGTCGCATTTCTTGTACTATGCAGACAACTAGTTCTTCCTGAGAGTATCAAAGACTGCTCACAGGTGTTCCTCATGCTCCTCCCGACTCTTGGAATATATCAGGATGTCATCTATAAATAAGATGACGAATTGGTACAAGTACGGCCAAGACACCCGGTTCATTAGATCCATGAACACAGCTGGTACGTTTGTGAGTCCAAACGACATCACAAGGAACTCGTAGTGCCCAAAAATGGTCCTGAAAGCCTTCTTCTGTACGTCCTCATTCCTGATGAGCAACTGGTAATACCCTGACTATAAGTCGATCTTCGTAAAATATTATGCCCACATCAACTGATCGAACAAATCATCTATCCTCGGCAAAGGGTACTTGTTCTTCACCGTCACTTGGTTCAATCTATGATAATTAATACACAATCGCAGTGATCCATCTTTCTTTTTCACAAACAACACAGGTACTCCCCAAGGAGATACACTCGGTCGTATGAAACCAGCATCCAACAGATCATCGATCTGTTTCCTCAGTTCATCCATCTCACACGAAGGCATGTAATACGTCTGTAATAAAATGGGTGTTGCACCAAGCACTAGATCAATGGTAAAATCGATCTCGCATTAAGGAGGCAATCCGAATATTTTCCTGAAAATGTTCATGAATTCCTAAACTACTGGCATGTTCTCAAGTGTCGAACCATCAACATTCTTCAACAAGGAAGCATAACAATGCAGGCGACAGGGCAAACTGAACTGAACTACAAAAGTAAAGGCCATGCACTCAAGTGCATGGGCTGTCACCACCCTAGAATTGCAATTGATCTCAGCCTTCATCTCGGTGAGTCAATCCATATCGAGGATAACGTCGTAATGTCATATTGGAGCAACAATCAGGTCAACGAGAACCATCCTACTTCCTAAGTCTATCGACCAATCCTTACACTTCTTGGTAATGTCTGAAAAGGTCCTTACAGTGGTAAGGATTCTCACTCCCTTCGTAAGACTAGTTTCCAACCCCAGTCGCTTGACCGCTACGCATGATACTATAGAGATAGCTAACCTGGTATTCACTAATAAGAACACCGGCATACCTTGCATGTACGGGGTGACTTTGAAATCCAATGGTGCTGTAACGGCTATCTCAGATACCTCAACTGAAAGTGAGTGCACATGAGCTTGCTGTGAATGATTCGGCTGTGGTGCCATAGGTCGCTGAGGCGGCCTAAATCGAGGTGCAAGAGGCCGAAAAGATGGGTGTGCTCGTGCTGACCATAGAGGTGGGGCTGCAACAGTTTAAGGAAGTGGCCTAGATCCTCTGAGGCGGTGAAAAGCCGTTGTCTCTCATCTTGGAGAAACAATACATATCGACATAGCCCAATCTCTTGCAGTAAGTGCACCACAAGTCTACTCACCTCATCGGGGCTGGAGGAGCTGTAAGTCTAGGAGGCAAGTCTGCACGGGACCTCTTATTGAGGAACGACCTGCTTGACAAATATGGTCACAGCCTAAGAACCATAGGCACATGCGTGCGGGACAATCTATCTTCATCCTACTCCGCTCATAAAGACATGCTCACTAGCTCAGCATAGTGGGGTATGCTAGCGCAACACATCTTGAAGTGTATCTCGGGTCATAGACCCTCTGAAAATCATTACATTTATATCGGCTCATCAGCTAATATCAATGGAGCATACTCCGCCACTGTCATGCCTCCCTATCGGAGGTGAAAGAACTCTCCCTCCTCATGGCGGTACGTGAGGGGAAAATACTTCTCGTGGAAGCGCGTCTCGAATGCCTCTCACATCCATATGTAACCGACAGTAATGGTCTGAAGAATGCTATCCCACCAGAGGCTGGCCTCCTTCTCAAACATGTAGGTGGCTAACTCCACTTGCTCTGCCTCAGTGCAGTGTAGCGGCCTCAGCATCTTAGAGATGCGGTCGAGCCAATACTCGACCTCTTCAGGTCTTTGAGTACCCACAAAAGTAGGAGGTCGAAAGTGATGGAATCACTTAAATAGGCCGCTAGCACTCATATTACCAACAGGCTGCACAAGAGGTGCGGGTGGAACCACACCCATGCTCTGGGCGAGGGGCCCCGCAATGGTGGCTAAAAACTGCTATTGTTGCTGCTTTGTTGCATCAAGAGCATCATCTGCTCCAACCTATTAGGAGGAGGAGCCTGGTGCATGTGGAGCATTAAGGTAGATGCACGGTTCTACTCAGGAACCGATAGTGCAACACGTGTCGGCCCATTAGTGGGGCCAGTGGCCAACTGAGAATCCGGCATAGTGTCATGAGTCGGGCCCAAGATGGGGTCCATGTGGCTATCGCTGAGGGGAGGTGGCCAGTCAACTGAGTCATCAAGTGTGAGACGTGACGTACTCTGTGTGGCCTTAGGTGGCATTCCCTATATATAACATAAGGCGCAAGCCGGGTCAGATTCAGCATACTTACAAACTCATCTATGCATGCAGTATTCACATTACAGCTCAAAGAAACTTCATGCATTTTATTTAACAAAATTGTCACAATACATGAGATGCAGTATTACATGAATCATGATAGTAGATGCATGTGAGCTAATCTAAGCAAGGTACCAAACGCTAGAACGTACTACCCATTCTACTAAATTACTATGCCTATCAAGGCTATACATAGAAACAGGAAAAGAAACAATCAATAAAGCAAACTAAAAAATGACTATATGTATGACTAGTCGTCCGAATCTGGCGATGGTGGAGGTGCACCCTTGTCCTACAGATAACACAGGATGACCCTCAAGGTGTGAGACACCTTTTTGAATTTTCGTTTCATGAAGGCCTTATTCTCTTCAAGCCCTTGTCACAGGGCAGCCTCGTCCTCCTCAAGTTGGGCCAAGTGGGCTTCTATAGCAGCTCGATCACTATCGCGCCTCTGTACAGCGGGAGGAGAGCCCTCATCAATGTCTTGGACCTTCTCTTCCCCTCCTTCCTACTCTTCTTTTATCTCATTGTCACCTTCTTCATCACTTTCTTCCTCTTCACTATCCGTTTTACCCTCACTCTCGTCGAGTCGGGCTTGACGCTGTCGTGGCCCAATCTCCATGTTATTGAGAGTAGTGTCGTTGATGAAATGGATCGGCACTGGAATTTCTGCACCAAGTCTGTAGCCGAATTCACGTGCAAGCTTGCATATGAGTCGGTCAAACAAGAGTGAAATGGTCGTCATAGTAGAGTGTGCGGTACGAACTATCTATAGTAGTACATACGTAGGTAGGCACAGTTTGTCTCCCTGCCCTGTTCGGTACAGAAAGTCGACCATCAGATGCGTGCACTCACTACGATTGCTCCACCTGTGGTACACATTGTACGTGAAGATGTGGTGGAGCAAGCAGAAGTCATCGGTCATATTGAACGCTAGGAGGCTATTGTTTGGATTCCAGTGGACCAGTCAGTCATGAAGGAATCACGTGCAGCGATCTCTTTCACGCGCGCTTCCAAGACTCTTCTCACTAGCATGGACCTCGCTAAGCGGCATTCTCATGATTCAGGCTATCAAGCCAACATCGACTGTGACTTCTCGCCTTCCCAGAGGAAATTTGAACTGCAAAGGCTCCAGCGTTGGCTCCTGTATATGGGCGTAGAAGGCTCGGACAGTGCTCAAATTTGCACGAGACTTGCCCTCAAATATGGAACCCCACCTAGCTTCCACCAGGTGGTCCATCACCAGATATTGTCCAAAGAGCCTCTCGTCTACGTGTACTTCAAAAATGACCCTACGGCCCTCAAATCTTCCATGGGACAGATTTGCCAACAGAGCTCTTTCGAGGGGAGCTTAGGCATCAAGATCCCGCTTTGTCCTTATCTCTCGATTGACGCTCACACTTGCGGTGGCACCTGTCTGCCTCCTTAAACGGGTAGGGTGGCTAGGCCCGGCTTCATCCGTGGAAGCCCTCTTCTTCCCTATAAGAGATAAGAATGTGACAATGGAGAAAATCGCCGCCACGAGCTCGAAAAGAGCCATTTGAGCGAAACAAGCTGGAGGGATAAAAGGGATTGTTGAACGTTGAGGTTTTTGAGACACAAAGAAGGGTTTGTGCACTCAAATGGAAGGAAATGAGGGGAATAAGAGATGGGTTTTGAAGAAGATGATGGAGGGGTGTATGTAATGAAGGAAAAAGAGGTAACATGAGAATGGAGGGGAGATTTGAGAAGGAAAGATGAAATTTTTGAGAGATTGGAAAGCTAGGAGTGGTGTAAAGGAGGGAAAGGAAGTAAATGAGGTGAATAAAAGGGGTCCCACATGATCTCATGGGCCCCACAGTCATGTACAAGTGCCAACCAGTCGGACCCGGCATGGCCCGATAGGCCCGATTCGCGCCAGTCACTAGACACTTGGGTGAGAGCTTGCCCCAGGGGCAATGTCATGCCCCCTGGGGTGCCGTATGTGTGCGAGGTCTACTTTGGATCCTCTCGATTTACACCGTTTGAGCCCCTAAGTCCGTTTGAGTTGTTTTGGGTCCCCTTTTACATATATTCACACTTTTAGGGTTGTTTGAGCATGAATTTTGTCTAATTACCATCTAAACTCATCGATTGATGGTCTATAAAGGAACTAGGATTACCTCACATGATCATAAATGCGCGCGAGTCCTGTCTCGACGGTTAGTTTCGCTCATTAGCAAAATTGGGAATCCTACGATCATTTCTACATTTCATCGCACCCTCCTAAGTCAAAGTACGTCAGTGTGCGTCGTGTTACCATAATCCAGGTTCAGATTAATCCAAATCATGCTCTGATACTAACTTGTAATGCCCTGAAAATCTAGGGTCAAGTAAGAAGCCCAACTCCCGAGTTCCAGCACATCACGTATGCAACATAGATAATGATGATTAAATGTTTTCTGTATTAGTGTTTTAAACATGAGTGGGATTATACCAAAACAACGTATTATACTCCATGGACAAATAAATTATACAAGCGAAGGACTGTGATAGTTATATAAAACACATAAGTAGTTGTGAGTCCTTAGAGTATGAACATGTCACAAGGTCAAATAATTATATGTATAATTCCCAAAATAACAAAATGATAAAATGTAATGTCTGCTAATCTATATCCTTGTAGCCCCATCAAAACAACTCCAGGTCTACATAGACTCGCCAGAGAGTTGCATGTAGGAGAACTCCTCCTCGTCATCATAAAAGTCGGGCTCCACTTCGTGAGCATCACTACCATCCGTAGCTAAAACAGAGTCTAGTTGGTGGTTTTAAAACACCATCCCAGAACGTGAGAGTAAGTGATCAACTGAGTAGAGCTATAAAAAAAATGTTAACACGTTATCGATTTAGTCAAGCAGTAATGATAAAATAATATAACAAGCATTCCTAGGTACTCACTGGTTAATGCAAGGATGATATATTATAATGATGCATGCCCTCATCTACACTCCTTTTACAACATCATCTCATGATCGTGACATGCACCCCTTCTTCTATGATCAACTCTAACACCAGAGAAACATGCAAATCTTAATAATATCCAGATCTCAGGTAAACCATACCATTAGAAACAATGACAAATGACCATTATAAACTTTTTGCGGAACACAAAACTTTTTGATATATATGTCTTTGTAATTTCCATTCATCCAGGCCTTCTTGACCTTATCAAGAGATTCGATGGAAAATAAAAACTACTGAAAACTTACGATCGGCCCGTTCGAATTTTTAGTGGTGAGACACTCAAGAAAAACTGTTTAATGTGGCGTGGTCCACCTGATATTTGAATCTGCTTAATATTTGCTACTTCATTCAAAAATAGGCTGGAGAAACGGATGGACGGCGTAGATATATGACACATCATAAAGCTGGACCGTACCAAGTATCACCGCTGAAAAGACACTTTTGGTCATCCATTAACGCCTCGCACATGGAAGTTTGTCGCCCATGCATGAGAACGAAGGAAGCGGATTGGCTGGTGTGTTGACGTTACCAAGTTCTGTGGGCCCCACCATGAGGTAACTGTTATATCCAAACCGTCCGTCCATTTTGCAAGATGGTTCTAATCGTTGACCCCAAAAATAAGATATATTCAAAAATCAAATAGACCACACCGCAGAAAGTAGTGAGAGATTGAACGTCTACTATTGAAATCTTTTTGGCATTTGATAGAAATTTTGGATCAATCTGATATTTGTCTTTTTTCTTCATCTATGTTTTTGTGTTCATCAGATTAGATGGATAAAAAAAATATTATGGTGACCCTACGAGTATTTTAATGGTGTGAATCATTATCCCACTACTATTTGTGATATGATATGGTAACATTTTCTGATTCTGCTAAATGGATGAATGGAATAGATATAATAAATATATTATGATAAGGGCCACAGAAGTTGGATATTCTTTCCATCGTTCGTACAGATCGAGGAGTGCCGGACTCTTCTTCGTGCCCCATGTACATACACCAGGGAGGCTGTGCGGTACAGCAGCTAGTCCGCTTCCGAGATCCGAACTACTCATCGGGCAATCCCTGCCGTGAAGATGCCTGGTCCAAACAATGAGGCCGATCTGATAATCATGTGGGACACGTGTACACATAATGCAAACCGTTGGTCAGTTTCTTTTAATAGTTCATTTTTTGTACATGTAGACAAAGCATTGCATCTAGCCGTTGGGGATCACCTGATACACGGCTCCCATCTTGCACGTATGTTAGTTGTTACCAGTGCCAAGATTTAAGTTGCAAGAAAACAAGCTGGGCCCACTTCATAGCAATGTCCAACTCGGACGCGTATTGCGTCCTACCCTGCCCGTCTCCAGCTTAGAACGGGCATGAGCCTTGAGTGGCCACCGTAATGTATGGGTCTTATCTACACCGTCCATCCATTTTTTCGTATCATTTTAGGGTGCAAGTCCAAAAATGAGATAGATCCAAGGCTTAAGTTGACTACAAAATAGGGATTAAACTTTTGGGCCACAGAAGTTTTGGATGGAGCTGATATTTGTGTTTTCTCTTCTTCCAGGTATATGTAACTTCATAAATAGGTTGGATGGCAAATAAATATTACATTGGGCCCTTAGAAAAGTTTCAACGGTGAGAATCATTATTACTGCTGCTTCATGTGGTGTGATCCTCTCCAGCCTTGGATCTTCGGCACTTTTAAATTGCATCTTAAAATGATATGAAAAAATGAATGGACGGTGTGGATAAGACCCATACATCACGGTGGCCACTCAAAGCCCCTCCTGCCCGTTCCCAGCTGGAGACGGGCGGGGGTAGGAGTTGACGCAATCCCCGTCGGGCGGTTCCGCTTTACACATCACCCATGGTACACGTGTGAAAGATCCAGGCCAACCATCATGACAAGCCTGACGCAAACATAAACTTGCCCATAAATCATGCCAACCCACTCATCAGCTGGACCACACACCCCTGAGGAAAGTAAACCTTTAGAAACAAAGCCTTTATTGAGTAAACACGTGGCCCAATCGACGACTCGACCAGCCTGGATTGCCCATCTAATACACGGCCCGGATCTCCCACACGTGCTACTTTGGCAAGTCTTGCTTCTATCCTCCCACATTGCTCTATTATTTCTCTTCCAAAACACACAATATTAGAATATCTACACGTCTTAGCTCTTAAACAAATATACATATACGTGTATGCATGCACGTTTGGCCACTTATTACAATTTAAAAGAATAGCATTTTTTATTTTTCATTTCATTCATTGAATACAAAAGAAGCTTACATGAAATAAAACAGATAACAACACGTTTCCAGCACTTGCAATTAGTGGGTCAACACCATAATCGTGCCATCATAACCAGGAAGCTAATACACATTCCTGGGGTCTAATCCAACGGCCAAGAATCACCCATTTTTAAGAAGTTTAGCAGATAAGCTGGCCACTGGTTCTGGGGAAAGGAATGGCGTCTCGAATGTCATGAAGGCCGGCCGTGAACATGACCATGTGATCGAATCCGAAGCTGAATCCAGAACTTCCTGCACTCCCATGTCTTCGAAGATCTAAGTACCATTCGTACTGATCTTGCTTCAAACCACATTCGACAATCCTGCAACCATTTGTGTTGTGGGCATTGTATCAGTGCACATATGTGGATGATCAAAGGGAGCACACATAGAGTGGGACATCGGAGAGACATGGCGATCATGGTAAAATGATATCAGTGTGTGACGCAGGGAAGGACGTGATGAGGTCGATCACTGTCTTTGTTGGGGATAACTACACTGAATCTATGGAGCTCTCTGGATTTCTCAGAGAGTTTCCTCGAATGCACCAGGGATAAAATAAAAATAATTTCTAATAAAATTGAAAATAACTTTACAATCATTTAAATAGTGAACTCAAACCTAAGATCAAGTTTTAGATTCAAACTCTAATCAAATTCCCTAAAAACTTGACTTACTATAAATAGTAAACTTATTAATGGTTTTCAGCCAAAAATAGCAAGTGTCCAATTTGGCTTAACCATGTTATTCTCCTAATCTTTATAAGCCTTTTTCATGTGGGCATGACTCCTACATCTCAAAGTATCAAAAGTTATGATCAAACTAAAACTTACTATTTATAATAAAAATGAAAATAAAATGTACTTCCAACCGTTGATCTAATGGAATTTCGCAAATCCTGAGTGGGCAACCAGGCATAGTAGAGTTGGTTGGCTAAAGTAGCTTTTCCTACCTAAAAATAATTTATGATATGTTGAAAAACTCATTCCAGTTTGCGAGATACAACTGTTTTAAGGTCCTGGGAGTCATGATCACTTCCACCTCTGATCGGGCCTTCTTTGGTCCATCTTGGCCATGAAAGTGTCTGCGACCCGCTCTACATCACAGTGTCATACAACGCCAGTACTGAGAGATTGCAAAACACGATCGGTTTTTCAGTTTTCGCAAGTGGGGTCCATTATGTTGTTCAAAAGGTTGATGTGATGGGACCCACCAAGGTGGACCATGTGCAGAAAACACCCCAAATGGAAGCTGGGCTGTCGCAATGATACGTTCTACCCATGATCTTGGTGAACGGTACATGGGTTTTTAATTCTGATAAATGGGACCTATTAGGTCCCACCATTTATTGACCATGCCCCAAAAAATCTCCCAGATTGCAAAATCCCAACAGCCCCATCTTGGGAGGATTTTTTTTTTCCCAGCTGAATGTGGACTGCAATGTATTTCTTTTATTGAGAGGTTAAGGATCATCTCATCAAGGAAGTTTTTAGGGCATGGTCCATCCAGGGTGGGAAGCAACCTATAGTGTTGTATTGAATTGTAGTTAGAAGAAAGTATACAATATACAGGGCCCACATCAAATTCTGTGATATGTGCGCTGCGTGAATGGTGGGCCACCTGTAGAAGAAGTTCCCAAATGGACGGTCATGATGGATTTTCTCATTGAATGTCGACCATTCCCATGTTATTTCTAACCATCAGGATTCCAATTAGTGAGAATTTTTGCCATGTGAACCGTCCACACAAGGACTGACCCCAGCGACAGTCTGGATGACCACCTACACAGCTAGTTTTGACAGTATGATGTTATGACATGCAGCCCGTTCATCATTCAACTCCTTATTTATAGACAAAAAGATTTAAAGATTAATGGCGACATTACCATCTACTGATCACATCGAGACGTTCTTCCCTTTGGCTTCCTTTAATCAAAGTCCCAACCTACATATCAAATCCAAACCACTCAATAAGTACCTTCGAAAGATCGTCGGTAATACAGCCATTGAACATTCCATCTCCAATCAGAAAATGATTTGCACTGAATTAATTTTCAGACATTGATATCCAAATTAACAACATTTTAAGAAAAAAAAAAATGAAGTGTTAACATTAGAGCTTTACGTGAACTGAGTTAGCTCGGTTAACTCTCTCGACTAGACTCGGGAAAGCTCGACTCTACTAGTTGGCTTGAAATTGGGTTCGAGCCGAGTCGAGATGATTTTTTGAGTTCAAAAAATTTCGAGCCAAGTCCAAGCTAGACCGAACATCACTCAACTCAGCTCAAAACTTAACTCGAACTTGACTCATCTCGAATCGAGACTTGGACCTAGTTCACTTAATATACATATTTTGTTTGTATTTATATTTTTAAATAAATTATATATATATATATATATATATATATATATATATATATATTAAAAACTCTAAAACCTATATTCGAACTCAGCTCATAAGCTTGAACTTGAACTCAGCTCATAGGCTCTAACTTGGACTCAGCTCGAAAGATCTAGCTCAAGCTTGGCTCGAACTTGGCTCAGTTGGCCCAAGCTGCTGACCATGCTGCGCCGAGCCGGCCAGTAAGGCTTGAGGAATGAGCCGAGCTGAGCCGAGCCGAGATGGGTCAAGCTCGACTCGGTTCAGCTCATGTACAGCTCTAGTTGACACAATGCCATGCAAATAGACTTAAGATATATTAGTTTTCAGAAACTCCATTTCCACATGATGGATTTTTCGAAAACTAATTTCTAGACTGTCATCCAAACAGGTAGGCCTAACCATTTAAGTGAAACAACTAGAACTTACCTTCGGGACGACAATGTCCATAGTAGCAACTGTTGTCCCATCATCATTAAGGCGCGCATAAAATGGCCTAACTTCCTTCGGATGATCATATATAATGACTGGCTTTTTGTAGGCCTCATCAGCCAAATATCTTCCAACATCACAAACAATGTGTAAATATCGAAACTGCATTCAATTTCCACAATTTTGAAAAATAAAAAATAAAAATTGGTAGATAGAATAAGTAAATATCACATACCTCTCATGTTCTTCAGCTAGATTGATACCCCACTTGGCTTTTGTTACAAATTCCTTATTTGTGACCTGGTCGACCGATCGCATAGATACAAAGAGATTAATTCGAGTTCAATGTGAAATAAATAAATATCAAGGCCATTGATCAGGGTCCAAAAGAAGAGGAGAGAAGTGTAGTGTTCTTCCTGAATGTAGGATTTTTCTTGTATTTTCTGTGTTTTTTCCCCCCAGTGTATTGCAATGGGGTTGCTAATCCCCTTTTATAGAATCCAATCCACATTCCTAATGGTTGGATCTTTAATACTCCAAAGAGAAATACCCCCTCATGCTTTCAAAATGTTAATCCACATTAACCTGCTATTTGAATGATTGAAAATGGATTTTTCAATATAAATATCTTGATTAGCAGATAATTGTGATGATTACCCAGGTCTCCGCCATGAATGGTCAGGATCAAGAGGGCCTCATGTCCATTGATCCAACAGAACAGACATTAAAGTGACAAAATCCACTCTTTTGGAGTGGTTTCTTTTGAGTAATTACCTCATTCAAAAGCTCGACTGCTTTTGTGTAGGTGATCCGCTCGAATGAGCTTGATGTGATGGATCCAAGGCGATCGATGCTGGCCTTGTCTATTCTCTTTGAGAAAAGTTGCAAATCATCTGAACAATTTTCTAAAATCTGTTGACAGAGGAACTTCAAGTAGTCTTCCGCGCAGTTCATGAGGTCCTGATGTAAAAAAATACCAAAAAAATGTTGGATTTATACATTGTGAAACAGAAAATGTAAGAAGTTGATAAGAAGAGAAGAATTCACATGCGTTCTGCTTTCCTAAAAAATGATAAGATGGAGATTTTTGTTAATGGATGAATGCAATGACGATTCCCATGTTGTCGAATTGCTATGCAGTTTCTAATTCACCATACATGTGACAAACATGTGTGATGATCATGACTGAACATGAGTGGGCCAAAATTTGCAGTGATCGGTCAGATTCGATGCTGGTTTTATGAACATTTCCTGTTTAATGTGGACCAGTGTTCTGTTTTGAGAAGATCGCTTATTTTTCATGCTGCTGATCAGATAACTACCACAGACCAATCCCTGTGATTTTTATGGCATGGACAGTTATGTGCTGTACTACAAAATCAACGGTCCTGATCACCCTAGATGAGTGTGACATGTACAATAGATATTTTATATAATTTGTGTCATTGAACTCCATGACTTGCAGCTGCCTAGTAGCATTCATCTGAGAGATTTATCCCTAGAGTCTTGATGACAAATCACAAAACTGGGTAGAAGAATTGCAGTTAGTGAGGATGTTGGATTGTTCTTGTAAAGACTGTATACTATATTTCTATAAATTGAGATCTCAGTTATAGATTTTTTTTTTTCAGCAAATGGCTTCATTTTCAAAATTTCCAACTGGGGTATTTGAAATATTGGCATTCTATTCAGAACTGAATGAAAATTAAGGAGCTCTTATACAACATGCATTGTTCATCCAAACGGCTCTTATTCTATTCAAAATCAATGTAAGCAATTCAAGCAATGAAAAAAAAAAAGAGAGTCTGATCCAAGTTGAATAGCATGAGTACGAGCTATAATGAAACTGTTTTTCTGATTGAAGGTTTTTCCTAACATGGTGGACACATTTTCCCTAAGACAACTCTACAGGAAGTGTAAATGCTTTCAAAAGACAAGATGCCTAGTGTATAATCTTACGCAACCCAGCAGCAATGGGCATCAGCTTTTTCTCTCTGATGGGTTTTTGTGGATTTTTTTTTTCTTAAATTATATATGCGACATCAAGTTCGTGGAAGATAAGAACATCAAGGAAAATTTTCTTGAAAGAAGGGAATGTAGTGGGTATGAGGTGATGTGAAAATTTCCAATCTTCTCAAAAAAATCCACTAGGAGATTTCAAGCACACCGCTTTCTTAAGTTACCGAGGTCCCGGGCACCTAAATATAGGTATAGTACCTGCGTTGTCAGCATCATTTTCACCAAAGCGTTGTCCCAGCTATTCGGGGTTGGCTTTTCAAGTCTTGTTTCTCCTGTAAGTTCTAAGACCTTATCCTCCCTTCTCACCACTTCAATCCAAGTCCTTTGGGTCTTCCTCTCATATGTAAACCCATGTCTAAAACATACTGATTTTTGGTACATGTTCTTCAAGGACCTCATGTTCCCGTCCTACCCGATGTGAACACCTAAAAACTATTACAACATCCTTTAGGCCCTTTTTGGTAGAATGCCTAAAAGTTGAGTTATCTTATTTTAGTTAACAGTAATTATGTATTACATATCTACGGTTAACATGAACTCATTATGTATTAGAGATCTAGATCTCCGATACATAATTTCCGTTAATTAAATGAGATGAATTCATCTTTAGGCATCTACCAAACATGGCCCTAGACTTGAGCAATATGCAAGATTGTTGTAATTTCTTCATTTTTCTGTTTCTCATAGATGCCACGATCGAACGCAGAACCTCAAGGTTGTCACACCTTCCAGCTACATTGTCAGCTTGAAATGCATGTTCATTGAGATATTGATATAGATGTGAACACGAACATGAGAGCAAAGATACAATTGTATGTTTCCCAAAACTCTAGGCAACTTGGATATGGAGATGTTTGTTGATGTTGCCAAACACCAAAATTTAAAATCCAGGTTCATCAACACATTCATACAGATATTGAATATAATATAGTTTTATATTTTACTAATACATTGCTATTAATTATATGGAAAATGACCCGATGCTGTTATCTAGTACCAGTATCGGTGTCATATCATGTCAATACAGGTAAGTATCTGGGTTTCGCAGCTTGAATAAATCTGAGAAACTATAAGGAACATATACTAAGAATCCTAAAATGAGTTTCTTAAACATACCTCCAAATCTGCAAAGACCATGTCAATCTCGACCATCCATGACTCCGCCAAATGCTTCAAGGAATGAGACTTTTCAGCTCGGAAAGTCGGCCCAAATGTGTAAACGCTACCAAGGGCGCATGCATAGCACTCGAGGTGAAGCTGAGAGGAAGCTGTTAAGTACACTTGGCGAGAGAAGAAATCTTCAGAGAAGTCCACCTTTCCAACCTGGAAAGAAGTTCCAGGGCTTGATTTTTCTCGTGCTTCCATCTGCAATGCTAGCTCGTTGGTTTTTTGTAGATCCCAGAGGGCAGCCAGCAGTGCTTCCTTGTCACTATTGCTCCTCTGCAGCTCCTGGACTCTGTTGCTTTTCTCCTTAATTGCTGCTCTAACAACTTCAATGTTGATTGCCCCAGGATCATTCATAACATTCGAGTCCTCTATCTTCTCTGCTTTATTGAAAAGAGTTGTAGCCTGAAACATATCGCTTCTATCCATCAAGTCGGTTGAAGTGATAACAGGCATATGCACATGAAGGAACCCATTGTTTTGGAAGAATGTATGAGTTCCATGACTTAAGGCATTGCGGATTCGAGTAACAGATGCTACCTGCAAGATGGGAAAAACAGAAATCAAAAGAGCAATGGTAGTATCATTTTCCTCCAAAACAAGAAGAAGACCACATATCGAATAACAGAATTACATGCATTTACTGAGACTCAGTGGGTTAACCAGGTGGGTCCAAAAAGATTTTTTTAAAAAAAAATATTTTTTATACTATAAAATAAATCAATTAATCTCTCTCAAAATTACAAATCTTCCTCTGAAGACTGGCCAGACCCATTTTGACTCGGCCTGGGCAACCGAGTCATACTTTGACTAGGGAAACCAAACCTGAGTCCTGTGTATCCCAGTTCTCCCAACCTAGTGACCAGGCCAGGTTGGCCTGCCCGCATGGGTTGGCTTGCCTGGTTTGTAAACTATGGGTTAAATATGTTGATCGATGTCTTCAAATCTGAAAATCAACAATCTATCGATGACAACTCGATGCCATCGAGCAGATTTCCATGCCATTGAAGGCTGCTCGATGCCATTGGAAAAATCCAAAAAAACCCATATTTTATCGTTGGAAAGTGTTTAGTTTGATGACATCGAAGATGTTCAATGCCATCGACAGTCTATCAATTCCATCGAACTGTCATCGTATCCTATTTCAATTGTGATTCTCATAGAGGCTATATATATGAGTGTAATCGGGAATAGGGTGTATCTCAAAGCATTTTAATTTGTTCCAAAGAGTTTCAAGAGCTTGTAAGGGAGATTTGAGGCTTGTTCGAATTGGGTAATCTCTATCTCTTGTAATTTCGTCTTTCATAGTGCATAACCGTCGCTTTGTGCCATGGTTTTTTTCCCATAAGGGTTTTTTCATGTTAAATTTAGAGTGTTTGTGATTGGACTTGATTGCACAATTGGAATACTTTGCTTGATTCATCTCTGCGTGCTTCCGCAGTTCCCCAACAAAATTGTTATGATTCTCAATAACCCCACAGACAGGGAAAGCAGATGGTGAAACAACAAAGCTGCAATCAAAAGTGCAATTTACCACAGTTGTTCTGGGACGAAGGTGTGGATAACTCCTTAGAATTTCCAAAGGTAATCTTCGCTTTGCCAACGGGTACTTTGCGAGATCAACAGTCCCAACATGGAGGATTTTCTCCACTTTGAGCTCTATAACTTGCTTTCCCGCTACAGATGGCTGCCTTATCACACCTTCTGCTAAAATACAAGTCCCGATCGGGCTAATTTTGCTGATCGGAGCTTCAGATGAATGCACCACCACCTGCAAGTGGATATCAAAAACCAGTTTAACATAATAAATAAAAATGAAGGAATTAAGCAGAACTTGGAAACATGTAAAGATATTTGCTTAGACTACAAGCATGTATGCATACTGTTGCTAAAAGACAATTGGGTGTTCCTGAATATGCATTTCTTATTGCATCCATGTAAATAGCCCCAGCATACATCTCTGGAGGAAAGATATTTTCAGACCCCGTGGGGGCGTTAGTGGGGCCCACCTTCACAACATCAGCCATTCTGATTGCAGACATCTGGGTCCCACTGGATGGTGCAAGCAAAAGGAACTCGATTGATTGGACCATACCACGTCATTCCCCATGTCCAGTATGATGCCCAAAATATCTGCATTGGGGCCCACCTTCTGGTGATCCAGACCATTTATCTGATGACCTTTCTGTGGATGAGTGATGTTCCCGCATCCCAAGTTCTCAGCTCTTCGAGCTTCGAACTAAAAGAAATCATAGCCAGTGCTTCAAATGCAGCAGGAGAAGTTCCCCGACAGAACAGCTGCAATAAGAAGCAAAGCAACAGAATAGCTGCCATTTTTCAATGGCAGAGATTTTTGGTCGAGACCCATCAGGGGTGGGGCCCCATCAGATGACAATCTTAATCAATTAAAGGTGGTCCCCACCTGTATAAAATGCTTATCCAATTTTTTCTGTTTTTTCTTCTCTATAAAAACATATCTACTACACTACACAAAGAATACGAGCAATCGAACATATACACACCTGAAGGCTTGAAATGCAGGAACCATCATTCAATAGCAAATAAGTGACAGTGGGCACATTTTTCACCGGAATGTTGATATCCGTTGGCTTTCCATGTGGGCGGACCCTATCTCCGATGAATACCCTTACAATCGACTGCAAGAAATGTGGAATCCGGGACTCTATGATTTCTGAACAAGTCATATCTTCTGCCACTGTCACGGTCCGTCCTGCTGCCCCTGCGGGAATATTCCCTCCTGTCTCTTTTGAGGACTTGACCCATCCGCCGATAATGATTCTCTCGCCAACCAATCCCAGCCCTCTATCAGAGCGGCCCAAGATGGTTTTCAAGAGGACCCGTTTCGAGTACTTGGATTGATCTATGAGGTGTTCTTTGGGGTGTTTGGCAACAACAGCGGCTTCTTCTGATGCCATATCTAAAAAAGTAATGTGTATATGAGAAAGAGAGAGAATAAGAGAGATAGAGAGAGAGGTGGAGAGATATAGGGAGAGTGATTTGCGTTGGACCTTCTTATAGAGATAGAGATGAAAGGAAGGATGCTTTGCTTGATGATGAGAGGTGGTGTGTTGGAGAAGGAAAGGGATTTCTCTGATTTCAGCCATCTCAGGAGAGAGAGAGAGAGAGAGAGAGAGAGAGAGAGAGAGAGAGAGAGGAAGGAAAGGAGTTGGGATTTTGGAAGTCTTCTCTTGTTTTCAACTTGGGAAATTCGCGGGAGTCGAAACCGACTTTTCAAAAATCAGTTGGAAGAGTTTGGAGGAAGTGGTAACGGCCAAACGAGTGCTTGGGAAAGGAATAAACGGTAAGGATATGATACAATCATACCTATCATAATATCATGGATCTCATCCCTTCCAGCATCCACGTGGAAGAGAAAACAGCAGATCTGGACTGTACAGTTAGTGGAAATTTCTATGGATGGCCCATAGTTAAAAATTCATTCGAAAGAGATAGTCCGGTTTATTGGATTGGTGATCTTTGAATGGACGGAAAAAGGTGAAAACAGTGAAATGGCTAGGGTTACTTATCCCAGTTGGAATGTCTATCCAACGTCTCTCTACCATTCGTGAGGGTTATATTAGATTTTTAACAGGTTGATTTCCTATCCCCACACGCACGCCGCACAAGTACCAACCCCGCTCGTGTGTGGGTCATCCGACCTCTTAAAAAAGTGGACCCAAATGAAGAAGAGTGGACGCAAAGATTACGGACGCGGTTTGGCTACTGACGCTGCCATCAGCCAGGTGGCTAGTGGTCGGTGCTATGTGGACCCAACCATGATGTGTGTGTTTTATCCACGCCGTCCATCTATTTTTAAAGATAATTTTATAGGTTCATCCCAAAAATGAGACAGATCTAAATCTCAACTTGACCACACCATGGGAAAACAATAGTGATTGAATTTTCACCATTAAAAACGTCCTAGAGCTCACTGTAATGGTTATTTGACATCTAACCTGTTGATTAGGCTATACAGACTTGTATGAAGGGAAAAAAATATATATCAGCTTGATCCAAAACTTTCGTGGCACCCAAGAAGTTTTTAATGGTGGCCGTTCAATCAACACTGTGTGGTCCACTTGAGATTTGGATCAACCTAATATTTAGGTCACACTATAAAATGATCTGGAAGAATGGGTGGACGGCATGGATTAAGCACATACATCATGGTGGGTCCACATAGCACCCACCATTAGCCATTGGCTAGTTTTGTGGGCCCACCATGATGTATGTGTTTCATCTATGCGGATCATCCGTTTTACCCATCATTTTAGCCCAAAAAAACAAAAATGAGAGGGATATAAATCCCAGGTGGACCACACCACAGGAAAACAACAGTGATTGAATATCCACCATTAAAATCCTCCAAAGGCCCACTGTACTATTTATTTGACATCCAATCTGTTGATTAGGTCATACAGACCTAGATTAAGGTAAAAAACAAAGATCAGCTTCATCCAAACTTTATAGCCTCAAAAAGTTTTTAATGGTCTACTCTCAATCAACACTATTTCCTGTAATGTGGTCCACTTGAAATTGGGATATATCTTATTTTTGGTCTCATATGATAAAATGACCTAGAAAAATAGATGTACATCATGGATGAAACACATACATCATGGTAGGGCTCACAGAGCACCCACCACCAGCCATGGCTGGTGGGAGGGGGAGTAGCCAAACCGTTTCCGAAATGGGCACATTGAAAAGAATTTCCAATGGTCCATACTTATCTTAAGCTTGTAGCCCACATGATGAGTTGACCAGATTTATTTTTGTGCCAGATTGTCTTCACCACGAGGCCCATCTTCTGCACGGCTGAGATGTTTCACACATGATCCATGTGGGGCTCGTGCCCTAAAATAATTTATAAAGAAATAAAAAGTTAAACCCCACATTTTAAGAAGAGAAATTTCCAACTGTACGAACAATATATGGCCCATTTCCGAGATGAAGACCACCCCATTTTACTTTCCCCAAATACTCCCTATGTGTACGGACGCCTTCCCCAAGGTCGAAAATGCCCCTGCTTTTTCCTTCAAGCGGATCGGGCGCTGCTCGAAGAGCGCCGACGCTCATCGAACTCCGAGTTATACGAACGGTTCAAAAGATATCAACGTTAAATGGGCCCAACAGTTATGTATTTATTCTATCCACAACGTTCATCCATATTTCGAGATCATTTCTGAGCATTATCCCGAAAAAGATAATCATATCCAAAGATCAACTGGACCACACCACAAAGAGCAGCAGAAAATTGATTTTCACTGTTGAAACTTTTGTAGGGCCCACCATAACATTTATTTTCCATCCAATCTATTCATGGGGTCACAAAGACCTGGATGAATAGGAAAAATAAATTTCGTGATGATCTAAAACTTCTGTGATCTCAGAAAGGGTTTCAACAGTAGACATTCAAAGCAGAATGATAAAAACATTTGCTACAGTCAGACCTATGGCTACGGATTATAACCGTAGCTATAGATATCATAATTCGTAGCAAAAGTGTTCACCTAGGGTGGGCACGCCGAACTGGCGCTTCCCGCGCCACTTGCTGACCTGTCTGGCGTGGCCGCGCCCATAGGATGGTCCCTATGGCTACGGATAATAACCGTAGCTAAAATCCGTAGTAATAGGTATTTTATTTTTTTATTTTTTTATTTTTTTTTGTACATGAAGAGCTTTATCCTACTTATAATTTTCTCTAACACATTTATATAAATATGTATATATAAGCATATAAAAAAATTTTCTTTTTCTTTTCCATTTCTTTCTTTATTCATTTAATAAGAATATCTTCTAAACTAAAATTAGTTACTTGATGTCCCTTATATGATTTTGGGGTAGGAGAAGCTACTTTAACCAACCAATCTAGTTATTTTTCAACATTTCATCAGCTCAATGATCAAAAATTCATTTCATTCACTTAGTGGTCAATTTTGTTCATTTCATTTACATGCATTTTATGGTCATTTCGCTTCAATTCATGATCACTTCCATGCATTTCACGGTCATCCGAAACATTTTCGTGTTGATTTACGGTCATTTCGAGGTATTTCGCGGTCAATTCCCTTCACTTCACGGTCATCTGCAAGCATTTTGCGGCCAATTCGCTTCAAACCATGATCATTCCCATGCACTTCACGGTTGTCCGAAACAATTCCATATTGATTCACGGTCATTAAGAGGCATTTCACAATCAAACTCCTTCACTTCACGGTCATTTGCATGCATTTCGCGGTCAATTCGGTTCAAACCATGATCATTCTCATGCATTTCACCGTCATCCGAAACAATTCCGTGTTGATTCATGGTCATTTCGAGGCATTTCACATCAAACTCTTCACTTCACGGTCATTTGCATGCATTCCATGGTCAATTCGCTTCAAACCATGATCATTCTCATGCATTTCACCGTCGTCTGAAATAATTTCGTGTTGATTCACGGTCATTTTGAGGCATTTCACAGTTGAACTCCATCACCTCATGGTCATTTGCATGCATTTCGCGGTCAATTCGCTTCAAACCATGATCATTCCCATGCATTTCACGGTCATCCGAAACAATTCCGTGTTGATTCACGGTCATTTCGAGGCATTTCACAGTCAAATTCCTTCACTTCATAGTCATTTTCTTGCATTTCGCGGTCACTTTGCTTCAAACCATGATCATTCCCATGCATTTCACGGTCGTCTGAAACAATTTCGTGTTGATTCACAGTCATTTCGAGGCATTTCACAGTCAAACTCCTTCACTTCATAGTCATTTGCATGCATTTTGCGGTCAATTCACTTCAAACGATGATCATTCCCATGCATTTCACGGTCATCCGAAACAATTTCGTGTTGATTCACGGTCATTTCGAGGCATTTCACAGTTAAACTCCTTCACTTGACGGTCATTTTCATGCATTTCGCGGTCAATTTGCTTTAAACCATGATCATTCCAATGCATTTCACGGTCGTCCGAAACATTTTCATGTTGATTCACGGTCATTTCGAGGCATTTCACAGTCAAACTCCTTCACTTGACGGTCATTTGCATGCATTTTGCGGTCAATTCGCTTCAAACCATGATCATTCCCATGCATTTCACCGTCGTCCGAAACAATTTCGTGTTGATGCACGGTCATTTCGAGGCATTTCACAGTCAAACTCCTTCACTTCATGATCATTTGCATGCATTTTGCGATCAATTCGCTTCAAACCATGATCATTCCCATGCATTTCACCGTCGTCCGAAACAATTCCTTGTTGATTCACGGTCATTTCGAGGCATTTCACAGTCAAACTCCTTCACTTCACGGTCATTTGCATGCATTTCGCGGTCAATTCGCTTCAAACCATGATCATTCCCATGCATTTCACCATCGTCCGAAACAATTCCGTGTTGATTCACGGTCATTTCGAGGCATTTCACAGTCAAACTTATTCACTTCATGGTCATTTGCATTCATTTCGCGATCAATTCGCTTCAAACCATGATCATTCTCATACATTTCACGGTTGTCCGAAACAATTCCGTGTTGATTCACGATCATTTCGAGGCATTTCACAGTCAAACTCCTTCACTTCACGGTTATTTGCATGCATTTTGCGGTCAATTCGCTTCAAACCATGATCACTCCCATGCATTTCACCGTCGTCCGAAACAATTCCGTGTTGATTCACGGTCATTTCGTGGCATTTCACAGTCAAACTCCTTCACTTCACGGTCATTTGCATGCATTTTGCGGTCAATTCGCTTCAAACCATGATCATTACCATGCATTTCACGGTTGTCCAAAACAATTCCGTGTTGATTCACGGTCATTTCGAGGCATTTCACAGTCAAACTCCTTCACTTCAGGGTCATTTGCATGCATTTCGCGGTCAATTCGCTTCAAACCATAATCATTCCCATGCATTTCACCGTCGTTCGAAACAATTCTGTGTTGATTAATGGTCATTTCGAGGCATTTCACAGTCAAACTCTTTCACTTCACGGTTTAGGTTATAGGTTTTGGGATTTGATAATGGGTTCAGGTTTAGGTTATAGGTTTTGGTTTAGGTTATAGGTTATAGGTTTAGGTTAAGGTTTAGGTTTAGGGTTTTGGGATTTGAGAATGGGTTCAGGTTTAAGTTATAGGTTTTGGTTTTGGTTTAGGTTATAGGTTATAGGTTTAAGTTAAGGTTTTGGTTTAGGTTTAAGTTATAGGTTTTGGGATTTGAGAATGGGTTCGGGTTTAGGTTATAGGTTTTGGTTCTGGTCTAGGTTAAAGGTTTTAGTTTAGGTTAAAGTTTAAGTTTTGGTTATAAGTTTTGGTATAGGTTATAGGTTTTGGGATTTGAGAATAGGTTCCAGTTTAGGTTATAGGTTTTGGTTTTGAGAATGGGTTCGGGTTTAGGCTATAGGTTTTGGTTTTAGTTTAGGTTATGGGTTTTGGTTTAGGTTATTGGTTTTGGGATTTGAGAATAGGTTCGGGTTTATGTTATAGGTTTTGGTTTTGAGAATGGGTTCAAGGTTAGGCTATAGGCTTTGGTTTTAGTTTAGGTTATAGGTTTTGGGATTTGAGAATGGGTTCAGGTTTAGGCTATAGGCTTTGGTTTTAGTTTAGGTTATAGGTTTTGGGATTTGAGAATGGGTTCGGGTTTAGGCTATAGGTTTTGGTTTTAGTTTAGGTTAAAGGTTTTGGTATTTGAGAATGGGTTCGGGTTTAGGTTATAGGTTTTGGTTCTGGTTTAGGTTAAAGGTTTTGGTTTAGGTTAAGGTTTAAGCTTAGGTTATAGGTTTTGGTTTAGGTTATAGGTTTTGGGATTTGAGAATAGGTTCGGGTTTAGGTTATAGGTTTTGGTTTTGAGAATGGGTTCAGGTTTAGGCTATAGGTTTTGATTTTGGTTTTAGTTTAGATTATAGGTTTTGGTTTAGGTTATAGGTTTTGGGATTTGAGAATAGGTTCGGGTTTAGGTTATAGGTTTTAGTTTTGAGAATGGGTTTGGGTTTAGGCTATAGGTTTTGGTTTTAGTTTAGGTTATAGGTTTTGGTTTAGGTTATAGGTTTTAGGATTTGAGAATAGGTTCGTGTTTAAGTTTTAGGTTTTGGTTTTGAGAATGGGTTCGGGTTTAGGCTATAGGTTTTGGTTTTAGTTTAGGTTATAGGTTTTGGTTTAAGTTATAGTTTTTAGGATTTGAGACCAAAACCTATAGCCTAAACCCGAACCCATTCTCAAAACCAAAACCTATAACCTAAACCCGAACCTATTCTCAAATCCCAAAACCTATAACCTAAAACAAAACATATAACCTAAACTAAAACCAAAACCTATAGTCTAAACCCGAACCCATTCTCAAAACCAAAACCTATAACCTAAACCTGAACTTATTCTCAAATTCCAAAACCTATAACCTAAACCAAAACCTATAACCTAAACTTAAACCTTAAACTAAACCAAAACCTTTAACCTAGACCAGAACCAAAACCAATAACCTAAACTCAAACCCATTCTCAAATCCCAAAACCTATAACCTAAACATAAACCTATAACCTAAACTAAAACCAAAACCTATAGCCTAAACCCGAACCCATTCTCAAAACCAAAACCTATAACCTAAACCCGAGCCTATTCTCAAATCCCAAAACCTATAACCTAAACCAAAACCTATAACATAAACTTAAACCTTAACCTAAACCAAAACCTTTAACCTAGACCAGAACCAAAACCTATAACCTAAACCCAAAACCATTCTCAAATCTCAAAACCTATAACCTAAACCTAAACCAAAACCTTAACTTAAACCTATATCCTATAACCTAAACCAAAACCAAAACCTATAACTTAAACCCGAACCCATTCTCAAATCCCAAAACCCTAAACCTAAACCTATAACCTATAACCCAAACCAAAACCTATAACTTAAACCCGAACCCATTCTCAAATCCGAAAACCTTTAACCTAAACAAAAACAAAAACCTATAGCCTAAACCCGACCCCATTCTCAAATCCCAAAACCTATAACCTAAACTAAAACCAAAGCCTATAGCCTAAACCTGAACCCATTCTCAAATCTCAAAACCTATAACCTAAACTAAAACCAAAGCCTATAGCCTAAACCTGAACCCATTCTCAAAACCAAAACTTATAACCTAAACCCGAACCTATTTTCAAATCCCAAAACCAATAACCTAAACCAAAACCTATAACCTAAACTAAAACCAAAACCTATAGCCTAAACCCGAACCCATTCTCAAAACCAAAACCTATAACCTAAACAGGAACCTATTCTCAAATCCCAAAACCTATAACCTATACCAAAACTTATAACCAAAACTTAAACCTTAACCTAAACCAAAACCTTTAACCTAGACCAGAACCAAAACCTATGACCTAAATCCGAACCCATTCTCAAATCCCAAAACCTATAACCTAAACTTAAACCAAAACCTTAACTTAAACCTATAACCTATAACCTAAACCAAAACCAAAGCCTATAACTTAAACCTGAACCCATTCTCAAATCCCAAAACCCTAAACCTAAACCTTAACCTAAACCTATAACCTATAACCTAAACCAAAACCTATAACCTAAACCCGAACCCATTATCAAATCCCAAAACCTATAACCTAAACCGTGAAGTGAAGGAGTTTGACTGTGAAATGCCTCGAAATGACCGTGAATCAACACGGAATTGTTTCGGACGACGATGAAATGCATGAGAATGATTATGGTTTGAAGCGAATTGACCGCAAAATGCATGCAAATGACTATGAAGTGAAGGAGTTTGACTATGAAATGCCTCGAAATGACCGTGAATCAACATGGAATTGTTTTGGACAACTGTGAAATGCATGGGAATGATCATGGTTTGAAGCAAATTGACCGCAAAATGCATGCAAATGACCGTGAAGTGAAGGAGTTTGACTGTGAAATGCCTCGAAATGACCGTGAATCAACACGGAATTGTTTCGGACGACGGTGAAATGCATGGGAATGATCATGGTTAGAAGCGAATTGACCACAAAATGCATGCAAATGACCATCAAGTGAAGGAGTTTGACTGTGAAATGCCTCGAAATGATCGTGAATCAACACGGAATTGTTTCGGACAACCGTGAAATGCATGGGAATGATCATGGTTTGAAGCGAATTGACCGCAAAATGCATGCAAATGACCGTCAAGTGAAGGAGTTTGACTGTGAAATGCCTCGAAATGATCGTGAATCAACACAGAATTGTTTCGGACGACGATGAAATGCATGAGAATGATTATGGTTTGAAGCGAATTGACCACAAAATGCATGCAAATGACTGTGAAGTGAAGGAGTTTGACTGTGAAATGCCTCGAAATGACCGTGAATCAACACAGAATTGTTTCAGACGATCGTGAAATGCATGGGAATGATCATGGTTTGTAGTGAATTGACCGCAAAATGCATGCAAATGACCATGAAGGAGTTTGACTGTGAAATGCCTCGAAATGGCTGTGAATCAACACGTAATTATTTCGGACGACGGTGAAATGCATGAGAATTATCATGGTTTGAAGCAAATTGACAGCGAAATGCATGCAAATGACCGTGAAGTGAAGAGTTTGACTGTGAAATGCCTCGAAATGACCGTGAATCAACATGGAATTGTTTCGGATAACGGTGAAATGCATGGGAATGATTATGGTTTGAAGCAAATTGACCGCGAAATGCATGCAAATGACCGTGAAGTGAAGGATTTTGACTGTGAAATGCCTCTTAATGACAGTGAATCAACACGGAATTGTTTTGGATGACCGTGAAGTGCATGAGAATGATCATGGTTTGAAGCGAATTGACCGCAAAATGCTTACAAATGACCGCAAAATGCCTCGAAATGACCGTAAATCAACCCAAAAATGTTTCGGATGACCGTGAAATGCATGGAAGTGATCATGAATTGAAGCGAAATGACCGTGAAATGCATGTAAATGAAATGATCAAAATTGACCGCTAGTGAATGAAATGGATTTTTGATCATCGAGCTGATGAAATCTTGAAAAATAACCAGATTGGTTGGTTAAAGTAGTTTCTCCTACCCCAAAATCATATAAGGGACATGAAGTAACTAATTTTAGTTTAGAAGATATTCTTGTTAAATGAATAAAGAAAGAAATGGAAAAAAAAAAAGAAAAAAATTTTATATGCTTATATATACATATTTATATAAATATGTGTTAGAGAAAATTATAGGTAAGAAAAAGCTCTCCATGTACAAAAAAAAAAAAAAAAAAAACCACAAAAAAAAACACCTATTGCTATGAATTTTAGCTACTGTTATTATCCATAGCCATAGGGACCACCCTATGGGCGTGGCCGCGCCGGACAGGTCAACAAGTGGCGCGGGAGGCGCCAGTTCAGCCCGCCCACCCTAAGTGAACTCTTTTGCTACGGATTATGGTATCTATGGCTATGGTTATAATCCGTAGCCATAGGTCTGACTGTAGCAAATGTTTTAATCATTCTGCTTTGAACGTTTACCATTGAAACCCTTTCAGGGGTCACGGAAGTTTTAGATCATCAGGAAATTTATTTTTCCTATTCATCCAGGTCTTTGTGACCTCATGAATAGATTGGATGATAAATAAATGTTATGGTGGGCCCTACAAAAGTTTCAACAGTGAAAATCAAGTTTTTGCTGCTTTTTGTGGTGTGGTCCAGTTGATATTTGGATATGATTTTTTTTTGGGGATAATGCTCCGAAATGATCTCGAAATATGGATGAACGTTGTGGATTGAATAAATACATAACTATGGGGCCCATGTAACATTGATCTTTGGAAATGATTTTTGGTTTTTTTTGTGATTTTTTTTTTTTTTTTTTTTTTTTGTACATGGAGAACTTTATTCTACCTATAATTTTCTCTAACAAATATTTATATAAGTATGTATATATAAGTATATAATTATTTTTTTTCCATTTCTTTCTTTATTCATTTAACAAGAATATCTTCTAAACTAAAATTAGTTACTTAATGTACCTTATATGATTTTGGGGTAGAAGAAGCTACTTTAACCAACCAACCTAGTTATCTTCCAAGATTTCATCAGCTCGATGATCGAAAATCCATTTCATTCACTTAGTGGTCAATTTCGTTCATTTCATTTGCATGCATTTCACGGTCATTTCGCTTCAATTCATGATCACTTCCATGCATTTCATGATCATTCGAAACATTTTCATGTTAATTCACGGTCATTTCGATGCATTTCATGGTCAAACTCCTTCACTTCACATTCATTTGCATGCATTTCATGGTCATTTCGCTTCAATTCATGATCACTTCCATGCATTTCATGGTCATCTGAAACATTTTCGTGTTGATTCACAGTCATTTCGAGGCATTTCACAGTCAACTCCTTCACTTCATGGTCATCTTCATGCATTTCACGGTCATTTTTCTTCAATTCATGATCACTTCCATGCAATTCACGGTCATCCGAAACAATTTCGTGTTGATTCACGGTCATTTTGAGCCATTTCACGGTCAAACTCCTTCACTTCAAGGTCATTTGCATGCATTTTGCAGTCAATTCGCTTCAATTCATGATCACTTCCATGCATTTCACGGTCATTCGAAACAATTCCGTGTTGATTCACGGTCATTTTGAGGCATTTCACGGTCAAACTCCTTCAGTTCACATTCATTTGTATGCATTTCATGGTCATTTCGCTTCAATTCATGATCACTTCCATGTATGTCATGGTCATCCGAAACATTTTCGTGTTGATTCACGGTCATTTCGAGGCATTTCACAGTCAAATTCCTTCACTTCACGGTCATTTGTATGCATTTCACGGTCATTTCACTTCAATTCATGATCACTTCCATGCAATTCATGGTCATCCGAAACAATTTCGTGTTGATTCACGGTCATTTTGAGGCATTTCGCGGTCAATTCCCTTCACTTCACGGTCATTTACAAGCATTTCACGGTCAATTCGCTTCAAATCATGATCATTCCCATGCATTTCATGGTCATCCCAAATAATTTCGTGTTGATTCACAGTCATTTCGAGGCATTTCACAGTCAAACTCCTTCACTTCACGGTCATTTGCATGCATTTCACAGTCATTTCGCTTCAATTCATGATCACTTCCATGCATTTCAAGGTCATCCGAAACATTTCTGTGTTGATTCACGGTAATTTCGAGGCATTTCACAGTCAAACTCCTTCACTTCATGGTCATTTGCATGCATTTCACGGTCATTTCGCTTCAATTCATGATCACTTCCATGCATTTCATGGTCATCTGAAACAATTCTGTGTTGATTCACAGTCATTTCGAGGCATTTCACGATCAAACTCCTTCACTTCACGGTCATTTGCATGCATTTCACAGTCATTTCGCTTCAATTCATGATCACTTCCATGCATTTCACGGTCATCTGAAACAATTTCGTGTTGATTCACGGTCATTTCGAGGCATTTCACGGTCAAACTCCACTTCACAGTCATTTGCATGCATTTCACGGTCATTTCCCTTCAATTCATGATCACTTCCATGCATTTCATGGTCGTTCGAAACAATTCTGTGTTGATTCACGGTCATTTCAAGGCATTTCACCGACAAACTCCTTCACTTCACGGTCATTTGCATGCTTTTCGTGGTCATTTCGCTTCAATTCATGATCACTTCCATGCATTTCATGGTTATTCCAAACATTTTCGTGTTGATTCACGGTCAAACTCCTTCACTTCGCGGTCATTTGCATGTATTTTACGATCATTTCCACGCATTGTGCGGTCCAATCGCTTCACTTCACGATCATTTTCATGCATTTCACGGTCATTCCCGACAATTTTGTGTTGATTCACGGTCATTTCCCTAAACCTTAACCTACACCCTAACCTAAACCTATACTTATAACCTAAACCTATTCTCAAATCTCAAAACCTATAACTTAAACCTAAACCTAAACCTTAACGTAAACCTATAACCTATAGCAAATGACCTTAACCTACACCCTAACCTTAACCTATAACCTATAACCTAAATCTATTCTCAAATCCCAAAGGTTATAGGTTTTGGTTTAGGTTACACGTCATAGGTGTAGGTTAAGGTTTAGGTTTAGGTTTTGGGATTTGAGAATGGGTTCGGGTTTAGGTTATAAGTTTTGGATTTGGTTTAGGATATAGGTTAACGGTTTAGGTTAAGGTTATAGGTTTTTGGATTTGAGAATGGGTTCGGGTTTAGGCTATACATTTTGGTTTTAGTTTAGGTTATAGGTTTTGGGATTTGAGAATGGGTTCGGGTTTAGGTTATAGGTTTTGATTTTGGTTTAGGTTATAGGTTTTGGTTTAGCTTATAGGTTATAGGTTTAGGTTAAGGTTTAGGTTTAGGTTTTAGGATTTGAGAATGGGTTTGGGTTCGGGTTTAGGTTATAAGTTTTGGTTTCGGTTTAGGTTATAGGTTAACGGTTTAGGTTTAGGTTATAGGTTTTTGGATTTGAGAATGGGTTTAGGTTTAAACTATAGGTTTTAGTTTTAGTTTAGGTTATAGGTTTTGGTTTAGGTTATAGGTTTTGGGATTTGAGAATGGGTTCGGGTTTTGGTTATAGGTTCTGGTTTTGAGAATGGGTTCGGGTTTAGGCTATAGGTTTTGGTTTTAGTTTAAGTTATAGGTTTTGGTTTAGGTTATAGGTTTTGGGATTTGAGAATGGGTTTGGGTTTAGGTTATAGGTTTTGGTTTTGAAAATGGGTTCGGGTTTAGGCTATAGGTTTTGGTTTTAATTTAAGTTATAGGTTTTGGTTTAGGTTATAGGTTTTGGGATTTGAGAATGGGTTCGAGTTTTTATAGGTTTTGGTTTTAGTTTTGGTTATAGGTTTTGGTTTAGGTTATAGATTATAGGTTTAGGTTAAGGTTTAGATTTAGGTTTTAGGATTTGAGAATGGGTTCAGGTTTGGGTTATAAGTTTTGGTTTCGGTTTAGGTTATAGATTAACGGTTTAGGTTAGAGGTTTTGGGATTTGAGAATGGGTTCGGGTTTAGGTTATAGGTTTTGGTTTTGAGAATGGGTTCAGGTTTAAGTTATAGGTTTTGGTTTTAGTTTAGGTTATAGGTTTTGGTTTAGGTTATAGGTTTTAGGATTTGAGAATGGGTTCGGGTTTTGGTTATAGGTTTTGGTTTTGAGAATAGGTTCAGGTTTAGGCTATAGGTTTTGGTTTTAGTTTTAGTTTAGGTTATAGGTTTTGGTTTAGGTTATAGGTTTTAGGATTTGAGAATGGGTTCGAGTTTAGGCTATAGGTTTTGGTTTTGGTTTTGGTTATAGGTTTTGGTTTAGGTTATAGCTTTTGGGATTTGAGAATGGGTTCGGGTTTAGGTTATAGGTTGGTTTTGGTTTAGGTTATAGGTTTTGGTTTAGGTTATAGGTTATAGGTTTATGTTAAGGTTTAGGTTTAGGTTTTGGGATTTGAGAATGGGTTCAGTTTTAGTTTATAGGTTTTGGTTTTGGTTTATGTTATAGGTTATAGGTTTAAGTTAAGATTTTGGTTTAGGTTTAGGTTATAGGTTTTGAGATTTGAGAATGGGTTCGGGTTTAGGTTATAGGTTTTGATTTAGGTTACGGTTTAGGTTATAGGTTTTGGGATTTGATAATGAGTTCGGGTTTAGGTTATAGGTTTTGGTTTTGGTTTTGGTTATATGTTTTGATTTAGGTTATAGGTTTAGGTTATAGGTTTTGGGATTTGAGAATGGGTTCGGGTTTAGGTTATAAGTTTTGGTTTTTTTTTTTGGTTATAGGTTTTGATTTAGGTTAATGTTTAGGTTTAGGTTATAGGTTTTGGATTTGGTTTAGGCTTAGGTTATAGGTTTTTGGATTTAAGAATGGGTTATGGTTTAGGTTTAGGAAATCAGGTTCAGGTTCGGGATTGGGTTTAAGTTTCGGTTTTCAAGTTTAGGTTTAGGTTTAGGTTAGGGAGTTGAGATTAGGATTGGGTGTAGGTTTAGCTTTAGGGAATTGAGTTTAGGTTATAGGTTTAGGGAAACGTTAGGTTTAGGTTATAGGTTTTGGGATTTGGGAATAGTTTTAGCTTATAAGTATAGGTTTAGGTTAGGTTATAGGTTAAGGTTTAGGGATTTGAGTTTAGGTTTAGGCTAAGGCTTAGGTTTAGGGAATTGAGTTTAGGTTATAGGTTTTGGGAAAGGTTAGGTTTAAGTTATAGGTTTTGAGATTTGAGAATAGTTTTAGGTTATAAGTATAGGTTTAGGTTAGGTTATATGTTAAAGTTTAGGGATTTGAGTTTAGGTTATAGGATTAGGTTTAGGTTTAGGTTTAGGGATTTGCGTTTAGGTTATAGGCTTAGGTTTAGGTTTTAGATTTTACGTTTAGGTTTAGGTTTGGGTTTGGGTTTTGGGATTTGAGAATGGGTTCGGGTTTATATTATAGGTTTTAGTTTCAGTTTAGGTTATAGGTTTTGGGATTTGATAATGGATTCGAGTTTAGGTTATAGGTTTTGGTTTCGGTTTAGGTTATAGGTTTTGGGATTTGATAATGATCCAAAAATTTCGTGACCCCTGAAAGGGTTTCAACGGTGGACGTTTAAAGTAAAATGGCGATGTCAATTGCTACGGTCAGACCTATGGCTACGGATTATAACCGTAGCCATAGATACAATAATCCGTAGCAATAGAGTCCATCCGGGGTGGGCGCGCCAAACTAGCGGCACCCCGCCCCACTTGCTGGCCGGTCCGGCGTGGCCACGCCCACAGGGTGGTCCCTATTGCTACGGATAATAACCGTAGCTAAAATCCGTAGCAATAGGTTCTTTATTTTTTTGGGTTTTTTTTATGTGTTTTTTTTTTTTTTTTTAAAGAAATTATTGGGGAGAACTTTTTCTCCCTTGCATTTTTCTCAAATACATAATTATGTATATATATATATATATATATATATATATATATATATATATATATATATATATATATATATATATATATATATAAGCACATAAAAATATTTTTCTATCTCTTAATTCATTTCTTTGTCTATTTATTTAACAAGCATATCTCCTAAACTAGAATGAGTTACATAACGTACCATATATGATTTTGGGGTAAGAGAAGCTAATTTAGCCAACTAACATAGTAATTTTTGTAGATTCCATCGGCTCGATGGTTAAAAATACACTTCACGGTCAATTCACTTCACTTCACGACCATTTTCACGCACTTCGTGGTCAATTCACTTCACTTCACGATCATTTTCATGCATTTCACGATCATTTTCAGTAATTTCGTGTTGATTCACGGTCAATTTGACGCACTTCATGGTCAATTCACTTCACTTCACGGCCATTTCTACGCACTTCGTGGTCATTTCACTTCACTTCACTGTCATTTCCATGCATTTTACGGTCATTCCTAGCGATTCCGTGTTCAATCCGGTCAATTCGACGCACTTCACGGTCAATTCACTTCACTTCACGGCCATTTCCACGCACTTCGTGGTCAATTCACTTCACTTCACCATCATTTTTATGCATTTCATGGTCATTCCTAGCGATTCCGTGTTCATTCACGGTCAATTCGATACACTTCACAGTCATTTTACTTCACTTCATGGCCATTTTCACGCACTTCGCAGTCAATTCACTTCACTTCACCATCATTTCCATGCATTTCACGGTCATTCCTAGCGATTCCGTGTTCATTCTCGGGCAATTCGACACACTTTACAGTCAATTCACTTCACTTCACGGCCATTTTCATGCACTTCGCAGTCATTTCACTTCACTTCACCGTCATTTCCATGCATTTCACGGTCATTCCTAGTGATTCCGTGTTCATTCACGATCAATTTGACACACTTCACGGTCAATTCACTTAACTTCACAGCCATTTCCATGCACTTAGCGGTCAATTCACATCACTTCACTGTCATTTCCATGCATTTCACGGTCATTCCTAGCAATTTCGTGTTCATTCACGGTCAATTCGACGCACTTCATGGTCAATTCACTTCACTTCACGACCATTTTCAAGCACTTTTCGGTCATTTCACTTCACTTCATCGTCATTTCCATGTATTTCACGGTCATTCCTAGCTATTTTGTGTTCATCCACGGTCAATTCGACACACTTCACGGCCATTTACACGCACTTCGCGGTCATTTCACTTCACTTCACCATCATTTCTATGCATTTCACGGTCATTCCTAGTGATTTCGTGTTCATTCACGGTCAATTCGACGCACTTCACGGTCAATTCACTTCACTTCACGGCCATTTCCATGCACTTCGCGGTCATTTCACTTCACTTCACCGTCATTTTCATGCATTTCACGGTCATTCCTAGGGATTCTGTGTTCATTCACGATCAATTTGACGCACTTCACGGTCAATTCACTTCACTTCACGGCCATTTCCACGCACTTCGCAGTCAATTCACTTCACTTTACCGTCATTTTCATCCATTTCACGATCATTCCTAGCGATTCTGTGTTCATTCACGGTCAATTCGACGCACTTCACGGTCAATTCACTTCACTTCATAGCCATTTCCAAGCACTTCGCTGTCAATTCACTTAACTTCACCATCATTTTTATGCATTTCACGGTCATTCCCTGCGATTCCGTGTTCATTCACGGTCAATTCGACGCACTTCACGGTCAATTCACTTCACTTCACGGCCATTTCCACGCACTTCGTGGTCATTTCACTTCACTTCACCGTCATTTTCATGCATTTCACGGTCATTCCTAGTGATTCCGTGTTCATTTCACGGTTTAGGTTTTGAGATTTGAGAATGGGTTCGGGTTTACGTTATAGGTTTTGGTTTCAGTTTAGCTTATAGGTTAACAGTTTAGGTTAAGGTTTAGGTTTAGGTTATAGGTTTTTGGATTTGAGAATGGGTTCGGGTTTAGGCTATAGGTTTAAGTTTTGGTTTAGGTTGTAGGTTTTGGGATTTGAGAATGGGTTCAAGTTTAGGTTATAGGTTTTGGTTTTAGTTTAGGTTATAGTTTTGGTTTAAGTTATAGGTTATAGGTTTAGGTTTAGGTTTTAGGATTTGAGAATGGGTTTGGGTTTAGGTTATAAGTTTTGGTTTTCATTTAGGTTATAGGTTAACGGTTTAGGTTAAGGTTTAGGTTTAGGTTATAGGTTTTAGGATTTGAGAATGGATTCGAGTTTAGGCTATAGGTTTTGGTTTTAGTTTAGGTTATAGGTTTTGGTTTAGGTTATAGGTTTTGGGATTTGAGAATGGGTTCGGGTTTAGGCTATAGATTTTGGTTTAGGTTATAGCTTTTGGGATTTGGGAATGGGTTCGGATTTAGGTTATAGGTTTTGGTTTTGGTTTTGGTTTTGGGATTTGAGAATGGGTTTGGGTTTAGGTTATAGGTTTTGGTTTTGGTTTAGCTTATAGGTTATAGGTTTAGGTTAAGGTTTTGGTTTAGGTTTAGGTTATAGGTTTTAAGATTTGAGAATGGGTTCGGGTTTAGGTTATAGGTTTTAGTTTTGGTTTTGGTTATAGGTTTTGGTTTAGGTTTAGGTTATAGGTTTTGGGATTTGAGAATGGGTTCGGGTTTAGGTTTTAGGTTTTGGTTTTGGTTTAGGTTATAGGTTTTGGGATTTGAGAATGAGTTCGGGTTTAGGTTATAGGTTTTGGATTTGGTTTAGGTTTAGGTTATAGGTTTTTGGATTTAAGAATGGGTTATGGTTTAGGTTTAGGAAATCGGGTTCAGGTTCGGGATTGGGTTTAAGTTTGGTTTTCAAGTTTAGGTTTAGGTTTAGGTTAGGGAGTTGAGATTAGGATTAAGTGTAGATTTAGCTTTAGGGAATCGAGTTTTGGTTATAGGTTTAGGAAAAGGTTAGGTTTAGGTTATTGGTTTTGGGATTTGGGAATAGTTTTAGGTTATAAGTATAGGTTTAGGTTAGGTTATAGGTTAAGGTTTAGGGATTTGAGTTTAGGTTTAGGTTTAGGGAATTGAGTTTAGGTTATAGGTTTAGGGAAAGGTTATAGGTTTAAGTTATAGGTTTTGAGATTTGAGAATAGTTTTAAGTTATAAGTATAGGTTTATGTTAGGTTATATGTTAAGGTTTAGGGATTTGAGTTTAGGTTATAGGATTAGGTTTAGGTTTAGGTGTAGGGATTTGAGAATAGGTTTAGGTTATAAGTATAGGTTTAGGTTAGGGTGTAGGTTAAGGTTTAGGGAAATGATCGTGAATCAACACGAAATTTTCGGGAATGACCGTGAAATGCATGAAAATGATTGTGAAGTGAAGCGATTGGACCGCGAAATGCGCGGAAATGACCGTGAAATGCATGCAAATGATCACGAAGTGAAGGATTTTGACCGTGAAATGCCTCAAAATGACCGTGAATCAACACAGAATTATTTCAGACGACTGAGAAATGCATGGAAGTGATCATGAATTGAAGCGAAATGACCGTGAAATGCATGCAAATGACCATGAAGTGAAGGAGTTTGACCGTAAAATTCCTCGAAATGACCGTGAATCAACACGAAATTATTTCGGATAACCGTGAAATGCATGGAAATGATCATGAATTGAAGCAAATTGACCGTGAAATGCATGCAAATGACCGTGAAGTGAAGGAGTTTGACCGTGAAATGCCTCGAAATGACCGTGAATCAACACGGAATTGTTTCGGATGACCGTGAAATGCATGGAAGTGATCATGAATTGAAGAGAATTGATCGTGAAATGCATGCAAATCATCGTGAAGTGAAGGAGTTTGATCGTGAAATGCCTCGAAATGACCGTGAATCAACACGAAATTATTTTGGATGACCGTGAAATGCATGGAAGTGATCATGAATTGAAGCGAATTGACCGTGAAATGCATGTAAATGACCGTGAAGTGAAGGAGTTTGACTGTGAAATGCCTCGAAATGACCGTGAATCAACACGAAATTGTTTCGGATGACCATGAATTGCATGGAAGTGATCATGAATTGAAGCGAAATGACCGTGAAATGCATGCAAATGACCGTGAAGTGAAGGAGTTTGACCGTGAAATGCCTCGAAATGACCGTGAATCAATACGAAAATGTTTCAGATGACCATGAAATGCATGGAAGTGATAATGAATTAAAGCGAAATGACCATGAAATGCATGCAAATGAATGTGAAGTGAAGGAGTTTGATCGTGAAATGCCTCGAAATGACCGTGAATCAACACGAAAATTTTTCAGATGACCGTGAAATGCATGGAAGTGATCATGAATTGAAGCGAGATGACCGTGAAATGCATGGAAGTGATCATGAATTGAAGCGAAATGACCGTGAAATGCATGCAAATGAAATGAATGAAATTGACCACTAAGTGAATGAAATGGATTTTTGATCATCAAGCTGATGAAATCTTGGAAAAAAACTAGGTTGGTTGGTTAAAGTAGCTTCTCCTACCCCAAAATCATATAGGGTACATCAAGTAACTAATTTTAGTTTAGAAGGTATTCTTGTTAAATGAATAAAGAAAGAAATGGAAAAAAAAAATTTATATGCTTATATATACATATTTATATAAATATGTGTTAGAGAAAATTATAGGTAGAATAAAGTTCTCCATGTACAAAAAAAAAAAAAAAAAAAAAAAAAGATTTTGGTTAGGTTATAGGTTTTGAGATTTGAGAATAGTTTTAGGTTATAAGTATAAGTTTAGGTTAGGTTATATGTTAAGGTTTAGGGATTTGAGTTTAGGTTATAGGATTAGGTTTAGGTTTAGGTTTAGGGATTTGGGTTTAGGTTATAGGCTTAGGTTTAGGTTTTATGTTTTACGTTTAGGTTTAGGTTTGGGTTTGGGTTTTGGGATTTAACAATAGATTCAGGTTTAAGTTATAGGTTTTGGGATTTGATAATGGGTTCAGGTTTAGGTTATAGGTTTTGGTTTCGGTTTAGGTTATAGGTTTTGGGTTTTGATAATGGATTCGGTTTTAGTTTATAGGTTTTGATTTTACTTTAGGTTATATGTTCATGCATCGAATTGACCGTGAATGAACACGGAATCGCTAGAAATGAACATGAAATGCATGAAAATGACGGTGAAGTGAAGTGAATTGACTGCAAAGTGCATGAAAATGGCCGTGAAGTGAAGTGAATTGACCGTGAAGTGCGTCAAATTGACCGTGAATGAACACGGAATCCCTAGGAATGATCGTGAAATGCATGGAAATGACGGTGAAGTTAAGTGAAATGACCACGAAGTGCGTAGAAATAATCATGAAGTGAAGTGAATTGACCGTGAAGTGCGTCGAATTAACCATGAATGAACACGGAATCGCTAGGAATGACCGTGAAATGCATGAAAATGACAGTGAAGTGAAGTGAAATGACCGCGAAGTGCGTGGAAATGGCCGTGAAGTGAAGTGAATTGACCGTGAAGTGAGTCGAATTGACCGTGAATCAACACGGAATTGCCGGGAATGACCGTGAAATACATGGAAATGACAATGAAATGAAGTGAAATGACCACGAAGTGCATGAAAATGGCCGTGAAGTGAAGTGAATTGACCGTGATGTGCATCGAATTGACCGTGAATCAACACGAAATTGCCGGAAATGACTGTGAATTCACTTCACTTCACTTCGCGGCCATTTTCACGCACTTCGCAGTCAATTCACTTCACTTCACTGTCATTTCCATGCATTTCACGGTCATTCCTAGCGATTCCGTGTTCACTCACGGTCAATTTGACACACTTCACAGTCAATTCACTTCACTTCCCGGCCATTTCTAGGCACTTCGCGGTCAATTCACTTAACTTCACCATCATTTTCATGCATTTCACGGTCATTCCTAGCGATTCCGTGTTCATTCACGGTCAATTCGACGCACTTCACGGTCAATTCACTTTACTTCACAACCATTTCCACGCACTTCACGGTCAATTCACTTAACTTCTCCGTCATTTCCATGCATTTCACGATCATTCCCGACAATTCCGTGTTCATTCACGGTCAATTCGACGCACTTCACGGTCAATTCACTTCACTTCACGGCCATTTCCACGCACTTCGCAATCATTTCACTTCACTTCACCGTCATTTCCATGCATTTCACAGTCATTCCTAACGATTCTGTGTTCATTCACGGTCAATTCGATGCACTTCACGGTCAATTCACTTCACTTCACGACCATTTCCACAACCTATAACCTAAACGAAAACCAAAACCTATAACCTAAGCCTAAACCAAAACCTTAACCTTAACCTACAACCTATAACCTAAACCAAAACCAAAACCTGTAACCTAAACTTGAACCCATTCTCAAATCCCAAAACCTATAACCTAAACCAAAACCAAAACCTATAGCCTAAACCCGAACCCATTCTCAAATCCAAAAACCTATAACCTAAAACTAAACCATTAACCTATAACCTAAATCAAAACATATAACCTAAACTAAAACTAAAACCCAAACCCATTATCAAATCCCAAAACCTATAACCTAAACCGAAACCAAAACCTATAACCTAAACCTGAACCCATTATCAAATCCCAAAACTTATAACCTAAACCCGAACCCATTCTCAAATCCCAAAACCCAAACCCAAACCTAAACCGAAATGTAAAACCTAAAACCTAAACCTAAGCTTATAACCTAAACTCAAATCCCTAAACCTAAACCTAATCCTATAACCTAAACTCAAATCTCTAAACCTTAACATATAACCTAACTTAAACCTATACTTATAACTTAAAACTATTCTCAAATCTCAAAACCTAACCTTTGCCTAAACCTATAACCTAAACTCAATTCCCTAAACCTAAACCTTAGCCTAAACCTAAACTCAAATCCCTAAACCTTAACCTATAACCTAACCTAAACATATACTTATAACCTGAAACTATTCCCAAATCCCAAAACCTATAACCTAAACCTAACCTTTTCCTAAACCTATAACCTAAACTCAATTCCCTAAAGCTAAACCTACACCTAATCCTAATCTCAACTCCCTAACCTAAACCTAAACTTAAACTTAAAAACCAAACTCAAACCCAATCCCGAACCTGAACCCGATTTCCTAAACCTAAACCATAACCCATTCTTAAATCCAAAAACCTATAACCTAAACCTAAACCAAATCCACAACCAATAACCTAAACCCGAACCCATTCTCAAATCCCAAAACCTATAACCTAAACCCGAACCCATTCTCAAATCCCGAAACCTAAACCTAAACCAAAACCCATAACCTAAACCAAAACCAAAACCTATAACCTAAATCCGAACCCATTCCCAAATCCCAAAAGCTATAACCTAAACCAAAATCTATAGCCTAAACCCAAACTCATTCTCAAATCCCAAAACCTATAACCTAAACCAAAACCTATAACCTAAACTAAAACCAAAACCTATAGCCTAAACCCGAATCCATTCTCAAATCCAAAAACCTATAACCTAAACCTAAACCTAAACCTTAACCTAAACCGTTAACCTATAACCTAAACGGAAACCAAAACTTATAACCTAAACCCGAACCCATTCTTAAATCCTAAAACCTATAACCTATAACTTAAACCAAAACTATAACCTAAACCAAAACCAAAACCTATAACCTAAACTCAAACCCATTCTCAAATCCCAAAACCTACAACCTAAACCAAAACCAAAACCAAAACCTATAGCCTAAACCCGAACCCATTCTCAAATCCAAAAACCTATAACCTAAACCTAAACCTTAACCTAAACCGTTAACCTATAAGCTAAACTGAAACTAAAACCTATAACCTAAACCCGAACCCATTCTCAAATCTCAAAACCTAAACCGTGAAATGAACATGGAATCACTAGGAATGACCGTGAAATGCATGGAAATGACGGTGAAGTGAAGTGAAATGACCACGAAGTGCGTGGAAATGGCCGTGAAGTGAAGTGAATTGACCGTGAAGTGCGTCGAATTGACCGTGAATGAACACGGAATCGCTAGGAATGACCGTGAAATGCATGGAAATGACAATGAAGTGAAGTGAATTGACCGCGAAGTGTGTGGAAATGGCCGTGAAGTGAAGCGAATTGACCGTGAAGTGCGTCGAATTGACCGTGAATGTAGCACCCCGAATTTTTTACCAACCTGGGGTTAGACATCCTTAGGAAATGGGTCAACCATAGTACCTTGGTCGTTTCTCAAAATTCGATTCCAAAGCTAAAGAAATCATTTAGAACCTATTTCCTTAGAAAATTAGCGTTAGTTAGCTAGCGCAACGCTGGAGTAGCTAGAAAATTGTCCCTGAACACTTTAAATACGTTTTACAAGACCCAAAACTTGAAGAACTAATGACACTATAATATCCTGAAGCCTTGGATCAAACTCTAAACCCGTTTGCTCTCAGGAACTCTTTGAAAATTTGTATTGGATCTAAACCGCGCGTCGAAAGTCCGATACCTATAATCTTAGACCGTTATGACCGCTTGGCTGGACTTGACAATCGTTTCGAAAATCAAGGCCAACCGGCGTTCAGAGGCTATTTCATTGAGCCTGGAGTGAAGAGAGTGACAAAAGGGTTAGATTTAGAAATTTTAATTCAAATCTGGCACGTGACTTGGCGCGTTATTATTAAGCGTTCTGACCGTCAGAATTCAGTCAAATTACACCCTCGGATAAGAAAAAATTTCTCTTTCATATCATGAGACTTATATACCTAATCTAGGTGCGATGACCGCTGAACTGAAATTGGACCGTCACGTGCGATCTGCGAACTCTTCCGGTCTGAAAACTTGATGTGTGATAGATCCAGTATGCATGAGCTTAAGTCTGACCGCGTTTGGCCAGGGGACCTCCAAAAATGCTCTTTTGGATCGAAACAGCCCCGATTTGGTTATAACCCAAGTAAACCTTGTTCCCAGGTCTATTTTGGGAAGGTTTTGGGCTATATAAGGGCCTTAAACCCTCTCATTTCTCTTCCCTCCGAATTTAGTTAAAACCCTAGATTGGGAGAGAGAGAAAGTGGGAGATTGTGGGAGAGTGTGGGAGAGATTCTCCTGCCACTTGCTGCAGCTTTTGCACGTATCGAAGCACCGCATTCGAATCTCTTTTCCGGCGATTTCAACGCACTTCTAGGTAAGAAAAACCATCAACACTTGCTGATTTGAGCTTCTGTCGATTTCAATAGCGAAGTATCTTATACATCTTGTGTATTAGGTCGCCTGATCGCCGTAGATGAAGCGTATACGCTCCGTTCGGAACGATACACATCTAGAGTGAAAGGTGCGGATTTTAGACGCTTTGATTGACTGATTTCAAAGCTTTTAATGTCGTTTAATAGTAGATTATCGACGGCAACGCCGTTTGACATGTACAACATGTTGTCCGTTTCCTGTTTCATAAACGTAGGAAAAATATGAGATTTAGGGCATTTTAGTCATTTGTAGGAATTACTGTATACATCCATATTTTGCTGAAATGGTTAACATGGCTTTTTGTCGCATTAGGATATTAGGAATGCGTGCATAATTAGTTTGGCGAAGAGATTCGCCCAAATGCCCACTTTGAGTCGACATACACTATGTAGACTTAAGTGTGTAGACTAAGTGTTTGTATAAATGTTTGTATTAGTATGTATTGAATTAAATGGTGTTGTGAATTAGTTTGAGATTGAATTCTCAAATAATATGCTGATGTAAATGATTTCCTTCATGTTGGCTATATGTATGAATTCATTATATGTATGAGATACATGTGTTAGATGATTTACTTAAGTTGTATGTCATAATATGTGTTAACATGCTCACATTATTGTAATGCATTTCCATTACTCTTATATGATTGATGAAGTGGATTCACAAATGTTTGGGACTATACCTAGTCCAGGCAGTCGGTAACAGAGTAAGTTCGTGGTTTGCTTGTATTTGCCACGAAGGACGCGTCGATGAACGCGAGTCGTGTTTGCAGTTGGCGGCAGTGGTTAGGCCACGCGAAGTGTTTCACACACTTCATATCGTTCGACTTGCGATGCGCTCTTGCTAGTCGAGCCCGTCAACTAACCCGACTGGCCGTTGATTGTTCACCCTGTATGAATCATAACTGCTTGAACCTAAGGTACTGAACTTACCATTGTAAACTCTGTCAACCATGGTACCTTGATCCATAAAGACTCATGAGCCGGGCATGGTGGTATGGGATACCGTGGTCGAGCCGTCGGCCTATGCTGGGGCCACAAACCTCCCCGTAGTGACCAGTAAGCACCCTACTCTGAGCAGATTATGGTGGTATGGGACACTATATTCTTATTGTTAGCCTACACTGATCAGGTGACGAGCCCTTTGTAGTGACATTGAGTTTATCCTAACACCGCATGGGGGCGACGAGTCCTGATGTAGTCTTAAGGATATAATAGGCCTGTATTGATAAGGTGACGGGGGAGAGGAGCAATGAGTGCGTGCAACAGCCCTGACAGCCCTTGCAGCGACCTATAAATATAACATCGTATGAGATTACTACGAGTGACGACCCTAAACAGGATCTGTGTTGGGATTGATACAAGGAAGGTACCTTAGTTTCCCAATATTGCTGTATGAAAAGGACTAATAATAACTTGGTAATCATATCACCATCACATTGCATGTGCCTGGAAGATGTGGAGCACTGTGGGAAGAAAGCATGCCGCGGTCGTAAGATGGTGCCATATGAGGGAGATCGTCGGTGAGGGCATCCATCATGTCACGTCATATTGCATTAACAACAGTATTTAGGAATGTTTGATTTATTGCTTTACTATTATCGCATGATTGATTTGATAACATGCTAATCTATGCTCTATTATTCCACTGAGTTGATTACTCACTCCCACGTTACGGGATGGTGTTTTCGGACACCCACCAGTCCCTAATGTGATTGCAGATGATGGCGCGGCCTGCGAGGCGGAGCCGGACTTGATGATGATGAGGAGGATCCCTCTTTTATGCGTGTTCTGATCGACGGGATTACAGGGAGGTTGATTAGATGCCATGACACTTGTCATTTTATATTTTCAGAGCACTCATGTATATTCTTTCTTTCTATTTTGAGGTATACATGTATATGTTTAACCTGGTAACATGTTCATACTCTGGAGACTTACAATCAATTATATATTATATGTATGTATCACAGTCTTCCGCTTGCTAATTTAACTGTCTCTGGAGTATGATATGCTGTTCTGGCTTAATCCCACTCATATTTAATACATTAACATAGACAACATTCAATCATACACATTTATATTGCATAAGTGATGTTCTTGAACTCGGGAGTGAAGTTTTTACTCGACCCCCGATTTTCGGGATATTACAGTGTGAACACAGAATCGCTAGGAATGACCGTGAAATGCATGGAAATGACGGTGAATTGAAGTGAAATGACCGCGAAGTGCATGGAAATGGCCGTGAAGTGAAGTGAATTGACCGTGAAGTGCATCGAATTGACCGTGAATGAACAAGGAATCGCAGGGAATGACCGTAAAATGCATAGAAATGATGGTGAAGTTAAGTGAATTGACAGCGAAGTGCTTGGAAATGGCTATGAAGTGAAGTGAATTGACCGTGAAGTGCGTCGAATTGACCGTGAATGAACACGGAATCACTAGGAATGATCGTGAAATGCATGAAAATGACGGTGAAGTGAAGTGAATTGACTGCAAAGTGCGTGGAAATGGCCGTGAAGTGAAGTGAATTGACCGTGAAGTGCGTCAAATTGACCGTGAATGAACACGGAATCCCTAGGAATGACCATGAAATGCATGGAAATGACGGTGAAGTGAAGTGAAATGACCGCGAAGTGCGTGAAAATGGCCGTCAAGTGAAGTGAATTGACCGTGAAGTGCGTCGAATTGACCGTGAATGAACACGAAATCACTAGGAATGACTGTGAAATGTATAGAAATGATGGTGAAGTGAAGTGAAATGACCGCGAAGTGCGTGGAAATGGCCGTGAAGTGCGTCGAATTGACCGTGGATGAACACAAAATAGCTAGGAATGACCGTGAAATACATGGAAATGACGGTGAAGTGAAGTGAAATGACCGCAAAGTGCGTGGAAATAGCCGTGAAGTGAAGTGAATTGACCATGAAGTGCGTCGAATTGACTGTGAATGAACACGGAATTGCTAGGAATGACCGTGAAATGCATGGAAATGACAGTGAAGTGATGTGAATTGACCGCAAAGTGCATGGAAATGGCTGTGAAGTTAAGTGAATTGACCGTGAAGTGCGTCGAATTGACCGTGAATGAACGCGGAATCACTAGGAATGACCGTGAAATGTATGGAAATGACAGTGAAGTGAAGTGAAATGACTGCGAAGTGCATGAAAAAGGCCGTGATGTGAAGTGAATTGACCGTGAAGTGTGTCGAATTGATCGAGAATGAACACGGAATCGCTAGGAATGACCGTGAAATGCATGGAAATGATAGTGAAGTGAAGTGAATTGACTGCGAAGTGCGTGGAAATGGCCGTGAAGTGAAATGAATTGACTGTGAAGTACATCGAATTGACCGTGAATGAACACGGAATCGCTAGGAATGATCGTGAAATGCATGAAAATGATGGTGAAGTGAAGTGAATTGACCACGAAGTGCGTGGAAATGGCCGTGAAGTGAAGTGAATTGACCGTGAAGTGCGTCGAATTGACCGTGAATGAACACGGAATCACTAGGAATGACCGTAAAATGCATGGAAATGATAGTGAAGTGAGGTGAAATGACCGCGAAGTGCGTGGAAATGGCCGTGAAGTGAAGTGAATTGACCGTGAAGTGCGTCGAATTGACCGTGAATCAACATGGAATTGCTGGGAATGACCGTGAAATGCATGGAAATGATGGTGAAGTGAAGTGAATTGACCACGAAGTGCGTGAAAATGGTCGTGAAGTGAAGTGAATTGACCGTGAAGTGTATTTTTAACCATCGAGCCGATGGAATCTACAAAAATTACTATGTTAGTTGGCTAAATTAGCTTCTCCTATCCCAAAATCATATATAATACGTTATGTAACTCATTCTAGTTTAGGAGATATGCTTGTTAAATAAATAGACAAAGAAATGAATTAAGAGATAGAAAAATATTTTTATGTACTTATATATACATATTTACATAATTATGTATTCGAGAAAAATGCAAGGGAGAAAAAGTTCTCCCCAATAAACATTTTAAAAAAAAAAAAAAAAAAAAAAAAAAAACACAAAAAAAAATTCAAAAAAACAAAGAACCTATTGCTACGGATTTTAGCTACGGTTATTATCCATAGCAATAGCGACCACCCTGTGGGTGTGGCCCCGCCAAATCGGTGTGGCCGCGCCGGACAGGCCAGCAAGTAGTGCAGGGTGCCGTTAGTTCGGCGCGCCCACCTCGGATGGACTCTTTTGCTACGGATTATTATATTTATGGCTACGATTATAATCCGTAGCCATAGGTCTGACCGTAGCAATTGACATCGCCATTTTACTTTAAACGTCCACCGTTGAAACCCTTTCAGGCGTCACGGAAGTTTTGGATTATTACAAAATTTGTTTTTCCTACTCATCCAGGTCTTTGTGATGTCATGAATAGATTGGATGGAAAATAAATGTTATGGTGGGCCCTACAAAAGTTTCAACAGCAAAAATCAATTTTCTGCTGCTCTTTGTGGTGTGGCCCAGTTGATCTTTGGATATGCTTTTTATTTTAGATAATGCTCCGAAATGATCTCAAAATATGGATGAACGTTGTGGATATAATAAATACGTAACTGATGGGCCATGTAACGTTGATCTCCTTTGAACCGTTCGTACAACGGGGAGTTTGAGGAGCGTCAACGCTTGAAGGAAAAAGCAGGGGGCATTTTCGATCTTTTGCAAGGCGTCCGTACATCCGGGGAGTATTATTGAAAAGTAAAAAGGGGTGGACTTCGTCTCGGGAACGGGCCATATAGTGGTCGTACAGTTGGAAATTTCTCTTTTAAGAAGATATATGTTTTAGCGCTCTCTAGAACACTATAAATTACAGTGCTCCTATTTGCAAAAGGAGACTTGGACAGTCTACTAGATTGATCCAGATTGTCCATTAGGTCCTTCATACATTTCTTGGGCTACCATGCAAAAATCACACCGATCGGACGGTTGGAACCACCTGATCAATAGCCTCTAATATAGGCCATCAAGATGGCCCATACAAATATAGTTTCAATCAACCATTCTATCCATGGATTGTTTATGATTTAAAGAATCAATTAGGAAATCCTAACCATCCCATCATGGCCTTGCAAAAAGGACCACAGCTGTTGCGGCACGCTAGATTCAGATCCCTTTTGCTGCCACAGAAATTGTGGCACATCTTACTGACGGAGTATAACCGTAGCCATTGAATTAAGGAGCTGATTAGGTGCGGCCGGCTTCACCCAAGACGTGTGACCCTTATCGTGAGGTCCACCTTGATGTATGTATTCTACATCCACAGTGTCCATTGGTTTTCCTGGATAATTTTAGTGCATGAGGCAGAAAATGAAGCAGATCTAAATATCAGGTGGACCATATCATACGAAAAAGTGGCCATTGGATGCCCCACCATGAAAAACTTCCTAGGGCCTACTGCGATATTTCCACGATGTTTGTTTGTCATCCAACCTATTAATAAGGTCACACAAACCTTAATGAAGGGGAAAAATAAATAATAGATTGATCCAAAATTTTTGTGGCCTATGATAAGTTTTTAATGGTTAATTGCCCCTGTTTCCTATGCTATGGTCCACCTGATATTTGGATCCTCATTTTTTTGTTTCAACCCCTAAAATTATCTGGCGAAACTGATGTACGGTGTGGATGTAGAATACATAAATCAAGGTGGGCTCCACTGTAAAGGCCACACGGTCTTGGGTAAGGCCGCGTCTGCACCTGTTCGGCTCTCTTGAATTCAGACCATGGATATTATTTTTTCGTCATCTAACCTATGGGTGCCAAATAGACAATTAGGATCGTCCATCACAATGGGTGCCATGATCTGCAGGAGGGCAAACGCACACTAGACTGTGTTAGTTCCTGGATAGGTTCTAAAGCGAACCATATCACTTTATTTTTTTCATAAAACTACCTCATATGCACCTGTTCATTCCCTAACCTTTTTCAAAAACCTACCTCATTAATCTATATAATCATCACCGGTGAGATCAAATGGATGGGTAGCTCCGGTGGGCCCTTTTGATTTTTATTTAAAATCAAGTGCATCGCAAGTTAGGTCCAGATTTAAAAAATCAGCTCTATTTGTAATTCAGGTGGACCACATGATCAGAAATAGTATATAGGGCAACTATGCCATCCAAACTATTTCCATTAGTGGATCCCATGTAAATCACCAATGGATATGATTTTTGAGACACGGACTAAATGTTTACTAGGAATCTAATGATTAGAGTGGATTTTACATAATTATCATGGTGAGCCTGTAAAAATCAAGGGCAGACATTCCTCTCCCAATTGTTTCCTTTGGTAGGCCCACCAAAATCACATATCAAGCCTGATTTTTTTACTGTTGGCTTAATATGGTACTAAATATCTGATGGTCTGATGGATCTTACATAAATATTAAAGTGGGCCAGTCAAAATCAAGAACTGCATTGATATTGGTTTTTTTTTTCAAATACTCTCGGTACAGTTTGGGGAGGAGGGATGGGGACTTGATTTTTTACCAGGCCTACCATCATGTTGATATAAGATTTATGCCGACCATTATACGTAAAATCCTGGTTTAGGCTCAACACCAGAAAATCATGATGACTTGTGATTCAGGTAACTCGTACAAGAGAAAGCAGTTGGGAGAAAGATGTCTACTCTTGAATTTTATATAACGGGTGATGATTATATGAAATCCGATCTAACCATTAAATGCCATGTAAAAATTTATAATTATATGAAATTCCATGCCACACGAAAATTTAGGCTTGGGGCCCAAAAGTCAGGCGCATACATGAATCAGGTTGGCCATGCCAAGGGAAATAGTCTGGAGGATGGTCATTTCCATATATACTGTTTCTGATCATGTGGTCCACCTGATCACAGATAGGGCTGACTTTTGGGCCTTTGAGAATGTACATAAACATCACCGTGTGCTCACCCAGTCAGTGTTCCATTTGCTCACAGGCCCGCCCAACCAAAAAAATGTAACAGAAGGCAGTGAGATAGCTGTTTCAAAAACTTTTTAAAAATATACTTATAATGTAAATTGCATACTAATGAGGATCTGGAATGCAGGACATTTGCATTTTAATGAGATATTTCCTTGTAAAATTCTCTTTTTCTTAACTATTGTCCGAGATCGGATGCAGGACATTTTTAAAAAAAAATATTGCATCGTCAAAGGAATTTTTGGGTGTGAAAGTGGGTCAGATCAGGTCAGGTCAAGTTGGGTTGGGTCTATAGATGTGTTGCTGCACCTGAACCAACAACAGTAATATCTGGGTCCAAAATGTAGACCCATGTGTTTGTCTTGGATAGTAACATAATAGATTGGGTTTATTTTCAAAATTTTCAAAAAATAAAAATAAAAATAATAACCAATCTCGATCACGACTGTTGAATCATGAGGTGATGGGTTGGATTTATTTTCAAAATTTTCAAAAGATATTTCAATAAAGACTGATCTTGATCGTGATTGTTGGATCATGAGACAATGGTTTGGATTAATTTTCATTCAAAAAATATATATTTTTGAAAAAAATAATCTTACTCGCAGCGGTTGGGCCGTGAAACAATGGACTAGATTAACTTTCAAAAAATTCAACAAATATATTTTTTTGAAAAAACACTAATCTTGAACAAATATATTTTTTGAACAAATAATCTTGATTGCAACACTCAAATCGAGAAACGACTGATTGGATTAATTTTTTTTTAAAAAATAAAAAGTATTTTTGAAAAAATAAACTTCATCGCGACCATTGGGTCCCCAGATGATGAAATGGATTTATTTTTAGAAAATTTTTTAAAAATCAATAAAAACTAACTCCATTCGCAACCATTGAAATCCCCAGTCGAATTGAAAGGACAAGTTGGAATTTTTTTCTTTTTGAAAAAAAGAAAAAAAAAACACGCTTGACAACACCTTCTCATGAGATTAAGTAGATTTTTTCAAAGTAAATGATCTAAAAAAATCCTTCAAAAATATTTTACAATAAAAGTCCCGTGAAACAATGTTCAACATGTAGGGCTATATTTTTTTTTAAAGCGCACAATATTCGAGGCACTTGGAGGTCCTTCATACTTCCTCGTGGGTGCCAATGCAACTTCGGATTTTCTTTGGATCATTGGTTTTCTCCAAAATCACAAGTGAAACAAGAACAAGTGGCCTAAACTCTTAGTATTAGTCTAATAGTCTTGAAACACAAACTAAGTATATTTGAGTTAGTGCAACAGAACTCTAAATTGGCGAAAAAACCTATTATAATGAAAGTGTTGAAATCGAAAATTCTAATGGCGATACAATAGCATGGGTGACTCCAATCTAGGACACTTGTAAGCCTAGCGCATTGTAATGCGGGATATTCGTAAGGCCACAAAAAGCTCTAACAACTACCTATTACAATAACCTACTTTATAAGTGATATTATCCTAGGGGATCATGCAACATCGAGAACTATCTTTACATGTTCAACTCCATTAGGAGAATCCCCTTAAAGCTGCAAAAAGCGCAGGGGCACCAACCACACAAATTTCACTCCTAGACACCCTCAATGCACGCATGCCGATTATGGCATGAAAATGTTACGATTTAATGTTTCATAAAATCATAAATTGTAAATGGACAAATCACAATTTTCTCCAACCCTTGGTAGTCATCTGGGTTGCTCTTTGACCATATGAACTTTTTGACAATAACACTCTAGTTGGAATAGACTAAGCTTCATCTTTGTCTAGCGTGAGGGTGGGCTGTCCACCAGATTTGGCACTCAGTTACTTAAGGGGGACATTTGTAGACACCTTATCCAGAATGAGACTATACTACTCTTGGTCCCATCTAAACTTTCATAAAACTATCTTGGTCACCTCAAGAAACATTAAAAATCCAAATTAATTGTATGAGTAGAACCCTCAGTGTGCCCGTGGAAACAACCAACGAACTTAATCCACAGATATGAAAATGGATAAATCAAATCTCAACAGATAATTAGGACTCTTTACAGACAATAATAATTGTGAGGCCCTTGTGTAAGGCCCAAAGCGATGTATATGAGGACCGATGTGATGTGTGATTCCACCATGATGTATGTAATAATGTTTATAATGGGTCATGCCTTAGAAGTAATGATGGTTTGATATCCACATTGTAAGAACAATGATGGTTAAATGTCCACATTGTAACTTTCCCTACATTGTTAGGCCCATTCACACCTCCCCTTAGTAGGCTAACCCAAACCGTTGGGCCTCCATGATTGTTAGGCCCATTCTCGATGAGTGGGCCGTCTTAGCCCATCCTTGATATGAGGAGAGTACATCATCATCATATAACATGCTTAGTGTAGCTTCACGATACATGCCTATACGCATCATATGTGTGCTTGATATGAGAAGTGATTGATCATAGCACATACCATTGGACGGATTATTATGGGACTTCCTAATATGAAGAGTTGCCCACATGAGCGTGTGATACACGCAAGATTGTTACATGACTGGATAGTATGATTCATGCATCTTGCATTTGTGTGATATAATTTTTATACGCCCTAGCGACATCAAGGGCATAGCCTTCATAAGCATATCGTAGATGGCATGATTGGACACCGAAAATACTATTACTAGCGTCAAAGGGTCATAGATGTCCTTAGGTGAAAATTCATAAACCCAATGGTACTAGAGAATGACTCCAACGTCGAGACCGAGTGGATACATGAGCGCACGAGGGCTGTATACCAATATGCCATGTGTTCCACCGTGTCGTGGTCGGTTGGAAAGGGGTGTGGCCTTACTTGCCCGAGGGTGGGGGGCATAACTAAGCTGAGTTTTATCAACTCATAAATGGGTCTACTATTAACGTTTGCATGTGACCCTAAGTAGCATCCCTTATATCTAAATCGACTCGACCTGAGACTTGTACCCTTACAACGGCGTCGTCGCCGTAGTTCTAACGCCGTGTCTCGCGCGCTAATGCAATACCCAAGTCAGAAGTTGTGGGCCCATATATAATTCACAATGCGTGGTGTTTTCTTAAAATATACACGAGCCCACAACTTCTGGCCTGGTATCGCATCGGCGCGTGAAACGTGGCATTGAAACCGCGTCGACAGCGGGTCACAAGAGTACAAGTCTCAGGTCGAGTGGACTTAGATATACGAGTTGTGACTTAGAGTTGCGCACAAATATCGATTATAGGTCGCGGGTCGCTGAAATTCGACGGGGAGGATCGCGGGAGTCTAAAAAACGGTACGGATTAGTATACGGGCCTTACAACTCTCCGCTCCAAATAAAAAATTTATTCTCAAAATTTATGCTACAATGCAATTAGACAGAGCTCACAAAGGAAGGGAAACCATATCATTATATATATATATATATATATATATATATATATATATAATCAGAACCACCACATACAATTAAACATCGAAGAGATGGGAATAGCGCTTGTGAACCTCAGCCCTTCTCCCAAGACATCTCATTTACACCATGATGACTAATCTATTAAGACGGGCCTAAGGTCTGGTTACATGAATCATCGACAACTCCTCCTGATGATGTGGGTCCTGTTGGGCCACGTAGAACCTGGTCTGGGCCGGCTGCGGAGTTGCAAGTTTCCTCTGAGGTCGCGACTGCTGCTATGAAGGCCTATGCTATTGCGGGTGCCTTGATGGCAGATACTGTCATCGCTGCTGCTACTGTGGAGGCTACTGTGGAGGACGGGGACACTCCCACCTACGTTGCTCTATCCCACCGTATCCAAAGCAAGCACTTGAGAATGGTCTCGGTGGCAAAGGCTGCTGAGGGTGTGGGCACTCCCATCTACTGTGTCCTATCCCACCACATGCATAACAAACATCGGGGAGCTGCCTCAGAGGTGGTATTAGCGGTGCCGCTAGAGCTTGGTGGGTCGCCCGCCTTTGCTACTGTCGACGCTGCCGCTGCTAGGAGCTACCACAGGCCTTCTTCTTCAGGTCTCCTCTCTGAAGAATGGCGGTTATCGCTTGCAACATCTTCTATAGTTAATCCACACTTACAGATACGGTCGGTGCTGCACTAGACTTAGACGGGGGTATAAAAGTCTCAGGTGGGGGAATAGGAATCTCAGGAAGGAGAGCGAAAGTCTCTCAGGTCTCTCACTTGGGTGTCATGTCCTATAGGAAGGACCAAGGGCCTATTATCCTTGAACACTCTCGAATATACACACGATGGGGAGCTATATCAGAAAATCTCTAAGTTATTCGAATTCGGAGACCTAATCATTCTAAGTTTTCAACTCATAAAGTGTAGGATAGCTATCAACAGATATGTAATGTTATCCTCAGGTATTCCCAAGTTATGCTCTTATACCAACTTCTGTCATGCTCCAAACTCAAAAATCGGGCTCATAAAATTTTTGATTACTAAATCTAGTGCTGACAGCATCTGTAGTACCCCATTCTCGGCTTCCGGCACCCATACGCCAGATTCAAATCTTGGGATCCTATATGGAGGATTTTCAACATGAATTTCTTTATAAATAAACATAACCACAAGTTTACCCAAATCACAAAAGCAAAATCATTATCACATATCCACTAAAAAAACTTGAGTACAATATATGAAGGGAAAATACAAGATAAATGATGACAAAACTCTAAAAGCTTTATGGCACGCTCCTGCTCCTACTCAGCTATGGCCTAGCGTCACCTGCACATAACGGTCGTACAAAAGCTTATAGAAAGCTTAGAGGGTGGTGAAAGTTTATGCTCACGGTAGAAATACAAGTATGCAATATTAGATTAATGCGGAAATGCTGGTAACTTCATAAATGTCATCAGTCGTACCAAGGCTATGTGATGCAAGGCATGAATGTTATCGGCCATACAAAGGTCATGCGATACGAGACATGAATGCTATCGACCATACCAAGGATATGTGATGCAAGGCCTACAGGATCAATGTCATATGTGAGGTGCAACTCAAGCATACCAAATCTCATCTGAATCCTAATATCAATACAACTTATCTCTGGAATATATATCACCAGGTCTAGTACACTATACATGTTGAGGGTCAAATATTGCATATTAGACCCCAGTTATTACTTGATTTTGCAAATATGATACTGTCTAATGCAATATTTTAATCATGTTTGTGGTGCAAGGTGTATTTAGGAGCCTAGACTAGAAAAAGGTATTAAAAGTGTGGATTTGACGCTCTAAAGGCACCAAGGCAAGGGACGAACTCTAGGGGACTGAGATCGAAGAATTTACATACCAGGGATTTGAGAAAATCATGCCACTTACGTTAAACGAGCCCGAAAATCATCCAGAATGCAAGATCACAAGGTTCCTACCATCCGTTCAACTCGAAACTTTAGATATGGCCTGAGGGGCATAACTTAATCGTACACGTTGAATTTCATCCTTGAAACTTTATCGAAGTGGCCCAATGGATAGATTAGCCACCAAATCCCTTATCTGGAGCCCACCTAATCTATGGATATGCTTCAATTTTGGTTGCAACCTCTTAAATTAAAGGACACAGCGGATGGATGGAGCGGATTTCGTAAGAACATCACGATGGGCCCCACCTTGGGCTGCATGCGTACACAGCACATGAGAGCATGATGTGCACCGAACCCAGGCTAACGGTCAACAGATCGTTGACCAAGCCCGCCCGAGCCAGCGTCTATAAGGTGTGGACTCTACGACTCTTTGTGGGCCACCATCTTGGCCCAGATGATTAATTTAAACCGTCCATTGGAACCCCAAGGTCCGTCCTACCTAGGCCTAGGTGACAGAATTTCAGAAGACAACGTGTATCGAATTTCAACCATCCAAACGGTGGATGGATGGAAATTTGAAGAGCCCGCGGGCCACACCGAATCCAAGCCAAAACAATCCATTCCGGACTGGTTTTTCAAGATGAATCCGGTGGATGGCGTGGATTTCTCAAATGACAGACACAGTGGGACCTACCAAGCATCAACACAAGCTGATTTTCGCACACCTTGCATCCGTGAAATCTGGACGTTGTGGGCCTATTCATGATCAAGATCGGGATTAAATCGATGATCCAGACTGTCCAAACTCTTGTGATGGTGGTCCAACTCTGTCCAAGAAGTCAATTTTGAGAAATCTGGACAGTTAGCCCCCCAAACTCAGGCCAAACGCAAGAGTTTTCAGCATTTTCTTGATACACAAAAATAGGGCATGCGTCCAATTCTTCTACGCATTGAACTGCGTTAATTAACTCAATTCTATGACTCCAGTCAACTGACTACAATTGTTATAAAGAGACAGAGAGAGAGAGAGAGAGAGCGTAAATTCTATTCAAGTTTTGGACGTGGAGCAGAGAGAAAAAGAGCTGAACATGGAGCAATTTTTTTTCTTAAACAGAGTTTTTCTCTCCTTTGTCTTTTTTTTGTTGATTTATGCTTTATTTAGGGATTAGTTAATTATGGTCATGATTTGCTAAACCACTTAGCTAGGGCTAAGAGGTGAAGCTTGTGGCGTGATGGAAATGATTTTATGGCTTTGATTCATGTTAGACTGAACTAATGTTGATTTTAGTTTGATTATAAGGAATACCTCTAGTTTTTAATGGTTTGTTGTGACTAAAATTACAATAAATCTGCGATGGCTTTAAGTATTTCCTTTCCATTATTTTGATTGTGAAGATAGGAAGTCATGTTGTTCACCATTGCCCCCTGGACATGGTTGGATGATGGAATCCTTCCTAACATTCATACATCTTGCTGATTGGTTATAGATTGGTTTATTTCTGTTGTTTACTTTGTCTCATGGGCATGGTTTTGTGATGGAATAATCTCTAATTCTCATGCCTGTCATCTCTTTAAAAACTAGATCAAAGGAAGTTCAAATTGAGTTTTAGTGATATATCTTCCAACTGGATGAAGATGAGACTCGAAGTCCAGTTGAGTTCATGAATCAATCATAGATCTCTCTGATCTCTATAAGTGGATCCTCTGAATCCCTAGTTTTTCTGCCTTTGAATTCTATAAGTTTTAGTTTACAATTTCACCATTATTCTCTCATATTCACTTGATTTAGATTTCATCTTCTTCTAGTTCTAGTTATAGTTACTTTCAGATTACATACAAGGTTCAGTCCCTGTGGATTCGACCTCGGTCTTACCGAGATTATTACTACATCACAACCCTATACTTGGGGTGTGAACAATACACCAGATCGCCGCCCACTGGACGTCTGACCATGTAAGTGGAAGAGACCTCACTTTCGCCTACCAATATCGGCCCAACACTGCGGTCTTTCCCAAGGGAGTCGACACTATCAACCCCTCTCTAGCGGACTCTGTCGGTAATTCAGTTGATCGACAGAAATCCTCGACCACAAAGGAATGCGATGCACCAGAATCAAACAATACAAGTGCAATGCATGCAAAAACAAGGAGAGTACCCTTGACGACCCCTCCTGATGACTGAGAGTCCTGTTGGGCGGCGTAAAACCTAGCTTGAGCCAGCTGGAGAGGTGTCTGTCCCCTTTAAGGGTGTTATTGCCACTATGACGGCCTATACTGTTGTCTCAGCTGCGATTGGGGCCTCTGTGGCGGAGGTGGCTGCGGTCGCAACAGTACAAGTCTAGGGTCGAGTCGACTTAGATATAATGGATGCGACTTAGGGTCGCGTGCAAAAGCCAGTTACACGTCGTGGGTCGCCAAAATTTGACGGGGAGGATCGTAGGAGTTTATAAAATGGTACGGACTAGGATACTAAACTTACAATTATACTTCTCTTCAATAAAATGGTCCTTAATAAATTAGAAAGTATTAGAACAAACCATTCCTAGATCAAGAACAAAAGAATAACCCCAATGTCATCTGAAAGTGCCTAATGGATTCGATCAACCAATCCTAGATCAAGAACAAAAGAAACAACCCCACCCTCCAAGATGCTTAAACACTCTCTCGTACATGGCTAATCATGTACAAAAAAGTTAAAAGAAGACCCCCCGACTTGTGATAAGAAGATGATTCCCGTGGCCCCCAATAATTGCAAGTAAGTCGTGTACCAACAAAATCATCGATAAGCAATGGAAACATCACTATCAGTCGTTCGTGAGTCGACAATTAAGGTCTACAAATCCTGGAAGCAACTGTCATTCTAGGGGGGTTGGGTGTGAAAGTCCAACAATATGAGGTTCTGAAGCTTGAGGCAAGTAGTAGTCCAAGGTCTTCAAAGTTCCCTAACGATCTTTAACACATAGAGGTTTTGCCCCACTCAAAAGGCCCTCCAGGGAAGAAACCATCTATCGAGGAAACAACTAACATATAGAGTTGGGTAAGAATCAAGGACATCCGACTATCCCTTGCACATAAAAAGGGTGCCTGGTCTCCTAATTTCTTACTCACATCTCAACCAAGCTCAAATTCCCTTCCACTCTACACATTGCTAGCATATATGCAACAAAAAACCATGTGATTTCTTTCACTTTTCTTTGCATGTTTTATTGCCTCACTTGTCTACCTAGGGTCTAGAGCTCCATGATGTAAGGTTAGGATTCCATCTCATTTTATTTAATGCATTTTTACTTATTTCGCATGCCCAAGGTCACTTAGCTCTAAGAAGTCAAGGTTAAATAATTCATTAGTCATACTTGTCCAACCCCTTACAGGTTATGTGAAGCATGTCTAGCTCATATCGAAAGTTTACAAATTTTCCTTAAAAGTCACAAAATTTCATGACGTAGAGACACACGTTGTACGGCCAAAAGCAAGCGCCTGACCCCTTCATCTTCTGTCACCAAGACCTTTACCTAGAATCTACAATCGCAGACTAAATCTCAAGAGTCAATCTTTCGGGTCGAAAGTGATTATATGGATCTTAGTTGGCTATAAATTTTGAACTTTGTTTAGCTAGTGGATACTCTATGAATTAACATGCCCGTTCCTACTTAAATTACGACTCTATTGCTAAACACAAGTAAGGAAACAAAAGAACCCAACTGCAGGGTGCATTCACTCTCGACGCATAACATTGTTCACAATATGTTATTTATACGTTATATTTATAAATGCATATGGATCTTAACGTCAACTACATTCATTTATTTATTGTTAAGTAAATTATAAAAATAAATTAAATTAAAAAATAAAAATAAAAATAAAAATTGATAGAATGTTATTTATGTATTTATGAGTATATGCCAATATTAACATTAATCACACTCATTTATTTATTTTAAAATTAAATTAATTTAAAAATATATATATTTAAATAATTTTAAAATATATTTTTTAATAAATAAACTGTACATTGTAAGACAAGTTTGGCTTTTGAATGAATTAGTTGTGATTTCATAAATGTCTTCTATGATTTATAAATTATCTGAACTGATTTTGAATTTCATGTTTGTCAAATAATGTATAGTTTATTATGCTATACAAATGAAACTTATTATGCATGCTTGTTTTGTGAATTTTCAGTTATAAGTTCGTATTAATGTCTTTTTCACATATCCTAAAGTTTTATTGTCAAATTCAATCAATTTCCCAATGTTTTTTGAAAATAATAATACATTACGCAATACATACAATATTTCTCATGCAATACCTGATATATTTCTGTGTCCCAAGGGTACAATACACGCGATGATGCCAACACTAAAAGCATTGTGGATGAGTAGATCAAGTTAATGTTTGTGACAATCCATCTTTATGATGGATGGCAAACAACATTTTGATTGAAATATGTCTGAAAGTACATGTAACAAGTTTAATTATTCAATTGATGGCCTTTAAGAAAAGTCAGATATTATTGGATTCATGTGCACACGTGTGTATGCATGTACATATTCACATTGAGCATTTTAATGTATGTATGTGGGATTAAGAGTATTTGGAAGTCAAAAAACTCCAAACCACATAAATATATGTAAATGACAGGCTCTTCATCTTTGTTGATTCAAATATTTTTGTATTGATGCACCTATGCTTGTATTAGTGAGTGACTGAGAATCTATATCCATGTACATGGTTCACAAGATGAATGGATCAGCTCACTTTTATTTCCAACGGCTCTAAAAGAATAGAGCTAAAAGAACATAAGTTTCCTTTCACTTAGTAAGTCTTACTAGATAAGACAGCCAGAGATTAAACCTTGAATCACTCACACATGTTATGCTGTCTTTACCAACTCTACTAACAAGCTAGAGACAAACAATCAAAGGTTGATATGTGTGCATGCATAGTGAGAGAGATTCACCCGTGTACTGGTTTGCATGGAGAAAAATGCCAACTCATGTTGTAGTAGTTGGATCTTTACTACATTAAGATTGAGAAAAATGCCATTGCCTCATTAGATTCGTAGTCATTAGCTCTAATGGCTGTGGATTGCTTCTATAGCGAAAAGTACATACAACTATGGATAATTGAGGAAGTTTCAAATGAAATTGAGCAAGCCTAACATGAAATTGAGTGAGAGCTTCACATGAAATTGATCAAGCCTAACATGAAATTGACTGAGCATCACATGAAATTGACCGAGGTTCACATGAATGTATTTGGTCTATCCACGTCGTCCATCCGTTTTTCCATCTAATTCAAGGGGTTAATCCCAAAATCGAAGCATATCCAAAGATCAATAGGATCATACCATAGGAAACAGTGGGGATAATCATTTCCACCGTTGAAACCTTGCTAGGACCCATGGTGATGTTTTATTTATCATCCAGCCTGTTCATAGGATGATGTAGACATGGATGAACGAAAAACACAGATGCAAGTTTGATCCAAAATTTCTATGGCCCACAATAAATTTTTTTGGTTTAGGTTTAGGGCAATTTGATCAAATATACATGTAGTGCATGCTTTCTTCGATGAGGCACCATTTTTATCCTTTCTTGACAAACTAAAACAAAGACAAAGGTGACAATTTGGTGGAAGGGTATTCTTATATGAAGAAGAGAGAATATTTCAGAAAATGGGTTTTAGGTAGGGATGTGCACAAACCGGGCTAGCCTAGTTAACTCGCTCGACTCAGCTTGACCTGGAACTGAGTTCGGTCCGAGACGGACCATTTTCTTCAACTCGAAACTGAGTTCGGGCCGAGTTCGAACAGGTCCCAGTTCGGCCCAACTCGGTCCGAAGCCCGACTTGACTTGGCTCGACTTGGCCATATATATATATATATATATATATATATATATATATATATATATATATATATATATATATATATATATATATATATATATATATATATATAATTTTCCTAAATCCTTATCCTAACCATTTGAGACAAAGAAGTGAGAATGCCACCCGACCCATGAACTTGTTGTAAGGTCCGAAACTAGCTCGAACTAAGCCCGAACTCGCCCGATTGCTGACCGGGCGAAGTTCGGGCTAGACATGTTGGCCCGGTGACTGGGCCAGACCGGGTTCGGGCTAGGTATGGCTAGTGACCGGGTCGGCCCAGTTGAACCCAGTTCGACTCGGTTCGGCCCGATGTATACCCCTAGTTTTAGGTAGATAGGTATTGTTGTATGAGGAGGAGAGAAGAATCCAGAAAATGAGTTTTTGATGAAAATGGATTCTTGCAAAAGAGGAGAGGAGAAGATTACAAAAAAAAGGTTTGTAATACATGATTTTTTTATCTAGAAAAATGCAGTGATTTAGTCTTGGAAAGTAAAGTTTGTGAGCATTCAAAAAAGTCGGTGGATGAAATGTGAGATTTACAGTCGAAAATTTCTCTAAAAAAATAAAAAAAAAAACATATTATCATTATCACGAGAGCAGATTATCTATTAACCAGGTAACACTTAGGACCTATTTGTTAAATCTGAAATCTGAAGTCTGAATCTGAAGTTTGAATCTGAAATCTGAAACTAAAGTCGGAAAACTAATAGTAAATCTACAAAAACTTGTTAGTTAACTAACATCTGAAATGTTTGAAATATATTAATTTGACACATTTACCCATATGAAACAATTGTGATTGAATCCCTACCTTTAAAAACTCCATGAATTTCACTTAAATGTTTATTTGTCATCTAACCTATTAAAAAAGATCACAAACAGCTAGATAAAGAGATGACGCAAATATCAAAATGGTCCAAAGCTTTTGTGGCCCAAAATAATATTTAAATGGTCAGTCACCACTATTTCCTATACAAAGGTTCACCTATGATTTTAAGGTAATTTATTTTTTGGATCATGCCCTAAAATAAGCTTTCAGTATAGATGGATGGTATGGATGTAGTAGGCCCCACAGTCAGGGTCCCACCCACCTTGGTGGATCCGGGGTCGCACCAAATCCGCTCCCCCAGATTGGGGGAGGCAGATTGGCTAGTTACCTTGCCACTAGCCAATGGCTATTGGTCAGTGTTCAGTGGGCTCCACCATGATGTATTCATTTCATCAACTCTATCCATCCCTGTTTATAGGTCATTTTATGGCGTGATCCCAAAAATGAGGTATACCCAAATCTCAAGTGGATCACATTATAGGAAACAATGTTGATCGATTGCCCACCATTAAAAACTTATTGGGCCTACAAAATTTTTGGATCAAGTTGATATTTGTTTTTCCCTTCAATATAGGTCTGTATGACCTGATCATCAGGTTTGAGATCAGATAAACATTATAGTGGTCATTAAGAGATTTTTTATGGTGGACGCTTAATCATTATTGTTTTCCTTTGTTATGGTCCACCTAAGATTTATATATGTCTCATTTTTATATTAATGATCTATTAAATGATCTGGAAAAATGGATGAATGATATAGATGAAACACATACATCATGGTGGGCCCATAGAGCACCAACCACTAGCCACACGACTAGTGGCACCAAACCACGTCCTCCATGTGTGAGCCAGATTTCATGGGAAAGCCTTTCTCATAAAGTCCACCGTTGGATTTTTAGGTGGGGCCCACCATGATGTTTGTGTGAAATTCACCCCATCCATCCATTTTGTGAGATCATTTTAGGACATAGTGCTAAAAATGAGTCATATCTAATACTCAAATGGGCTGAAAATGTGAGGATTGGATGCCCATAATTAAAATATTTATGGGGCTACAGAAGTTTTCAATCATGCCAATATTTGTGTTTTGAGTTTATTTCACTAGGAATGACAATATGAACAGTATTAATGGCATGTAAACATCACTGTTGGCCCCAGGGAGGTTTCAACGATAGGAATTTTTCTACCCACCTTTTCCTTTAGTGTGGCCCACTTAAGTCTTGTATCTTCCTCATTTTTATCTCAAATCCTAAAATGATCTCAAAACATGGATGAACGGATTAGATTTATCACAAACATAATTGTAGACTCCACCTAAGATTTCAGCGCACAAACTTCCTGCAAAAGGCATTTGCACATAATTCGCACCCAAAATTTAGAAGAAGATTGCGTACTACCCCACCAAGATCTGCCTAAATATGGACAATTAAGGGCTTTGTGGGGCCTACAATGATATATATATATATATATATATATATATATATATATATATATATATATATATATATGTATGTTTTATTCATACTGTCTATCATTGAAAACTTCTTGGGGCCACATAAGGCTCTGATCAAGTTGATTTTTGTGTTTTTCCTTCATCCAGGTCTGTATGACCTTATAAAGAGATTTGATGGCAAATAAGCTTCACAATGGACATCAGGAAGGTTTTAATGGTAATTGTTCCTGTCCCACTACTTTATGTGGTGTAGTTGACTTGAGCTTTGGATGTGCATATTTTTTCGGTTCATGCTTTAGAATGATATAGAAAAGTTAATAGACGGTGTGGATCTAACATATAAATCATCGTTGGCTCAAAGAAGTGCCCCATGTTAAAAGTTGACATGTGTACAACGCAATGGACAAAATCTTGGTCGCAAAGGATAATTTTGGATTTTTAAAAAAAATAATCACGGAGCACATTCTTGATTCCTCATTAAGCTAGACTCCTATCTTGGATAAATTTCAGCATAAAATTATGAAGCATTTTCCTTCTTCCACGTTAACAAATACCACTAAACATGGAACATTTTTTAAATTCCGCATTAGGTATAAAAATTCAGCATTAACAAACATGGAACATTTTTTAAATTCCGCATTAGGTATAAAAATTCAGTATTAACAAACATGCCCTTAGTGGGTGTTACTCTAACCATATAGGGACCACCTTGATGTATATTTTGTATATCCAAGCTGTCTATATGTTTTTACTTAACATTTTAGAAGTACATTCCAAACCTTAATAATATCCAAATCTCAGGGGAAACATACCACTAGTAACAGTGACAAATGACCATTAAAAACTTTTTATGGAGCACTAAAGTTTTGGATTAATCTATCTTTGTAATTTCCCTTCATCCAGGCCTTCTTGACATTATCAACAGATTGGATGGAAAATAAAAATTACTAAAACCTTACCATCGGCCCTTTCGAATTTTTAACGGTGAGACATTCAAGAAAAACTGTTTACTGTGGCGTGGTCCACCCGAGATTTGAATCTGCTTAATGTTACTTGTTACCGGTACCAAGATTTAAGTTGCAAGAAAACAAGCTGGGCCCACTTCATATCAATGTCCAACTCGGACGCGGATTGCGTCCTACTGCCCATCTCCAGCTTAGAACGGGCAGGAGCTTTGAGTGGCCATCGTGATGTATGGGTATTATCCACACCGTCCATCCATTTTTTCATACCATTTTAGATTAAAAGCCCAAAAATGAGACAGATCCAAAGCTTAAGTGGATTACAAAATAGGGATTAAACTCTTTCCGTTGAAAACTTCTTGTGGGCCACAGAAGGTTTGGATGGAGCTGATATTTGTGTTTTCTCCAGGTATACGTAACTTCATGAATAGATTGAATAAACATTAAATTGGGCCCTAGAAGAGTTTCAACGGTGAGAATCATTATCACCGCTGCTTCCTGTGGTGTGGTTCACTCCAGCCTTGGATCTTACTCAAATTTAATTAAATATATAAAATGATACGAAAAAAATGAATGGACGGTGTGGATAAGACCCATTCATCACGATGGCCACTCAAAGCTCCTGCCCGTTCCCAGCTGGAGTAGGACGCCCGCTTGACACCATGACATCTTGAATCACAGTGCACATGCAAACACGGTACACGTGTGAAAGATCCAGGCCAACCCTCATGACAAGCTGGACGCAAACATAAACTTGCCCATAAATCATACGAATCCACTCATCAGCTGGGCCACACACCCCTGAGGAAAGTGAACCATTAGAAACAAAGCCTTTATTGAGTAAAACACGCGGCACAATCGACTACTTGACCATTCTGGATTGTCCATCTAATACACCGCCCGGATATCCCACACGTGCCACTTTGGCACGTCTTGCTTCTATCCTCCCACATTGCTCTATTATCTCTTCCAAAACACAATATTAGAATATCTACACGTCTTAGCTCTTATATATATATATATATATATATATATATATATATATATATATATATATATATATATATATATACACGTGTATGCATGCACGTTTGGCCACTTATTACAATTTAAAAGAATAGCTTTTTTTATTTTTCATTTCATTCATTGAATACAAAAGAAACTTAATTACATGAAATAAAGCAGATAACAACACGTTTCCAGCACTTGCAATTAGTGGGTCAACACCATAATCGTGCCATCATAACCAGGAAGCTAATGCACATTCCTGGGGTCTAATCCAACGGCCAAGAATCACCCGTATTTTTAGAAGTTTAGCAGATAAGCTGGCCACTGGTTCTGGGGAAGGGAATGGCGTCTCGAATGTCATGAAGGCCGGCCGTGAACATGACCATGTGATCGAAATCGAAGCTGAATCCAGAACTTCCTGCGCTCCCATGTCTTCGAAGATCTAAGTACCATTCGTACTGATCTTGCTTCAAACCACATTCGACAATCCTGCAACCATTTGTGTTGTGGGCATTGTATCAGTGCACATATGTGGATGATCAAAGGGGGCACACAGAGAGTGGGACATCAGAGCCATGGCGATCATGGTAAAATGATATCAGTGTGTGATGCAGGGAAGGACGTGAGGAGGTCAATCACAGTATTTGTTAGGGATAACTACTCCGAATCTATGGAGCTCTCTGGATTTCTCAGAGAGTTTCCTCGAATGCACCAGGGATAAAATATATATATAATTTCTAATAAAATTGAAAATATATTAATTGATCGTGAAAATGAATTTACCATCCTTTAAATAGTAAACTCAAACCTGGGATGAAGTTTTAGATTCAAACTCTCTAAGAACGTGGCTTACTATAAATAGTAAATTTACTAATGGGTTTTCACCAAAAATAGTAAGTTTCAAATTTTTCTAAGCCCTTTTCATGTTGCGCATGACTCTTACAACGCAAAGGATCAAAAGTTATGGTCAAATTAAAACTTACTATTTATAGTAAAGACGAAAATAAAATGGACTTTTGACCGTTGATTTGATGGAATCTGGCAAATCCAACATAGGCAACCCAGCATAGCAAGCTTGGTTGCCTAAAGTAGCTTCTCCTACTCCAAAATTATATAAATACATCAAAAAACTCATTCCGATTTGTGAGATACGACTGTTTTAAGGTTCTCATGGTCATGATCACTTCCGCCTCCAATCGGGACTTCTCTGGTCCATCTTGGCCATGAAAGTGTCTGCGACCTGCTTTACATTAGTGTCATACAATGCCGAAGCTGAGAGATTCTAAAGCACGGTCAGTTTTTCAATTTCCGTAAGTAGGGTCCATTATGTTGTTCAAAAGGTTGATATGATGGGACCCACCAAAGTGGACCATGAGCTGAAAATACCCCAAATGGAAGCTGGGCTGTCGCAATGATATGTTCTACCCGCGTTCTTGGTGAACGGTACATGGGTTTTTAATTCTGATAAATGGGACCTATGGTTCATGAATCCAGGACCATTTGCTCTTTAGGTCCCACCATTTATTGACCATGCTCCAAAAAATCTCCCAGATTACAAAATCCCAACGGCCCCCATCTTGGGATTTTTATTTTTATTTTCCAGCTGAATGTGGACTGCAATGTATTTCTCTTATTGAGAGATTAAAGATCATCTCATCAAGGAGGTTTTTTGGGCATGGTCCATCCAAGGTGGGAAGCAACCTACATTGTTGTATTGAATTGTAGTTAGAAGAAAGTATACAATATACAGGGGCCACATCAAATTCTGTGATGTGTGCGCTGCGTGAATGGTGGGCCGCCTGCAGAAGAAGTTCCTAAATGGATGGTAACGATGGATTTTCTCATTGAATGTGGACCATTCCCACGTCATTTCTAACCATCAGGATTCCAATCAGTGAGAATTTTGCCACATGAACCCTCCAGACAAGGACTCACCCCAACGACAGTCTGGATGTTGCGACATGTAGCCCGTTCATCATGCAACTCCTCATTTATAGACAAAAAGATTTAAAGATTAATAGCGACATTACCGTCTACTGATCACATCGAGACGTTCTTCCCTTTGGCTTCCTCTGATCAAGGTCCCAACCTACATATCAAATCCAAACCACTCAATAAGTACCTTCTAAAGATCATTGGCAATACAGCCACTGAACATTCCATTTCCAATCAGAAGATGATTTGCACTAAGTGAATTTTCGGACATCGACATCCAAACAACATTATAAGAAAAAAATAATAATAATAAAATTGAAGTGTTAACACTAGAACTGTACATGAATCAAGTTAGCTCGGTTAGCTCGCTTGACTCGACTAGGAAAAGCTCGACTCAACTCGGCTCAAAATTGGATTCAAGCCTATTCGAGCTGATTTCTTGAGTTCAAACAAATTTCAAGCCAAGTCCAAGCTAGACCGAACTCAACTCGACTCGGCTCAGAACTTGACTCGGTTCGAATTGATTTGACTCGAATCGGTTATATATATATATATATATATATATATATATATATATATAGAGAGAGAGAGAGAGAGAGAGAGAGATAATATTATATGTATTAAAAACCCTAAAATCTAAACTTGAACTCAGCTCGTAAGCTCAAACTCGAACGCGAACTCAGCTTGAAAGATCGAGCTCAAGCTCAGCTCTAACTCAGCTCGAGCTAGGCCAAGCTTCTGACTAAGCTGAGACAAGCTGGCCAATCAGGCTCAAGGACCAAGCTGAGCCAAGTTTAAGCTGGGGTAGCCTGCTGGCTGAGCTGAGCTGAGTGGGGCCAAGCTCGACTAGGTTCGGATCATGTACAGCTCTAGTTGACACAATGCCATCCAAATAAATTTAAGATAAAATGAGTTTTCAGAAACTGCATTTCCACATAATGGATTTTTTGAAAACTAATTTCTAGACTGTCATCCAAACAGGTCGGCCTGACCATTTAAACGAAACAACTAGAACTTACTTTTGGGATGACAATGTCCATAGTAGCGACTGTTGTCCCATCGTCATTAAGGCGCGCATAAAATGGCCTAACTTCCTTTGGATGATCATATATAATGACCGGCTTTTTGTAGGCCTCATCAGCCAAATATCTTCCAACATCACAAACAATGTGTAAATATCAAAACCGCATTCAATTTCCATGATTTTGAAAAAAATAAAATAAAAAATCAGTAGACAGAATGAGTAAATATCACATACCTCTCATGTTCTTCAGCTAGATTGATACCCCATTTGGCTTTTGTTTGGAATTCCTTATCTGTGACCTGGTCAACCGATCGCAAAGATACAAAGAGATTAATTCGAGTTCAATGTGAAATAAATAAATATCAAGGCCGTTGATCAGGGTCCAAAAGAAGAGAGAAGTGTAAGTGTTCTTCCTGAATGTAGGATTTTCTTGTATTTCTGTGTTTTTTTTCCAATGTATTGCAATGGGATTGCTAATCCTCTTTTATTGACTCCAATCCACATTCCTAATGGTTGGATCTTTAATATTTCTCGATCTTTAATACTCCAAAGAGAAATACCCCCTTCATGCTTTCAAAATGTTAATCCACATTAACCTTCTATTTGAATGATTGAAAATGGATTTTTTGATATAAATATCTCAATTAGCAGATAATTGGGGTGATTACCCGGGTCTCCACCATGAATGGTCAGGATCAAGAGTGCCTCATGGCCATTGATCCAGCAGAACGGACATCAAACTGACAAAATCCACTCTTTTGGAGTGGCTTCTTTTGGGTAATTACCTCATTCAAAAGATCGACTACTTTTGTGTAGGTAATCCGCTCAAATGAGCTTGATGCGACGGATCCAAGGCGATGGATGCTGGCCTTGTCTATTCTCTTTGAGATGAGTTGCAAATCATCTGAACAAATTTCTAAAATCTGTTGACAGAGGAACTTCAAGCAGTCTTCCCCGCAGTTCATGAGGTCCTGATGCAAAAAATACCAAGAAACTGTTGGATTTATACATTGTGAAACAGAACATGTAAGAAGTTAATAAGAAGAAAATAATTCAGACGCGTTCTGCTTTCCTAAAAAAATGATAAGATAGAGATTTTTGTCAGTGGATGAATGCAATGATGATTCCTGTGTTGTCGAATTGCTATGCAGTTTCTAATTCACCATACATGTGACAAACATCTATGATGATCACGACTGTACATGAGTGGGCCAAAATTTGTAGTGATCGGATAGATTCGATGCCGGTTTTATGAGCATTTCCTGTTTAATGTGGACCAGTGTTCTGTTTTGAGAAAATCGCTTATTTTTCATGCTGCTGATCAGATAACTACCACAGACCTATCCCTGTGATTTTTATGGCATGGACAGTTATGTGCTGTACTACAAAATCAACAGTCCTGATCACTCTAGATGAGTGTGACATGTACAATAGAGATTTTATATAATTTGTGTCATTGAACTCCATGACTTGCAGCTGGCTAGTAGCATTCATCTGAGAGATGCATCCCTAGAGAGTCTTGATGACAAATCACAGAACTGGGTAGAAGAATTGCAGTTAGTGAGGCAGTTAGTGAGGATGTTGGATAATTCTTGTAAAGACTGGATACTATATTTCTATAACTTGAGATCGCAGTTAGAGAATTTTTTTTTTTTTTTCAGCAAATAGCTTCATTTTCAAAATTTCCAACTGAGGTATTTGAAAATATTGGCATTCTATTCAGAACTGAATGAAAATTAAGGAGATCTTATACAACATGCATTGTTCATCCAAACGGCTCTTATTCTATTCAAAATCAACGCGAAGGCAACCGAGTTAATAGTGCAATTCAAGCAAAGAAAAAAAAAACAGAGAGTAGAAAAAAAAGAGAGTCTGATCCAAGTCGAATAGCAAGAGTATGGCTATAATGAAACTGTTTTTCTAATTGAAGGTTCTTCCTAACATGGTGGACACATCTTCCCTAAGACAACTCTACAGGAAGTGTAAATGCTTTCAAAAGACAAGATGCCTAGAGTATAATCTTATGCAACCCAGTAGTGATGGGCATCAGTTTAAATTTCTCTCTGATGGGTTTTTGTGGATTTATTTATAAAAAAAAAAATTATATATGCGACATAAAGTTCGTGGAAGATAAGAACATCAAGGAAAATTCGCTTGAAAGAAGGGAATGTAGTGGGTATGAGGTGATGTGAAAATTTCCAATCTTCTCAAAAAAATCCACTAGGAGATTTCAAGCACGCCGCTTTCTTAAGTTACCAAGGTCCCAGGCACCTAAATATAGGTATAGTACCTGCATTGTCAGCATCATTTTCACCAAAGCGTTGTCCCAGCTATTCGGGGTTGGCTTTTCGAGTCTTGTTTCTCCTGTAAGTTCTAAGACCTTATCCTCCCTTCTCACCACTTCAATCCAAGTCCTTTTGGGTCTTCCTTTCATATGTAAACCTACGTCTAAAACATACTGATTTTTTAGTACATGCTCTTCTAGGACCTCATGTTCCCGTCCTACCCGATGTGAACACCTAAAAACTATTACAACATCCTTTAGGCCCTTTTTGGTAGAATGCCTAGAAGTTGAGTTATCTTATTTTAGTTAACAGTAATTATGTATTGCATATCTACGGTTAACATGAACTCATTATGTATTAGAGATCAAGGTTGTCACACCTTCCAGCTACATTGTCAGCTTGAAATGCATGTTCGTTGTGATATTGATACAGATGTGAACGTGAACATGAGAGCAAAGATACAATTGTATGTTTCCCAAAACTCTAGGCAACTTTGGATACGGAGACGTTTGTTGATGTTGCCAAACACCGAAATTTAAAATCCATGTTCATCAACACATCCATAAGATAATAAATATAATATAGTTTTATATTTTACTAGTACATTGTTATTAATTATATGGAAAATGACCCGATGCCGTTATCTAGTACCAGGATCGGTGTCATATCATGTCAATACAGGTAAGTATCTGGGTTTCCCAGCTTGAATAAATCTGAGAAACCATAAGGAACATGCACTAAGAATCCTAAAATGAGTTTCTTAAACATACCTCCAAATCTGAAAAGACCATGTCAATCTCGACCATCCATGACTCCGCCAAATGCTTCGAGGAATGAGACTTTTCAGCTCGGAAAGTCGGCCCAAATGTGTAAACACTACCAAGGGCGCATGCGTAGCACTCGAGGTGAAGCTGAGAGGAAGCTGTTAAGTACGCTTGGCGAGAGAAGAAATCTTCAGAGAAGTCCACCTTTCCAACCTGGAAAGAAGTTCCGGGGCTTGATTTTTCTCGTGCTTCCATCTGCAATGCTAGCTCGTTGGTTTTTTGTAGATCCCAGAGGGCAGCCAGCAGTGCTTCCTTGTCGCTATTGCTCCTCTGCAGATCCTGGACTCTGTTGCTTTTCTCCTTTATTGCTGCTCTAACAACTTCAATGTTGATTGCCCCATGATCATTCATAACATTTGAGTCCTCTATCTTCTCTGCTTTGTTGAAAAGAGTTGTAGCCTGAAACATATCGCTTCTATCCGTCAAGTCGGTTGAAGTGATAACAGGCATATGCACATGAAGGAACCCATTGTTTTGGAAGAATGTATGAGTTCCATGAGTCAAGGCATTGCGGATTCGAGTAACAGATGCCACCTGCAAGTTGGGCAAAACAGAAATCAAAAGTGCAATGCTAGTATCATTTTCCTCCAAAACATGTAGGAAAAAATGAAGAAGAATACCACATATCGAATAACAGAATTACATGCATTTACTGAGACTCAGTGGGTTAATCAGGTGGGTCAAAAAAAGATTTTTCTTTTTAATATTATTTATACTCTGAAATAAATCAATTAATCTCTCTCAAAATTACAAATCTTCCCCAGAAGACTGGCCAGACCTGATTTGACTCGGCCTTGGCAACCAAGTCATACTTTGACTCGGGAAACCAGAACTGAGTCCTGTGCATCCCAGTTCTCCCAACTTAGTGACCAGGCCAGGTTGGCCTGTCCGTGTGGGTTGACTTGCCTGGTTTGTAAAATATGGGTTAAATATGTTGATTGATGTCTGAAAATCAACAGTCTATCGATGACAGCTCGATGCCATCGAGTAGATTTCGATGCCATTGGAAAAATCTGAAAAATCCATATTTTATCCTAGAACGTTTTGGTGTTTAGTTTGACGACATCGAAGATGTTCAATGCCATCGACAGTCTGTCGATGCCATCGAAGTGCCATCGAACGATCACGCAGAGTTGCGTAAGTGCAGGATTTGTTTCCTATTTCAATTGTGATTCTCATAGAGGCTGTATTTATGGGTGTAATCGGGAATAGGGTGTATCTCAAAGCTTTTTAATTTGTTCCAAAGAGTTTCAAGAGCTTGTTAAGGGAGATTCAAGGCTTGTTCGAATCGGGAAATCTCTATCTCTTGTAATTTCTGCTTTCATAGTGCATAACTGTCGCTTTGTGCCATGTTTTTTTTTTCCCGTAAGGGTTTTTCCATGTTAAATTCAGAGTGTTTGTGATTGGACTTGATTGTGTGATTGGAATACTTTGCTTCATTAATCTTTGTGTGCTTCTGCGGTTCCCCAACAAAATCTGTTATGATTCTCAATAACCCTATAGACAGGGAAAGCAGATTGTGAAACAACAAAGCTGCAATTCAAACTGCAATTTACCGCAGTTGTTCTTGGACGAAGGTGTGGATAACTCCTTAGAATTTCCAAAGGTAATCTTCGCTTTGCCAACGGGTACTTTGCGAGACCAACAGTCCCAACATGGAGGATTTTCTCCACTTTGAGCTCTATAACTTGTTTTCCCGCTACAGATGGTTGCTTCAGCACACCTTCTGCTAAAATACAAGTCCCGATCGGGCTAATTTTGCTGATTGGAGCTTCAGATGAATGCACCACCACCTGCAAGTGGATATCAAAAACCTTTTCAATAACATAATAAATAAAAACGAAGGAATTAAGCAGAACTTCGAAACATGTAAAGATATTTGCTTAGACTACAAGCATGTATGCATACTGTTGCTAAAAGACAATTGGGTGTTCCTGAATATGCATTTCTTATTGCGTCCATGTAAATGGCCCCAGCATACATCTCTGGAGGAAAGATATTTTCAGATCCCATAGGTGCCATTAGTGGGGCCCACCCTCACAACATCAGCCATTCTGATTGCAGACATCTGGGTCCCACTGGATGGTGCAAGCAAAAGGAACTCGATTGGTCGGACCATACCACGTCATTCCCCATATCCAGTAAGATGCTCAAAATAGCTGCATTCTTGTTCAGGTCAACATTCTACAAGAATGGGGCCCACCTTATGGTGATCTAGACCATTTATCTAATGACCTTTCTGTGGATGAGTGATGTTCCCGCATCCCACGTTCTCGAATGCAGCGGGAGAAGTTACTCGACAGAACAGTTGCAATAAGAAGCAAAGCAACAGGATAGCTGCCATTTTTCAATGGCAGAGATTTTTGGTCGAGACCCGTCAGGGGTTGGCCCCATCAGATAACAATCTTAATCAATTAAAGGTGGTCCCCACCTGTATAAAATGCTTATACAATTTTTCTGTTTTTTCTTCTCTATAAAAACATATCTACTACACTAGACAAAGAAGACGAGCAATCAAACATATACACACCTGAAGGCTTGAAATGCAGGAACCATCATTCAATAGCAAATAAGCAACAGTGGGCAAATTTTTTGCCGGAATGTTGATATCCGTTGGCGTTCCATGTGGGCGGCCCCTATCTCCGATGAATTCCCTTACAATCGACTGCAAGAAATGTGGAATCTGGGACTCTATGATTTCCCAACAAGTCACATCTTCTGCCACTGTCACAGTCGACGGTCCTGCTGCCCCTGGAGGATTCCCTCCTGTCTCTTTTGACAACTTGACCCATCCACCGATAACGATTCTCTTGCCAACCAATCCCAGCCCTCTATCAGAGCGGCCCAAGATGGTTTTCAAGAGAACCCGTTTCGAGTACTTGGATTGATCTATGAGGTGTTCTATGGGGTGTTTGGCAACAACATTGGCTTCTTCTGATGCCATATCTAAAAAACGAATGTGTATATGAGAAAGAGAGAGAATAAGAGAGATAAAGAGAGAGGTGGAGAGATATAGGGAGATGGGGAGAGAGAGATTTGTGTTGGATCTTTTTATAGAGACAGAGATGAAAGGACGGATGCTTTGCTTGAAAGAGGCTTGATGAAGAGAAGTGGTGTGGTGGAGAAGGAAAGGGATTTCTCTGATTTCAGCCATCTCAGGAGAGAGAGAGGGGAAGGAAAGGAGTTGGGATTTTGGAAGTCTTCTCTTGTTTTCAAGTTGGGAAATTCGCGGGAGTCGAAACTGACTTTTCAAAAATCAGTTGGAAGAGTTTGGACGAAGTGGTAACCGCCGAACGAATGTTTGGGAAAGAAATAAACGGTAAGGATATGATACAATCATATATATCATAATATCATGTATACCACTTTCACCGTCTATTTGGAAGAGAAAAAAGCGGATCTGGACTGTAAAGTTAGTAGAAATTTCTATGGATGGCCCATGGTCAAAAATTCATTTGAAAGAGATGGTCCGATTTATCGGATTGGTGATCTTTGAATGGACGGAAAAAAGGTGAAAACAGTGAGATGGCTAGGGTTATCCTAGTTGGAATGTCTATCCAACGTCTCTCTACCACTCTTGAGGGTTATATTAGATTTTTAACAGTTGATTTATCCCCACACGCATGCCGCACAAGTACCAATTCCGCTCGTGTGTGGGTCATCCGACCTCTTAATAAAGTGGACCCCAAGAAGAGTGGACGCAAAGGACGCGGTTTGGCTAGTAACGCTGCCATCAGCCAGGTGGCTAGTGGTCGGTACTATGTGGACCCCAACATCGTGTATGTGTTTTATCCAAGCCGTCCATCTATTTTGAAAGATAATTTTAGGAGTTGATCCCAAAAATGAGGTAGATCTAAATATCAGGTAGACTATACCATGGGAAAACGGTAGTGATTGAATTTCCACCATTAAAAACCTCCTAGGACCCACTGTAATGGTTATTTGACATCTAAATTGTTGATTAGGTTACACATACGTGGAAGAAGGGAAAATATATATCATCTTGATTCAAAACTTTCGTGGCTCCCAAGAAGGTTTTAATGGTTGGCATTCAATCAACATTGTGAGGTCCACAGAGTACCGACCACTAGCCATTGGCAAGGTGAGTAGCTAATCCTTTTCTAAAGATTACGCCCATCTCCCAATGCTAATGAAATGGAAGGAAACGGATTGGCTACTCTCACTGCCACTAGCCCGATGGCTGGTGGTCAGTGCTCTATAGGCCCACCATGATTATGTGTTTTATCCATGTTGTTCATTCATTTTACCGGTCATTTTAGGGCTTGATCCCAAAAATGAGAGGGATATAAATCTCTGGTAGACCACGTCACAGGAAAACAATAGTGATTGGATATCCAACGAGCATAAGGGGGAGTAGCTGAAAACTATGTAAGAGGGGATGAAATCCTTGCATAAGAACCACACCTATCATATGGTGAAATTACCTAAAGGTAAGAAGGCTCTAAGCAACAAGTGGGTGTTTAAAAAGAAAATTGAGAAGAAGAATTCATAAATGAGGTTCAAGGTCAGACTTGTAATGAAAGGATTTGGTCAGAGGAAATGTATAGACTTCGAGGAGATATTCTCACCAGTGGTGAAGATGACATCCATACGGGTGTTGCTTGGGTTGATGGCTGGCATAGATCTAGAGATAGAGCAGTTAAATGTTGAAACTGTCTTTCTTCATGGTGACCTGGAAGAAGAGATCTACATGCACCAACCAAAGGGGTTCGAAGTCAAGGACAAAGAGCATATGGTGTATAGGCTAAGAAAGAGCTTGTATGGCCTGAAACAAGCTCCAAGACAATGGTACAAGAAGTTCGACTCGTTCATGTTAAAGCATGGATATGACAAAACGGAGTCGGACCACTGTGTGTTCACGTGCAAGTTCTCAAATGGTGATTTCTTACTTCTGCTATGATACATTGATGACATGTTCATCATGGGTAAAGACATCAAGAAGATTTATAAGCTAAAACAAGAGTTGGGCAAGTCATTTGCGATAAAAGACTTGGCCTTGGCTAAACAGATCCTACGAATGGAGATAACCCGTGATAGAAGCAGCAAAAAACTTTAGTTGTCACAAGAGCGGTATATAGAGAAAGTCCTAAAGTGGTTCAATATGAATGCAGCGAAGCCGGTCAGTACTCCACTGAATGGTCACTTCAAATTGAGCGACAAGAAGTGTCCAAAGATGAAGGCAGAGGTGGATGAGATGAGGAAGATACCTTATGCGTCAACGGTAGGAAGTTTGATGTATGCTATTGTGAGACCTGTATCATATCCCGTACCGTTCCATATGCCTTCGCAGTCCTCCCGATCGAATTCTGGCAACCCGCGATCTATTATCGGCGTTTGCGCACAATCCTGAATCGTGTCCTATATATCAGAGTCGACTCGACTCGAACTTGTACCCTTATGACCCCGAAGTCGCCGAGATTCCGACGCTGCGTATTATGCGCCGAGGCAATCTCAGGCCAGGAGATGTGGGCCTGCGTTCAATTTGAGGAAAACGCTGCGCGTTGTAAATATCGATGAAATATCTACAACACATCACATCAATGCATCAATCAAATGTCAAGTACAACACTCATCCCCAAGTACAATCACCCTCCCTAAAGTCAACTCTCTCGCTCTCTTACAACCAAGTACACCTATCCATCACTCACCATCCCTCTCTCTCATCACCTCTCTCTCTCTCTCTCTCTCTCTCTCTCTCTCTCTCTCTCTCTCACTCATTTTTTCTCTCATTCTCCAATCAACCCACGTCCAAGCAATCTTCATAAGAGAGAGCTTTGTGTGACCCACTTCTTATCTCCCATCCCTACCCTCCAAAACCAATCTCGACCGTTGAATCTCATCTATTGGAGCTCTAGATCGCATCGATGAAAGTAGGAATCCGAGAAGATCAAAGGTACCCATTTTAGTATTTGATTTTGTGATTTGAGGGCTCACGTATGTGGGACCCATCTTGATGTATGTATTATATAGGGAGGGCCCATAGTGGCGGGGTCCCTCCCCTCACCGTCTCTCTCTCTCTCTCTCTGTAATGCCCTGAAAATCGAGGATCAAATATAAACTCCACTCCCGAGTTCCAGAACATCACTTATGCAACATTTTCAATGATGGATGAATGTTGTTTATGTTAGTGTAGAAAACATGAGTGGGATTAGACCAAAACAGCATATCATACTCTAGAGACAGTTAAGTTTCTCAAGCGGAAGACTGTGATAAATATATAAAATGTATAATTGATTGTAAGTCTCCAGAGTGTGAACATGTTACCAGGTTAACTAAATACATGTATACTCAAAAAATAGAAAGAAAAGAATATACATGGGTGTTTAAATAAAAGGTAAAATACCAAGTGTATTGGCATCTAATCAGTAACCCTGTAACCACGTCGATCAGAACCTGCATATAGGAGGAATCCTCCTCATCATCATCAAGTCCGGTTCTGCTTCGCAAGCATCGCATCATCTGAAACTAAAATAGGGACTGGTTGGTGTGTACAACACCATCCCATAACGTGAGAGTGAGTGGCCAACTCAGTGAAATTATAGAGTAAAGGTTAACATATTATCAAATCAATCAAGCGATAATGATAAAGCAAGCAAATCAAACATTCCTAAATACTGTAATTAATGCAAGAATGAAATGACATGATGTATGCACTCGCCAACATACTCCCTCATGCGACACCATCTTACGTCTGCGGCATGCTTTCTTCTCTCAGTGCTCCACATCTTCCAGGCACATGCAGTGCGATATGAATATGATTACCGAGTTGTTATTAGTCCTTTCATACAGCAGGATTGAGAAGCTAAGGTACCTCCCTTATATCAATTCCCAACAATGATCCAATCTAGGGTCGTCACTCCTAGTATTCTCATACGATGATATGGTTCTAGGTCGCTGCAAGGGCTGTCAGGGCTGTTGTACGCACTCGTTGCACCGCTTCCCCATCACCTTATCAATACAGGCCTAGTTTGTACTCTTGTTGCTACGAAAGGGTCGTCTCCTGCACATAGACTCAGAGTACGCTCGAGGTCACTACAAAGGGCTGCTAGGGCTGTTGCACGCACTCGT